>OY740769.1:91326743-91949949 GCA_963513935.1 Aphrophora alni | reverse complement strand
ACTCTGAAAATATTCCTGTAAAGAAGTTGGTGGAATTAGCAACCGATGGAGATCCTGCGATGGTAGGTGGGGAGAAGGGATTCATTGCCTTGTGTCGTAGAGACAACAGCTTTCTTAAATTTCTGTCTTACCATTGTATAATACACGAGCAGTCAATATGCAGAAAGTTTTTAAGTATGAACAATGTAATGAACAATAGTAAATAAAGTTTGAGTATATTTACTTTAGTGACATTTGTTCAGGGCATTGACTGAAGAGTTAGAATGACTGTATGGTGATCTATTGCTTCATACAGAAGTTTGTTGGCTTCAAAGAATTGGCTTTAAAGAAATAGTTCCTGGCATTGTAGAATTTTTTAAAGAACAAGGTGAATATTTCCCTGAATTAGAATATCCTGTATGGCTGCAAGATTTTGCTTTTCTTGCGGACATATCATTAACTTCCAGCTTCAAGGTTAGGGTAAATATGTTGGTGGAACAATTTTAGATGTGGTGTCATTTTCAAAAAAGTTGGAGCTGTGGAAAAAAATATCATCAAGAGTGAATACAAGCACTTTGCCTGTTTGAGGCAAACCCTTGGAAAACAAGACCCTTCACAGCCTCCTTACAACAGCAAAGAATATATTGCAATTCTTTCAGATTTGAAAAGTGAATTCAATTAACCAATTCAAGACTTCAAAGCATTTTAATTGTAGCTCAGTTCGTCAAATCTCCTTTTACAGATATTGATGCTGAAGAATTCTCCACTTGTGTCATACAACATTTTGAAGAAGACAACGCTGCAGTGGAGATGAAACTGATTGACTTTCAAAATGACCTTTCATTAAAATCACTCGCTTCAAGCTCTGAAAATATTTGGCATCTTGTTCCTAAGGCATATCCAATTTTGGTTCCGGTTGGTCTACGAGCGAAAGCAATGTTCTGCTCTACATATCTGTGTGATGTTTCTTTTTCTAATATGAAGTTTATAAAAAAAATAAACAGATTGACTGATGAACATTTGAACAACTGCATTCGAAGGTCAGCTACGACCTACTCACCTAACAATTAAAACATTTGATGACATTAAACATCCTAACATTAAAAAAACATGTTGATGATGAAAAAAAGTACCATTCTTCTCATTAAACCTAATTAGTCACATGATAGTAGTCAATCTCTTTGATAGTTGATGAGAAAAAATTGAGAAAATATAGTTTTTAGCCAATTTACACTTTTGAATTTTATGACTATGTTCTAAAGTGAGGTTTTTTTTATAATTTGAATATTAATATTTTTGGTAAATCCGAGCTTCTCTGGCTTCATTACAATGCTTGGTAAAACTATGGTCATACTGAATGATTTTCTACTGTTCAACATCTTTATATAGAGTCTATGTTTGTGTATGATTATGGTTAAAATATTTTAAAATTATTTTAGACTTTAGACAAAAACTTTTCTTAGGCCAAGTTTATCTACAATTTGAATAAATTGGGAGGAGAAGAGCTGTTTTTTTGCTGGCTTACAACTGCCATTGGTTGGTAGGGGGGGGGGGGAGCTTATTTTAAGCAATATTTTGTATAATGTTCCACTCTTTTTTCATTTATTTGTTTTACAAAAACCGTAAAAAAAAATTAGCCCTATATTGTTTTATGTATTTGCTCCATTTCAATGCAGTATATGTGTACTTAAATACTAATCATTGATTGATTAATCTATTTTTACACTTACTGTGTCTAATTGACACAATACAAAAAAAGTTCATCGTCATGAAATGATTTCAGAGTACAGACGCTGGAGCAGTCATTGGTACAGCAGCCATTGTAGTTCAGGTGACAGGGACAAATTGGCCTAAACCTGCTTTTACTCTGCTTGTCACAGGATTATGTCGATTCCGTTTAGAAAAATTAATTATGATGGAACCATATAAAATAGGCTTTGTTACTCAGCTAGATTATTTTGACCGAGATGATGGTATGTAAAAGAAATATAATCTGAACCTTATACTAATTTTATTTTATGAAACTTCATTAGACACAATTGTATACAACAATTTTCTGGCTGGTTTATTGTGTTTCTGAATGTGAATATTTAAAGAATGTAATATTTATGGTCAATTGAATTCCTAATTGGAAGATTTCTTAATATTTTCCATTTTTCCCAACATATTATCAACTTTAATGACAACATTAATTACTCATATTATAAAATATAAGTGTTAATATTTATCCAAATTTTATATTATGTACGTATAAATAAAATAGAAATACTATAGTATAATTATTGTTATATTTGTTGTAAGTTATGTTTTATTTTGTATTTATATCAGAAAAAAGAGATATAAGGCCTATATAAAATATTTATAACTGTCTTTAATGTTTGTCAAAAGATTATCTTTTGTAGAGGGGGAAAAAAAATTAAGTGGCTTAGTGATAAAAAAAATCATACTTTAACAAGCTTAAACTATAAACAAGAAAATGCTGATGAATATTAAAAAAAATTATAGTACTTGGTGTCCATAAAGTCCTGGACTGATTTCAAAGTAGATACAGTCAAAATAAATATGTTTCTGATACATCATGTGATAGCTGACTTTATTTAGTTTTGTTTGTATGAGTTGGTAATGCTGGTTATCATTGTTTTTTATGTTACTGTAGCAACAATTAAAAGTTTGTCAAAATAGTTTAAATGGCTACGATACAAGAAAAGGTTCAATGTGTTTTATGGTTCCGTGAATCACAATTACCGATTACAGTGAATAGACCCCAGAGTCGAGACATTGTCAAGAACGAAAGGAGTGAAATTTTTTTAATATACAGGACAATGTGTGAGGAGACTCTGTTAACTTTTTAACGGATGATGAAGACAAACCATTCTTAGAAAATGTTTATACTATTTCAGTTTTTGGATGTAAGAGCAAACAGTATCACCTGTTTTTAAATGACCGTTGTTAAAATTTTTAAAGAAATTTCTCAAGGATTAGGTTTTAATGTATTTTTTAAATAAACCTCAATAATGTAAAATTAATGATTACAAATTATTCAGTTCAGAAAGAATTATGTTATGTTTGTTAACAAATATTAAGTTAGATTTGTTTGTTTGTTGTTAAAGGGATCATTGAATCTCCTAATCCAGAACGTGACATATTGATTGAGGATTTCCGTAAGAGGTCACACCTGCTGCTAAGATTACTGGATACTTCTTTCCCATCTTTTGAAAAGCTTAAAGTAAGTTTGCTATTATTCAGAATGTCGGAGCGATATTTGTTAAATTATTTGACTATTTACAATTGTCATGTTTTAGTGAGATAATTCATTTGTACATCTTAATATATTGTTATTTATTAATTTGTTTTCTTATAATCTCATCCAGTAACATTTCAATAATCTAGCACACTCAGGATTTTGTTTATACTGGATTTATACTGGTTTACGACAAGTCTTTTTACAGTAAAATTTATCTGAAATATAAGAGTTTTATGAAGTGTAACAGGTAGATAGTGATTAAAAATTACATTATGGATAATAACAATGTTATTTCATAGATTATACGTACATTATTATTAACTACATGTTATCACACAAAAATTTCACCAAAACAAATTTTAAATAATATTAAATTTTGAAAATGTAGTTTACTTATATTAAACGGCTTTCGTAGAATATGATGGACTCTTTCCCAGTATCCAGTCTGACCGATATGGTTATATCTATGACAAGTGCTTCGTTCATAGAAAAACAAGATATCCTGAATACCTTGGATCCTATGGAGAGGTTTCACAAGGCTCTTCCAATCTTGCAACGGCAAATTGAAAGTAAGTCTTTATTACTATTAGTTTCCTAAGTAAATATTTCTAGTTTCTCTCCAGTTAACAAAGATGTGTCTAATCTAGTGTGATCATATTGTAACATGGAAAGAACGAGTCTCCTAGTATTATCGGGAGTTATAGAATACCCTCATGGAAAAACGGGGAGGGGGTCCAGGGAAATTTTAAAAAAATAAGAGCAAAATTATGATTTTTAGGTCACCTGAGATTATAAATCTCTTTTCAAGTACTGCTTACTTAGCCTGACTTTCCACAATTTCAAATAAACAATTTTAAATTCTATTTATGTTAATGTAAGTTTTAAATGGAACGAAAACTTTGTAAACATTGATTTATTGTTACAAAAAAAGTTAAAATTTTGAATAGTTGTAAAAGTAAATAATAATAATACAAAAAAAGGTAAACTTAGATTTTAGAGTCTTTAGATAGCACACATAATTAGGAAGACATTTCATAGTTTAAAAACTACTTGTTATCATTTGTATCTTCACTAAAATAAGAGTATTTCCCACTACTACCAGCTATCTGTCTTCACTACAATATAATTGTAAAACTGACAGCAGTCCATTTTATAATGTATTGTATAGAACTTGAAGAATGGCAGAAAGAGTATTCCATTCTATTCAACTTCCATTCTATTTCTCTCGTCTATCCACTGTATATTCATTAGAGACAATATTATCTCAGTATCGCTGTTATGGGCAGGTATGACAAATAGATACTCACAGAATACGGAATACTGTTTCAATCTGCCACAGCTTTAGAAAAAACAGACCTATTTTTCACAGGATAGAAGTTTTTTCTCTGGGTCATTCCAGTCTTTTAGATTTTTAGTGACAAAATCTAAAACCTTTAGTTTAAGGAAAAATTTACTTTACTTATGTCCTTTAATTTCATTAAACATGAGCTACCTTAAAAGTTTTCTATTCCATACATTTATTATGTCCAGATGACTCTTTCCTCTCTTGACACTATTTCCAGTAGTAGTACATTTTTTAGCTGTCCTGGGTCTGCCAACCTAGTTATTCTCCAAAGCTTCTTTATTGATGACAGTGTTTCTCTCACCTGTACCAGCTACTTGTATTTTCTCTTTCTTATTTGGCATCAAATCTTTGTTTTCATTATACTTGTCTAGAACTTATTAACAAAATAAGAACTTTGTATTAAAAAAAAAAAAAAAAAAAAAAAAATCCAAACTAAGATTAATCAAAACGATAAAATAAAATAATCAATTTAGTACTTTTCAAATATAACAACTCTTGCAAATAAAGTTTTAAAAATAGGAGTACCAGTAATTCTTGAATTACACCCTTATTTTGAAATTTATTTTTAAGCCTGAAATTAAACTTTTTCCATTTCATCATAGGATTGGAAATCATGGATGACATGAAAAAAAACCCAAATACTTCAGATCTTATTGTAAAAGTAAATATTCCTCAGAGAATGATGGATTCAGGGAAGTTAAAGCACAAAATATTTGATAACGACAAGAAGGAACCAAGTGAAATTGATGAATTGCATGACAAAATTGTGTAAGTACCTTTTATTTTTAAATATGAGTAAGTCCAAGTTCTAAACAAAATAGTAAATATTTAGAAAATTAATAATTTTAAAAAATGTATTGAATATTCTTTGAAATTTTATTAAGTTTTTTCTCTTCTTTGTTTTAATTTATTCTTAAATTGCAATGTAACTGTTGAAGAAAGGCAAAGATGCCAGAATATGCTCACAAAGTAGCCATGAAGGAGTTGAAGAGACTGATGAACATGGGTCCATTTAGTCCAGAGAATGCTGTTATACGCAATTACCTAGAACTTATGACAGAGCTTCCTTGGTCCATTTCTTCAACAGAAACTATTGACATCAGGAAAGCCAGAAAAGTAAGTTTTTATTAAGTCAAAATTAGATACAGTGTAGAACTATAAGAAATTTGAAAATGAAATTCATGACAGAAGATTGTGAATGAAAATCTAATGAATCAAAATAAATAGCCAAAGTTTTTCATGGGTTGGCTTGAAAATCAAATAAAATTAATAGACTTAATGACAGTCCCTTATTTTTCAACTTGAAAAATGTACAGATAACTCTACACTATTATACAAGTATCAGATTCATAGTTCTACATAAAAAAAATAAGGAAACGACAAAGAATGAAATTAATATGTAATTAAAAAAAAAAATCCTCTTTTAACAATGAAGTTACTGAATGGTAAATTTTATCAGTAAGAATTATCATAGTAATTCTAAACTTTTCTCAAAAGTGTAAAAAAAGAGTTAGAATGGAGTTCTCTTACACCCATTCTTAAATAGATACCATTCAACTATTCTAAGAATGCTACTGTCCACATTTACCTTTCAGTATGGGAAGTCCATAAGTAGTGCAAATCAAATGGGAGTTTCAGCGCTACTAGCCATAATATAAATATCATCACTAGGCTGGGGTGGCGTCTTCACTGAATCGATGAAACATCCGCTTGACACCGTATTGTTTACAGCTTAAGTAGTAGTTTGGCTATCTCCCATATGACACATACAGTAAGATGAGCATGGAGCTAAGAGTGGTTTCATCAATGTGTTTTTAACCATCAAGATTTTTCCAATACAAAATACTCTTCGGCAATAAATTACACATTTACTTTGGGGCCAATTTATAAGAAAAAGTTTTGGAAAGTTTATAATCTGTTTTTTTTTTTTTTTTTTTTTTTTTTAAATAATGAACTGGTGTTTGTTTCAAATAATTTTTTCTTGTTGTTTGAAGATAAGAAACCTATCGTTCATCATCACCTTATCAAAAAAATATAGCCCTCAAATTTTCTAATATCATCAGGGTCAGAAGGAAACAAGAGTTGGTAAAGAGAGATCTTATAGGAAGTTGAATAGAGGGATCTTACCCAAGACTTCATGAAAAAAGGTGTAGATTCAGCTAGGTACCTTGGGATTGCTAAGCAAGGTATTCATTACAATGAGTTCCTGAGGGGTTTCTAGTATTCTGCCTGTGATTTGTAGATCAATCCAAATGTAAATATTTAAAACTGTTCATGTGAATATTAATTTAGTTCCTTTTGTAATATTGAGCAAAACTTGTGGAAAAATTGTAATTAATGGTAAATGAAGTAGTCTAATTTCCACAACAAGAAAAAATGTTAGTTAATTTTCTTATCTATATTTTAAAACTTATGTAATATGTCTTAGCAACTAGACAAACTAACTAAATAATGTTATTCTTCTAAACAGTAATCATCTTTGTTATTAACTTTTCGTGCTGGCCAGCCCTATTTTATTAACTTTGAAGGTTATGTTCACAGTTATCACTATTTAATCTTGACACCATTTTTCAATAGACGTTTTCATATTTTCATTTCCATGTATGATTTTGCATTACCAAAATTAATGTATGCAATTTCTGTATAGTCTGAGCTATTAATATTTATTTGTGATGCAGGACTTGAACGCAGATCACCACGCAATGGACAAGTTGAAACAACGAGTCTTGGAATACTTAGCTGTAAGGCAGATCAGGCCTAACATTCGTGCACCTATATTGTGTTTTGTTGGTCCTCCTGGTGTTGGGAAAACTAGCATTGGTCGTTCTATTGCCAGTACACTTGGCAGACAGTTTTATAGGCAAGTAGCTGACTAATTAAATCGTTAATGTAGGTTAAGTTGTATTAAAGAAGTAAAAGTATTTTAGGAATAAAATCCAAGTGTTATTCATAAGTTTTAAATTGATTTGAAAAAACAAGTAATTTTGTATGACTCTGAATATAGTTTCATGGTACAGATGGGGGGGGGGGGACTTCCAATTTCTTTTTTAATGAACAGAATACATTTGCACGACATGTATTTATTTGTATATGTTACTATTATTTGAGTTTTATTAATATTTTTGATCATTTTATTTATAATAATAGTAACATCCATGTGGGTCCCAACAGTGGATTCATTTCTTCCCTGAATATTTTCCACTTAGAGCCAACATAAATAGTGTGCTCTGTAGTATCAACAAGCCCACAATACCGACAATCATTGTATAGAAAGGAATAAATTACATTCTCTTTGCTGTTTTATGGGAAGAAATGGCAAATAAATAATAGTAATAAGTTGACTTATTTAGAAATGTGCAATAAATTCACTCATGGTATTTTCCCAAGTAAGCAGCAAATATGTATAATTTTAAATTAGTATCTTACAAAATTAAAATAATAAAAATTTCATTAAAATCTGCATCTAAATAAAAATATTCAAAATTTTGAGGTTATGTTAAAAATCTGGTGTTCTTGATAAAAAACCTATATCCAATTTAAACTTAACTTCTGCAAAAAAGAGATGTATAAATTTCATTCATTTTATTGAATCTCCAATAAATATACAATTTTCATTATTTTTTGAGCCGGGAATGGTTGTAAAGCGTTAAACAAGATCTTTTGTGATTCAGCCCTAAAAAAATCTACAAGAAATATCAAAATATAGCATTTACAATAAAATAGTGTACTTGAAATTTATTGGAAAATGTTTATAACCATTTTAAATGAGTTAATACTTCCTGGCTAATATAGTGGTAATGTCAAAAATATTGTTCAACGTTAGTTTCTGATTGGATAAATATTTGTTTCCTAAAAAAAAGTGTTTAAATATATACATAAAACATGAATTTTCAAGGTTGTTTTAAAGGTCATAAAACATGAAATACTTTGCCATGAGTTGAATTGCTAGTATTAGGAAATAAACTTTTTTTAAATAAAATATATATATATATATATATATATATATATATATATATTTAAAGTAGAATAGAAAAGGGAAAGTATGTATTGTGTATTTTAGAAAATAATTATGTTTATTATTTAATATGACTTGTTCTTGTATTTAGGATTTCTTTAGGTGGTGTAAACAATCAATCACATATTCGTGGCCATCGTCGGACATATGTTGGTGCAATGCCGGGACGTATAATCCAAGGACTGAAAACTGTTGGCGTCAACAATCCTGTAATTCTCCTGGATGAAATAGATAAAATGGTAAATTTGGTTTTTAGTACAGTTATGTTTATATAATATTCTGTCAATAAATATTGCATGTCTAAAGTGCTGGATGTTCAAGAAACGTAATTCAATTTGGAAATCAGTTAAATTTTATCTTCTGCCAAGGTATTAATTATCAAAATTTAATATTATTATTTAAGTGTTAGGAATTATAGTTTTATTGAAGACCTAATTTTGGGTTCAAATGAAAATTGTACCATTTATTATAAATAAGAGATATTTATTTAAGATAAAGCGATTAGTGGTTAATTAAAATACATATAGTAGTCATTGGTTCAGTTTCTTTATAATTCTAAAAAATATATTATTGATATTTAATCCCCTTTATTGTAAACTACATCAATTAGTCCCAAGATAGAGTAAGCTGAATATTATTGTGAATTTAATAAATTCAAATGAGTCTTCTTTCTTTTATGTCTTATTAAATTCATTTAAGAATACACTGTCGTTTGGGTCACCTCTATTTTTGCAAGTATCAGTCCAAAGATGATTCTAATGAATTCCGTTGATAGTTCGGACCAATGCTCTTGGTCAATCGACGAACAGAGCCTCTGGCTGTCAACATTCAATTATGACTGACCAATGCTCTTGATCAGTCGACGAGCAGAGCCTCTGGCTGTCACCGTTGAATTATGACTGTCCAATGCTCTTGGTCAATCGACAAGCAGGGCTTCCGGCTATCATCATTCAATTATGACTGACCTCCTTTTCAGGTCATGATGAATTTATATACCTTGTCAGATTAATGAACTAGGTATTTTGTCTAGAGTCACCTATTGTGGCATTTTTTGATATTTCACAACAATGTTCTGTGTTCTGTGTATTATCTTGGGACTTAGTATAAAAATTATATTTGATAGTTTTTTTAATTTTACCTAAATATTATTCCTAACATTAAACTTACCAATAATAGGTAAGGTGTCTTATCCCTTGTCATACTCCTGTATGTATAAGATCAGTAGACGGCCTAGATGACTTCAAGAACACAATTATGAGGTTCAGAATACCTTTGTAACAATTTTTTTGGATAAACTTACCCTATACCATGTATACTGGGTAAAACCTCTTATCTACCAATACTATTTAGCATTTCCTACAAGGCCAAAGAAATCAACTTTTGGGCATTATATTTAGAAGATCTGCTTGTATTACATTGTATGATTTGGCTCAGTAATTATTGTGATGGAACCATAAGCTTGTTTTAATATGAATTTGAAAAAGATTGTTTATTCTCTTATATTTGTTTATACTATAACAGCTTTAGAGTTTAATAGGGCACATGAGATATTATATTTAGATTTTGTAGATTTGTATAATAAGAGACACAGGCGTACCTTGGAAAGTGGTTCTTGATATTACTTAGTAACACAATAAAAATAAACCGCAATAAACCACTAAAGTTCTGAAATATTTCATAAACACTGTTCACTTTTTCAATCAGTAGAAAGAATAAATAATAATTGTAGTCTGGTTGCAGAGGATAGATCTGTGTTGAACTACAGATGAATGTTTTATTATTCCATTTTTTAATTTTTATTTATTATTGATTTTAATTTTAATTTTAAGTAATCCTGTTGGGAGAGGAAAGAGAATAATGGGTGATTTATCTAAGATTAATAAGGTTAGGGGTTCTTTAAATTTTGTAACCCATTGATGAGACAGTTCCCATCTAAGTTCTGAGGGGTTGCATTCTAAAGGGAGTGATTTTATATTTTTTTGTGTGAAGCCATCATCAAAAGTGATAATGTTGTGTAGTTGGTTTCTCTACATCCATGATTGTTACGTCATGTCTGTGGGCATTCATCCTGGTACTTAGGTTGACTGTGCTTAGGCCTATATATTGAGCTGGGCTAAATGTGCACTGTAGTT
Organism: Aphrophora alni; assembly: GCA_963513935.1. Classification (NCBI taxonomy): domain Eukaryota; kingdom Metazoa; phylum Arthropoda; class Insecta; order Hemiptera; family Aphrophoridae; genus Aphrophora; species Aphrophora alni. The sequence goes on along the minus strand of OY740769.1, from coordinate 91,939,234 downwards.
GGTAGATTACATTTTTGTAGTACATTTGTGATGACTTTTAATTTTAAATTCTGTGTTACTGTAGGAACTATTGAAGTTGTGGAAAATGTATGTTCCATGTTTTGAATCTTAGTCGCTTATTACATGGTAAGGAACCATGTGGAAGGTTAGGTTGCTTAGGCGTGTTGGGATCCGGAAACTTGGGGTGAACTACTATATGTATTAGATCTTTGAATCATATTGTCACGGGGATACATACGTCTATGGTATTTTAATGAATGAACTATATAATGGCAGTCGATTTATAAACTTTTCTTTATGTTGCAGGATTCAAGCCATGGCAGCCCAGCTGCAGCCCTCCTTGAAGTATTGGACCCTGAACATAATAACCATTTCTTAGACCATTATTTAAATGTACCCTTTGATCTGTCACAAGTGACATTTATTGCTACAGCAAATCAGACAAATGGAATTCCTCCACCTCTATTAGATAGAATGGAAATCATCAATGTCAACGGATATACACAGGTACTTGAAACTTTTCATATTCATACTAAGTGGTCAGTAGATCCTTGCACTGTAGATTTCTTACTAGCCTATTGTACATAAGTGTAAAAGAGTTATTGGTGAATGGAAATTTACAGTTATTTCACTGTGGGAAATTAGAAAGTTTAATTGATTTTAGGAAGTTTAACTTTATGATCTTTGGTTATAAGAGAAATAATGTCTACATTTAATTCTGTGCACACACTTATGATTATTCATTTTTGACAACATTTGTTATTTTATAATTGGTGACTATGCTAAGAAAGTTACTACAACACATGAAAAGGTCATTTATATTGTTGAGTTTCAGTCCGCCGTAAGTTCATCTGTAGAAACGCACCAACAGACTGAGATCCTACTCCCGCATGTTGGAAACAACTATTACAACTTGGAATGGTTTGATACATCACAGTGGTACAATGAATGCGGAATATATAGTCATCTTGATATAGTTGATAACTAGCGCGCTAAGATCCTATCACAGAAGGAGTAGCTATTTTTCAACCTGCAGCTGAAATCTGTCTAAAATCTGCAAAGACAAGATGGACACGGTGGTACAGCTCCATATAATAAAAGAACACTATTGTTTCATTGATATATGACAAGAAAGTAGTGTATCATTATTGAGATGTAATCATTTATCAAATAAACAGCACAAACTTTCTCACTACCCATTCCCAAATCAAATGAAATCCAACCAAAACTATTTGTCACCAAAAATATCAGTTCGATAGTTGTCAGTCAAAAACTGAAATTGAACTATGGATCCCATTTTATGAAAAAAATATTTATATTTAAATTGGGTCTAAACTTGCTATGCTTTTGCTATCAGTGTAAATCTAACCATATAAAACCCACGAACCGACATTTTTGGAAAGATTATGTTTTAATACATAGAGGTTTCGATTTTAATACAAGCGAAATTTGATCTAAATCATTAGTCGACTTTGAGATAATCGTAATTTTTGTGTTTTTTTAATGGCAACTACAACAAAATTTTGAGTTATTAAAAAAAAAAAATGGATGAAACTTCTGGAATCATGACCTTAATATACCCACATACCGAATTTGATTAAAATCAGTTCATAGATTTGACTGTACTGCACTGTACAGATGATGGATAGACCACCTTTTGGGAATCAGATACCTCTAATGGATATATCCGCAAAAACTTGAAATCAGTTTTTGATCTATCAAATAACTTTCTCTGTAGTACTACAATGATTTATCTTTACTGAATGAATTTTTTTTGTTAGTTTTTAAATAACTTTAGGTTTATTATCAATATTAACAATTATTGTAAATATATATATTTCAAAATTCAAATAACAAAATCAACCTAGAATATTGTTGACAAGTTATATTAATCAATAGTTTTTTTATTAATATGAGTTCAATTATGCACATTATTTGTTCATATTTCATAAAATCAATTATTCAGTCTATATAATATATACTACTACGATCATTATTGAAGTTCATTCATTACTATATATATATATAAGAAACTTTCAAAAAAAATTATAGTTGCACTACTATCATGGGGTTTCGGGTTAGTGTCGGCTTTTTCCAATTTTTTATGGAAACACATACAAAATTATTCATAAGTTAACAAACTGGACTAAGTCTCAAATGTCTTAGGTAAGTGAAATTACAATATGAAAAGGAACAATTGTAGTAGTGTATAAGTGAAAATGTCTATAATGTCAGGAGTTTGAAATTGGAATTCAATTGTCTATATCGAATTTAAATGTTATATTTATCAAGACTAATTCCTCTTATGATGTAGAAAATCTTTCTGATTCAGACTTTGTAATCGTCTTTCTCAACTATACATAGATAGAATATGAAAAATGGATTGATCTCACCAATAAGTTTTCAAATTTTCATTCACAGTTTTCTTTCGTATATTGCAGAAGATAAAATAAAGCAAACTATGTAACTAAACCGCACTGTTTAAATATTCTTCTAGTTTTAATCTGGGATACTGGATGAGATGATTAGTTGGCTAGATTTAATTCAACTATTTTTTATTTTTTTAACATGAAGAAAAATATATCAGATCTGGTCCAGCTGAAAATTCCAACAATCATCAATCTTGAAGCAATAGCAGTCCCAAGCTTAGAGTTGCCCGCCTTCTGAATCATTATTTTTGTATGTGTTTGTATTTGTATATCATAGTGTAATATTTGTCATAATTAATTATTCTTTTGGATTTTTTGACCATTTAGTTTTGAATAATATGACTCTAGGACACTAAATAAATAAAATTCTACTCATAAACAAACAAATAACTACTTTAGTACATTGAAATATTACTATCTAATTTACATATTTTAATTAATACAAATTGCATTGAAAATCCTACATCACACTTATTAGAATTTCTTCTGCCAATTGGAACGCATGTTTCAAAAGTGGGCGTGTCTGTTGATTCGATATTTTAAGAAGACGTTTAAAATCAGCCATGTTTATTTGGGACTTGGTTTTGTTTTTAATTTATACTGAATTATTCGTGAATACTATATATTTTTCCAAGCAACCTTTTGATGTATTAGATTCCGTTATATCTATTAAAAATATTAGATTCTTTCGATAAATACTTGTTTTCTTATAATTCTCGCGATTCTGCGGTATCTTGTCTATGATTCTCATGCTAAAGTTTCTAAATGATATTTTAAAAATTGGATATTTCTTTTCAGAGGTCGAATCATGGTTATTTGATAATTTTCCTATATGAACTGTTTAATTCAGAATAATTTTGAGGTGGAAAACAGTCTTTACAAGTCGGGAAATAATTTGTTTTCCAATTTTCTTTTGCATTTCTAGGCCTACCAGTTGATGGTTGAATATTGAATTGGAGTTGGTTGTTATGTCCGCTAGATATTATGTAAGTTGCTCCTCGTTTGAACGGCATTCCTTAAATATCAGTTCTTCATATATTTTTCCTGAATACGTTCCGAATTGTTTTTAATAAGAAGCATTTCGAATTGTTTCAGTACGTATATATAAGAAAGTAAAATGGTGCAACTATTTAGTGTAATACTATTGTGTTTGTGTGCATTGTATAATTGTGCATTTCCCATTATTACTCTAGAAAAGATAGTTATATTTTCAATTTAAATATATTGTTTTTTTGCATGTGTCTAAGGCTTACCTAAAGAAACTCAGTCAAACCATTAAGTATGGTTAATTTCTGTACCCAGTTTAATTAAAATTATTAAGACTTACTCCTAAAGTGTTCAAACAACAATCATACATATAAATTTGAGTAATCCCAAGTCCTTGAAATGCTGGATCATGTATTAATACATGTTTTCAATACACACATCCCCAGAGTTAAATTTATCGTTATTGTTGTTTTATTGTTCAGGAAGAGAAGATTCAAATAGCAGAACAATACTTGTTACCTAAACAGCTGACTGAACATGGACTGGATAATTCTGTCATGAAAGTTCCTCCCGACAGTATTAGACTTATAAGTAAGTGTTAATCTTAAATTAATAAAATAGACCATGTAACTCAAACAGCTGACTAAAACCAGCGGTTACGAAAATTCTGTTCTATAATGAAAACGGTCTACTTATAAAAAGGCACAACTCGGGTGATATTTCTTTAATATATAATTCATATATTTTAGGTTATTTAAGCAATGTATATCGTTGTTGTTACAAAATGTCAAAGTCGTTTTAAAAAAGAGTATGAACAACCTAAATTGTTTAAGAAAGTATTAGAAATGAAAATTGGGTACTTGTGTATAATACAGACCCCCTCCCCTTTTTGTAAGTTCAAAACTCGAAACATACTTTTGCGAATATTTTTAGATTTTGTCATCTGTCTTCTGCCATAACAAACAAAAATAATATAACTGTGACTTTCGTTGTTCTTTTCACTGGAATTCTTTCAAGCTCAGTCATTCATCCGGTCTAGACTGCGCTATTACAAAATTCTTTCAAGCTCAGTCATTCATCCGGTCTAGACAGCGCTACGACGAAATTCTTTCAAGCTCAGTCATTCATCCGGTCTAGACTGCGCTACTACGAGGTTGAGGCTCTGCAACATTCCTATTTAAGTTTTTGGTAAACTAAAAGGTAATTTTGATTTTTTTTTCTTATCACAACTATCCTCAATTTTGAGTTACAAAAAAAGAGAGGGGAAAAAAAATCTAAATATAAGACCAAAATATGGCCACATACCAAATTTGGATTAAAATCATTTTACACATTTGCGTTCGAGGGCAATGCACTACGACAAACAGATATAATTCCAAAAATCACTTAAAATGGATATATCTGCAAAAAATTTGATTTAGATATTTTGACCCACCTTTATATATATGTGGGAAAGTAAAATATATTACATTTATTCTAACTTTATAAATTCATGAAAATATTTTCTTCACTCCAAAATGTCTACCTGTAAATATACAATATGTTTCTGAATTTAAAATGTCAATTGATAAATAGTTCAGTTAATTGATTGACATTTTTCTAATTTGTTTAGTTACTTCTTACACAAATGAAGCTGGAGTGCGAAGTTTGGAGCGTAAAATTAGTGGTCTTTGCAGAGCGGTTGCCGTTAGGGTAGCTGAGAACCAGGTTGTTAGTACTGATGCACCGTACAGTGAAGAGGAAAATGCTACACCTCCTTCATTTCCTATTGTTATTGATGAGTTAGCTGTAGAAGATATTTTAGGAGTAAGTCTGATCAAGTATGGAAGAATATTTATGATTTTGAATCACAACACAAAGGGTTTCGTAGGGCTTAGTTTAAATTAAATTTAGTTATTTTTGTGGTAACCATTGGTGGTCCAGCTACTTTACTTTATGTACCGGTAACTTTACGTCTTGGCTTATATTTTACTGACACTGTTCAGATTTTTGTTATTCATTTAATGCACATAGGATAAGTTAATTAAGGTATTTTATTGTTTGTTCAGCATTAATAAATACAATAGACAAAGTCAACACATATAGCAGCATAATATATTATAAATTACTTAAATAGAAAATGAAAAAAATCAGCAGCAAGACCAAACATGACATTTCAACAGTATCTTTATACTGAAATATAGGTAAAAATTTTAAGACAGTAACAACAAGAACTAGAATACAATAGTTATACAAATTCAAAATAGAGGAACAAAACTACATGCAGTCATCTATCCATTATTTTATATATCTTTTTTGACATAGAGAAAAACTCAAAATGTTATTTATCAGCCAAGTACATAACCTCTTTTTAAGTTCGTCAATATAATTTGGGAGTGTATTAAAAATCCTAGTGCCTATCACGATGATGGTTTATGAAGCCTACAAATCAAAATCTTAATCTTGGATCAATTCCTAGTATTATAAGATGAAACATCACAGACACAACTAAAATTGTTTAGGTGATTAAACATGTATATGATAAGGTTATATATATATATATATATATATATATATATATATATATATATATATATATATATAGATTGGTTAGATTTTGTATGGACAGGGGACAGGCTTACCTTGGAAAGTGGTCCTTGGTATTACCTAATAGTACACAAGTAAGAAAACACACACATACACACACACACACACATACAAACAAACACTAAAGTTCTGAAATATTTCATTTCACTGTTCATTTATAATATAATAAATAATAATCTGTGGATCAACACTCAGCACAGATTCATCCTAGATCAAAACAATTCAGTCTTCTTCTTAACTCTACTGATTGAAAAAGTGAACAGTGTTTACGAAACATTTCAGAACTTTAGTGTTTTTTTGTGTGTGTGTTTTCTTACTTGTGTACTATTAGGTAATACCAAGGACCACTTTCCAAGGTAAGTCTGTCTCCTGTCCATACAAAATCTAACCAATCTAATAGGCTATGCGCCCTATTAAATTCTAACCTATATATATAGGTTATAAACAATTAGTATTTTGTTCCCCACAAATAGAAGTATACAGTGATCATCATACTCAGATTTTGATAAAACATACAGAAACTTTTTTGTAACAAGATTATTTCATGAACTCTGCTGTCAGAGCCCGAGAAATTGATCCATATATTATATAGATTGAAAAAAAAAATGAAAAATATGCACTACGAACAAAGGTGTCAGGGGCATGATTCATTAGGTTCTTCAACAGAAACAGTACTTCTGGAAACTCTTGCAAGAATGTAATCAATGTGTGACCCGCAATTTAATCTGTAATCTAAATGAACACCCAAAATTTAAAAACCACAGCAGATTAATTCTTTACAGTGTTCGTATCTCTCAGACTAAATACAATGATTTGAGTTTTTTTTTCATTGTTCAACAAGAAACTAATTGCTCTAATCTAGTATCAGTATCTCTCACTGAAAATCTGGCCATGTTTTCAAGGACAGAAAGATTAAGCACAAGTCCCAAAACGGAACCTTGAGGTACACCACAGGTCAAGTACTGCCACAGATGACAAATCACCCCCCCCCCCCAACATAAACCATTTGCCTTCGATTTTTCAGGTAGCATTTAAATAATTGTAAATTATTAGTGATATCCACTAATGCCATAATAAGCTAGCTTTTTCAGAAACATATTGTGGTTAACACAGTCAAAACCAACATTGACTACTCATGTTGTAGTTTGACTTTCCTATATTTAGCTAGTCGAATACCACAAGTGTTGAGAGGGTAAATGGTAAACTGTATTTCTATTATATTGGAAAGATATGTTTTCTAGCACATCACAACCATTTTCTTAGGTCTTATGCCCTTGCTTGTAATCCCCTGTAACATCAAATCAATCTCTTGTAAATTTGAAACAAAAATATTTTGATTATGATGATTCAGAGCAGTCACAACTATTCATATCTTTAAGTAGTTCTTATTTAGGTCACATTTCCAGAGTTTGGAATACACCTTATTCATTACGATGAGTTAGATTTATATCAGATTCCTTTTTTTTAAATAAGTACATCCTAAAGATCAAGGTTTGTGAATAAATTAATCAAACAAAAATAGATAAATTATTCAATATGACAGAAGATGAGTCATGTACAATTTCTTTTCATAAATATTTAAAAGTATGCTCTATTCTTAACAAGTACTACTGAAATATAAATTTAAATAATTTAATAGCATACAAATTAAATAAGTCATATATATATATATATATATATATATATATATATATATATATAGACAGTATATTTACTCTAATAACTCCTATATATTTGATATACATTATAGCTCAAAACAAACATTACTGAACATTTATTTTATAATTTTTTATTAAAGATAATATTTCTGTAATTATTTACTCCAGGTTTCAGGGAACTAAACTCCGATATTAATAAATATGTGTTTTACATTGCTTGTGGCAGCTGCTTCTATAAAGGTTTGATCCATTCCCCTTACTGTTGCCACATTCTTCTCATTTATCTCACCAATGGTTTACAGTGGTTGTTCACTTCATTCAACATTCCCTCCGAAACAAGCATCAGGTGCTGTTAGTATCAAGGAAATGAGGGGGATATGGAATGTTTCTTCCACGGATATCACTCAGTTTCCAAGGGTGGCATGAATCAACTGAAGTGATTCTCTCGCCATATGGCAAGTAACCCCAACCTGCTGGAACCACTGGACTTGAGAAGAGGTAGATTTTGTTCTCAGAAGAACCTTCTTAGGTCCTTCAGAAACGGTGTGATGATTTGTTCTTTATATCATACGTGATTTATAGTCGCCAGATTCTGTTGCTCATCCTCAATAAAATAATAACCTGGGATACCATTTGCAGATATCGCTTACCTTCACTGTGGAGTGGTGTTTCAATAATGATGTCTGGTCGAACGAAACCAAGTTTTTTGTTTGTTGATATATCTATTTATATGAACATGATACATATCAGAAAAGCAAACATTAGAAAAAATGTTCACCACATAGCTTGGCCACTTGTCAGTCGTCTTATCTTTTCTTAATGGTCTGTCGGCAGGGTTCTAATGGATCCTCTTCGTACCAAATGTGGTTTTATAAGAGCTTTAGCTAGATTATTTAAAAAAATTCTTCGTTGTTTGAGCTCACCTGTATTCGTCTTAAATATTATTTGAGCATTTCTAGCTCCCACATTGAGGAGACCACCAAACACAGTAAATGGCCACCTGTTACTAATTCTAGTAACACTGTACTCACTCTTCAGTCTGTCTACCACATCCACTCCTCCCTTTGTCATATTATAGAAAGTGATGATGGTGGGTTTTAACACATCATTGGAGTCTGGATCGATTTCATCATCAGTATGCATCGTGGATGCAAGGCGCACATTTTTCTTCTTTTTCTTGTCAGGTATATAGGAAACAACGGTACATTTATTTGGCACCCTTCCAAATGCAAACATTGAGCTTTCTTTTATTTCTAAGAGTTCCTGAGGAAGTTCTGGCTTATTTTTTCTTATTGTTCCGACAACAGTAAGTTTGTGATTACTGTAGAGATCATTCATTAATGGAATACTTGTGAAGTAGTTATCCGTAGTAACATTTCTTCCACTACTATTTATCGGTTGTATCAATCTTTTCACGACACTACTTGCGTCATTTCCAGCTGCAAAATAGGGACCTTGGGGCTGTTTGCCAGCGTAGATCTCCATATCTGAAGTAAAAGAGGTTTTTGAATCTACAAGGGCATAGATTTTAATTCCGTATTTTGCTGGTTTATTTGGTATGTACTGGCGAAATTTGCAACGTCCGCGAAAACCTTCTACCATTTCATTTATAGTAGCTAATTCCTCCACATTGTAACATAGTTTGCACAAACTTACAAACCAATCAAACATTTCACGTATTGGAGCTGCATTGTCTCTTTGCTTTCTTTGGGCTCGTGTGATTTTATCAAACCTTAAAGTGTGAAAACGTCGTTTGGACATAGTAGCTATGCAGAGCTCAGGTGCAGTACCATCAGTTGCTCAAAGTTCATCGGTATTTAAATGATTAGCTTTTTTTCACACTTAGAAGATATAAGAGACCAAAAAAGGCTTGAATCTCCATAAAATCAGTATCAATACAGTCTCGCTCACGCGCATAGTTTTGACGCATTTCTTCTTACTGTTGGTTAGTAAAACGAACAATTTCTGATAGCATATCATCGGGAAAAAATATCTTCTAGCAGTCTATTGGATTTTTTAGGTCTCTGAATTCATGAGCTACTGAAGGTAGTTTCTTTACAATATTTTCTTTTGAAGTTTTTGTTTTTTTTAGCATATGAATATACCAGTTAGTAAATCCGTCTTTAGATGTATAGAGCGCAGATACTTGTATGGGTCGTTTTCTTTTTTGAGGGTAATTAGTGTCAGTGTCTGTAGGATCATCGTCAGATTGCTCTGTGTCTGTATTGTGATCACTGTGCTCGGTTGATGCATCAGTGTCCGATAAATTTTCTTGTATTCATTGTTGATAGCCTTAGAACTACATATATTTTATATATATTATTTATTTTCTGTCAAATGTAGTCTGTATTTGTATTTTACCTTTTATGTGGCCACATAAAAGGTAAAATACAAATACAGACTACATTTGACAGAAAATAAATAATATATATAAATTTTCTTGCATATAAATACTTCCTTCACTATAATCATTTTCTTCCAGCCAACATAAAATGTCATTATTTTCTTTCACTTTGTCCATTTCCTTTCACTTTCTAGTCCATTACAAACAATAAATTAAAAGTCTATTTACAATAAAATAAAACAAAAAAAAGAAGAAAAAAAGTTAAACTAAATGTCTATTTACAAAAAAAAACAACAAAAACGAAAAAAATAGTTATACAGAAATATAATTGTAAACTGTTACACAATCACTCGCGCCGTTAGAACTCTTTTAACAAAGCACACACAAGATCGCTCGCACAGTTAGAAGCATACTAACAAAGGCGCACCATGCCCATTTCCCCGACCCCTGGTTACCCTCCCCATCACCCCAACCTCCCACCACGAGTGTAGCGACTGGTCAAGATGCCAAAGAAAGCATATTTAGAAGCTCAATGTTATATAACAAAAATTTTTAAAAAATCCTTAAGAACAACTAAAATTATTAGTTTTGAACTAATAGTGCGAGTGATCCCGGGTTAGACATACCCCTCACTAATATTCGTCCAATGTTAATTTTAATGAAGTTCGCCAGTAACTAGGTGGCGACTACAACATCTTATTATGAGAAAATGGGTGTTAACAATTTTAAAAAATTGTCTACAGTTGTTAACACCATTTTATAACCTCTACGCTGTTAAATCTCAAGTAAACACTTAATACTGTTGCTAAGGTAACAATAGCCATAGTGATCATCTGACAAAGGTATATATCATATGGTAATAATTACATTCAGTATTATTTGGTTTGGGTCATATACTATTAGTAGTTTGAGATGAATTATTTGAAGTTAGGTTTTCATTTATTTATATTGATATGTTTATGACATTTATAATAGTAAAAAATGGCATTTGTTCCCTAATTTGGTTTACTTAAGGTCTAAAAATCTATAAAAATGTATACGTTTCACTTCTCACCCATTCTGTAGAACATTAGTTTTTATTAACTTAAGATCCAACATCACTTTATAACATTCATTTTAATGCCATTTTATAAGATAGTGGAGTGCTTCCTTAAGCTGGTTAGGGATTCAGACATGATAGGATTTTGTACTCATTATACAAACACCCAGGCCGATTGAAAAAAGGTTATCAGATAAAGAAAGAATGATCTTATCTCAGAGCAAAGTAGAACTGAAATAGAGACATCCGTTTTTCTGTTTTGGGTAACTTGACACTTCCAACTTTCAGGACCCTGGTGAAATGGTTTTGGACATTTATTACAGGATCCTTTATTGTTGATACTTTCAGAGGTTTGGAAATGGGTACAGAAAGACATGTCAGTCAGTCAAGACATGTACAAAGAGGTTACATATTATCTGGGTAGTAATAACAGATTGCCTAGTTCATTATGTAGTGTAACAACTGTTGAAATTTTGTAACCTAAATATCATTCAGATATATCAACAGTGATAAACTCCTGTGGTCTTTGTGAGGGAATAATCCTGTTATACTTTTGTCAAATTATTTTCTCTTCAATTCCGTGGTAGTTCTAATTAAGTTTTTGTTGTTTACCATCTTTATATTCAGTTGAATTTGAGTTGATTTTAATTAAATACAATTTTATTGGTAAAATTAAAATGTTTATTTTACAGCCACCGATGTTTGATAATACAGATGTACTATCTCGTGTTGGTACTCCTGGGGTCGCTGTAGGCTTAGCATGGACAGCAACAGGTGGTACTCTAACTATAGTAGAAGCAAGTAAGATTATCCATGGAGAAGGTAACTTGATATTGACGGGGCATTTGGGAGATGTTATGAAAGAATCTGCAAAAATTGCTCTTAATTGGGTGAGGACCGTTGCTTGTCAGGTAAGCATTACAAGATATGTTAATATTAATTTCTCTATATAATAAATAAAATAATTATTATATATTATTATTATATATAATAATAAATCTTTTATTCACTAAACTTCACCCCTGGGTTATTGGATTTTTCCTTATTTAAAATTTAAAAAAGTCTTGGTCATCATCGTTTATAAGAAGAAGATATTTAATAACCCCTCGAATATTTTAATAACACCAGGGTCAGAAGAAAACAACACTTTTGAGCACCCTGTGGTGAACTTAAAAATTAAAATCAAATATATCCAATACCACAATTGAATAAAACAATATTTATTTCCTTGTGTATTTCAATAACATAGTTACCATCCTAGTGAGTATTTAACAAACACTGAGGATGGTAACTATGTTACTAAAATGTACATAAGGAAATAAATCTTTTTATTGAATTGTAGTATTGGGTGTTTGATTTCAATTTAAAAAGAGTTTTATTCAAATTATTAAATTCATAACTTCATTATATCCTTACTGATTGGCAGAGTTGTAGATTTGGGTCTTCTATATAGTTATAAGAAAATCTTAACTACTTTTAATCAGATAAGATTTTAGTTTAAGATGATACTTAATTTTTCATTAGTGGAGTAGTATTGCTCAGTTGGTTGAGCATACGCTTATTTCGTTGCAGTTCAGACTAGTAAACCATCAAAGGTAATGCAGGTTCGAGCCCAGTTGTGTAGCTTACTTCTTTTTCTTCTTCATTTATTAGTCTAATGATGATAAAGTAAAGATGTTAATAAAATAATTATTGTTTTCCAGTAGAAATGAAAAAATGAGTGCCAAATGTCAAATATTCATTTAAATTTAAAGTTGTATTAGTATTAAAACAATTTTCATTTTTGAGTTTTACATGTACTGGTAGAAAAGTAGGTATAGAAGGAATCCATCCTTACCAATTTGTTTACAGAATTTGTTGTCTATATATTTTTTTCAAGTTTAAAATAAAAGTTCAACTCTAAGGTGAACAAGTATATTAGTGAAAAGTGTTACAGCTATTTGAGATGTGGAGGCAATAGATGTAAACATCCAGACATTCTCCGATTTTTGAATGGATTTGTTATCTTTGAAAAGCAGAAACATAATTTTTAGCATATTGTCATCAAAGTACTACATCTTAAAATTTGTCTAATGTGACTAGTAAGTGAACGTTTGAGAATATGCAATATAGCTATTGGAAATGGATACAACAATTGTAAATGCAAAAGTTATTATTGAAGTGCGATGATAAGTCCACCAGATTTCTTTCAATAGAGCATTTATAATCATATGATATTATTAATGTCAATTATTTGAAAATACCCACATTAACACGTTGAGCTGTATATCTTTTGTAGTAATTTTAATGTATCTTTTAATTTATGTTGTGTTATGTACCAATTTTATTATAGTTGCTTGTTTTGTTTCTTGGTATGTTAATGGATTGTGTTATAAATGGAAATTCTGAAAGTTGAAGTTAAACCTTTCAAACCGATTAAAGAATAAACAAAGGTGGAGTAGTAGAAACAATGAAATATTGTTTAGCTATTACCAAAATACCCAAAATCTTTTGCTGATGAAATCTTTTTAACTGTAATTTCTCATTTGTTATTGCCAAATGTATCAACAATTGTTTGGCACCATTTGATTGGTGTTTATAATTCATATCAACTTAATTATGTATTTATTACAATTATTAACAGGCATTGTAAAATGATCTTAAATCTCTTGTATTAGTAATCCAAAGTAAGATGGTTTTTAAATTGGTTTCAGTATCGTATAATTGACCAACAAAGTGAAGATCTACTTGCAGAAACAGATATACACATCCACTTTCCTGCAGGAGCTGTGGGTAAGGATGGACCTTCAGCAGGTGTAACCATAGCAACTGCTTTAGTCTCTTTATTTTTAGGGATTCCTGTAGCCTCGGACATTGCGATGACAGGAGAAATAACTCTTCGAGGAGTAGTATTACCGGTATGGAATTCTATAATTTCTTATGAACATATTTTTCATAGTGGCATATAATTTATTTAGTTTTGAGTGGATAGAAAATTAACGCTTATCTTGGTGTTAAATTCTTTGAATTCAGAAAATACATAAAACATAAAAATCAGTGACAATATTTATGAATGGTTGGAAATGTGTATGCAAAGTACACATAATTTACAATGTTCCATTTCCATTGTTGGTTGCTCTGGATGACAGAATATGTGGAAAATAATCTAAAGTAATCCTACTTTATTTCTTATTTCAAATAAACTATATAGGTCTAATGTATATTTTCAAAGATTTGTTTCTTATTGGCTAAAATGTGTGTGCTCCAATTGATTTGATTCCTATAATTGGATATTTTTGATTGATTAAAATTTCAGTCTGTGTATTTTGTCTACATTATGGTAGATTTTTACCACATATTATTATAATTATATTCTGAATATAATCTGGGTTTATTTCAAACATATATATATATATATATATATATATATATATATATATATTAAATGCCATTTATATTTATACTAAGTATTTAATAATATAACTAGATGAGTTGCTGCATCTATTTTGTGCAGTGATGTACACATGTAACAATTGCATTTTTTTTTCAAATAAAACTACTACTTGCAAATGTCTATTTAAAAAAAAAAAAAAAATGTTGACTCTTTCATCATTATTTGAGGCATATTTTTTAAGTATGGTCTGGTTCGTATTTGTATAAAAAGATTTGACATCAAATTTGTGTAAGTTTCAATTGCTGTAGTGTCTTATCGAAGCAAAATTAATTTAGATAATATCTTTTTTTTATATTGTAGGTGGGAGGAGTAAAGGAAAAGATCTTAGCAGCACATAGAGCAGGATATCGTAGAGTGATATTGCCCAAGCGTTGCAATAAGGATCTATTTTACATTCCCCAGAGTGTTAAGGTATGGGAATTGATCTTTAAAGAAATATTTTACTAATTTTACATTACCTAACCATTTTAACATACATTTTCTACACATACACTTAACCAAACTTATATTTTATTGTTTGATTCTTCAAAATGTTAAGCAACATTTGTATATTTTCATCTCAGTTATAAGGAAATGGGAAGTTTTTCAAACTTAAGTTTTCACTTTTTGAATGAGTTTAGTGAAGAAGGTTGTTTTAACTTATGTTAATTTACAAGTAGATGTATTATTTTTATGGATATTTTGTAATGATTTATAGATTGTAAATTTTGCTTAGATTCTGAATTTCATATTCAAACAAATTTCTGTAATTTGTTTTATTTTCTCATGTATAAAGAAGGTCTTGTAGTCATACTATATTATCGTACAGTATGATCTTACATGAGACCTCTTCTTCAGTAGCCTATCATAACCTCTTTGAATTGAATCTAATTTAACTATTTACCCAAAAAATTAATATAAGGATTTTGATGTTGAAAATGGATTAGGATAATTTGGAATAGGTTATGTTTATGAGTATTGACAATACAAGAAAATCGATCTCCACACTAATACTAATTAGTAAAATTAATAGAAAAATAGGCCTAACTAAGTTTTAATATAAATCTTATAATTAGATGATTTACAACTATAATTTTTTGTTCACAGTCTGAGATTATGTTTGTATTTGTAAGCAACATGGAAGAAGTATTGGAAGCTGCGTTCAATGGCGCCATAACAGCAAAACCTTCTCAGTCCACTCTACAAAGTAAACTATAATTAACTTTATTTCTTCTTTATTCGTTTTCGTTAGATTCATTGAAGAAAACCTTAAAACTGTATTTAATACGAAGCCATCTCAATCTGTGCTTCAAGTGGAATAATTTTTCCTGTTCCTCCTTTCTAGATGATATTATATCTTGGGTTAAAAGTGAGGCAATATCTATTAAGCCAGTAACCTGGTATTAAAAGCTGATTCATAATATAAAGACAGTGTTAAATACCGTACTTAATGATGTTAATATTTTTAATTAGTTTTGTTTGTTAGTATTTAAATGGTTCCTTGGTTTTTATATAGAGCACTTCATGAACAAAATTATGAATCATACTTTAATTTAGAACCCGTTTATAGGCTTCAGTTATTTATGATATTATAATTAATTTTGTCATAAAATTTATTAATCTTATTAACTTTAAGACTAGAAGTGATGTGTGTAATTCCTAAAGTGTTAGGAGTTTTTTGAGTATATTGCGGACGTACTTTAAAAAATCATAACACATCGAACAATAATAATAACTATTACTTATTATATATCATTTTACTTAGAAGAGTCGACATAACATATCTATGAAGTTTAAAAAAATGTTTTATGTATTTTGTGGTGAATTACATTTGAAACAAACAATTTTTTGCACTTTCAATTCATACACACACACACACACACACACACACACACACACACACACACACACACACACACAATTTTATAAAAATTCCAATATTGAAAATGTGCTGAATTGATGAGTAATTTAAAAATGTAAAAATTACATAAAAGTTGTGAATTAATAAATTGGCTACAGCACAGTAGTTTATTCTGAGTTATTGTCTGCTGAAATATTGCTATCACTATCACTGTCTAATAATTCTCCACTTTCTAACAACTCCAAAATATCGCTTGATCCACATTTATGTTATTGAATTTTAGTTATAAATAAAAAGCTTACCTACAAAATGTACAATATCAAATGAAAATACCATAACTTACTGCACAATAACTACACAATAGTTGAACTAAACCAAGCATACTTTAAATAATTAAGACCCAGTATAGTCAACTTGGAATATTAAATTATATACAGAAATAAAGCATGATATCTCATATATTTATTAGAATAAAATTGAAGCTGGTAGAACAACTATTAGTGCTGTTATTGTGATTTTTGTGGATCTCTGTAACTGTGACACTACCACTTACGGAAATCACTGATGTGATTTTTATTAGTTCTAGTGTTAATTTGACTTTCTGAAAAATTTAAACATATTTAGCTTTTATTCAGTGGTTGCCCTTAATAGTCTTTTTTATACGATAAGCTACTTGCTTCTATGCTTACAATGTTGATGTTTGATATAAATATTAATATGACTAGTAGTTATTATATAAAACTCATGTTGTGACATACAACTAATCTTTATTTATATATATATTGTAATGCTGTTTCCCCTTTATTATAACATCTATGTATGCTCTTAAAAACAGTGCTTTACTATTTATGAACACTTTTCTAGTTATGAACCAATCATGCATGAAATTAGTTTAGATAGGGTAAGGTGAATTTTTGTTTGTAAGGTTTTTTTTAGGGAAGCTAAACTGTATTGAAGGTTTTACTTTGACTACTCATTTATCCAAATATAATACATTGAAGTGTAATGAAAATTCATTGTTTTCAATTAAATTTTAAGTTGAAGACATTTTTAAAGGTATATGCAAATTTAAGGTAATTGCTAGAGTAAACAATGAATAAGTAAATTAAGCAGAATTACCTATGGGCAAATATGAGTGCGTTTTACTGTTGTATTGTGAATAGAAAAGCACTCCGAGTGGGAAGGGTGCTGGCCAGCCTTCTCATTGTATGTTTTAATGTAATGTTGCAAGTCATAAAAATATAATATTTTTTTTAACTATTCTTATTTTTAATTTTGTATAGGGTAAAAGAAGTATTGTGATAGTGTAGTACCATTTGTCAATGTTTTTCAATGTTAGAGCTTCTAGGAACATAATTATACCATTTTTCAAATGATGTCTGTCGTTTTATTCTACTGGCTGTCTGTTGTATTTTGTACTACTTTAGAATTGACTAAGGAGTTTCAAAATTTCACAGTTAAATCTGGTTAGAATCAGTTATGGAGTGGGAGTGAAAATAGGAATGTGCTTATGTATTGTTACTTGTGTATCTTCTAGATGTTTTATGTTAATAATCCATTTTCCCATCTTGTCATAATTATGTATTTGGTGTGATATTTTAAAAATTTGTCATTAATCAATACAATTGTGGCCTCCAAGTATATAAATTTTATAAATCTAAAAAAATTGTGTTAATGTTGAAAATTTATTTTTATTGATAGATTTTAATAAAACTCTCTATTGATGTTTATAAAGTACTGAACTTGAATTTTGCTCTTGGCTTTTTATAGGTAAAGAACATATTGTCCTGGCCAACTCAATTTATTATTTTAATTGTTCATTTTTCTTAAAGAAGCTTGTTGCTAAATTGGTCTCAAACTTCCTTAAGTGTGTCGAAGGAAGATTAATCCTTAAAATAATAAACTGGATGTGCTAATGTTCCTTTTTGGTTGTTGCAGTATTGCTAATATTAAATAGGTTTTAAAAAATCTGTTTAGTATTAAGCATATTTACAACTAGTTAAATAAAACATTTTATTGTTATTAAAGATAAGCCAAAAAAGGAGGATGTTTTGTTATATATGTAATAATGTGTTTTTATATTTATAGAAAATATCAGAGATATATCTATGTTCTAAATAAAGATGTATTGCAAGAAAAGTATTTATATTTATTTTGTTGTTTTAAAGTACAATGAATTTTTGAAATTATTTGGTATTAGGTTAGAGTTTAATAGGGCACATACCATATTAGTTTAGATTTTGTATGGATAGGAGGCTTACCTTAGAAAGTGGTCCTTGGTATTACTTAATGTACACAAATAAGAAAACACACAATACTAAAGTTCTGAAATATGTCGTAAACACTGTTCACTTTCTCAATCAGTAGAGTATAAATAGAAGCTTCTATGCTCTCTACTGATTGAGAAAGTGAACAGTGTTTAAGAAATATTTCATTACTTTAGTGTTTGTTTCTGTGTGTTTTTTATTTGTATACTATTAGGTAATACCAAGGACTACTTTCCAAAGTAAGCCTGTTACAAAATCTAAAAATGAACTTGTTATTTTTTAGTACTTCTTTTAAGCATTTTTATACTTAATTTTGTATTACAGTCAACTGGTTTCAATTGTAATCATTGCAAACATTTTAAATGCAGACAAATAAATGCATACAGTAAATACATTTTTTAAACACAAGTAACAAAAACTTGTGCATCATATCAAAATATTTGTACCTTGTAATCTATGAAATTGACCTCTTGTCATTTGAACACTGTAGGCTTGAAATATAGGTTTTGTTGTCAAAATATAATGTACTAGTAGATTACCCGTCCTTCGTACTGGGTTGACGTATATTTGTATTGAGTGTTAAGGGAGTTTACAAGGCCAGTGGGGCGGTGCCCTGATGGAATTTCTAAATAAAAATAGGCCTATGAACCAGAGACCCTAAGAATGTCCATGTACAATTTCAGCTCAATGGATCCAGTAGTTTTTACGTGATTGAGTAACACACAGACAGACACCATTAGATTTTTATATATTAGTATAGATTTTGTTCAAGTATTTATTTAAAATAAGATGTATTATAATGGTTTATTGTTTCAATTTCAAAAAATATATATTGAATCAAAGTTAGTAACAGGGACACCAGCAGACAAATATTGAAAGGGAAAAAGTTTTAAGAAACACATAAATATAATTAGTCTATAAACAAACATATATATTTATTCATACGAAAACTAAAACCACAGAACAATTTTATACCAGTTTCAGAAATTAATTTATGTAGAATTTAAAATAAATCAAAGTAAGTTTTCAAGTTTAAACTATAAGAGAAAATACAGGGCAATTCATATATCCCTCTGATATTTCAATTTATTTAGTACAAATTTATTACCAAAAGCAATGCTGATAGAGAGGGAAAATCTACATGCTTTTTGTTGTTGACATTGTTATGAGTTTTACCATTAAAAGGCAGTAGTGTACAAACATGGCATTTCCAGGTGAGTAGAAACGTTTTCTGTCTTACAATTAACTAAACCTGACTTTGTTATAATGGTTTAATGTGTGTTTGCGTATGACACAGACCCACCGGCGGACAAAACAATACGAGAGTGTTTTAAGAAATTCAAAGAGACTGGGTGTTTGTGTGTTGCAAAATCGGACAGTCCGGCTAGGAACCATTGCTTGGAACTGTGAACCGTATCTAAGAATTGTTCAGCAGGAGTTCTCAAAAATCAACATATTGCGCAAGTTGAGAACTGCAAATGCCTCAATCAAATGTTTGGTGTATACTATGCAAAAAACTCGTCTTCAAATCATACCACTTACTTTCCTTGACATGATGGAACAATGGATAATGCCACAATTATAAAAAGATAGCGACCAATTCATTTTGAAACAGGATGGTGCTCAGCCATATTTTCACTTAGATGTACCTTTTCCTAATCTCTGGATTGGATGCACTTCCATACACAGATTTAGCTCTAATTCTTTGGCCCCCAAGGTCATGCGATTTCATTCCGTGTGATTTCTTTCTATGGAAAATGCATTTTGAACCGTTATAACAGACTCAGTTTCAGCAAATTGTAAGATGCAAAATGCTATCTGTTCACCTGGAAACGCCATGTTTGCACACTATTGCCTCCTAGCGGTAAAATCCAAGACACCAAATATTTATTTATTCAATATAGTTTTTTTTGCAAATAAATTTGTATAAAACAGGTCATATATAAACATTACAACACATTGAGACAATACACATAAAAAATTCACAACATACAATTAAACAGCAAGCAGCTTAAAAAAAATAGAGAAAAATATACAATAATTGAGACATTACACATAAATAAGTTATAGTAGTCAGGGTAAAACATATTATAAATGAAAAAGAAATCACATCTATCATGAAATACGATCATGATGCATAAACTCGTCCACCGAGTAAAAGGATCCAGACAATAGAAATTGTCCAAGATCGTTTTTTAAAAATCCTGTAGTTTGGTAAATTTTGAATGCTTTTAGGAAGCTTATTCATGAACTTTGCACCAGTTTGTGAGGGAAGTTTACTTGTATAAATTTAACCTTTGCTGTTTGGCACGATACTCACAAGCTTGCCTGGTGCTGTAGTTATGTATATCTATATTTTGAACATGATCACATTTGAATTTAAATAAAAACAACACTTCAAGTATATAAATACATGGAAGTGTAATTACTCCAAATTTCTTGAAATAGTTTTTACAACTTTAGTTTTTTATAGCCCCGCAATAAGCCTTATGGCTATTTTTGCAAGACAAACACTCTTTTCATATTCTGAGCTGAAGAGTTTCCTCAAAGAAGAATTCCATAGCTCTAATGTTACACTAGCTCATAATAGGTTATATAAAAATGTTTACATTTTCCTGTCTATTGGCATAGGTTTTGCCAATAAATATGATTATGTTGTGCTGTTGAATGTTGAAATACTAAAGGGGAGAATTACCCTGTATATCAACAAAAATCACTAAGAAAGTAGAGCCAAGACTTTTTTCATTTTCTATCAAATTCATAAATTGAATGTAGTATATATTCATATATTTAAAAAATATTTCACTTATAATTGTACTTAAAATCTATCTAACGTAGGTCACACTAGGGTAGCATGCATATTCATAAGTCTACTTATTTTCTCTCACTGTTTCTTATAATATTGTACAATGTATAAATTGTTATTTACAATTCATAAACCTACTTTTTCCTGTGCTTATATATCATTTATGATTTTTTAATTAAAAGTATAATTCTAAAATATTGAATTTAGAGTAACTTCAAAAACACAATAAATGAATAGCATAATCTATGCCTAAATACTAAAAATAAGGAAACTCGGCCCTGAATTGTCACATTTTACATTTTTAGTTTGCTGACAGATTTGATGTGTGATTTGGATACCGTGTGTACAATTTTGCTGAAAGTTGATTTAAAAGTATGATGAGCAATGTTTTCAAACAACATAACGTTATACACTTTCTGTTGCTTTACAGATAAGTGAACATTAAACTAGTACAAAAAACCTAAATACAGCAAACACATTTAAAACTGGGAACAAGAAATATATAAAGGTATATAAAGTGATGGAAGAAAATGAAAGATTGCTCAAAATAAAAGTGCAATAAAATAGAATGTTGTCATCAAATCAATCTTATCTCACTGGACAAAAAGGTATTACAAAGCTTGGTTTAAAATTTTGGTCTTTTTAACTTTGTTTATTTACAAAGTGTTTACAAATAGTTTAATATAAATCGAAGAATTAAAAAACTTGACTGATTAACACAACAGATTTTAATAACCGATTTTACAAAACACGTTAGAATGTGTCAATAAATGTGCTTTCCATAGACCACACATTGCCATCAAGCTGATCTGGAGTTTAATTAGGTAGTAGAAAATACATGTTATACTTGCCTCCGACACTTAAGCAAGTTGTGTTCAATTTTGAACATTGCTTTACAAAAGAAAACTCAATCTTTAAAACAAATAAGACCTATATGTAGTTTTTTAAATTGGGAACTTCTTTTATCCCAATCAAAAAAATCTAAAGTGTAATAATAATATGAAAATTACATAAGAAAATGTATGGATAATGTTCATTAAATAACCCCATTAAGAGTTCTATAATATATTACAGTAGACTCCCGTAAGTTCGGCCTCGGTAAGTTCGGTCTCCGCTTAGTCCAGCCGGCTCTCTGAGCATGAGGTCATGCACTAGGCGCGCGCCAACCAGACGCGACCTTAACTTGTTTATCATATTCTTTTACGCATCGATTTACAACACGATCCTTACCCGCGCCATCCAGATGTGTCCTTAACTTGTTTATTGTATTCTTTTCCTATACGTATCGATTTACAACACGATCCTTACACGCGCCATCCAGACGCGACCTTAACTTGTTTACGTATTATATTCTTTTCCTATACGCATCGATTCAAAACATGATTCTTACGCGCGCCAGCCAGACGCGACCTTAACTTGTTTATTGTATTCATTTCCTATACGCATCGATTCACAACACGATCTTTATGCGCGCCAGCCAGACGCGACCTTAACTTGTTTATTGTATTCATTTCCTATACACATCGATTCACAACACGATCTTTATGCGCGCCAGCCAGACGCGACCTTAACTTGTTTATTGTATTCATTTCCTATACGCATCGATTCACAACACGATCTTTATGCGCGCCAGCCAGACGTGACCTTAACTTGTTTATTGTAACTTTTCCTATACGCATCGATTCACAACACGATCCTTACGCGCGCCAGCCAGACGCGACCTTAACTTGTTTATTGTACACTATTCTTTTCCTATACGCATTGATTCACAACACGATCCTTACGCGCACCAGCCAGACGCGACCTTAACTTGTTTATTGTATTCTTTTCCTATACGCATCGATTCACAACACGATCCTTACGCGCACCAGCCAGACGCGACCTTAACTTGTTTATTGTAACTTTTCCTATATGCATCTATTCACAACACGATCCTTACAAACAATAAATAGGCATTTTTTTAGATAGGGATTGGTTAGTTCGGCCACTTTTAAGTTCGGCCTAGGGTGCAGTCCCGAGGTGGCCGAACTTACGGGAGTCTACTGTATACAATTGCACAACATGCACCAATCAATGTCACTTTTGATAACTGCTTCACGACAAACATTATAAAATCATTCCCTCCAGAATGTAACCCCTCAGAACTAAGAAGATGGGAACTGTTTCATCAATGGGTCACAAAAACTAGAGAACCCTCTAATCATAAACATCATTTATCCTTTTTCCTTTCGCAACAGAATTATAAAATATATTTTTTTAATCTTTGGTTCAACACTCAGCATAGATCCATCCTAGATTAAAACAATTCAGTCTTCTTTTTATACTCTTTACTGATTGAGAAAGTGAACAGTGTTTAAAAAATTATTCCAGAACTATGTTTGTGTGTGTGTGTGTGTTTTCTTACTTGTGTACTACTAGGTAATACCAAGGACCACTTTCCAAGGTAACCCTGTGTCTCCACTATCCATACAATATATATATATTCATTTAAGGAAAATTATCTATACTGATGCACTTAAAAAATAAAATTTTCATTAAAAAAAAATGTAAGAGGTTTTGTAATCAAGTTATGTAAACACACCACAGGGATTCTATTTATTTATATACTAACCAGAGAATTGAAAATATAATAGGTTCAACAATCAAGCTATGTGTATGTGTGTAAACATAACAAAACAGTGACTCTATTTTTTAATAAATGAGAACCGAAAATGTAAGTGGTTTGGTAATCAAGCTATTGTACACACTCGCAACAGGGATTCTTATTTTTATATTAAATGAACTTCTTCTAAATGTAGGTGGTTCATAGCTGATGTAGATTAGATATGGCTTATTTTGTTTTACAAGAGGTATACATTAGTCTCTCAAGTTAAATTTTTGAGTATCATTGCAGATTTTTCTTAAAAAGTGCAACATTTACTGCTTCTTTACTCCAATGAGCATAAGTAAATCATAAAACAATTCTATAGTTTCGATTTACAAATAATCATATAATTCCTAAGTTCTAGTTGTATTGACATTTTTTCTGTTCATTCTTCAAAACATTATTACACTATTTTTTAGTTTTTAAGAAAATTTTACTACATCAATCGGACTTATTTTTCTTCAAAGATTTTGTTTTACTAAATAATTTAAAAATCAGTTTTAAAATGTATACTGTAACAATTAAAGTCAAAACAGGAAGTATAAAAATAATGAAATACACATCAAGTAACAATTGTTGATACCAGGACAAGTAGATCCCTGCACTTCTCAAATGTAAAGCACCATTGTGACGAAGAATATACTCTATCCAGAATACTGCATTTTGTAATGAAGTAGTCGACTGGTCATGCATTATGTTGGAAAGACTGATGGCATTTTCTTTAAAACTGGAACAAAATATAGTGATTGTGAGCTTTGATTTTTATTAGGGAATTTTTAATAATAAAATTCTAGTTATTGGGATCTCCCAAATAAATTCTGATATTCAAGGCTATTAAATGGTGCCAAGTGGACTCAGGAATAATTGGCAACATTTTTTACTATAGTGTTACTGTGTTAGTGGTGAGCAGTGTGGTATAATTAGCATAAACACATTAAGCTCACAAGGATTGAGGAAACACATCCCTGTGGGTACATACCAACGCAGTGGGTAACTTCACATATAGGGAAAGGAACTGCCAGAACAATTTGCCAAAAAAAGTACATAACTACAACAAAAATAAACACCATGAATGTTCTGTCTGCTAAAACAAACATCAAGAAGCATGAAGACAGTTCTATGATAAGGCTATGATAACTTTTCAATCAAAAATATGGAATAAAATCCAAGATTTAGGGAAGCAGAATAAAAGTAGAGCTGCGTAGATTTAAAATTTTAGATTATCATGTGTACATTGTGTCATGAAACAAATTCAGTTAAGAACAAGGATCACCTTTAATGCACTAAACTTGGCGAAGATCAGAAAAGATCGAAGAATGTTAATAAATTGTATTCAGATGGAAGAAGAATAATAGATTAGGTTCCAAATCTTGCCGTAAGAAACCAACCAATCAACGCTCACTGTAACTCGGACTTGGTACAGCTAAAGTGCATAAGTTCAAGTTCAGTCACTGGTGTTGGATATTTCTATATATTATTATTACTCCAACTAGAAATGGTGTTGTCTTCACTAGTCCAACTGGAATAAAGACAATAAACAAACAAACTATATAATTATGTTAGTAAATGCTTTTCTTAGATTTGGTTTTACAAATCCTTGGAAATTAACCAAATATTGGTTGGTTAATTTCAAAATAGCGTTTCATTTTCAAATTTAAAATAATAGATTTTTTAAAGAATAACTCTTGCTTTGAAAATTAAATATTACATCCTATAATTTTAAAAATCTTAATGGATCCAATGATACCAAAATGTATTTTCTGTGATAAAAATAAGAGAGTTACCACTAAAAATTGCTAATAACATAACCTCAGAATTAAGTAACTACAGTAATAATTGCTTTAGTGGCAAACATTTTAATTGATGTTTAGTTTAAATTAGGAAGAAACTTATACTTTATTATTAGTTGAATATAAAAAAAAAAGTTTGAAAATTTTAAAATGCGTAGTTTGAAAGTTTTTCCTTCTTATAAAGAGCATTTATGAACTTATTAGAAGGTAATTTTTCCATATTGGTAATCATTATCTTTTCACATTTCTCCCTCAGCGTGTTGTCTGGCACATCCTTTTCCATTCCAGACTACAGTATCTTTCTACACCTTCTCCTTCTCCCTACCAGCCTCCAGTTTACTCCCTTGACCTGTACATCCTCCTAATCTTGGAAGCTTCTCTATCTTGCTGTGACCTTCCCATATATCTTCTTCCCTTTTTTATTCTTTGTAGTACTCCTTTAGATATTCTGTTTTCCTTCATCCTCATTTTATACCCAAACCATTAAAAACATTTAAAATGTACATTTAAAATAAAATAGCTCATTTGATTTAAATACAAAAATATTCCTTACCTAATGTTTAATAGAACTTTGTTTAATGTCTCGGTAAGTAATCCTTGAGAAATGTCTTGTAAAGTCAAATACAAACCAACACCTTTAGACTGGAGTTTCATTAGATTATGTTCTTGGTCTACATACAATGGTAAACCAACAAAAGGAACACCATAGTAAACTGTTTCTATTAAGCTATGCATTCCTCCGTGTGTAAGGAATAGCTTGCAGCTGGGATGTCCTGACAACAAAAAATTTATGTCATTTAAATCTTTCAAATAAGTGAATGTGTAAATTAAAAATTTAAACAAGTATTGCTTGAATGAATGGTAGACAATTTTTGCATACACACAAGTATTTTTAAAAAAATACATCATTAAATATATAATAACCATAAAAAGAGAATTCCCTTGAAATGAGCAACACTTGTGGAGTACTAAATTACCAAATGAAAGAAAAACCATTTTTCATACTAAACATTATATTTTTTTCAGGACATTTCATCACCCATCATGTTTGTGTACATGTAACAACTGAGGATGATGACTTAGTCATTGAAACATTGTCTTGAACATATAAAGTGTTTATTGGGGGGAAATTGTGTTTTCTTTCATTTGGTAAAGAAAGAAAAATATATAAATATGTTAAAATTTTCAATGGACAATTTATTGATAATTATTTCTGTATAATATTTTTATTTACATAAAGTTTACAAGATTGATTTGTATTTTTACAACCTCTCACATTTTATTATTAGTGCTGATATAAGTGATTTGGTGAATGAGTTTCCAAGAGTTAGTCAAATACTATAGACTTAGTTATACATAATAAATATTATTTATTTATTTTTTAAAAAATTGTGTCCTAGAGGAAATAGTTGAACAACCAAGATGAGCCAGAAGAATACTATGGACAGGATTCAAATCGGGATCAGACAAATAAAACCAAGTACACGAAAATTAGAATAGTCCATAGCTTTAAATACCTGAGGGAGATCATTACTCTGAACAACAAGGAAAAACTAAAGGTGAAAGAAAGGGCCAGAAAGCTGGAAACAGCCTTTAGGATATGTCAGAAAGTCTACAAATCAAATCCCTCTTACACAATGCAAGGTTCTGAGACTATGACACAGTAGTCAAGTTGTAGTTTTTATTCAGCAAGCACAATCACAAGAAAAGGTCTGATTGAGATCGAGAAAAAAAGAGCACAAGTTCCTGAGAAAAGGTACAGAAAAACACATACATCAGACTAATAACATTAAGGAACTCTAAGAGAAGTACAAAAATATAGGAACAATAATGAAAAGGTAAAGATTGTTTGTTTACAGACAACTGAAAAGAATGGACTTAAAGAAGACAGAAATATACTAATACTGTGGGTAAAAGAACTGCACAGAGACCTAGACGAAGTCTGAGTAGGAGAAGAGGAAATGAACGACAGAAACTGGTTCTAGAGAAATAGAGGCAAAGGATCTGATGGCAAATAAAACAGAATGAAAAAAGGCAGTCATATTAAAAGAGGAAAATCACAGACAAAGCTAGATTGAAGGTGTTATGGTAGTAGAAAAATTGAGACACAGTCCATAGTAGGGTGAAACAAATAAAAAAATTTGCCTTCTTTCTCTATATTATTTATACATAGTGTAACACCTAGAAAAGATTGGTTTAATTAAATATTTAAAATCGCGGGTAATTGTAGTGGGGATAATATGAGTCAAAAACGTGACTAATGATTTTCAATGTTAAACAGAGTAAATTCATAATTAAAATAGATTTCCAAACATAAATAAATAATGATGTATAACTTTTAAGATAATTTAATTATAGGAAGTTTTATAAATTGTGTGTTTTGTAAAATGATGTGTTCGGACAATTTATGAAATGAGTAGTTTTTTAATAGAACGTTAGTTGAGCATATCGCTTACACAGCGATAACCGGGAGACCGGATATTGGACAAACCATGTGATTTTTGACAGTCGTAGAATGGAGTCTGACATGGTCAGACCTATAATAATTTGTACAAGTGGTGTTTTAACAAAAATGTAAAATGTTTTAAAAAATTGACGGAAGTGTTGGACAAGGGTTTTTAATGATGTCAGATGTAATCTGCATCAAAATAATTCAATAACAATAGTTTTGAACAATATAGTGGAGTGTTTTCTAAAACAAAAGATATTAATAAACGGACAAAGACTTATATGTTGAGGGGTGTATAATGTAAAAAGAACAATGACGGTATCTCGTGACATCGTGACATCGTGTCATCGGCTAAGTGATGAACAGTTTTAAATGTAAAAGAGAACTAATGAACTTGCTAGATAATGATAAAATGCATTTTAGTTTGAACGATGAAATTGGATTCGTGTGCCTCGTTTGCAAAGAACGTCTAAGCATCGCTACGTAGTTAGAACCACATGTCTTCAAGTTGTAAATATCTTCAAACTGGTAAAAAATGTGTATACAACACAAATATTGTAAATTCTGTATAATATAAAATATAATTCGTCTCATGTTTGTTAAAGATAATTTCATTTTCTTGATATAATTTCATAATTAAGATAAAGAATTTTTATATAGAATCAAATCAACAAAGGTTGATTAATTTAAATTCTATATTCAAATAAAAGTAAAGTGATAATTAAATAACAGATATTTTGATCTGTTTTTCCTTTTTTGTTCTTTTAAATAAATCATTTCTGTTGCAACGCAATTTAAAGTCATGTTTTTTTAATAAAGTATACATCTTCCTCAAAGGTTGAATGAATATACTAAAATAATTTGATAGGATGTTATTTATAATAAATTTATTTAATGTAATATTGATGATATATTTCATGTAATAATCTTGTTTGTTTGTTGTTTAATAAACTCATGTTAAAATTTCAGAAGCAAGTGTTCTCATTTCAAATGACAAAAATCACTGTAAGTACACTTTTTAAAGAACTCACACCCGAGACCATAAATATTTAGTCATTTTTTTTATTATTCAAAATTGATGTTAATTCATCTGGCGCCCATAAAGCTGTGCAAACCTTAAATAAAAAACTCATAGTAAAATTAAATTCATTTCACTTGTAAGATAACATTTATAAATGAACCTTTAACAAGGTCATAATTTTACAACTGTTACAATAGAGAAATGGTTCAGTATTTAACATCATTATAAACGAATACTAATAATAAAAATTGTATGTGAGAGATTTTTTACTTAATATGTCAGTTTGTGGTAGCCATTTGACTATTTTTACATTTTTTGGTTGGTTTGGAAGTACATCAGATTCCCATTTCATCAATACTCTTTGTTCTAGTTTGCTGAATACATTTAGAAGTATTGTAAGTTTGTCCTTAGGTAAGTCTGTTGCTTTAGCATTGGAACCCAAAGAAAATAAAACAATTCCATGTTTTGACTCCTCTATCCACAACTGAATATCCTAAAACAAAATTTCATTACACACTAGAGACATACATTTTTCTTACAAAATATTTTGATTTTGATTAATAGTAATTTCCATTGTTATGTTACTTAAAATAGAGAATAATATTTTCACGTGTTGTACTCATCGCGATAAAATGACCCACGATAAAAGTGAACATGGAATGATGATTTTCCCTTTAGAAAACAAATAATTTAACAAGAAAATTTTTAACAGTCTGAAAGAAAATTTGTACATAACAAAATGAAAAATTCAGATCGAACTAATTGAAAGAACGCACTGAACTGCCGCTGAGTAGCAATGATTGAATCGCCACTTTTATAATACGCCTCGATAACAAACGCGCGTTGCTCAGGCGACCACTACTGACAATGGCGTCGTGTAGGCTTTCCAACAAGCCTACCCCCACCACCCTCAGACGTCCTGTCGCTGAACGGTGCGCCGCAGAAAATAGATCGGTTTTTTGCCGCACCTTGTACAAAATATATATATATATAGATATTATTATTATTTATTTTTTTTGACATTTTGAGAATAGCCCCTTTGGAACTGGTAGCCAAAAAATAGCTAGCTCCATATCCCATGTAAGAAAAATATTCATAGATTTAACAACATTATGCTATCAATACATCTATATTATTTTATAAATGTACAAAACTATCTAAAACTATAAAAACTAAAATGTTCAGGTAATCAGAATATAGAATGCTTGTTCCTTTTTATTTATTTGTCTATATTACTAGATAAGGTAAAAATTTTTTTTAAAATTATATTAATTTAAAGTAAGCCTGTTAGGAAAGGAATTAAAGAAATTATCCTTTATCCTTTTCCCTCTCCCAACAGGCTTACTTAAAATTAAGATAATTTTTAAAAAATGTAATAATAAATAAATGAAACATTCATCACAGGTTCAACACCCAACACAGATACATCCTTTGTAACCAAACTATAACAATTTAGTTTGCTTTTATACTCTCAACTGATTGAGAAAGTGAACAGTGTTTACGAAATATTTCAAAACTTTAGTCTTTTATGTGTTTTCCTATTTCTGTATTACTAGGTAATACCAAGGACCATTTTCCAAGGTAAGCCTGTGTCTCCTATCCATACAAAATCTAAAGAAATGACAAATTCTGTAACATATGTAAATCTACATGCAAATGTAAAATGCATTACATTTTTTTTCTATGATTATTGTGTAATTGTTGTAGTGTTGTAGTGTAAAATTCATGGACAGAAAAGTGATAAACAACATGTGACAATCTATTTATTTATTTTTTACAGAATATGGATTTAAAATATAATTTACATGTACAACATGTCATAATCTCTCTGTTGTTTATTAAAATAAACAAATTCAGTTCTGTTATTTCTTCTTAAACTACTCTGAATATGGAAGTTACGACTTTAAAAAAAATATTGGTTGTAATTACAGCAAAAGCTACTACAATACAGTTTCAACAGAAAGTAAAATATCTTTAAAACCTAAAAAGCTATCAAAATTTTAATTTTATTATTATGCATTTTTCGGACATTTGCCATCATTTGTGTGTTAAAAATCAAAACACCTCTGTAATTTCTCTGTTAATTTCAAACAGAGAAAATTTTAATCAAACCAAATACACAATTTTATAGATTTATTAATTTCCTTTTAGTTAAATATTACTTTATAGTTACCATTGTTAAAAATATATTAAAATTAAAAAATCGACTTCCAATTTTTTATTGTCTTCCTAATTATTTAAGTCATTTATAAAAGAAATCGACGGAACAAATTTGGTAAATACATGTGGTTATAGATATATTATATTCAGCATTCGATGTCCTAATTCCACCTATAAATGGTTTAAAACTTAATATAAACAAGTATTTACATTTTAAAACAATCTATTCAAAGATGGATTTATTAAATAATATGTACTTCAAACAAAATTTCTCTAAAGAAAGTACTGAAACTGGATTATTAGGCATAAACATCAACAGTTACATAAATTAATTGGAAATCACGTATACGGTATGCGCCAAAATAAACAGTACTGTAAATTAATCAGCTGTAGCTGCCTTCTCGATCAACTGTGTCAACTTTTGATTGTTGCCAAGTCTTCGTGATTATTATTTCTTTCTTATTTGAGGTTAGATTTTGCTGACATGGTGCTAACTACTGCAGAGAAAGTTTTTATCACAGAGTATTATTCGCTCATACAGAATTGGAGGTGCAGGTGGGCCAAGTTTGTCACACTGCATTACGTTTTCAGGAAAATTTTCACAAAAACCTGTCTAGTAATGCTGTGATTATTAGTGTTGTTCAAAAATTTTGAACAACGGGTAGTGTTTTAAACAGCGGAAAGGCTATTCAGGTCGCCCAACTACTGGTTGTACATATGAAAACTAGGGAGGAGTGTTAGTCACTGAAAAAAGGTCTAAATGTTTGGTTTTCAGATGAATGTCATGTGCACCTTAATGGTTTCATAAACAAGAAAACAATTCGTTTTCTTGGGTTTGAACGTCCTGACTGTGTTTGTAGAGAGGCCATAGCATAGTAAGTGTGTAACCATTTGGTGCGCTGTGTCAGGGAGAGGCATAATTGTCCATACTTTGTTGAAGACAATAATGGAAATCCTCTTACTGTAAATCAGGACTGATATAGGGTCATTCTTGATAGTTTTATAGGAGACCTTAGGAGATTTTGTCGTGCCCGAAACCTGTCTCTTTTCATTCACAATGGTTTCAGCAAGATGTTGCAACCAGCCACACTGCCTTAACCAACATTGTTTTACTTCAAGAAACTTTTGGCAACCACCTCTCATCTCCCTTAGAACAAACTTTCCTTACTCAGCCCAATCCCCCGATTTTACTCCACCTGACACCTACGTCTGGGGAATGTTGAAGGAGAAGATCTTCCGTGAAGACCCACCAGCTACCATCGTCCAACTCCAGGAAAATATAACCATGTGTATAAGGAGGATGAAACTGTAATAGTCTAAAATACTGTTCTATGTTTGTTTAATTTAGTTATCATATGTAATATTGTTATTAACATATGATTTTTTAATCCAGCAGCATTGCGGTACCAAATACTTAGGAGTCATCCTTGACAAGAAGCTCAATCTAAAAGACCACGCAAACTACATTGCATCAAAAATTTCTTCCAAAAACAATATACTAAAAAGATTAGCAGGAATAAAATGGGGGGGGGGAACGCTTGACCTACTATGCCAAACCTACAAATCATACATCAAACCAAATTTCCTTTATGGTGGAGAAATGCTTGCTTTGACAGGCTGTGATGTCTTGAGAAAACTTGAAACAAGTCAAAACAAGTGCTTACGAATGATAACAGGTGCCGTGAAGATTACACCAATTGCCGCACTATATGCTTATACAAACACCAAACCATTGCATAATGAGTACAAGTAAAAAGCCATAATAGCATATGAAAAAATTCTTCACAGGAGACACAATAACCCGTGGATCTTGGAACCACCAGCAGAACAAACATTAAAAACGGAAACAAGTTTCAAACACCTAATGCTTGAATGGAGACCAAATAATGTGGTGATCGAGCAACCAACACAACTGAAGAGCCCGCTGGACTACATCAAGTACAACATAAGCACTCAACTTGCAGAGCCAATAAATAAAGTTAAGGATAACCCAGCCACAGTTGCTCAAATAACCTTGGAAACTATTAACAACTTGTACCCACCAGACAATTGGTTGCGAATCTACACTGATGGTTCAAAAGTTAAAGGCGAAACAGGAGCAGGAATATTCTGTGAACATTTTCCCCACTATTTTGCGCTGAGCTCAGGCTCTACCGTATTTGAAGCGGAACTATTCGCAATCAATGAGGCATTGAGACAGAAAATAATGAGGCCATGGTTGAATAACAACACTGTGATTTTGGTTGATTCTAAGTCAGCGCTGCAAGCAATTGCTGGAAATACACCAACAAGTTCCTTGACTGAATCAATCCAAAAGAAGTATAAAATATTCAAGCATATTACCAAGAAAATAGTTCTGCAGTGGATCCCATCACATGTAGGCATACAAGGCAATGAGCCAGCAGATGAGCTGGCCAAGCAAGGAACTCACATAATACAGAAACCAAGAAGAGCACACACCTTGGAAGCAAGGATTGGCGAACTGAAACGAGCATCTCATCTTGAGTTCACCAATAAGGTCAAAGAGGACATAAGGAACAAGTCCTATGAAGATGTATTCGACTTGTATGAGAAAGTCAAGGACTTGCAGAGGAGGACATCTGTCGCAATTTTTCGACTTACAACTGGCCACGACTGCCTGAATGAACACCTGAAAAGGATGAAGATTTTGGATTATGACAACTGCACATTGTGTGAAAGCCTGGACACCGTCATGAACAAGGACCATCTCTTGGTCTGCAGAAAGCTGCATAAAGAGAAGCAGAGGGAAAAAGACCTCCCTGGTCTCTACTGGGAAGCAAGATCAAAGATGGCGTGAGCCAGAGAAAGCCATTGGACAACAACAACAACAACAACATATCATTTTATTTAAAAAAAAAAAAAAATTTTATACATTGTTTAAGCAATGTTTTAAACTGAACTCTTCAAGTTGTTAAGTTGTTTTAATTATAAAAGATTTAGAAGTCTTGTAACTAAAGTTTAGTTATATTTATATTTATTACAAACAAATCGTTTTTCCATTTTACTTACAATGTGTTTAAAAGATCATTTATCAGTTAGAATAGAAACAACCCTTCTTCACCAAAATGTTGCAAAACCTTCAAAAACGGTACAAGTGTTGCTTAAAACTGAACGGAGGTCATATTGAACATGTTATTACCCGAGTCTAACCAATTTAGCTTCCTTTTCCTTGTATATGTTGGTAAAACTATGTAAATAAAATCTTACAATTTCAGTACTGCGTATTTTGGCGTATACTGTAGAATTGATAATTAGAAATTAAATACAACTTGTATTCTAATGATTTTTTTTTTTAATATCACCATTATGAAAACAAAGATCACTATTTATTATAGTTAATGTTATTCACAAATTAAATATGGTATATTGCTTTGGAGAAACTCGAAGGAATTCAAACACATTTTTACAATTAAAAAAAAATCTTAGACTTGTGTCAAATAAACCAAAATTTTATCCGTGTAAAACATTATTCAAGGAACTTAAGTTATTGACGCTACCATTATTATATTTTTGTTTGAGCTATTGTCCTTCATATATTGTCATAAGTAGCTGTTTGTTGAATATTGTGTAGAGCATAATTAGGAGCCAGGAAGAGAGATATTTTTTATCAGGCGAGTCCTACTACAACTTGCTTGACTTTTTCCAAGATAAAGATCTTTCAGTTCCTTTATTACTAAATCTATGTATAAATTACAGTATTGTAATGCTGTATGTATTTGTAAATTGTTATTGGTTAAGTATTGGTTGTCAATTACATTTGATTTATTTAATTTGTGTATCTATGTAATATGATATTAAGTGACAAGCTGCCTACTTGTAAAGCTATATTTTTATTTATTCTGGGAACCTCAAAACAAGGTAATATGTTGGATTCCCCCCCCTGACCCCCTGAGTTAACTTGAGAATTTTAGAAGCTTCAGTCCCTGTGGACATTTGCTAAACAAAAATATCTGCTATTACATTAAAGTTAAATAAAAATTAGGTTAAATGTTTTAAAATAAGAGTAATTTGATCCAATAAATACATATTAATAATATATTTTCATTATAAACTACTATCCATAGTATATGATATATAAAATAAGAAATATTTTCTTCACTTTACAAACCATTTATATTAAATACCATTAATTTACAACAATTGTTATGAAATATTGACCTACTTTGGGTAATGAATCCTCATTTGTAACTGTCAGACCTCCAATATATACATGATTTGGAAGTTGAGGCATAATAAAACTGTGAGATAATGTAATATCATACAGATAGAGAGAAATATTTCTTAACATTTCTGATAATGGAGGTAACTTTAGTTCTGCAAAGTATTTACGCATCAATGCCTCCTGTATTGGTATATAATATAGTTCTGACCAAACTGTTTCATAGAATCCAAACAGTGTATTCTCGACTCGTTGAAATAATGTCATCCTATCTGAGTAAGGGAACCTGTATAAATAATACATGGTACATTATAATTTATATAATAAAGAATTCAATACAAGTTGCAAAGTTATTAAATAAATCTATTTATTGATGTTTAATGACCTGGAAAATCTTTGAGCTAAAAATGATGTATTGTTGATTTAAAATTTTTTTCCCTCAAATATACATAGTGTTAAAGTTAAATATACATACAAAAGTTAAGTGATGGGCTAAAAATCAATGTTTTGAGGATAATCCGTTTTGAAGTCACTTGTTGGTGTTTTGAATAGTGCTCGTCATCTGTTGCCTGTACAATGCTGTACAGTCAAAATACATGGAGCAATTTGGTATGTGACCATATTTTGGCCATATCTCTATAGTTTTTGTTTTGTTTTTTTCATTTTTTTATTAACCAAAAAATTTGGAGTGGCTGTCATAAAAAAAACACAAATTTATTATTTTATTAAAATCAAGTCTAATATTTTGATCAATATTTGCTCAAGTTTAACCTTTAAGAATCCAAATGAAACTAATGTGCTGATATCTCTCCAAAAATGCTTGTTTGTGAGTTACCATTAAAAAACCTAAAATCAGCCATAGAAGTGTTATAAAAGTTTATACTATTTATCAAAATTAGCTCTCACAACTTCATTCAAATTTGAGTGAAATCTGAATATTAATGGCCAAAACCTATCTGTAAAATTTTAAGTAAAAAAACTGTTCAAGAATAATTGGCAAAAACTGAAAATGAATCTTGAATGGGATCATTATAAGTCTGATCTTAATCAAATACAATTTACGTTTAGGATGCATTTATGTTAATAGTGAGGCCAATTTATGTACAGGTATAAATATTTTGTATAAGACGGCATCCATGGTTCATTTACAATTTTGGACTAATAACTAACGAACTGACATTTTTGATGACAAATATTGTGATTGGTTTTGGCGATGAGTGAGTGAGGAATTTTGTGTGCAATATTTTTGCATTGTGTATTATATAACTTGTTAACCCAAAAAATGAAATTAAAGCAGTTACAATCAATTTAAATAAATTTATAGGTCTCATCAAGGTACTAACTCAGCCTTATCATACTGTTACCATTCTTAAGGAGAGAATCCTTAAATAAACGCTTTTGGAACCAGGAATGGTAATGTTTGAATGAAGAGATTTAGCGATTTCGATTGACCTGTAATTTATTTAACCTTTTCTTTTTTAAATTTAGCAGTTTTTGAGTTAACCATTTACAGAAAAGTAATTCATAACATTGAATAGCTGTTTTTAAAAAAAATTAACAACGATTTGTAATTAAACAATTGATAGTTTATCTATACTTACTTATATGTATTTATACGCCCTTAAATCAAACATTTATATAATATTAATCAAATCCAACCCAAATAATTAAAATTACAGAATAATATTTTAAAGAACATAGATAATGATAACAATTCGTTAATACATCTTATGTTAGACAAGACTCTAAATTTACATTAATAGAAAATAAAAGAAATTAATTATATATATCTAAGTTGGCCAACTATAATAAAGATTTTTTATATACAAAGTGATTCACGAAGTTATCCCCACAATTATACAGCTCATTCTACTAGTAAAAATAATGAAAAAAGTTCATATAAACATAGGTCCGGAATTGCTTCGTAAGCGAGTTACGGCTAGCGAAAGATTTCACCCAAAATTTAGTACCTTGGGTGAAATGAAGACTTCCTTAAATTCTGGGAAGGCAAATGAAGGGCCAAATTCAGAGATTTCTTATAGTTTTTGAGCTGAAAAATCGAATAAAACTGGTCCTAAAACTGTACCTCCCTTAGTTTTTAAGATATCCCCTGTAAAACACCCGAAATAGGGGTTGAGAAACACTTTTTTTTACGTTTGACCTACAATAACGTCGTTAAATAGGTAATAAATACATAAAAAAAGTTTCATAATAATGAAATAAATAAATAAATTTTAAAACAGTATTAACTGTTAAAATTTGTAAATAACAATACCATTTTTAATAAAAATAAGTATTAACTATTTATAAAATGAAACAAACATGTTTCATTCCGGTTTACTAATCACCAAAATGCAGAATAATTTTTCTAATTAATTATTTTTTTTATTTCCTAAATTGGCAACATAACAGCTGATCAACAATGGTATTCTGTTCTGATGTGTTTAAACTGTGTATTAGTAGTGTTTAAATGTAAGTTATACGTAGAAGAATATTGGTTTCCGTGAAGTGTTCTAATAATACACAAGTTTACAGTGAGTTTTAATTAGATTAGTTTGTGAAATAATGCCTTACTTATTTACAAGAGAGGAATACGCTGATATGGTTTTCATTTTGGGTGTCTCTAATGGTAATGTTAGAGCTGCTGCACTAGAATATGAACTGTGTTACCCTAATAGGAAGATTCCAGATCCTAAAACAATTAGTGGAACTTTCCGTACTCTTCGGGAAACAGGATCATTACCTAGTATTCGTACAAATTATGAACGTGCTGTCCAACATGACGATGCTATTGTTATTAATGCTGTTTTACGCAGTCCAGGAGTAAGTACACGACATCTTTCTAGGCGGCTAGGAGTTTCACAGTCAATGGTGTGGAGGACACTTAATAAGAACAACTTTTATCCATTTCATCAACAAAAGGTTCAGCATCTACATCCAGAGGATGGTCCGCTTCGCTTGCAGTTTTGCAACTTTTTGAATAGGAATCAACAACTCTACAAGCATATTTTGTTTACGGATGAGGCGCAATTTACTCGAGATGGTGTCAACAACTCGCACAATGAACACTCATGGGCAGACGAAAATCCTCATGAGGTAGTGGAACGGAACTTTCAATACCGATTTAGCGTCAATGTCTGGTGTGGCCTCTTGTACAATCGGCTGATTGGACCATTCATATTACCTGGACGCCTAAATGCTGAATTCTATCTGCATTTCCTTCAAGAAGAGTTGCCACAGCTGCTAGAGGATGTTCCTTTACATTTTAGACGACATTTGTACTTCCAGCATGATGGAGCACCTCCTCACTTTTCACGTGCCATGTCCACTCACTTAAATCAACAATTTCCTGGACAATGGATTGGTCGTGGAGGGCCTCACTCTTGGCCACCAAGATCACCAGATCTATCTCCATTAGATTATTGCCTCTGGGGATGGATGAAAGATAATGTCTACAAAAAAAAGTTAATTCTCGTGAAGAATTAGTTGCCCGTATTATGGATACAGCTGAGCAGATAAAGAGAAGTCCTGTAAATTAAGAAATGCAACAAAGCTGTACACAAACAAGCTTCGAGATGTATTGATAATGACGGCCTCATTTTTGAACATGTGTTATAAAAAGGTGGGTACAGTTGGCCCAAACCAATTTATTTTTCTTAAAATTAATAATGTATTATCTAAATAAAATTGGATTTTTCGAAGTTATTTCTGTTGTATCTTTAACTTTACTTACATCAATTTTCTCAGAATTAAATTTTCTACAATTTATTTTTAAATTTTTTATGTATTTATTACCTATTTAACGACGTTATTGTAGGTAAAACGTAAAAAATAGCCGCCCTTTTGAAATGGTTAAAGATGTTTTATTCATATTTTGCACAAAGATAGCGGCCAATAAGATGAACATTTGTGCAGAATCTCAACGCAGTAACTCAAACCGTTAAGGAGTTATGAATTATTTTGTAAAAAACACAGACAGACAGACGCTAAACGAAACGAGATAGGACATATGTTTATATGAACTTTTTTCATTTTTTACTAGTAGAATGAGCTGTATAAGTGTGGGGATAACTTCGTGAATCACCCTGTATATATTAGTAAAAGGAAATTTTTTTAATTAGTATTGACGTCAATTGAATTTAGAAAAATTAACCCCTTTGGGGTCGTGAGGTCCAAAAATGCATGCTTATCCCATCCAATTTGAATTTATTTTTAGTTTTGATTTTGGATTTTAACATAAAATTATAATTATGTTTTAAAGAAAAATTAATTAAACCATCATATGAACAAAATTCACTACAAGTCCTCAGTTAGATGACATACATAATTAAAGTTCAAGTTTTTGTTTTTCACTTTAACATTATTGGACAGGCTGAAATGTTCTTCCTTTTTTGTGTGGACTTGCAGTTATAGCATGAAATCAAGCTGTAATTCTAGTTCCTTCTTGAACCAGCCAAAAGCTGTAGAAATATGCATGTTGGAATTAGTTTACAAGTTCAAACACTTCTGTTCTAGTTTTATAAGCAAAATATTTCTCTGTAACTAAGTTCTGAATACTCCAATTTCTTTAAAAATAAAATGTTATATCTGTTAAATAAGTCAATTAAATGATTTCACATTACAATGACTAGAAATGAAAGAAATTGCTATTTGTTTTAAAAGCACTGTTTGAATTTATACTGTTATAATTTACAGAACAATTAAAATTTAGTTGTAATCATATTCAATGATTTTCAATTGATGATTTGACTTTATAATAACTAGAATTAAAAAGGAAATGCTTTCCTTTTTTTTTAAGGCTATTTAAATTTACACTCTTAAATTTTACTGACAAGCTAAAGTTAAATTATAATTGAAAACAGATTTTAAAATTTCTACATTTATAAATAGAACACATATTTTAACATAGTTAACTCAATGAAATTAAAACGGTAACTTTTCTTTACCTGGTTCAATTTGTGGTTAAAAGCTTTGAAGACGAGCCATGAAGTATGCACATGACTTTTTTTTTTTTTTAGAAAATTTTGAAGAAAGACTGCTCACATTTCATAGAAACTAATTAATTAACACTTTCTATACTATTTTATGGCGTGGATACATGACCATGATAACGGTGAAGGTAAAACGGTAATTTAGAGAAAAACTTTGAAAGCCTGGCCATGTCTATCAAAACCAGATATCAAGTCCCGTTATTTTTTGTAAGTACAGTTTGAGCCTATGTCGCCATGACAAAATTTAGAATACGACTGGTTCCTTATCATTCTAAGTGCCGTTATTGCCTCGGGCCAAATGAGTGATCTGATGCAGACTTTCAGAGATAATACGCTAGGGTGCAGCACGCCCCGACCATGCTTTAAAAATTAAATCTACAAATGTCTGTGCAGATAGAATTAAATATTACTTAGGTCGGCACAATACAAACCACCAATTATACAGATTTATATAATCTCTTCACTGTGTGCCCATCATTACTATTGTGATGGCAACTTGGCCTTGACAAGTCCTGCATTTATTGAACAGCCTCCATTCACTTAGTTCACCTTGTCAAATTTCGAAAGCTGGTGTGTGAAAAAACCTCTATTTGCTATGCTAATACAGTTCAAATTTAAAATTAGCATCATACCTGAGGTTTGGAATGTAAGCATATTTTTGTTGATCTCCTGAGTAGTAGCCGTGTAGGGGTACTGGAGCATTGGGATAAACACTTATAGTATGAGCTTTGAACTTATAGCTGAAGCCCATAAAAGATTCTAAAGCCATGAATGGACTTGTGATGACCAGATCATAATTTTCTTTAGAATGAATCAGTTGATAAACTTGTGGAAGTTTTAGTATTGCTTCAGCCATGGCAGGTCCCAAAACCATTTGTGCTCGAAGACTGGCCCATGGATTGTTGTTTACTGTGACTGCTTTTAATATCTTGGCTACAAGTAAAAAAAAAAAAAGGTTGCCAAACAATAGTCTTTTATATAAATAAAACATTTTAAAACACAAAACTCACAGGTTATATGTTCACAGTGTCAAATTTTGTTGATATTCATAGATTTTAATGGAATTTCCTATTACAAATAAACATTTTTTTTTTAATATCTCGGAAACTAAAAAAAATAATGTCAGGGTTAAAATTGTTATTTTTATTAAGTAGAAAATAATATTTTATATTAACAAATGTGATATATCACAAAATATAGGATTTCATTAACTGCTAATCACATAAAATATTTTTTATAATTACTTCATTATAAACCGAGTGGGATGCCACTTTCCGGATTGTGAGATAGAGGGAGGGTGTTATCCCTCTCTACATACTAGGGCAGGGCCGCGTAGAGCGGACTGGAACTGCTCGAGGAGGCTCATAAATGAGGATAATGTGGACTGGGCCATAAGATCGTTTGAGCTGCATAAAGCCCTGGGTCCGGACGGGATCACTCCCTTACTACTCGTGGAGGGTTTGGAGGTTCTCAATCCAGTACTCACGGGTGTGTTTCGAGCGAGCTTGGCGCTGGGATATGTACCAAGGAAATGGGCTGTGGCGAGGGTGGTCTTCGCTCCAAAGCCTCGAAGAGCGGGATATGTTCAGGCCAAGGCATACAGACCGTGCTAAGGAGTTCAGGCCTGCACGAAAATCAATTTGCTTATAGACCAGGCAGGTCCACAGAAGCAGCACT
Organism: Aphrophora alni; assembly: GCA_963513935.1. NCBI lineage: Eukaryota > Metazoa > Arthropoda > Insecta > Hemiptera > Aphrophoridae > Aphrophora > Aphrophora alni. Next base: position 91,896,933 of record OY740769.1, on the reverse strand, counting down.
GCATCATCTAGTGAGCAGGCTAGAGGAAAGCCTGGAAGCAAAGGAAATAGCCCTGGGAGCATTTTTAGACATAGAGGGTGCATTCAGTAACACTTCAATACAATCGATGATTAGAGCTTAAGAGGATTGTGAGGTGAACAAGACTGTTGTAGGATGGGTGTCTGCCATGCTGAACAGCAGGTTAATCGAGGCTACTCTGTACGATGAAACCATCACGGTCAGGGTTAGGCGCGGATGTGCACAGGGAGGAGTCCTATCTCCCTTGTTATGGAACCTAGTAGTGGATAAGATCCTGAGGCGTCTAAACGAACAAGTATTCTACTCAATGGGATAAGCCGATGATGTGGCCATAGTGGTAAGAGGCAGAGACATGAGTTTCGTCTGTGAACTCATGCGGGCTGCCTTTATCCAAGTGGAAAGGTGGTGCCAGGAGGAACAGTTAGCTGTGAATCCCAGAAAAATTACTCTCATTCCTTTCACAAGAAAAAGGAATTTGAGAATGAGGTCGCTCCCTAAGCTTTTTGGGCAGGAGGTAGCACTGGAGAACCAGGTGAAGTACCTAGGTATTGTGTTGGATAAAAGGCTCACCTGGAACCTGCATGTAGAATGGGTAGTAACCAGAGCCAAGTGTCTTATGTTTGCGTGTAAGAGGGCTGTTGGAAAACGATGGCGTCTACAACCAAAGGTGGTGATGTGGATATACACCATGATTATCAGAACACTAATCACCTATGCAGCGGTGGTTTGGTGGACGAAGATGGTACAAGGTGGTGCTGGAGGCAGAATGGATGGTGTCCAAAGGGTGGCTTGTTTGGCCATCACGGGTGCCATGGGGTCTACACCAACAGTTACCTTGAATGCTCTACTGGATCTCGCTCCCCTAGGGGTTTATATTCAGGGACAGGCCAGGATGAGTGCATATAGACTGCAGCAAACGGGTTGCTGGAGAATGAGATGGCCAGCAATTGGACACTGCAGGATCATTCAAGCAGTCAACAAGGAAGTGTTAGACATGCCCTCAGATCACATGATACCTAATGTTTCATTACATAAGCCATTCAAGACAAAAATCTTCTCTAGGGAAGAATGGGAGTCTGGAAAGAGGTTATACAACGAGCAGGACATAGTCTGGTTTACAGATGGCTCGAAAACGGAGTTGGGTACGGGGGTGGTATAAGTGGGATTAACCCAGAGAGTTCCACCATACTGTGCCTAGGCAAGCATGCTACTGTTTTCCAAGCAGAAGTAGGTGCAATCTCCGAATGCATCAAGGAGAATCTAAGAATGGAATACAAAGGTAAGAACATTCTGATCTTCACGGACAGTCAAGCTGCAATTAAGGCACTAAACACGACTAGAGTAAAGTCGAAGTTGGTATGGGACTACATCTCATCATTGATAAAGCTTAGTCAGATGAACACAGTCACTGTGGGCTGGGTTCCTGGCCATTCAGGTATCGATGGAAATGAGAGAGCAGATGAATTAGCCAGGGTAGGTTCAGAATCCCCTTTCGTGGGCCCGGAGCCGGTGTTCGGGATCTCCTATGGACATGCTAGAGCAGCAGTTGATACATGGATTAGGGAGGGGATAAATAAGGCCTGGACAAATTCAACTACAAGTAGACTTGCAAAGAGGCTACTTAGACCAAGCAAGAAAAATGTTGAAGAACTTATCTCTCTTAGAAGGGATAACATGGGGAGCTTTTAACAAGCCACTGTCACCTCAGAAACACCTACATAGGATAGGGATTGCTGCAGAAAATATTTGCAGGAAATGTGGTTTGGCTGAAGAGTCCGCAGAACACATTCTCTTAGAGTGTGAGGCGTTAGGACGAGCCAGGCTATACTCCCTAGGCCCTCCAGGGAAGGAGATGGAAACCATCCTAGAGAACCCAATAGGTAGTATCTGTTCCTTCATAAGGAAGACAGGTATGACTGAGTGGGTGTAGAATGGAACTTGGGGCGGCAAAAGACCTTCAGGTCGACATCGGTGAGGCCTCTGACAGAGGTTATCACAGCCCCAAAAAAAAGTTTTAACCATTACACCATATAACTTAATATTAAACAAACATTTTTACTCTCCACTTGGGAAACAAAATTTCTTTCATAATATTACAATTGGTATCAAGGAACCTTGCTTTTAGAAGCTTTTAGGAAGTTTTAGTTAGTTTTTGTTTTTATATAGAATTTTAAGACTAATCATGTTGAATATTTATAGCAAGAGAACGTTTTTAAGTTTAATTATTACTCTGGCAGCCACAAAATTTGCTATAACAACATATTGTGTGGTATATTTGTAATTTACAAATTAAGATCTTTAATTTATACCCTGCTTGAATTTTTGTTTTGTTCTTAATATTAGATATTGGTTTTATTTTAACTGTAAACGAGAAGAAAACTATATGCATACCATATCATGTTAAAATTTTGGCTGGTATTTTCTGCAGAATAAATAAAAAGACTCAAATGTTGGAGTTTCAATGAAATCCCTCAAAAAAGTTAAATCGGTATTTTTTAAACTTTTGATTTTATTATTTTTTGTTGTCACTATTTTACGCTGGTATGTAAAAAAGAAAAAGTTATTAAAGAATTTAACTTGTTTCACAAAAAGTAATATATAAAATATTAGGGCCTATATATCAAGGATAATACTCTGTGGGTATTATCTCATATATATATATATATATATATATATATATATATATATATATTTATAGTGTTGGGTTTTTCACACAAATTAGTGTTGTTAGCGTGCACACACACACACACACACACCCCACACACAAATATATATAAATAATAGTAATAATATGTACCTAACACTTTGAAAGTCTTCTAAACTGTCTATGTATTTATTTGTTTGCAATGGGAACTAACTTCTCATAACAAAATACAGTAATCTCCAGGAATATTTGTAGAAAGGTAATAATAATTTTAAAAATTAAGAAATAACTGAATGTGTTAATAAATATTGGAACATATAAAAATTTTTTAAATGTTGGTCATGTACTGTGACTCACCTAGTTCCTCTGAAGTTAAAAATATGTTATCAACTATAATTTCCTTGTAATTATCCGGCACTGGGGGAGGCAAAGGATGTATACCATAAACTGTAAGGTTATGTCCTCTTTCTGCGAGTTCTCGAAGCATAGGATGGAAACCTCTTATAAAGCTGTTTGAAGGCACTGGTAAGAAAGCAAGTATCTTTGCCCCGTTACATACTCCAGTAATAAAACATAAGGCAGTAATAATGATTGTCTTATAAGTTTGTACCTGAGAAGGAAAAATAAACATTGCACTAACTTTCTAACACACTCATTCTTTAAACATAATGCCTAATCAGACAAAAGTATTTGTCACCAGTATTTTTCACCCAAAATTACACGTTATTGGTCAAACATTATCAACATCTTAGAAGGACGAATATCAGCATATCTATTTTGAATAAATCTGAGTAAATTGTAATTTTTATAACTCAAAACAGTATAAAATAATATTATATTTTACAGGTAAACTAAAAAAATATAAAAAATTGAGTTATTTCAAAGAAATCACAAAAGCTGATTTTACTAAAATCAATATTTTGTATTTTTTCCTATTGAAGGTACAATATTCAAGTTTTATAATAATTGTTTTACATTCCTATTCGTAGGCCAATAAATCTCCAAATAGGTTCAAATTTTATTAACAGACAATATATTTTGTAAAGCAACTCAGTAGACATCAAAATGAATTATTTTTTAAACATCTTATTTTGTTGAATCATTGTACTATTCATTACTAATGTAAATGTGATTTGTAAAAAGACGTTTTTTAAATTAATTATTCTATGGAAGAATATTTTTGTAACTTTGTGACTATATGCACAAGTGACAAAATTTTCAGGAAATTAATCGTCTTATATTTTTCCTACGACTGTTAACATAATTTGACAGATAATTAATCAAAACAATTGATTGAGCCCAAATGTTTCAAACAAATGCATTTGACACTTTTAACTAAAATATATTTATAGTTGAGAGTTATTTGTATCAAATATAAAAAAAATTAAGCCCCATCATTCAATCATATGTTTCAAAAATGGTAAAGCTGATATTGAATTAATTTACAAGAATTTAAATAAGACAAAATGTTACAATCAATTTAAATAATAGAGTTTTATAAATTAATTTATTAAAGGTTTGGTAATAAAAAATAAAATATAATACTAATGGAATATATTTTTAAAAATAATTAAACAGCTGACATTAACAAGTAACTAAAATATCTATCTCTTTTTAAATTAATACATAAATTATATAAAAAATAATGTACAACATCTTTAAACAAAAACAGTGAGTGTACATAATAAACAAAAACATTCTTTACATACCATATTCAAATATAATTTGGATTAATCTAAAATGAAATCACAATATATATTGAATACTCAGGCAGAATACAATGTGTTATCAAGGTCTGTAAAATAGATAAAGCAAAAAAAAAAAGCATTTGAGATTACAAGGCCAAAGAGATAATATTGCAGCTTGAAAATAAATTATTTTTTTAATAGACATATTAGTTCAGTTTTCGTTTCCTTGTTCTTCTTGAAACATAATATTTAGTAGGTAAACTTTCGAATATTTTAAATTCTTTCAAATTAAAATCTTTGCATTGTAGGTTGGAATCATAATGAAAATGAAACAAAATATAACCATGAAATGTGATAACCTTATTTATAAAACCAATGAAATAATTTGGGTAAAATTTAGTAATTTTTTTAGGGGACAGCAGAAAATGTGTTAAAATAATTTTATTTTGGTTCATGCCTGAAATTCAGTTTTAAATTTTAAGTAGTTTTATTAATTTGCAGTTCACAATTGATAACTTAAACTGCTAAAACACTCCCTCAATAGGAGGCATTGTTATGAATACATTTTGTGTAGGCCTATTTTTAACTTGTAAATTTTTTTGAACACACTTATTTTTATGTAATTCAAAATTTTCAAGTTAGTTTTTGTCTAACTGATATTTTCAAATAACAGATGCAATGAAATGGACTTTTCTCATGCAAGGATTTTAATGATGCCTACATACATTTTTTAAATAATCAAATAATAATTATTGCGACTACTAGGGTGTTATTGTGACTACTGCCATTTCTCTATCGCTTCTCCAAACAAACTCAGCCCCGTCTATGAGCCAATCCAAAAACATCGGCAAGCCTACCCTCTGTATGCACTTACTGAATATAACTGTTTGCTAATGTTTTTCAACATACTATGGCACCATTCACTACAATGTTAAACATGGCTTCACAGTTGTACATAGTTCCCTCCCGCACCTGTGTCCTCTCGCAGACATTCAAGTGGTAGGCCTCCAGTAACAATGTTTTATCAAAATTTTAAAAAGGGTTTGATTCTTATCAAATTTAAAATTGAAATAAATCATTTTTGTTTTTGCTCTTGTTCTTTAAAGACAAAACTCCTTCTAGTCATCATTACCTTATAAAAAACGAGGGAAACAGCATAAAAAACAACAACTAATTCTAAAATAATGTCAGGGTTAGGAAAAGAATAAGAGTTCATCGAGAGAGACACAATAACAAAGATGAAGATGAAAGAGAGGTATCTAACCCAATATGGTGTAATATAAGTTGAAAACTTCATAAAACAAAATCGAAATTATTGCAAATTATATCATTGTTAGAAAAATTACTTTGTTATTAATAATCAAAAATTAATTATTCATTCAGAAATAAATAAAAAGAAAATGGAAAATACTGTGGCGAGATGACTTTAATATGACCTTAAGGGTATGTGTGACTTCACCCCAGCCGCCCGTCCAATATCTGCTGAACTCAAATACATTGACTTCTGTAACATCAACAAACACATGTTGGCTTGATTGAGTTGTTGGGGAGTCCCTCTGACTTCCAGAGGCTAAACACTGATGCCTACCACCACACCCCTTATATACCTTTAGTGATGCGCCTCCAGTACAATCTGGGATGCGATGGTAGCATCGGGACAAAGTCCCCAAGGCTGGGGGCATTCTATCCGGATGGGACCATTGTCCACTTCTTCTTTATTAACACGTTCACTGCGGCTGACGCGCATGCGCGTCACTTGATTCCAAAACTATATGCGGATGACGCACTTGTGCGTTGTTATCAGTAATCTATTTCTAGCTAAATCCTGACCTTATCAGTTGACCATTGGTGTTCTTTGACTTCGTGCGTCTTTAAAAACAGTGTATGTTACCTTCCTGTTTGTTTCGTTTTTAATTTCCCATAATATTTGTTCTTGTACGAGTAGTAAACATGGCTGATCCATCACCTGGACCTTCTCGTGATAATAGCTTTTTGACAATAAGTGAAATAGATACTTTTAACCAATCTGACTCAGAATCTGAAGCTTATAGTAGTGGGGACAGTTATAGACAAAGTGATAGTGATAGTGATTTATCTACTGATGCCGAAATTGAAATCGAGAGTGATGAGGATTCATCTCTTCTAACTGATCATAACCCGTCTCCTCTTGAATGGATTGATAACCCTGATTCGATGAAAACATATGTATTTTCACAACCACGTGGAATGCGTGTTCCATTACCTGGTAATAATAAACCATATGATTATTTTCAATTATTAGTTGACAATGTTTTCCTTGAGTCTGTTGTTAGAGAAACAAATCGGTATGCCGAAGAATTGTTTTTATCAACGGAAACCAAAGAAAAATCACGGATATGTCAGTGGAAAGATTTAACTATTACCGAATTGAACACTTTTATCGGACTTCTTCTCCACACAGGCAATGTAAAAATGCCTAGATTACAAGATTATTGGCGTAAAGATAAGCTGTTCAAAACCTGTTTTGGAGAGTACATGTCTCGCGACAGATTTTTACTAATCTTGCGTTGCTTACATTTTTCCAATAATGATTCTAATAATACTGACAGATTACATAAAATAAGACCAATTATTGACTATTTTAATAATAAAATGTTATGTGTGTACAGCCCAGGTAAAGAATTATCTCTCGACGAAGCCATGGTGTACAGCCCAGGTAAAGAATTATCTCTCGACGAAGCCATGGTACTGTGGAGGGGGCGGCTTGTATTTAGACAATATATCAAAAACAAGCGCCATAAATACGGCATTAAACTTTACATTGTTTCTGAACCTAACGGTTTAGTAATTAAATTTTGTGTTTATGCCGGAGCTTTTGATATTTTATCAGGTCAAGGTCATACTGAAAAAGTTGTACTTCATTTATTGGGAGAGAGATTGGGTAAAGGGCATTCGATATACATGGACAACTTTTATAATAGTGTTGACCTGACAAAACGCCTTCTTAGGAAAAAAACGTATGTAACAGGCACTCTTCGGACCGACAGAAAAGGAAATCCAAAAGCTGTCACAGAAAAAAAGCTCAAGAAAGGGGAATCAATTGCACTATACAATGAAGGAGTAATGGTTGGGAAATGGAGAGATAAGAGGTATGTGTTGTATGTGTCAAGTCAATACGAAAATGAAATGTCAGTAGCTATAAACAAGAGGGGTGTACAAAGAGAGAAGCCGTTGCCAGTGATAAAATATAATGAGTACATGAAAGGTGTTGATCGACAAGATCAATTACTTAGCTACTATCCGTGTGAAAGAAAGACAATTCGCTGGTATAAGAAATTGTTTATTCATGTATTACAAATGTCTCTTCAGAATTCCTTTTTCTTGTATAACCAAAATACAGTTGGTCCTAAGATGACACTATTTGACTACCGTTTGATGATAATTCGTAGTCTTCTAACACCATTGAAGAAAAATAATACACTACCCAGGGATATACCAACAGAACACCTTCCCACTAAATCTCCTGTTGGCAAAAATAACAAAACACTAAGAAGACGATGTATCGTATGTTATCGCAATGGAAAACGTAAAGATACAATTTATCAATGTGAGGCTTGTCAAGACAAACCGGCATTGTGTCTTGGTAAATGTTTTGAGGCATTCCATATGTAATAACCAATAAACCATAAAAAGTGTACTTATTGTAAATATTTTTGTATATAGTGTTTTGTGTTCCATATTTACCATACAAATTTACTGTTTAGTGTTTTATAAAGTGCTGTGATATAACTGGATATGCTTCTAACTAAAACGTAAGTCAAAATGTAGTTTTAGTACCATTTCCAAAGTTATTTCCTCTCCGAATCACACAAACGCGTATGTGCGTCATCCGCATATAGCAGAAAATTGGATGTTATATGCTAATGACGCACAAGTGCGTCAATTTTTATTTTCCGTCAAATATGTTAAAAATTAAATATTCTAGCTTTGATTGATTATATTATAGTAGTTTTGTACTAAATGTAATGAGTTTTTAATTTTCATAAATTAGCACCTGTGAAAAGATCATTTTTCGCATCAGCAGTGAACGTGTTAACTAATTCAATATACATATGGTTTTTACCTTCCTGGGGTAGGATATTATAAGCCTAGTATAACAATTTTGTATACAGATTATAATATATCAATAACCTCTTACAATCTAATATATATTATTATTTATTATTATTTTTTAAATTACTTATTTGTTATTATTATTTTTATTTCTTAAACCATCTTATATACTAACAAGAAAAAATCAAACAAATCATCAGAATAATACCTCTATCCAAATACTATGTCTTAAGATCTATTAACATATTATATAAATTCATTCTTACTATAATAACAAGATTAACATATTAATTCATCATTCTTATTGTTGAACATATACATTATGAATCAGAAACAGAAAAAAACCAATAATATCATCAGAATCTATATCTTCATTACTTACCTCTTCTCGAAGGAATGTGATGGCAAAATATAATTATATTAGAAATATTACCATGGAAATAGAGGCACGATACCACTTGTGAGTGTAAGTCTTAAGTGCACTCTGTTTCATCCCTCACTGATATTTTTCATCCCTCTCAAGGGCGTACCCAGGATAAAAACTAGGGGGGGGGGGGGCAAGCCATGGTCATTCAATATACAATTATTGATTATTAAAATAGTTATTTCAAGAATTGTATTAAATTCCAGCAACAACATGTATAATGAAGATTAATTTTTTTGCTTCCAGGGAAGGGGCAGCTACCTCCTCTGCCCCTCGCTGGATACGCCCATGATCCCTCTACAGTAGGTCCACCAGAAGTGAACTTATGCCAGGGTTACCATTATTAACAGCGGATAGGCTAGAGTGTAATCAAAATTCAGAAAAATCAAATTGAATATGTCAAAATGATAGCCATTTTAAACAATTTAAAAAAAATCATATCTCATGTGTTATTTAACTTTCAACACACTGAATGAGATAAAATTTGCAGATTTCAGTTGTATGTGTAATGGTAACAATCCTATCCCTCTGCAGTGACAAATAACGTAGTTATAGTCAACAATGTACTTTCGAACCCTGATCTTCCAAGAAAATGTAATCTTCATATAGTTATCCAGCCAAGCCGAGTAACAGATAGGAGCGAGTGAAGGCTACTTCCTTTACATGTGTAGACTACAACTTTTGAGACACTGACCATGATAACACCCATCAACTTATTTTATTAGGATTACTTAAAAAAACAAATCTTAAAATAAAATACTAAACTTAAATTACTGGTAACTAAAACTTAAAAAGTACCATCAGATATACCTGATCAAAGTGTCACTATCATATCTGAAAATCTTTTAATTATGATCAATTTTTTATTTAGTTGAAGAATAAAAAGTGATTTTTGCACATTTGAAAAACTTTGTAGTTTGTTGTAGTATACAGTACCATGTTCAACAGGTGACTAAATTTTAGTTTAATAGATAAAGAAAGAGAATAGAAAAAAGGATTTTCCCTAATGAGTGAAGTTTTTTTATGAATTTGGCATTGATTTTGGATGTAGTGGTATCTAATCTCTAAATACCCAAAAAATCATAAAAATATTAAATTTGTTTGAATTTAACCATTTTTTTACATAAGTCTTGGAACGTTATTTCGTCAAGATGTTATGATAATTTAAACGGATTTAAAATGAACTATTTGTCATTGAATACACTTTTAGTACTGAAAAATTACAAATTGAAAAGTATGAAATGCGTTTGCGTAGGTTATGTATACAATAGCAATGGTAATTTTGCCTTAGGTTGATCAAGTTGGTCTACAAAAAGTAGTTGACCTAATCATTCGACTGAAAACAACGGAACGGAATAAATACAAAAAAAAACCGATTGGTTAGTCGGTTAGCAAAGCAGTCGATTGTCCCATCACTACTGCAATTGAAAATAGAACAGCTGATATTAGGAATTAGGACCATCATAGATCATACTATTAGGGTATTAGGTTAGGGATAGGGATAGGGAATGTGTTATATAAGTATGGTTTACATGTGGAATGAGTAAAAAATAAACAATTCTTTTATTTTAAAAAGGCAAAACAACATCGGTCTATTTTATGTGAGAATTATAAAAAAGAAATACTTGCAATACTAATTTGGAATAAAAAGTAAGTGTTATGATTTTAATTTATAAGCAACATGTTATTTTTCAAGTTTAAGGTTAATGAATACTAGAATGTGTAGAAATAAATTAAGTTTAAAATATTGCTTAAATTTATTCAATTAATTTTAATTTCGTATACTTAGATATTACAGTTAGAGTTTAATTTTATTACTAAGGCCTAATTATTTAAAATAAATAACTTAAAGTCAATGTATAAAATACTATGCTAATGGATTTATAGTCTACCATCAATTATTATTCATAACTTATAATGATTAAACAATTGCATTTGGAGGGAGTTGAGACCACAATATAATCGAAAAAGCCTAATGTAGGCCTGTGTGTAGCATTTTTTATTTTTCTGAATAGTGAAATAGTAACTTGCAGTTTATTTCTGACAACTCTGTTCTTGTTGATTTTTTAAATTGAAAAGCAAATTATGTATAAATAAGCTAGGTTGCAAATACAGTTAGGCTACCTGCTTCTCAGAGTATATTTGGAGAAAATAAAAATGTATCTTGATATTTTGCAGATTCATCGAATATAATTAAAAATAGACTATATACTTTTTTCGGATTTGGATATGAAAACTGAAATTTCTCTCCAAAATCCTAAACACCTAATTGGGGATTATCACATGACTTTCTCCATTTGCTTGTCTACTATGTATGATGAAAGTAAATTAAATGTTCAAATTGTTTTAGTTAGTAGATATTATTGTAATAATACCGGAACTCTCCCCAGAACTGTAGAAAGAGAAAAGTATTATTTTTTATTAAGAGTAAAGTTTGCTATTAGCCTATTTAATTTTATTTGTTATTAGTTAGGAATTTTTTAGTTTTGTATTATGAAATATAATATGTTGACAAGAGAAAATTGACAGATAAGACAATACAAGAATGTATTAAGTCAATTGTTATATTAATAATTAATCCACTGGGCCCATTATTATTTTGTGGCAATTTAACCATAGGTTATTTTAGAAGTTACCAAGTTAGGCTATTATCTTGTGCCAGTGGATTTTTTGTAGGTACTAGTTGAGAGACCTACTTTAAAAATTCATAGCCTAGATACATGGCGTTATCATAAATTAATTTAATGTTTATTACATGTCATTTTTAAGATACAAATAAATTAAATATTAAATAAATACATATTTCATTTCTCTTTCAGATGTACATTATGTTCAAAGTCTTAAAAAATATGTGTATTTTAAAGCTAATTTAAATAAGTTAAATTAGTTGTAAAATATATTAAAAAATTATATAGCCTATTCAGCTTATAGTAACTCAGGTATGAAAAAGAAATGAATTATGTCATGATTCTTTTACCCACTCGAAGAAATATATCATTGACTAATAAACCTATTTTATTACATTTCACTTTGTTCAAATTATTTTAATTGCCTATACATTTTCTTATATACACATAGACCCTATACAGAACCTAAACGTAAGTAAACAAAAGTATTCATCCCTATTCCACATCATTTTAAGAATTATCAGTAAAGAAATGAAAATTGACCATGAATATTTATTGTCGTAGAAGGTTGAATATTTTAAAACCAAGTACACCTATTTAATCAATCAGATTTTAAATAACAAAACATGTGATCAATGTCATTGGAAATTGACTTAATTTATTTTATTCAGCTGTAGACAAAATATTACAGGTGTGTTTATTTAAATTAAACAATTTAAATAATAATAATAAAAATGCCTCCGACAGAACCATTGACATTTCACAATACACCTATAACATAAAATTAGTCAACACTCAATTACAACACCAACCACCAGTGACTCATAATAGCAAACAAATAATAAAAACACAAACTTTTATTGACAATAGCTTATATAGATAAAACAGAATTATGTGTGCTTGTCAGCAGTATACAAAATATTAGAGAATACAACAACAATAAATAAAGATACAAAACAATCAATGAATAGATTCTACAATACAAGAAAATGCAACTGGCAATATCCCACAATTCAACACAACAAAGCCCCAAAACAACCAATAAGGATTCGGGCACAGTTTTCCCAGACTTGTACCCCTATTTCATAAAATCAGCCATGGAGTAATATCCACCTCTCAGTAATAAATCCTTTAACTGCTTTTTAAAAGTTTTATAGTTTTTATTTTCTTGATGACTCTGGGAGTCTGTTGAATAAAAAAATTCCAACTTGTATGAGTAGTTTTTTTGAAGATTTAGTCTGTGTTTTATCAGTCTTAAGTCACCCCCTTTTCTGGTGAATAAGTGTGGTAGTCGCTATTTTGTGCTGTCCTGCACTTAAAAGACAAAACAATATTACTTCCATTATATAAATACAGGGAAGTGTTAAGCAGTTTTCTGCCTTAAACACAGCCCTGCTTGACATGCATGGTATGTTATATTAAGAAAAATAATATTGTTTTTCAGTAATATTGGTTATATTTAAGTATATATTTTTTATTTCTGTGTTTATCTAGCCTATTTGTAAGAACGTTTGCATAAAGTTTTTCTCCATTTATTTTTCTTTACAATATTTCTAATTTTTTTTTACAGTTGGAACTAAAAAAGCAATAAATTAAGTTTTTGTATGACCTAATAGTAGTTGTATTTATTATTTATTTTTTGTTTGTTTGTGTTTTTTGCAGAATTTGTAATTGGTAATCTACAAATTATTTTGTAATAGAAACATTCAACTGGCCAACTGAAAATGTCAAAACGTGCTCATATATTGGTAAACTGATATTATTAATTTATATTTAAATGACATGATAATAAAATGGATAGCTTATAAATAAATCATTTAATATAATGAAAATATATTTAGAATATTAATAAGTTTGTGTTAATATGTACATGGTGACCTAAATATTTCCCATGGAGATGAACGAATCACGAGATGTAACCTCGAGTGGGGAAGTGTAGTGTACTCTCAAGTAGGCCTACATTTGTGTGAATATATTCCCTACCACAGATGTAGTACTAAATGAGTAATAGTGTTAGCAGAATGTATTGCATAAATAATCACATGTTATAGCCTATGTGTTTTTCAAAGAGGTATACAATTAATGGTTTATTCTATAAAATATATATATTTTCACATTTAATCTGGACTGTCCGCCTAAACCAAACGTAAAAATATAATAAGCCTTTTAAAACCAATCTTTGTTTTTGATGAACCTTAAGTTATAACATAAACTGTAGCCTACATTTTTTAATACAATTCATCAAAATAATTAATTTGAATTCTCTTGTTCATAACTAATTTATTATTAGAAGAGAATTTAAAACATTTTTATGAAGGGGGTAGAAGCAGCTCACTCCACTACATTCCTCATGGATTTATTGCGGAAGGTGACTCGACTTCATTAGAATTCACCCGAGGCTTTGTATGAAACCCATGAGGACCATGGGTTCATGCATCTCTAAAATCTTAAGGGCTCACGAGATGCCCTTTTCAAATTTACTAAAATTCTACATGCAAGCACTTTAAACAGAAAATCTTCTACCGACTTCTTCCTGTACGAGCAGAACAGACAGACATCTTGATCTACCAACCCCATTTTCTTGAGGTGATATCTTATTGGGGAGTGATTAGTGTCATCTATCATCCGTCTTAAAAGTTTTTTAATCGTTGATAAATATTTTATGACTTTCGACTTGGAAAATCTGATAAAACTCATTTGATGGACTAGCATCTCTCTTCCAGGCATCAACCACATTTCTTAGATTTGTCTTTGGCTTTCCTTGTGTGGGTTCAGGACCATGGAAAGGTTTTCCAGTACCGGCTCTAACAAGTTGATCAGGAACCTCGTACCCATCCTATGCCTGTATGGCCAGCCACTCATTTTAAGATGACATTGTTTACTCTGTCCATATCATTCACACATTAAAACACTCCTACTTTATAATTCAAAAGGTTCCATTATGTAAACCCTCGTTTATTATTAATATTCTTAATATAGCCTAAAACAATAATTTATTGATTAAATTTTTTTATTAGATTTTTAATTGCAGTTAAACATCTTTAAAAAGTAGAAGCTTTTATATAGTAATTCGATTTTCAAAATGTGATAGTAATTATTAGTTTTTAAAACACCCCACAGATTTAAAAACTTTCTGTCTGTTATTCTTCAATGTTGTTATTCACATAGTATTTACTGACGTTTGCTTATCACAATTAATTTTGTTGTGTTGAAATATTTGTTACTTTTAATCAGAATGTAAAGTTAGTTTTTGTTTAACACTTGAAGTTGACCCTTGATATTTGAATACTGTGTTGATGATAAGACAAGATGTCAATGTTTGTGGTCATCTTGGGGTAAAGTCACTGTATTATCTGAAAATTTGGAAAATACATTATTTAAAAATAGTTGACAACAAATAAGTTGCTCGAAGAATATTGCAAGTACTTAGTCACATTGTCTATAGTATATTGAGTTTAAGAATTAAAAAACAAAATTATTAAAAAAAATAGAAATAAGAAATTGTATATTTTTTATATTTTATAATATATATTTAATTGTCTACCCTCTCTACATTAATGTAGGCTACTAATTTCATACAATTTTCATTTCTTTTGGGACATCTTCTTCTAAGGGATATGATGAGAAAATTCTAATTGTTCCTTTCATATCTAATATGTTTCCTAAATCGTGTCTTAGCTTAGGCCCCGTTAGGTCAGTTAATAAGCTGTTTTACAATATGTGTGGTATGAAACATTGCGTTACTCCCTCGTTTGATTTCATAAACTTTATTTTGGATTTAACTGTAGTTTTCTTCAATTGTATTGTTCAATCGTTTATATTATATTTATTTAAAAGTTTTATTTTCTGTGAAAGTAAATTTAGCCAATCCACTTTTCTGCTTCTCTACGATCTTCTTGACTTTTGTTTCAGAACAAGTTTCTTATGTCTTTTCTAAAACCATTCCCCCCTTTCCCCGTTATTTGACATATATAGTATTCAGTTCTTTTCTGTATGCTATTTTAACTAAAGATAAACTAAACTAATTAATCAGATATCGGAATGTAGCTAGTTTATGGTCCATAGAATTTGCAATAATTACATTATTATTATAAGTTGTTTTTTGTTTTAGAAATTCCAAATTATAATTGTTTAAATTTCCTTTCAATAGGCTATTTAATTTTTTTTTAAATATATTATTAGTTTCTTCTGTTTCTATTTTGAATTTTAAATTTAATGTATTCTGTTTAACTTTTTATAAACTGATTCTTCTTTATTTTTAAAGGAATCGTCTGTTAAAATTAGTAAACCATGTAAATATCTGACATATTTTAAACAATAATTGAAATAAACAATAATTATTATGTTTTTCAAGATATCGGCTATATATTTTTATTGTAAATCCTGAATAAATACTTTGTATTGCTGATAGTGAATTCCCTATGGTACATGTTTTGATTTATAACTTGATGTTATTAATTTTAAATTAATTCTGTTACAATATAACTGATAATACATTAATTATCTTTTTGTTTAATTCTTCATGATTTTTTATTTAGCGTTTTTTAAGTTATTGAAAAACGAAGAAAAGATCCCAAAATTGATTACACCCCATTCTGATTTAATTGGACAACAAAATTTGATATCCACATACCAAATTTGATATAAGTATGTCCATACGTTTGGCTTTAGAACACTGCACACACACCAGATGCTAGACATACATTATTCAAAAATGCACATTTTTTGGACTCAGTGGGCTTCAAAAAAAGGATATTTCTGCACACAAAACTACGATTCATCATTGATTTTTTGGGTTTTCACATATCTTTCTCTATATATGAGAGAGTTATGAAAATTTTTTATTGTGTATTTCTGATGAAGCTCTTAATATTTATATATTTTAGGGCTTGTGAGTAAAAATTTTACATTTATTTCTACTTGGGTCTTGCATCATCATTACTCATAATTTTGAACTGTTGATTAGCTGAACTTAATAAAACTTTTAATAGTTATTTTAGAGCTTTTACTTCACATAGCCCCTGAATCCTTATTTCTCAAATTGTATTAGCTGAATTTAATGTTACAACAATCGGTACATGATGGAATTCCATGATAATGGAAATAATGAAACAATTATTCAATTCCACAAAAGAGCTTTATTCGCGACATATGTTTGACATATGTTTCGCCAGTAGGCATTTTCAAGCAACTAAATTGAAAACAAAACAAGTCTAAACCAAAAATGTAGGACAAAAGGAAGGGTTAGAGTAGGAGGGGTTGAGAAATGACATAAGAAAGGTCAATGATCTAACCTGTGGGATGGAGGTGGGGGTGTTTTAGAAAACAAAGGTTACACAATAGGTCTCAATAGTGGTAATGAGTTAAGATATATTTGTTCATTTAAGTTGGAAGTATGGTTTTAAAAATGGATTTCTAAACATTCAAGGTTATTGAGTTTCCTACTTTTTTGTTTCATATGCAGAAGTTTAATGTTTAACTTAGGATCAAAATTATGTCCTGTGTCTAATAAATGATTTGCAAAATTTGAATTTGATTTGCCATACTTCCAACTGTGTACATGTTCTTTAACTCTATTCTTAACTGACCTTCCGGAATTGACCTATGTATTCACGATTGCAATCATTACAAGAAATTTTATATACACCACTATTTTCTAAACTATCTCTCTTATCCTTATTGTTAATAATTAATTTTCCTATATTTCTAGAGCAATAAAAGGCAGGAACTAGTGCCAACTTTATTACTAGTGTTTCCAATGAAATTAACCTTACAATATTATTTGATGTTTTCTTTTTCATTGTACTTAGAATTATATAGAGAATCACATATTTTACGGTTAAATTTTTTATTTAAAATATTATCAACTAATTTGGTACTGTACATGTTATTAACTGCAATTTGTTTGATAGTATTCAATTCATTCTGGAAATCTGTAGGAGATAAGGGAATGCTTATAAGTCTATAAATCATGCTATGGAAGGAGGCATGCTTATGGTTAATGGGGTGGTTAAAATATGCTGGAATATGTAGGTTTTCTAAAAATTTTGAAAGAGTGAACATTATTTTCTATGTTGATATTTAGATCAAGAAAATTGATATTATTTCCTTCCCCAATTTCCATAGTGAATTGAATACGTTTATGAACAGAATTAATGAACTTAAAGAAATTTTTTAACTGTCTCGTAGTACCGTTAAAAAGACATAGGACATCATCCATGTAGCGATACCAGTATACGATTTTGTTTAAGAAGGGATTATTTGAAAGAGCTTTTATTTCTGTATTTGTATTAACTTGTTAGGAAGCTTATTCATAAGAATAACAACAGCGTGATTTGGCATTTTTTATGCCTTATGTCTGTACCGCCGCCTCCGCTTGAGGTCATTCGCTTTCCTTGTGTTATATCCATCCACTGTCGTTTGACAGTAGGGATAAATTTAAAGTTGTAGTACATATGACTTAAAAATTTACATACATAGGAAGGTCAATATTGACAGCTTCTTGAATGCCTGTTTGCACGCTTCCATTTGGTTTAAGCCAGCAATAAGTCTCACTGCTCTTTTTTATAGCTTTACGTTATTATTTGTTGAGTTTTCCCAGCACGAGAATTTCATAATTTAAATAAGGAATAATTAGCCCATAATAGGCCATACACAGAGTACTAACAGCGCCATATGTATGTTTTCACTGTCCTCATCAGATATAAGTATGAACATAGTTTTCAAAATATGCCATCTACTATATTTGCTTCAAGTTAATTATTAAATTTATTACCAATAATCAAACTATGAATCTTTGCTGAATGCACTTCTTCAATCATTTTCTCAGCCAAAGTAACTAATGGACGACCACTGTTGTTGTCTTTCACATTTAACTTGAACTTGCCTTTGTGTGTGTAATTGATTTACCTATCTGTAAGTATAGTCTTAGGCTACATTATATTTTGTATTTTCTTTCAGAAAAAACTAAAATCCTGTTTGTATGTGTGCAGTGGTGGAGTTGGTGTGTTCTCAGCTCTCAACATATACCAGGAGAATGAGCGATTTTATGAGCAAATACTCTTGCCTTTGACTCATGTGTTGAGTCCTGAGACTTCGCATAACATTGCTATTGTTGCTTCTAAATATGGTTTTATACCGAGAAGTCGGTATAAAGATACAGACACTTTGGTAAATGATTTATAATTTTATTTTTACAGTTTTAAATTTATTTATTTAGTTTTTAAATAAGGAATGTTTATATAAGCTATTTTCTACTTATGTTGTTTTTAATGTGTAAATATATTTGTGTGGCATCCAAAGTAAAAGGTTTTTTGTAAGAAAGTATATTTTAATAATTATTCCCCCCTTTTGAAACTAATATTGCTTTGTGAAATAGTATTAATTAAAAAAATAAAATATATCTATAGTTTTTCTAATACTTGGATAGTGTACAAATTATGTGTTTAAAAGAACTCTATATTATACTTTGATTACAAGTATATCAAATGGGTATGCTTTGTATCTTTATTGCACTATTAAATTATTAAAAAAAATTAGGCTACAACCTAATATAACCCCTTCTTTAAATTTTGAAGTAATTATATAGTTTCATATGCTCGAAAAAAGTTTGAACAAAATATATTTTTATATTAGTTGAACTATCCATATATAATTTTATAATGTGTATTTTGGAGGAACAATTTCCACAAGAAGACCTGTTATTGCTATGTTGTTGTGAGCACCTAATTTGAGGTGCCTCAGGGAACAGTTTTGGAACCAAAATTATTTCTTATATTTATTAACAGTTTGTGTAATTGCAACTATATTGGAAAGTTAGTTTATTTTGTAGAGGATACTATAGTTTTACAAAACTTGGCTTGATAATAAATCTGCAATGAAAGAGCATTTTTTAATGGGTCTGGGATTATGGTTCTCAAAGAACCGAATAGTTCTTAGCACACACAAAACAAATTTTATGTTTTTCTTTAAGGAACTCTAATGACTCTTTCCAAAATAAATGTTTAAGTTGCATAGCTTCGAAGAGTGATTGCCTTAAATGTTTTAGAGTTGAGAGAACATGTTTGTTGAAATATTTAGGTGTACATTTGGATTCTTCTCTGTCATGGAAATTAGACATTTCCAAATTGAATAGAAATTAAATTCAGTTATAAGAATTTGTTATTTTCTAAGAAACATTACTCCTGCAGAGAATATTATGTCTCTCATTGGTGCTGAGTAGGTTGGAATATGGGATTTCTGATTTGGACAACTCAAGGTTCAACTCTGTACACAGTTCTTTTAGCTCAAAGGAATTTGTAAGAACAATTTTTAAAAAGGAGCAGAGAGAACCATCTAGGCCTTTGTTTAGAAAATTGGGGATTCTACTGTCAAGGTACCTTTATGATTATAAGGTATTTTAATATTTTTTTAAGGAAAAGTGGTGACCTAACTAGGCTAATTAAAAATGAATATAAATTGTCAGCAAAAAAGACACTTTTCAAATACAAAAGCAAAACTAACGTGTTTTATTAATTTTTATTCATATATTGAATCCAAATTATTTAATAAGTTACCGGATATTATAAAGACGTAATTTTAAATAATTTTAAGTGATGAAAAAGTTTGTATTTAGTAATATCGGTATGTACAGTAGTGGAACTTGTTATATGGTTTTTCTTTTTAAAAGACGACAACCTTTAAACAAGCACTGTTGACGAAAGAGTTATCTAATTTGTTTTCCTTTCCTATGTCAATGTTTGTGTAAATTTTGAAGAAAACTAAGTAATAATTTATTAAATAAAGGCTATTAAAACGGATCTATCAATCTAATCAAAACAAAACAAACCTTAGAGATCTCTCCACTCGATAACTAATATAATAATTGACTTTTAAGTATTTATTGTTTAATTTCTTTGTAGAATACAAAAGTATGGCACTTAGAATTCCAGAACCCCATTGGTATTGCTGCAGGATTTGATAAACAAGGAGAAGCTGTAACAGGATTGCATAACATAGGATTTGGTTTTGTTGAAATTGGTTCTGTTACTCCATTACCCCAGCCTGGAAATAATAAACCTAGGGTGTTTAGGCTTCCTGACAATCTAGCAATTATTAACAGGTTGGTATTTACATTTGTGTTCAGTTAAAACTTTGTAAGGGATGTAATTAATTTTCCAAATGCATCTCACTTAATTTTTCTTTCTATGATTTATCCTATCGACTGAAGGTACTTGGTAAAACTCTATGTAAATGAAACACAAACACAATATTTTGTAAATTCAACAATTATTTCGAGTTTTGCCGACCATGGTTTCACTAGATATGACATTTACAATACAACTTAAAACAGAAAATATTAAAAAACAAATAGGGTTTAACAATTTTATCCAAATTTTTAAAAATTGTTGCCTAAGTACTAAAACAAAACATTAATTACCATCTCTCCAAAAATGCTGATTCGTGTATTATCGATAAAAGTCTTGGGTTATATCTCTCTTTCAGCTTTCCTATCAGGTCTCTCTTGATTAATTCTTGTTCTTTTGCGACCCTGTGACGCTATTGGATTATTCTAAGGTTAAGGGGTCTTTATTTTATTATATATTTTTTTCATAGGCTGATGTGATTGATAGGTTTTTTTTGTCTTTAAACAAGAAGGAAAATCTGCCGATTTCATTCAAGTATATAGATTATTGACCCAAATCAGTTTGTAAAATCTCAAGTATATTATCGTTTAGAAATTATTGGCAAAAACAAAAATGAACCTTGATCACAACCATTATAACATTATTTTATTCAAATAATTTCTAGAGCGAGTTTATAGCAAAGGTGAGGAAAGCATGCTATGCAGTTCAAAGGTAATGATCAAATTCATATTATTTTCTTAGTAATTCGATTTGTAGACAGGTGGTGTGTGAGAGTTTGTGTACTATTGATTTTTAATTGTTTCACTTTACTCAAAATTATTCAGCCAGTGTATAGAAATTTGTAACTTAAAGGTTACAAAATTGAATCGAATTTACACTCTATAATTAATTATTTCCCAAATGTTTTGTTTTACATTATGGCTATGTTGAAAAAGTTTATACAAAAATGTTAATTGACACTCAAATAGATTTAAAATAAACAAGTTGAAAAAGGATTACAATTGTCTATTTGCAAGAAAATAAGAGCTTATTTTTTTTGTTGTCATTAAAAAAAAAACCTCTCGTCATCATTGTCTTATATATAAATATAAGGAAGAAAAGAACATAAAATAAAGACCACTAGTCCTCAATTACTCTAACAGTGTTGTTAGGGTTGGAAGAAAACAAAAGTTTGTCAAGAGAGACCTAATAGGAAAGATAAAAAGAGGGATCTAACACAAGACTAGATGAAAAATGATCCCTCGGAATTCCCATGCCCATACTCACGATAGGTGAACCTCTGATGTTATTAGAGCCTGTAAGTTTTAATATAATAACTAAGCAAAATTCTCATTATTAGGGAGACTCTCCTCAAAACTCTAAAATGTCCATTTATTGTCGTCAATTACCATAATGTCATCATCTTTGTTGGTACTTTGTCACTTTTTTTTGATTCTGTAGAAGGCTAATCGATACACATTAATAATTTAATATGTTAATCCAAATGTGTTTCTTGTTATTAAGGCAATAAATTAATCAGTAAAATAATATGTTTTATTCTGAATACATTTAACTTACAATAATGACTATTAATTTATTAAATAGGTTTGTTGTCAATAAACAGATATGGATTCAACAGTGAAGGCCATGAGAACGTATACCAAAGGCTTTGTGAGCTGAAAAATGACCCTTCATTTAAAGGTATTCTTGGTGTTAATCTGGGGAAAAATAAAGATGCTGCAGATCCTGTTGATGATTACATAAAAGGCATTCAAAAATTTGGTGGGATTGCAGATTATTTAGTCATCAATATATCCAGGTACCGTAAAATTGTACATTTAGGTTATTATAAATCAAACATCAGTTTAAAAGCTTGTTAACTAGATCGAGTTGTATTTCTCGAATTACTAGTGCAATTATTTTCTTATTAAAAACACATTTTATTAATTCAAAAGTGAATTTTAATTATTAGGATTTAAATAAATAGTAAATCATTGATGCAACAGTCTATTGTAGGCCTAGACTGTTAGATGGCTTTTCACTAGATGATGTGTGGTCAGCACATTGAGTACTTGATGCTTTTCAATGTACCTTTAATGACTAGGATTTGCTACTAATTTTAGCTCCCCACTTTTCCTCAAGAACTGAGTCAATATTGAAACTAATTAAACTAACAGAGCAGGAGCTCAATATTTATGATGCAGCGAGTGAGTTTTATGTGCACTCTTTCCTCTCACTTTTCCCTACAGATTTTCCCACTTATTTTTACCTGTATATCTTTCAATATAGAACCTAGTAAAAATTTAATTTTAGTAATCTTAGTTTATTTATATGTTTTCAATTTATCTGGTGATCCCTGAAACTAGTTGAACACCTGTCTATTAAAACTGACATCTTCGTCAAGTACACTATTACGATAAGTATACTATAAGATAAATCGATTGAGCTAACACCGCAACAAAAAATGAGTTATTTTGTTTGTACAGTAGAACCCCTCAAACTCGACACAATGTGGACTTTAAGGTTGTCGAGTTTGGGGGTTGTCGAGTTTTAGGGAACTTTGATATTTAATGGTTAGACTTGCAACAAATACTTTAAATAACTGTACATTTATTGATTATCAATGATTACACGTTTATTGCAAAAAAGTCCCTGCCTGACAACAACAAAAATAGTGTGTTCAATCACACATTAAAATGAAATTTATCGATGGGTCAAATGAGATTTTAAAAGTATTGGCTTTGTACAACAGGCTCAGTAAACTAAAAAGGCTTCTGTAATAAAATTTACAGTAAAGTCTAGAGTAAAAAAAACACGGAAATAACACTATTCTTGGAAATAACACAGTCCAACATAACTGCTATAAATTGAACTGCTGATCGCATATAATTAAGAGTCGGGTCATTTTTTTCACCTGTTTAAGACCTTTATTACAAAACTTGAATCATAGTTCTACAACGCTCCGTTGAATTGTTATGACAAAAGACTTGCCGCTTACTTTTAATGGAATCGGTGCTAATGACCGGTAGCATCCGGGTGGTAGGCGCTTGGGTTCACAACAATATGAATATTTTGACAACACATGATTGGGGCTGTCCCGGTCTACCTGGACCCTTTATCTTTAACTTTGGCCTCTACTATACAGTAGGATTAGAAAGCGGCTAGACAAAGGAGCAACCCTTACAGCCATATAAACAAAAGTGACAAGCCTCAACCTCCCGGCATCTGGCAGGCGCACATGGCAAAAAACAATGCAGTGAATGACCTTGGAAATCGTATGCTCCTGGTCACTGGCCCTGTCGAGTTTGACGGAATGTCGAGTTTGAGGGGGTCGAGTTTGAGGGGTTCTACTGTACCATTATTCTTAGTATTGAAAACCATGTATCTTTAAAAGAAATAAAATCAGCTTAAATCGTAACAAAAAATGCAAATGATAAAACAAATTTTGTTTGTTTTAGTTGTGCAAGCTTTTTAAGAGTAAAAAGGCGGACATAATATGTGTTACATGGCCCTCTTGAAATTTTAAAGTCGAATCCCAAATTTGTATGTGGAAGGAGTAAGGTTGTGATTTGGTATGGATCTAAATTATGAAAGCAAGGTATCTAAAGACATCTACAAGAGGATTGTTGTTGGAAACAGAGCTTACTATACCAACTTAAAACTGATGAAGTCAAAGCTGGTCGTCTGGACAATAAAAATAAAAATTTATAAACAGTTATTAGTCTGGTGGTGATATATGAAGCTCAGACATGGAGACTTTTAGCTAATAATGCCAATGCCCTACCATTGAAAGATACATAAAATGTCTTTTAAGAAAAAATAATATGAAAAATGAATAGGGCAGTGTAAAAGTGCAGAGAGTGGAGAACTCTATGGAAAAAGACAGCATACTGTGAAGAAGATGACACATGACTTTTAGCGAGACCTGAGAATTTTGTATGTGCTGAACTGGCAGAGAGTTCCTGGGAAGAAAAGTGGCTGGAGGCTAATAGTTGAGGAAGGCAAAGGTTAACAAGATCTGTAGAGCTTCGGAGGAAGGAGAAGAAGAAGGGAGGGGGTGTGTAAATTCTAAAATTTGAAAATGTCTGAAAGTTTTGGCTTTGACTTTATAATCTGGGAAAATATGAGAAAGAAATTAAGCTTTGTGAATTAGCAGCCACTTGGTGTAACTTCTATTTTCCTTAATCAATTGGATCTTTTATTTGTGAGATTTATGTCTGTAAGTAAAACATATATTAAATTTAAACAACAAGGAGTGAAATTAAAGCTGAAACTACTAAATATAAATAATTTTTAATATGATTATTTAAGATGTGCATGCACACTCTTTTTTGTTACAGCCCTAACACGCCTGGATTAAGGGATTGGCAAAAAAAAGAACACCTACAAGATTTATTAAAAAAAATAGTTGCAGCTAGAGACTCATTGAGTTGTCAACCTAGGCCTCCTCTTCTCCTCAAACTTGCTCCTGATCTGACTCACCAGGAGAAGATAGATATAGCTCAAGTAATTTTAGAACCCAAGGTAAATTTATAACCTTTCTAATTGCTGATATTTTAAGGAAAATACTTAGTTTGTTAAAGGAAGTTTCAGAGTAGCTATGCACATATTATTTTGTATAGCAAATAATTGGCAATTATTAAGCATGGAGAATAGAGAACTCCTGTCATGATTCACCATTTATTTCAATGATAATTAAAAAAATTATATCTGATTTTTTCTAAGAATACATTTATTGTGTCTATTTCTATTTTTGAATGTTAAATATCTAAAAAAAACCCGGAGGTAAGTAAAATTCAGAATTATTTATTTATTTATTATATATTTTAATAGACCTAATCTTTTATTTTGTTTCAATGCACACAGTTTTATTTATACGTTTAAAAATAATAATTATGCATGTAGTAATTTTATATTTTCTTGCATTTTAAATATTTTGTAGTCATCGTGATTTCAATTGTATGTTTTATATGTTGTCCTTTTCCACTTTCTTACATATGAAGAAAGTTATATAATGGGTCAAAAAATCAATGTCTAGATTTTGCGGATATATCTGTTTTCAGGTCCTTAAAGTCCAAAAAATGGTTTTGTCTGTCTGTCATATGTGCAGTACTCTACCGCCTAAACGTATGGGCTATTTTTAATCAAATTTAATATATGTGCATATTTTAACCTTTTCTTAGGACTTAAAAAAAAAATTGTTTAAACTATTAATTTATGTTGTAGCTGCCTTTAAAAAAACAAATTGGCAGCTACAATTATTTTAAAATTATTATAATTTTCTCAAAATTGGCTCCAACGATTTTGATCAAATTTTCCTCAAGTGTAGCCTCAAAGGACCCAAAAAAACATATTGGTCACCATCCCTCCAAAGACATCGGTTCGTGAATTATTGTTAAAAAACAAAAATCAGCCATGGGGGTGTTATATAAAACATAATTATCAAAATCGGACCTACCAATCATGTTCTAATTTTAGTAAAATGTGAACAGTAATGACACAAACACATGTGAAAAATTGTAAGTTAAAAAATAATACCTTTTGCAATAATTGACAAAAAGGAACCTGACTGCCGTCATTAAAAGTGTGATTTTAATTAAATACGATTTATGTTGAGGACGGTACAAGCAAATGGTACAAGCAATTTGCATACCATAAATATATAAATTTAAAATACCCTATAAATATGTGTCCAAATAAAGGCACCCATATTAATTTTTACTTTTTGACTGACATCTACTGAACTGACGTTAGTTTTGATTCATTTTTATTTATTTTGAGGATGGGTGAATGAGAAAGTTTGTGGAATGTTTTGCACAGTTTTTTTAGTTTGTAGTGATTTTAAATTTATCCGTTTTAAAAGGAAATAAATCAACTCGTTTACTTTGTATCTACTGTGTTAGCTCCATATAAAAAACAAATATCTTATTTTTTTAAAAAACATTAACTTTATTGAAAACCAGCTATTACCACCTTTAATAACGAAGATTTGAATATGGGACATAAAGAGATTTTTCCCCTTTTTATTTTATTTTATTTTTTTTAAATTTATTTCCTCTCCTGTCAGCTAACAATTGAATATTTTAACTGTATTGAGCAATATGCTTGAAGAACCAACATTACTGTTGATCAGATTTCATCTTCAGACATACTTACCTTCCTTTTTCTTGGAGTTCTTCATAGTTTTTCTTTCATATTGCTTATTCTATGAGACATGAGCACATGAATAGTGCTTCTAATATTAAAAAAAAAAAGTTTTAGTAGTACAGGCTCGATATTGGTTCATGGCTATAATTCTTGTATTACATGTCCTTCAATCTTCAGTGATCATTGGGAACTGTGATGTCGACTATGTGTTCCAGCTGTTTATGGCTTATTTCATATATATTTTTTCAAAGAAATGTAACAAATTGAACAGACATAGAAATAGAGCATCTAAGTGTGTAGGAATGAAACATATTACAAATTTGTGGGATTAGAGAACTGTCGGTTCTGCAAAAATGATCGACAACTATGGTTAGCCAACTCTTTATGAATGAGTAATAAATTTTGTTATTACTGTTGCAGTGTCATGTAGATGGGTTGGTGATATCAAATACAACGGTTGAAAGAGGATCAGATTTAACAGGACCTTATATTCAGGAACCTGGAGGTTTAAGTGGCCGACCCTTAGCAACAATCTCTACTCAGTTCATAGCAGAAATGTATCAACTAACTAAAGGTACCATGCTGATGAAAATTTTACACATACTGTTTGTGTTTTTTATTTTTCTACAGAGTACCATTGTTATCATTAAATTCATGTGATTTATTTTTTGACTACTCTGAAATATACACCTTCTCATTAATAACTCAAAGCTCTTGAGTAAATGTATGTAACATCCATACATTTACATACATTTATATACATCCTAAAATAATTATGGTACATGGACATGAAATATCAATTATTGTTTGTTGTAAATATATATTTATTGTAAATATATATATATATATATATATATATATATATATATATATATATATTATATACAATTATTTACATACATTTATATACATCCTAAAATAATTATGGTACATGGACATGAAATATCAATAATTATTGTTTGTTCAATGCTCAAGTTTATAACGTTAAATTATTAATTTGAACTAGTTATCAGAAATTATTATTAAACAAATGTTCACTTTATGTTTATAAAAAAAAATAAAAATTACAAGTTCAGGTCTAATTTCATATTGGTTAAATTAAAATTCAATATATAGGCTAAGTCTTTTATTGTTAAAAATATTCAAATCTGCAAATATTGTTTATAATTATTTGTCAGTGTTTTTTTTTTAAATTTTATTTACGTAATTTTATTGTTTATTAAAAAATATATATGTTCAATTGATATTAATAACGTTCACATCAAGCTAATTAAATGGAATTGTCTCACCCATATATCGTCTGATCATAATAAGCCTGTCTTTATTCATAATAACATCCTTTCCTTTTATGATAATATTTGGTTGAATAACTCTCCTGGTTTAGAATTTATTTCTGGAGCTCTTCTTAAAATTTAGAGCTGATGGAAAATACGTTTGCTGCGTCTGGAGTCTGGATCACAACTAATTAACAATTAGTTTGTAACAATTTTTTATCTATATTTGCAATTCATAAGGCCTCTCTAGGAATATACCGTGGTGTCTAAATCGTTGCACTTTACACTTAATTGCACTGCACTTCTCAAGTATTTATAATATCTCAATTAGTGATTTTATTGCTAAACAATTTTTATCTAACTAATAATTATGTAAATTTACATTGTATTCACAGTTTACATTTTATATTTATTTAACTGGTATTTGGTTTCCTTACCATATTCATTTATTAACTGAGATTAATGTAATTGCATATTCTTTTATTCCGTGTCGGTCAAGGTTTGAAACTGCGATTGAGATATATTACGTCAAAGGCGTGTGGCTTATCTATTATGTTGTATGCCTATACCGGTCAATGGATTGTTCACTTGAAAACTTTACGAAGCGATTATTAAATTAATAAGAGTTTATGTATTAATACGAATGATGAATTTGAAAGGAAGTATATGATAGAATCCACTGGTATTGATTAAATTTGGATATTAGGTCTTGTTAATTTATAACCTTGTCGTAGTAACGTTATGTTAAACTATTTAGCTTTATGAATGGGATCGTATTTAGTTGGTCTTAAAATGTTGATAACTTTCGTTATATTTTGAGTTTCTCCTCGGGGTTTTGAAAATAAATTATGGGATGTAATTTAAAATGGTTCTGTTCATACTTATAATACTTTAATTTAGTTGTATTCTTCTGAAATCGTAATCCTGACTAGGCTTAGGTAAGTTGACATTTTTGACGCTTGGAGTCGTTAACTGTCGGTTGTCATTAATGAAACGCATTCTATGCTGCACTGATTTATTTAAATAATTTGAATAAATTGTGAGTTGTCTCAACTCTGAGCATGAACTAATTGTTGATGTTTTTTTTAATTATGCTGAACAGGAGTAGACTTTTCATAATAGTAATAATATGTCATTGTCACTTTGTCATTAGGTACGTGTATTACAATGGCATTGTCTACATTAATATTAAACAAACGTCAGGTTCAAAAATCTGGTCATTATAAACGATTCTGAGACATCAACATCCACACATATTTTAAACACAGGTTCAAATTTGATTTCACCATTCTTAAATCTATAAAATTCTTGAAATGAATGAAAGGGATTTTCGATGAGTTAAGCATAAAACTTTTTCAAATATTTTTCACTTAGAGAAGAATCCAAATTGTGACTAATCTTGTTGTGAGCTTTAACCCCTCTGACAAATGACAATTCGATGATTTCTGTAGTCCATAGTATTTAAAAATTTTAGAATATAGTATTGTATAATTTTTTAACTTGTTTGTTATTCAGGCATAATGAACTAACAAACTTGATAATGGTTTTTATTTAACGAGAAATAGTCTAATATTTGTATATTTTTATTATCTTTCAGGTAAAATTCCAATAATTGGTGTTGGAGGTGTATTCTCGGGTCAAGATGCGTATGAAAAAATCTGTGCTGGTGCTTCTCTTATTCAGTTATATACTGCTTTTGTTTACCATGGGCCTCCTCGTATTACTCGAATTAAAAAGGAGTTAGATGACTTATTAAAGTAATTATTTTAATTCTTTCACATAGTTTAGTCTTCTTTCTCTTTATTTTGTTATTCATTAGCAGCAATTTAATTATCGTTTTGAAATATATTAATTAAAATTAAAGTTTTAACACAAGCATTCTTTCCCTTTTTTGTTTATGCCTCTCATATACAGAGTGTTTCAGAAATTTGTGTCCCAACTTTGAGAAGTGATTCAAGACATCAAAATAAATAACAAAGTACCCATAAAAATATGTCTGAAAAAATTTTGTTAGTCATCTGTCGGCTATTTATTAACTTTAGAAAGTATTAAGATTTTGAGTCGAAATTTGGTAACAAATTTATTATGCTGTTTTACCAGTATACCAAGAATAAAAACTATCTTACAAACTTTCAAAATTTTAAATAGCAAATTTTTCTGTTTAATTCAGCCATTTACTGTCCAATCTTTATAAAGAAGGTATGTGACTAAATTTGTTGTATAAAAACACATTTTTAATTATTGAGCATAAAATAAATTATACAGTTGCCATTTACAAATTGAAAAAAGGATTTTATTATTAAAAATTATTAGAATTCAAAAATATTTTGGTTTTAGGCTAATCATGAGTGTTGTAGAGAATTTCCAAGAAATTATGTGTATGTGCAGAGTGTGAGACAGCCCAAACTTGAGGGCTAATTTCAATCAAATTTTCTATATGGACATGTTTTGACCATATTTCGGGACCTTTTCATACTTTTTTTTTTTTTTAATAACTTAATATTAGAGGGTAGCTGGAAAAGAAAATGTCTACAATAATGCCAGTTTGTGAATTATAAGCAAAAAATAAAAATCAGCCAGTTATTTCTCAAGATGGCTCTACAGATTTTGTTTAAATTTTACTGAACTAGGAATATTAATGAGCTAAATTAGTGTGTAAAAATATTAGGTTCAGGAATAATTGGGGAGGGGGGGAACTTTGACTGCCACCATTAAAAGCTCCATTTTAATCAATTACTATTTATGCTGGGATTGTTTTATTGCACATGTAAAGTAAATTTAGACGCATTATAATAAATGAAAATTCATTTTGTTTGTTGTTATAGTATTAACTTATATAATCATTTACCATGATAAAAAAAAATTAGATTTTTAAATTATGAAAACTCACAAGTTGTGAAGCTGATTTTATGAATATTAAATTGATTTACTTATTAACATATGAAAATTAAGAAATGAAATTCATTTGCAATACAAAGGTTAGTCATTTATTGTCTTGAAATATCAATAATAAAATTATGAATTCATTCGAACTTAATCGGTACATAATATATAAAATTGTTTTAAAGTTAACATAAAATTAAAATATCAAACAATTGAGATTCAAAGAAAATGTCTCTTATTAACTATTCACTGAGGTTATGAAAAGTTCATAAATATATAACATAAAGGAAAGATTTCATTAGTTCATTTTACAGTCTTACTATCTCAGGTTGGGAGGAATTGGTTAACACATAGTTATTTAAAATAGATTACTCAGAGTCTGTTTCTCGTGAAAAATTCATATATATACATATAAAATTACAAGAAAACACAATCAATTAAAGTTTATATCTTGGGGAATATTGTTAATTAACACTTGAGTTTCTTTCTCTCGGGACAGGGTCAGTGCGGCAAATTTGTCAAGGAAGTGGGTAATTATACACTTATTGACAAAAGATATAAAAAAAGTAAAATATTAATTGATTAGTTTTAAATAAATAATGAGTGGTGAAATGATGGTAGACAGCAGTCACAACTGTTCACAAAGTCTATGTTTCTTAATACTCGGTGTACATATAGAAAATGGTGCAATTGGTATGATATTAGTTATAAGTTATTCCACTTTTGTGTATGAATGTTCAAAGTTTATGAAAGTAGGCTACTTAGGCCTATAGTGGGGATATAAGATGACTAAAAAAATATATAAATTGGAATGGTCTCACCAATGTTCTCCAAGACGTTGTTGTAACTAGCTGGTATTATGTCTGCTCCTTGGTAGATTTTTAGAAAAATTTTAACTGTTACTTGTCACTTTTAATTTGTGCTACTTCTCAGCACTCTATAGAATATTTAAATATATTTTTCCATTTATTTAAATTGTATTAAACGGGAGCTGAGTCAGGAAACGTCCATTAAGCTTGGGATCTTCCAACAAAACTCTCTAAAATCATTGTTACAGTGTCCATAGAGATTCACCATTATCCATTTTCCTCTGATATTGATTAAGATTAGTAGCACTGATGAAATGAATACATGACCCTAATTTGTAAAGCAAAAAGTTGTTAAGAACTTCATTTAAGACTACTGACTCTACTATTATAGTATACATTCAATTTGTTAAAGACATACTAAGAGGGGTTCCAAATAACTTCCTTTAAATTTAAACTATCTTATTCCTAAACACAATTTCACCTTGGTCTTAATCTAAAACTAGTTGGAATTTCCCGCACTTTAAATTAGTGGGCTAAACTTTGGTCACGTGGTTGCTGTATCGGTGGGTGTGGCTTATATGATTTCTGTCACATATTATGTCTATTCCACCATCTTTGAAATAGGACTTTGGTTGTATTTATCGTCAATACTAAATTATTTCAAGGTTTTCTTTGTATGTTCAGGTGACAACTTATACGTCAAAATATCTGTTTAATCCATACCCATATTTATTTTGTCAAAGCGATAGTCGTATTCTTTATAATTAATTATTTATGACGCTCTGGTCCAGTTCGGCCATTGTAAATGTTTTGAAAATTCGTGTTTAATTTCGATTGATTTTGTCTATCTTAATTCTAATCTTGCTACGGGGTTATTTAATTTGAATAATATGGAAGTTTAGGCCTCTAAATTGTATATTCTAGGCTTACGTTAAAATTCGGGGAATCACGTTATTTGAAGTTATCCGGTCGGTACTCTAGTATTTTTTAGGCTCTTGTTTAACTTACATTGTGTAAACGTGGTTATGCGGATCTCCCACTAGATGTCGTGAGAATTAGCAATTAGTTTGAAATG
The DNA here is from genome assembly GCA_963513935.1 of Aphrophora alni. Taxonomy (NCBI): domain Eukaryota; kingdom Metazoa; phylum Arthropoda; class Insecta; order Hemiptera; family Aphrophoridae; genus Aphrophora; species Aphrophora alni. The sequence goes on along the minus strand of OY740769.1, from coordinate 91,864,148 downwards.
CATTATGGCATATTTATTTCCGAAACTGTAGTTATTAAAATTATTAAAACAACTCCATTTGGGATTGTTTTAGCATATATAAATATTTGTTATCAAAATAAGACATTCATGGGTTATTTTCACCTTTTAATTGACAACTAACTATTGAAATGATATTTTTGGTGGATATTAGTTTTGGTTGTCTTTTGTTTGGTTTGGGAGATATGTGGGAGTAGGATTGTTTTTGGATTTTTTTTTTTTTTTTTTTTTTGCTATTCATTAGGTTTGATTTATTGTACTATTTTTTACATTTTTGTTTGTTTAATAAGTTTTATTTTTATTTTTCATGGTGCGCTTTTATATAATTAATAACGAAATAATATATAAGGTATTTAAAAAAAAAAATTCATTGATTTTTGGAGCCTATTCCTCACATCAAAAAGTTTATATAAACATACTTTCTAAAGTGCTTATTTTTCTATCTCGCTGCTATTTTGTGTGTTTAAAAAACATAAAAATTATATCTTTTTAATGAAAAATGATATGGAGTTGAAATTTTGCATGCTACTGAGTGTAATAATAAATACCCAATTTAAAAAAAATAATCAACCTATTTCCTTTACTTATTTCAAAATGGCGTCTTATATCTCGAAATCTGTTAATCTTACAAAATATTTACAAGAGCAAAATATTTGTTTTTTTAACGACAAAATGTTTAAAAAAATTTCTTTCTCTAGCTAAAAATATACAGTAACTGAGTTATCGAGAAAAAACTGAAAATATTGGCAATTAATGGCTACAACACCCTATATTACCATACAATCAACATTTTTTGAATTCTGCAAATTTTTATCTAAATTTTCTTCCAGCTTAAAGGACAATGAGTTATCGACACACAAAATAACTAATATTATAAACCCCTGTGTTTTGTAGTAATGTGCAATGCATGTTTTTGAATGAGGCTGCCACTTTAAAGAAGTCCTCTAGTTTTTTTCTAATTAGAATGCTTTGTTGTGAATTTATTTTTAGATGTGTCAACTCGTTTAACACCAAAGTGTCATTTTGTGTATTGTAGTTGCTATTTAACAAAAAGGAAATATTAAATATTGGCAAGGAGTAAATTGTTCTTAATTATTATTGTACTTTATAAAATTTTATTTTTCACCACTAATCATTTCTTTCTTTTTATATTTATAAAAAGCAGATATCCAATAATATATTAGCGAGCAAATTTTTGATGATCAATTTGTGGATATTGATTTATTTTTAGTTTCTCATAAAAAAATCAATGTCGAGTTTTTTGCAAATATATCCCTTACTAAAAAAAAGTGGTTGTTATAATGTTCCTGTCATGTGTAATTATTTACAGCCCAAAAACGTGGATCTATTTTAATCAAATTTGGTATGTGGGTATTTTGGTGGCCATATTTTGGGACGTAATTTTTTCATTTATTTTGATAACAAAATTTTGGTGTAGCTGCTACAAAAACAGAACATTACGATTTTCTCAGAACCAGCTAATAAGATATTTCAAAATCTTAATATTATAATTTTTCTATAAATTTGCAAAATCGCAAGTAAAAAAACGTACAGTTAAAGAATAATTGGCAAAAAAAAACTTTGATGACTGTCATACAAGCTCCGTTTTAATCAAATAGAAATTACACTGAAGATGCATTGATAGCACAAATAAAGCAAGTTTTTAATATTTTTTTCAAATCAATGGTTTTTTAAACTTTTTGACTGACGATTGATTACCTAATGGATATTTTTAATGCGAATAGTTTTGGTTGGGTTTTATTGGTTTTTGGAATGGTTGAGTGAAAATGTTTTATTAATATTTTTGCACCATTTATATTTTATGAATTTATAAATCTCTCTGGTCCTTAATTTACTTAAATCTATCAGACAATTCAAATTTTTGGTTGCTTACTAACGTCGCTTAAACTTTTTACTATTTTTTTTAAGGTACCGTAAATGATAATATATTAAAAATTAGTCAGTTTTATTATTCTTGTGATATCATATTTTATCTGTGTGGTTTCTGTCTACACCTTATGTTTTAATCATGTTATGTTTTAAATACAGTGATAACAATATTATTCTGATTAATCTAATTTGATTATCAGGAATAGAATTATTTAGTTCTTTTCGCTCTTTATTGATTGTAGTGTTATGGATCCTATACTAATATATATTCTCATCTATAAAATTATTTTCTAGATGTTATTAGTTTTATTCCAATGTGATAGGTATTTTTCTTATATCCCTATCTGTATCATGTTATTAACATCTTCTTTTAACGTTTTTGTTTGACTGGTCGCCACTTTCTAACCTCTATCAGTCTCCAGTCCTTGGTGTCCATATTCTTCCTAAATTTGAGCCTTTCATTTTTTGGTAGCCTTTCCATATGTATTCTTCCCTTCTATTTTCTCTAGCGCTCTTTTAAGCATTCTCATCTCCTCTAGTCACATTACATGCTCAATCCATTGCAAACATTTCCTCTTGATTGTCTTTTTCAATGATTCAACCTTGAACGTGTCTTAAGTTTTCATTCCTTATTCTATCTCTTCATGTAAGATTTTTTCCCCCTCAAAACTCTCATCTTTGTTGCCTGCAGACTGTCCAGATCTTTGTTCGTCCACGTCTATGTCTCTGACCCATGTGTTAATATTGGTTTATAGTACTCTTTATACATCATTGTTTAGGGTCTTTTACCTATGTTGTATCACCATGCTATAAAATTGGCCATTCTTCATATCCTTTGTTCTTATTCCTTCTTGTATTCTTACCATTGTCGGTGATCTTTCTTCCTAGATAATTGAACTCATCTAAACTTTCAAATCCTTTCCTTCTCCTGTCACTTTTTTTGGTTCTTTGTTTCTGTCCAACTTCAATAATTTACTTTTTTCCAAATTTTTATCTAATCCTTACTCCCACAACACCCTTGTCCATTTGGCTAGTTCTCTTCCAGATCTTCCCATGCCATGGCATCTTCTACATATGTTATCACTTTCAGTTTTTCATCTTTTCTAAGGCCTTGTATTCTTGATAACTACATCCACTATGTTAAAGAGAAATGGTTGTAAATCACTTCATTGTCTCACTCACCTTTTTGTTTAGACCAGAGTATTTTTCTTTTATTCTTACACAATTTAACACTTTTCATATATGTTTTTATTCTCTCTACAATTCATTCAATAATTCCTCTTAAGCCCATCCATATATTTTCTCTTTGGCTCCTATCATAAGCTTTCTTTAAGGTCATCACAGTGTTTTTATCATATTTCCATTATTTTCTACGATCTGACTTAAAGATCACATCCAGAGTTGTTCTTCATTGTCTGAAACCACATTGTTCTTCCCTAGCTGTTTCTTCTAGTCTTCTTTAAATTTTTCGCAATACACTCAACTCTCGATTATCCGGGATAATATAGGGTTAAGGCTTCCCGGATAAGTAAAATCGCGGTTAACCCGCAAAACGGTAAAAACAATAGTAAATTTTAAAATAAACAGGTTAAATGAGTTTTATTAACATACATACCTCATAAACTGCAGTAAAAAGAGCATTATTATTATTATCATACACAAAAATTAAACAAATTATTTACACACACAAAATAAACACACTTTTTTTAAAACTACTTCACGGGAAAATATTTAAATTACTGTACTGCAAAAGTAAAAAAAAACATATTTCGAATAGACTTAGTCTAACTTTACTGTTTCTGAAAATAATCAGTCATCGTTTTCTGTTTTTGTGCTGAGAAACACTTTTTCTTTATTTTACTTCTTAGGTTTCTCAAAACAATTTTATCAGTGATGAGAGCATCGTCCTGGCTCTCAATGTGCAGTGACTCAACGTTTGCCAAGGCCATCCCATGCGAAACTGACTGCTGTGCGTGTGCGGCGAAACTGACTGCACTGTAGAATCACCAATGTTATATTGGACACACATTTGTTTCACAGTAGAACCTCGTTCTATATTTTGTACAATATCCAACTTATTTTGAATCGATAAAACGACACGCTTACGTTTGGTTGCCATTATAAAAACATATATTGGTACATACTAAATATTGGAATATTGGTATATATTGGTATCGCGGTTAAGCCGCAACGCGGTTGATCCGATTCGGTTAATCGAGAGTTGACTGTAGTATTTTCTCATAGACGTTTTTGACTGTGACAAATAAGTGTAATTCATCCATAGTTTTTATACTTTGCTTGTTCCTTTTTTTCAATAATCCCCATTTTTCATCTTCAGTTATATTTTCTGGCTTAATATATCAATCGCATCACTCTATACTACATTAAAAACAGTATTATTCTACCAAATCTAAATTTTATTATAATGTGTGATTAAAAAAAAAAAAAAAATCTAACTATTGATTGTGTTATTTTATACTAATAAATATTCTCAGGTAAAAAATATGGTTCTAGACATTATTAATTTTGGTACAACGTTATGGGTAAGTTTCTTATACAATTGACTTTGTATTGCATTTAAATTTATTCAATTTTGAATCATTTTCTTTTCATTTCAGAGCAAATGGCTTTAAATCAGTATCAGATGCAATTGGCAAAGATCTGAAATAGCACTAGTTGATGAGTTGAACAACTCTGTAATACAGTTACCAGTTTTGGAGGATCTCATAATGAATGTTCCTCTCATTAGTGAAATGTTTTATACAACAAACAATACAGTTATCCGTATTATACAGTCAGATATGTATTATAATACAACTATTTTTTGTTTTAAAGGAAAACTTTAGGATATTGTTATGTACATTAATGAAACATTTTATCCAAGTATTTATTTTTTGTTACCATCTTAGAGATGATATCTCACACTAAACAAAATATTATGTTAGGATTTATGAACACTGTTTATAAACGATGAAACAAAATGTTACTGAATCAGTTATTTGGTTTAAAAAAAAGTTTTGTTATTGGTATCATAACTCTGCAAATAAATATAACTAAACATATGGGTTTATTCAGAATATAATATGTAATGTATGTATGTATTTATAATTCTATATGAAGATTTTCAGCAAATAAAAAAAAAATTTTAGCTGATCTCTATTGTTTAAAAAAAATAAATGTTTTTAAAATGTCTTTGTTTAAATCACAGGGACTTTTCACAATTTTTAAGGTTTTCTATGCTACTTTAGGCCTTAATTATAAAATTCTATAAGTATAATATCCATACACATTTCATACATATAATTTTCCCTTTCCTTTTTAACTAGTTTAACTGGTCTAAATATTACTGACTAGACAGAAAGACTGGCGTCAATATTAGAAAATGTGCTGACTTTTACTTAATGTCTTGTATCTTTTGAATGTTAGATATCCTGACAATTAAAACAAAAATTTTACAAATAAAGTATTCTTTAAGAGTATTGAAGTGAAAAATACTACCCCTGTAATATAATAATATATGGAGTGATAAAAAAATTAGTATAAGGCCCTTTCATTTTTGAACGGTTTAAGATACAACATTATTTCATGGAAACTTTGTGTTACCACAATACCTTTGTACGTAAAATTTGGCCCCCCTTCAAAATTATGGGGGTAGGTAAATATTTGTAAATGTAAAGATAAAGTAAATGGTGGATGGTAAAATTTTAAAGAAAATAAAAGAGAACATTGAGAGAGACTTATTAATAATAGTGCTCCAATTGTTAATATTATTTGATAACTTACTAGCAGTTTCATCTTTTATTTTCTTTAAACTTTTACCATCCACTATTTTGTTACCAATTATTTTATTGAACTAAGAACTGGTCCAATGTATTTGTATTTGAATGAGCTTTAAAATAATGTGCCACAAGCTATGCCTTTACAGTTAAAAATGTTTACCCCCCCTCATACCCCTCCGATAATTTTTAAGGAAAGCCAAATTTTACTTACAAAGGTAGCTATTATTGTCCCACAAGCTTTCCATGAGTTTCAATGTTGCATCTAAACCCGTTCAAAAATGAAAGGGCCTTAATTTGACTTTTTAATCACTCCGTATAAATCAAAATAAAAAGTAATAAAAAAAGTATTTTGAAAGTACAAAAAATTTGGTATTCAACTTGTTATATGCTTATTTGTATACTTAAAATCAAAATGTCAAATCTTTATTAATAATATTCATTTAGTTGTGTGTGTTTCATTATCATAGGACAAAATGGAAAATTTCATTTTCTAAAATTGTTTTATATCGAACTAAGGTTTGCAATCTAGTACCTATATATAACCATAGATGTATAATTTATTATTTTTCACAAATATAAAAAAACAAACCTTTTTCAGTATACATTTTTGACTCATATTTTGACAGTTCTAAAAATGAATCTAATAATTCTCAGTCACTATCATCATTCAATTCATTTATAAGTGTAGTATTAACTTCAATGGGCCTTAAATACTCTTCATCAACCTATCTATTAATTTTAGATATACCCATAAAATAACTACCAAAACTAAAAAAAACTACTCAACATGAATATAGCACACACAAAACACAATTAATGTAAAATAATTGTTCATACTGGCTGTCTAATACCTAACCGGGTAATTTCCTTCATTATAAATAAATTATTAATACACAACTACTCTTGGTATTTTTTTACTGTAATTATTTTTTTGTACACTAATAATTCCTTATTTATAAATGGTTAGAATTTAATAGGGCACATAGCCTTTTAGATTGGTTAGATTTTGTATGGACAGGAAACAGGCTTACCTTGGAAAATAGTCCTTGGTATTACCTAATAGTACATAAGTAAGAAAACACACACAAAAAAATCCAGGCCTACAGAAATTAAACAATATACTGAAGGAAGGCTTCAAAATTCTACAAGCTTCCACCCATACCAAGAATCTTCTCACAGAACCTCCCAGAGTCTTGTTTAGGCAGCCCACAAATCTGAAACGCATGTTAGTTCACCCCAAGCTCCCCGATTCCAACACACCTAAACAACCTAACCTTCCTCACGGTTCTTGCAATAGGCCTAGATGCAAAACATGCAAAATACATCTCTCGTCCAACAACTTCAATAGTTCCTCTAGTAAAATAAGAATTTAAAATTAAAGGTCATCACACATGTACAACGAAAAATGTTATCTACCAACTACAGTGCAGGTTTTGCCCAGCTTAATATATTGGCCTAACCACTGACAACTTAAGCACCAGGATGAATGGCCACAGACATGACGTGAAAATCATGGATATGGAGAAACCAACTGCACAACATGCAGCAATCCACAATGTAGTCACTTTTGATGAATGCTTCACAACAAAAATCATAAAATCACTCCCTTCAGAATGTAACCCCTCAGAACTAAGAAGATGGGAACTGTCTCATCAATGGGTTACAAAATCAAGAGAACCCCCTAATCTTAATCTTAGATGAATCATCCTTTATACTTTTCCCTTTCCCAACAGGCTTTACAATAAAAATAAATAAATAAAATAATATAATATAATAATAAATAATAATCTGTGGATCAACACTCAGCACAGATTCATCCTAAATCAAAACAATTCAGTCTTCTTCTTAACTCTATTGAGAAAGTGAACAGTGTTTACGAAATATTTCAAAACTATAGTGTTTTTTGTGTGTGTTTTCTTACTTATGTACTATTAGGTAATACCAAGGACCATTTTCCAAGGTAAGCCTGTTTCCTGTCCATACAAAATCTAACCCATCTTATTTATAAATGAAAACATTTCTTTAAAACAAAAAATTAATATGACAAAAAAAGTTTTCCTAATCTTCTGATAATTTTATCAATTTATCTTCCTCACTGAAATAGCGACTTCCAAGATATCGGAAGTTTATGTTCTAAAAGTTAGTATAAGTTTTATGATTATTTATAATCATTACGATTTGTCAACTTTTAAATGACCTTGCCATTCTAATAAATCTAATCTACAAATGATTTCATTGCTATTTATTACCTTTGAGTTTCTTAAATATATAATATTATAAATACCCTATTGTTTATCAGTAATTCCATGTTTATATCTTGTAATGAGTTGTTTTATGGTTGTGGAACATTAAAGTAGTACATATACAGGTACACAATCTTTTATTGTATTTTGTAAGGACTAGAAACGAGTTCTACTCTAAATAATTTTGTGTTCAGTGTGTGCAATTGTATGTTTTATGTAATTCGCCTGATAAAGCCAGCATTAGATCGGCTAAATGAAACTATAGTAGAAACAAAACTATAAGATGGAATTACTGACAATATTAAGATATTAATAACATTATGTCAATGATTGTGTATTCTCTCTTTTAGGTTCAAATATTGAAGTAATTAAATTTTTGTATTTTACATTAGGCTATACTGAACAAAAAATGTACACATACCTTTCTAATAAAACTGAAAATTTATATAAATTTGACTTTTCTGTACTTATTCCTTTATTTAATCTTTTCTTACCTTTTTCTTTCACATTATTTCAGTATATTAACAATCGATGCATTAATATTAGCTTCCACTTTGTCTATCATTCCAGAATCTTTTTTTATTTATTGTTCTAAAATTTCTTTTGTTCATTTCATTGGAAATCTCCCAGCATGTTTCTTCTTGTACATTATAAAGATACTTCATCTCAAGGTCAGTTCTATTGTTTGTCTTCTTTATCTAGGAACTACTATAATATATTCAAGAACAGTGTCTTACTAAATGAAGGTACTCTCTTGTCCTCCATTAGCTTAATCAACATAAATAAAACACATATTTTTGATATTCTTAATGCTGCTGCCATACCTCACTATAGTAATTGATTCTCTTTCAACTCTGCAAGTTATTCGTTCCTAGGTCCACTATTGTACTATTTTACTAGTTTGTAACCTACAACGTTTAAAGACTTATGAATATTTCCTTTCACACTTATATTTTCTTATATGTATCAAACTTTTTATTTTCATAGTTAATATGATTGATCTATTGATTTATTAATCATAAAACAGATGCAGTGTATAGATTTTGTCACTACTGTTATCTATAAATACATTAAAAATCATTACCAATATCAATTTAAAAACAAACCTACAAAAGTAAACAAAGGACAAAATAGTAAAACAGTATAACATACAATATTATAATAAAACTTGTCAAATTTATAATATGGATTTTTTTAAAATCTATATACAGGGTGTCTCAAAAACATTTATACACAGTTTGAACAGTTATATTTTATTAAAGAAAACAAATTAATATATGACTCTTGTATTGTTCTGTACCTTGAACATTATAAATGTTCAAAATAACCACTATTAATTCCAATACACCTACGCTAACGGTTTAAGACATAGCGATAACCTAACTAACTGTATTAACTGCATTTTGATCTTCTGTCTCAGCTCGTGCAATGTCCTTGGTTTTTTTACCATAGACAATGTCTTTTAAAACAAGTAATACTGTAGTCAATAATTGTTAAATCTAGAAATCACACCGGGTACTCTGAAGCACTTCCTCTTCATCCTATTCATCGTTCAGGAAAGATGTCAAGAAATCCCTCACATCACTATGATAGCGGAGTGGAGCCCCAGCTTGTTGATAGTACACTTCTCCTTCGACATAGGGGTTATAATAAGCAGAATAATGCTGGTTTGTAGCATTTGTAAGTAAGAAATGCCGGTGACAGTCCCCTCAAAGAAAAATGGCCCAAGAATAAGATAACCTTACCTTACTGTTAGGCCTGGTAAATTTACAGGCCTTTGTTTAATTATGTGTGGATTTGTGTTAGCCCAGTAAACAGAGTGATTATAATATCACTTAAGTCATATCACACTTTTTGATTCACAAAATTTTTTATTGTTATGCACATGTTATGTTTTATATTTAAAGGAGTTTTAAGACATATTGTTATCTGTAAAAATTTTTGCCTCCATTGCTATATTCAACCTACAGGTTTCCCAAGGACAGGAATGTGTACCGTTAGCCGCTTTCACGTATGTCATTAATGTGTTTCTACTTTGATAGGCCAAACCACCGGAAGTAGGGTGGAGGGTAGAATATGGCATTTTAGTTTTTAAGATTTCATATTTGTTATAAGTCTGTATACAGTAACTTGGCGTCTGAACCCTTGGCTACCTGTTAGAGGCCCGAATCATCCCCCCCCATCGCTCCCTTCCTCACCCAGCTGTTTCAGTGATGAGTCACCTACTACCGTTAACACTGCACTGTTTAACTTTTTTATGGGAGACAAAATTAAAAATTTTTTTCAGCATAGTTAAAATGTTTAGGAAAATATAAGCAAATTGATACCAAACACGACACTATTCCGTTTGTAAAAGCTGCCAGTAGAAAGCTCTTTACACAGCTACTATTTATATAATCACATACTTATTATTTACATGTTTACGTACTATTTACATACATTAGTTATTCAAGATAGGTTATAATTCTGTGTATCCAATTTTAATTTAAATACTTCAATCGTGTATTAACATTGTTATAAAATTGTATTGAATCAATATTGGTTTGAATCTAAATAATAAAGTATTTTCTTCATGAGAAATTAAATTCAATCAAAAGAAAATTAAAGATAATACAATTACAATTTATTAATTTTGTAAAATTAAAATAAAACACGAAAATAAAACTGCACCAATAATTACACGATTTCACACTGAAGTTGTCAACTTACTTACATACTAAATATTCACATACTATAATTTACTAGTTAGGTTATATTTCTGTGTACAACAGCTATTTTCAAACACTTTAGTGGAATTTTACATGTCTTACTTTAATCCAATACTAATTGTAAATGTGAATATGTATACGTATATTTGAAAGAGTATACATTATGAAAATATAACATTTCTTTTCAGTTTTCTTTGACTGGTTATGATCTATGAACAGTATATACAGTAAATAAAAATGAGCGAGTTACGAAATCGGAAGCGTGTGTTGGTTTCGTTTGAGACGTGGTTAAATGTGTTAAAAAGACTTGACAGAGGGGAATCTGTAAAAAAGCTTTGTGATGAAAAAGTACCATCAACGATATGAGCAATCGAAGTTAATGCCCGCTTTAGGATCTGCCGAACTTTTACAAACAACGCTGTTTTTAGCAATATATCTTTTCTAAGTTTTACATATTAGCTAAGTTTTACGCTTCCAGTAGCCATCTTTTGTCACATTTAGTGTACACATGCACACATTTAGTGCACACATTAGATTCACACATTTAGTGTTTGAGAGGTGTTGCTATGAGAACTAGAATACATAATACTCTACAAACAGTTTTGAAGTTGATAATAATACATAATACATGCTTAACAACATTGTTGTTTTTATTTAATTTCCTGACAAAGTTAAGTAGAAATGAAGTATTGAATAAACACATGGCTATATAAATGGCTTTTACAAACGGAATAGTGTCATGTTTGGTATCAATTTGCTTATATTTTCCTAAACATATTTACTATGCTGAAAAAAATTAAAAATTGTGTCTCCCATAAAAAAGTTAAACAGTGCAGTGTTAACGCGAGTAGGTGACTCATCACTGAAACAGCTGGGTGAGGAAGGGAGCGAGGGGGGACGGTTGGGGCTGCTGGCAGGTAGCCAAGGGTCCAGCCGCCAAGTTACTGTATACAGATAATAGTATTATTTCAGATCCTTCCGATGATGTAACTTGGTTACCGAAATGTACATCAGGGAACTATAATAACTTAAGGCAAAGAAATATTTTATTTTATTTGTGTGTGTTATTGTACCAAACTTGTGGTAGGGGTTTAAGTGTTTTATATTGTTCACATTCACCACAGTGCTCATTGAACATCTATCAACAAAATATCAATTCAGTAGTTGACAGTCAAAAATTGAAAATGGAGTCAAAAATATAAACTGATTTCAGTTAAGTAATAATTGTTGAATTAATTAAAATAATAACACTGTTTAAGTCTAAAACTTAAAAATGAAATCAGTCGCACACAAGTCAATTGAAACGTCACTATCAAAAGATGTAAAGACACTGATGAGCATGAGTAAAGGGGGATTGATTCCTTTCTCTCCTCCACCCATACATTCCTACTTGGCACAAATGATCTTCTGATCAACTATGGACTACACTAACATAACTTGGACAAACTGTACCAGGGTTTCTTTTATTTCAATTCTTTTATTTCAATAAGACAAAGTATAATAAGTTTAAATGTATGAATAAAAATATAAAGGCGTAGCAATTGTGAGGAAACCTAGATGGGTGTACACCTTTTTTCTTGTGGTCTTGGGTTACATCCCTCTCTTTCATCTTATCTATCATGTCACTATTGACTCTTGTTCTTTTCCGACCCTAACGCTATTAAAATATTCAAGGGGTTAGAGGTCTTTATTTTTTTAAAATTTTTTATAAGGTGATGTTAAGAATTAGAATAGTTTTAGTTAGGAATATAGTCTAAGTTCTTTTTAAGAAGCCAGTATGACAACAATTATTGTGACAGACCTGGAAAAATTATGAAATTGCTTACCTTGCAAGCAAGGCAGCCATCATTGATGATACAATGATATATAAACCATTGGGTGGGAGGAAAGTTGGTCAGTGGGCCAAGATTGATCAAGGGTAAGTGCTGCAGGAATTCTTGAAGATAGCCAGAGGGACTTGGCAAGTAAGAGCTTCTTAGGAGAATTGAGACTTCGGACGTGCATCTACAAGAATTGCAAGCAAAACTGGGTGAGCAAACTTCGTGTATTAAAAAACTTGTAATTATTTCAGAGTCAGATAATTAAACTATAATGTAGAATCAGATCTGTGTCACAACAATTAGAGTTATTCTGGATTAATAGTAATAATAAGAATATTGTAACATTGTAATAGGATAGGTGATGAAAATTCTTGTTAATAAAGGTTAATTGAGTACTAAACTATTCGATTATATTGAAAATAAAGAACCCAGGCAATAAAGAAACTAATACTAACAGGCAATGATGACGGAGAGATTTTTGTCTTAAAAAAATCTAATGACTTATACTTGTTAGCTGCCAACTGGTCAAAAAGGGAATAAACCTTAGATAATATTATGTAATGACATAAGCACTTCGTATATCCTTAAAATGTTAAAAGTGTTGACATTTCATCTACGAGTATTTGAGAAAGTTTGTGCACAGTTTATTTTTTAATAAACAGATAAATAATGGTACTTTTACAACCATACTTTTGGTATGAAAGAGGGAATCATAGAAACAATATTAATCATCTAATACCCATAAAACAACACAAGTAAAAAAAAATCAACTTAAAAATATTGTATTACATAGAAAAACTAGCAGTTCATCAGATAATCAAAACTAACTGAGAATGAAACATATTTAATATATGACAGGGCTTGTAACATTATACACTTGTAACATTTATTTTCCTTTTTACTGGTGAAAAACCTTTCGGTCATCATCGGCTTATGAAAAGGAAGAAAAGAACATAAAATGAAGACACTAAGCCCACTAATACTCTAATATTGTCAAAGTCAGAAAAGAACAAGAGTTAGTCAAAAGAAACCTGGTAGGAAATATAAAAGAGAGGGATCTAACCCAAGACTACATGAAAAAGATATATATCCAGCTAAGTTTTCTAGGGATTGTCAGGCACACACTGACTTTAAAATGTGCCCCTGAGGGTACTCCAAAATAGAAGACCAGGATAATCCACAGAAAGAGTTAATAGATAAAAATATTTTTTCTATCTTGTGTGTGTTTGTGAGTAGGCTGAGTTTTCATAACACTAAAGATACCATAGGGAATACATCAGAGTGATCAGGATTTCTTCAAATATTTGCTGCTATTATCAACATTAGATATTGTTTAAGAGAAGAACAAATCAAATTTAGCTTTAAAATCCTACAACTTTTATTAAACTTTAAAATAATTTACAAGTTTTTTTATTGTAGGCCTATGTAGCTTAAGAAAATTAGACTCTTTTATATTTTATAAACTGCATCTTCACTTATACCTCCAACATTTTAATACAAATAAAGTTGTATATGAACAACTATTTTTAAATTTTTTGTTTGTCTTATGGGAGCAGCAGTTCTCCAGAATGAAACCTTTATTCTCAGATGATTCTACCACGACCTATTTCAAAATTTTATTCTTCTTATTTATTAACTTCTTTATTTATTATTTAGATATTATTAACTTAAATTTAATTTATTATTATTTATGCATTAAAAAAAAAAGTTTGTACCTAAAAACTTTAATTTTGAAAACAAAATTTGTTTATATATTTATGAATAATAAAATAAATGTGTTATGTTGAACTGGTGTTGAATTTCATTATAAACACATTTTAACCAGACTTAAACTCTATAAGTAGTTAAACTTGTTAATATTGCACTTTTGAAAATTATTCAAGAAAGTATTGTAGTCATTTTAGTAGTTGATAGGTTGATTTTTTCTACTCTAAAGCCAAAGGGGATTTATGAACGAAATTTATCGCTACAAGTAACTGTTTAGCAGTACCATGAATTGAATTCTAATCTAAGAATAACATACTTTAATACTATTTGAGTTGTGTTATATCAAGTTACATTAATTAGTAACGTTTTTTAAAAAGTATCTGATTTAGTTAGGGGAAAAGCACTTTTCTCTTTTTTTAGCGGGTTTGCCGGCCTATAACTTATAACTTTTAGTAGTTCATAATTTTTATTTACAAAACAACAGTTATCAATCAGCTGATCTGAGAATAAAATCACGTGTGTCAAATAAGATAAAAAAGACCTGAGTTTTAAAAAAACTTATGGTATTAAGTTTTTAATAGGTGAAATGTTGAAAGTAAAGCAATCCTTTTTGGGGGGTATTAGTTTCTGTCGGAATCAAAGAAAACGTGTAAGTACAGAGTACTTATAATGTCAAATTTTAATTCTTTTCAAGGTCTTTTTTAAATAATTATTGGTTGGCTATTCTGTATTACAAGACTTTCAGCTGATAGTAGAACAAAATGTATTGAAAGAAGTGTGGTTTATTTGTATAGTTCTTACCATTAGTATTCATTTAAATGTTGTACGGAGTTCGTTGTTCGATTGTTTTGTTTTATAAATATTAGGTTATGTTTTAAAGTTTTATTGTAGGTAAATCATAGTTTGTTCAAATATTAACAAAGTAAGTTAGGTTGTTGGTGAGTTATAATTTCTGCTTAGGTGGAGTCAAAGTAAATAATACTGAAACCACGAAAGTTAAATTAAGTTATTTTTTTAAAATGTTGTTTTTACACGTTTGCAGATTTGTGAAAAGTGCAATTAAACCTAATATAGGCCTAATAAATAATAATGTTCCACAAGTTTTCAAAGGTAAGCAGCATATTCACGTATTTTTGCTATTCAATATTAAACAAATTAATAATATTGTGGGCTTATGGTAGGAGTTGGAATTAAAAATTACCCATAATGTATGTGTACTATGTAGTTCCAGGTCGAATAATCACTATAAAAACTCAGTTGTTCGAACCATGCTGTCTTTATTGTAATTTGTCATATTTGGTTATATATATATATATATATATATATAAGGGTTTTATATATAACCTAATTTAGGGTGTAACAAGGAAGGTTTGACTGGACCAAAGTTAAATTTTGTCTTGAGTGCCATTAGGCATACATCTTCAATGGTGTTCTTTTATATAGGTCTATTAAATTATCCATACTAATTTTGTTCAATATAATATTGTTCTCTTATTTAATTTCTTAAAGTAAATATTTGGTAAATATGCATTGAAGTATACATGTTGAATATTTGCTTCTATTTTGTTTAATCGTTAAATACATACCTTATTATGTACAAATCACATCTTAGTGATTATGGCATTTGTCCCATCACCATTTTCAATGCACCCAATACATTATCTATATAAGAAAATAACAATTTAAAACAAGGGTATCCTTTTTTGGTTGTGTTAGTACAATCAATTATGTCAATAAACTATTACCTCTGCATGACCTGAATCTGTGAGCCCTTCATCTTGATATTGTAGTCATATCTATATGTCTCTGTACTTGACCTTCACTTAAATATTAACTATATATATTTTGTTTTATTAGGTCAAGTATATATACCTGACCTTAACGTAAATATTAATAGGTAATAAATTTGTAGGGGTTGGTTAGTTATTTACTTAAAGGTCAGGTCAGATATATATATATATATATATATATATATATATATATATATTCTTATATAGGATATTATATATCTTACCTGACTTGACCTAATAAAAATATTTAGATTTTGCTTTAACCAAACATATTGAATATTATTGGCGTCAAACACTGTAATATCTAAGAGGCATGCATACGAAACTTCATTCTCGATGTATTGGGCGATGTAAATACAGACGTAGGCCTACATTAATGACAGAAAAGTACAATCCATACTTGTATATTTGTTTTTTTTTCTTACATAAATAATGTATTTGGTGCATTGAAAATGGTGTTGCCACAAAAATGTCATAATTACTAAGATGTGAATTGTAGATAATAAGGTACATATTTAATGATTTTACAAAATAGAAGCAAATATTCAACACATATGCTTCAATGCATATTTACAGAATAAGAATAAATTGTATATTAGCATAAGTAGGCTATTGAAGCTACTATTGATGTATTCTTTTCATTTCAATAATATACCTTACAATTTAAATGTCTATGGGCATTCAGATATAAATAGGGATTTATCAGCTATTTTTGATTTATTGTATATAATGAAACTTTATCATTAATACTAATTATATATATATATATATATATATATATATATATATATATATATATACTTCTATATAAGCTAGTCCCCTGCTTAAACTTGCACCAGCTCTCAGGAATTTTCTTACTTCCATAAGAGTAGAAGTCTTGAGATGTTATCCATTTTTGCATACTGTTAATAACCTCTCTTATAAAAGTTCTATTTTTCCCTCCTAAAAATTCTTGATTTAGGCCGAGTAGGTGACACCCTGTTCTGATAGCGGTGAATCTGGACTGTACGGAGGATGAGATAGGAAATCCAACTTGAGTTTTCTCAAATTTTTATCGTCAAAGCAGCAGTGTGAGGGCAAGTATTGTTCTGAAGTCAACAAACTGAATAGTGGGCAACTTCTATGAACAAATTGCTGATTTCATGTTTATTTGTCTTTCATAACCAACATATATTCTAAGTAACAAAATGGATGTTTAAATATATGACCCCTCTTAGGCTCACCTATATTCAGTACGGGCGTAGTCTCATGGACCCTATCTGAATCTAGACATATTTTATGTAGTCTTTGGTTAGTTCCCTCTCTTTCATCTTTAAAGTATTTTCTTTTCTTTGTATGCGGCGATGGTTTTCCCCTTTAAAAAATAACTTGTATCTTACTTCTTGGTTCGGGCATGTAGAGTCAGGTGACGCCAAAGAGCCTATGTCCATGGTATGCCACCACGATGAGTGCCCATTTAGTTCCCTCTCTTTCATCTTTAAAGTCTTTTTCTTTTTCTTTTCCTTTTTTTTTTTATATGGTGATGATAACATTATATTTGCCTTTAAACAATAACCTACTTCGAGCATCTAGTGTCAGGTGACACCCGATGAGCCAAGGTATGTCACCCTGCAGTGAGAGCTCATCTGCTCTTGTCACTCAGTATATCGTCCAGTTGGTCGTCTCACCCTCAACTAATGGTCTCAGGGTTACTATAAGGGTTCCCAAATTTCATGTTCCTGCCTTAATAGTTATGACCACTATCGACTGTATTATTTTTATATACAGAAGACGATGACAGACTTGAGAGGATATCAAAAATCATTTTTTGTGTTGTTTTCTGAAGCCATGAAATGTGAAGATCATTCAAAAATTGGAAGTCAAAATTTTTTGTGATTACCAAAATTACCCTATAAGTACTATATGTATAAAAAAATTTGAGCATTGGGATGCAAGCAAAAATTGATATTGATTAATAGGTCAAGACAATTTATTGTGATTTTAATTTGTTTAAAAATAATTATGTTAGCTTTAGTAAAGAAGAATAGATAGATGGATAATGATACAATTTTAAATTGCAGCATTTTTACTTAGATTTCCAAGAAATTCCCCTTTACTTACCGTGTGCCAAACTTAATTGCTTCACTTGTAATGCCGAGGGAACCTATCTGGATCTATCTTGGGTTAGATCACTCTCTTTCATCTTTCCTATCAGGTCTCTTGAACGATTTTTGATCTTTTCCATGCCTGAAACTATTATAGTACCCAAGGGCTAGGGGTCTTCATTTTATGCTCTTTTCTTCCTTTTTTTTTTTTTTTTTTTAAAGGGGATGATGACCTACAGGTTATAACGATATTGAATTTCACCTCAGGGCTCATATCATTAATTTCAAACCCTGACCTCACTAAATATAGTCATAATCAAAAGAAATCCATTACATAACCTATTTCACAAAGCATCTGCCATTCGAATGATTTTGTAAATAGGCTAAATACCAAACCAATTCAAGATTATTATATTAAATAAACCAAGAACCTGAGATTAAGACAGAAAAAGTAAACTCCAGTAATGGTAATTTTAAAATAGAAGGGACTAATGGTGAGTAAGCTACTTAATCATGAATTTATCATCAGAACATTTTGGGAAGCTTAAGACATTTTCTAAATTAGAACGCTTTATAAACTTTCTAAAATTTTTTTTGCACTGTAAAATAGTAGATTACGCTCTTTTTTTGTTTCAAACGTTTTTTCTTTCTTGTTAAAGTTAATTTTTTTTTCTGGCTTATTAAGCAGAGGTGATAGGAAAATCAGATTTTTATCTTATTTTTTTCTTACAAAAATTCAAATATATTCGGCTTACGTTTATATAAATGTTGTAATGTTTTTTAGAACTTTTAGTATATAGTAAAGACAAGCAACTAATTAAACATTAATCAACAATTAATCAAAAATTTCATATTTTCACCAGATAATCACCCATATAGTCAGTAAGTCTAATAATTATTTAATTTTTGTTTTTGTTTAATTGTATCTGCAGTAGGTGCTAACTCTACACTGATTGTTATTATATTTTTATTTATTTTTTTATGGCTGAAGTTGCCTTAATTTAAAATATGTAAGCATTACAATAGATAAAGATGGTTGAAAAACCCAGACTTGTTAAATTCTCATATAACAGATTTTAGCATTTTTTAAAATAGTTTTCTGAGGCAGCATTAGTTCTTATCTTTATATGTCTCCCCCCCTCGCAATGTCTATTTTTATACCTTGAAAGATTATGAGAACAGGAAACCATCATTTGAGGAACTAAATTGAAAATTATCTCACTGTAACGATAATATATATACTTTAAACTGCTCGGTTATTGTAATGTCCATATTTATTTCTATATTGTAAGACAATATATAGTGATTAGATATTAAATGATAATTAAGACAGTTACTGGTATTTTATTAATTACATTAAAAATCTTTTTACTGTAATGATATAGTCTCTTGGTTATCTTATCTTAGTTATTAAATATATTACGTGATAATGTTGGGTTGGAGCAATTAAAAATGTCTTTTACCATTAATTAATTTTCCACTAAAACAGTGCAGGTGTATGTAATGCCAATGTGGTTATTATAAAAATCAACTGCGGTTATCTAAAAGTTTTGATTATTTTAATGACCATTTAACTTCATAAAAACACATACGGTAAAAATAATGGTCTTGAAAATAACAGCAATTGTTTTCAGATATAGAATTATTAAGTATTATTTACATTTTTTAGAAGCCACAAAAGTTAATGTCTACTACACATCACTATATAAAATAAATCCTCAGGTACAGATGTAAATTCATAGTCGGTACAGATGTACCAAACTTGAAGGACCTATCTGGATCTTCACCTTTCTTCATATGGGGAAGAAGTAGATCCCTCTCTTTCATCTTTCCCACCAAGTATCTCTTAACTAATTCTTGTTCTTTTCCAACTCTGATGCTTTTAGAGTATTTGAGATGCTTACTTCCTATTTTTTAAGGTAATGGCCAAGAGGTTTTTTAGCTTTAGCCTAAACAACAAGATAAAATCAAAAATTATAGAAATTAATCTTTTGCACATATTGAAAAACCTGTAAAATAGTAGATTACGCTCTTTATTTGTTTCAAACATTTTTCTTTCCTGTTAAATTTATTATTTTTTTTCTGGTAAAAAAGTTAGTTTTTTTTTGTAATCCTTGTTTAGATAATGAACGAGACCACTTTTTTTCCATATAAAATATAAAAAAAAAAAATGCTTGAAACAAAGAATATAGAACAGCTGAGAGTAACAGCGGGAAATCACGCCATTGGTTTAGTGGAATTGTTGTTAGGCTAAGATCGTCACCATAGCAATGCTTAATTATACGCCATCGGTTCCAGAACTTACAAAATAAGTTTTATGCTGTCTACAAATACTAAACTTGTATTTGCTAGAACTCTGTTGGATGATTCTTGAACTACATACTGTACTATGTAATACCTTTGAAATGAGTTTTTGTTGGAATCCACATTTATGGTGTTTGGAGTAATGTTGTACTTAGCGTGAATTAACGTTAACGGCTTGCAAAGAGTTGTTAATGTTATAGAATAATTTGTAGTTCCTTTATATATATATATATATATATATATATATATATATATATATATATCTTTGGAACACCTATTTCATTAGTCGAGTTTGGCTAGATTGTAGACATACTTTAAAACTACATTTAAAGTGATTGTAGGGAGTCTATGTTGATACCATTCATATTACTCATACCATAAGAGCGCATCTTCGAGTCCAAGAGGGTATAATATCCCTCAAGGTCTATTTTGAAATGATCATCTAAATTCTAAAGGTGCAGACATTGAAGTTGGGAAGAATTAACTTGAGTAACACTCATTTCTCCATGGGTAGTTTTACATGGCCCGCACTAGAGGGGGCTCATTCATCTGCTTAGTAATTATAGTATTTGAGGGGAAAACCATCGATGTGGTCTACAAAGAGGGAATGAAAAAGGTCATTAGCTACTGGTATGAATTTTCGGCAGCCTTAAAATTCTTTTGCAAACACCCTTTTGAAGCACAGGTACTATGCTATTATTTTTTATATTAATGCCTAAAGATCTTGGTAGTAAAAGTAAATAGGCCAACCAGTTCGAGTATATCCAAGTTCTAAACAACATCCTGAAAATACTGACAAATGTGTTCAAGGTTGTAAGGAAGCAATATATAATTAGTGTTCATCTACTTGGGATCACATATGTTGACGAAGCCATTTGGGAGTTTGAAGAATATAGTCTATATATATTTATACCTAAAAATAATAATATTCAGAGGCAAGTAAATAAAGATTAGATGATCAAGTATTGTTAGGTCTCTTTTAGGATTCTGACAGAAGTAAAACATTAGTGACGTCATCCAAACTTACAAAAAAAGAAGAAAGTAAACATGCACATGGCATATGAAAACAAATGCCAGCCTATTACTAATTCAAAAAAAAAAAGATAATTATATCGATTACTAAAAATATGCTTCATGATGTTCTCACTTCTATGAATAAGACATATTTATGTTATTTATTTATTCTTAGGAGAACAAAAGAATAAATAAATAATACAAAGAGATGATGATTTTGCTGAGATTTTTGTAAGTTAAATTTAAACACAAAATGTGGTTTGGAAAGATGTTTCTTTAACCAAGAAGACGAATCTCTTCCGAGGCCTACTAATTTATTAGGATTTTCTTCGTAATTGAAATAATATTAAAAAATTCTCATTTTTCTTTTGAAGATGTGATTTTGATATTTATGTTGTTATGGAAACAACATAAAAATAAGTACTTAATGTCACAAGTTGCTAATTTGTACTCAAAAATATTCTGTAAAAAACAATATAGGCCTACCATTGGTCTAGATTTTTATTTCAAACTTTAAAAAAATCTATATTTTTAATAGGTACACTACATTTTAAGTAGGCCTATACAATGGCCAGCTATTAATGTTTAGTTGTATTAAAATAAGAAGATTATGATGTTGCATTAAAAATTGTTTCTTTAAAATGATGTACCGTACATATATAGTTTTTCCCCCAGCATTAACAAAATTAAAGTTCCTTTATTTTAAAATGTTTTGGTAATTCTTAAACATTAAATTTTTTGGAAATATGTGACTTTCAATTTCACTTTTGATAATATACTCGAAAACTGTCTTTAGAAACTGAACAATCTTCACCACCCTTGTTGGTAATTTTTGTTCATTTACCATACTGTGTCCTTTATATGAGGTTTTAATATTATTTGTATATCTTATTTATAAGTTTTTAATAATCACATTTCAAGGAAATTGAACTAAGTTTTCTTCTCTTAGCCCCAAGTTTACTCTGCTTAATATATATTTATATATATATTCCAGTTTAGTAGTCTGGAATCTGTATCATAAATAACTTGTTCTTTTTGTTTTTAACAGTTTGTTTGATTTTTTCAGCATTTTCATCTTTCTCATCTCAGTTCCAAAGGAGAAATATGTCTTCAAATTTATTATCTGACAAACCTGAGGACAGGATAATTTGGATAGATATGGAGGTAATGCATTCACAGATTTTAAGTAAATCCATAACATTTTACTTTCAAAGAATACAGCTGCCAAATAAATGGGTGTGATGCTTCTTCATTTATGGCCATGATATTAGATCATGTCAGATTAAAGTTGTGATACTAAATCTTTCTTAAATGATTTTGGTAATTTGTAAGCTATATGGCTCTCGTTTTATTGTTCTAGATCTGAGGTGTGTCCAGAAAGAAAGTACCATTTTGATATAAAAAATGTAATACAATTTAAAAAAAATTGTTATATTTTTACAGTAAAGGGCACATCTTAAACTACTTAGACATTTGTTATATCAGGCTACTATACTTTCTTTGTAGAATACTACCACTGTGATGATTATTAAATCATAGTTTCACACAGAATTTTTGATATGATCATAATGCTAACCCCAGCTAGTGAGTGCTTCAGATGCAAAAACAAGTAGTAGTCAATTGGCACTAACTTTGTGCTCCTAAGGTGGGTGGTTCCACTGCTTGCAGCCAAATTGCATGTCTTGTTTGGAATGAGCAACATTTGGTTAAGTGATTACATGAAACAAAACAACCCAGTGATTAAGCATGTTTTGTTTTTTGTTTTGAATTGCAAGACACAGTTTTGATAGTCTCATAATACCTTTCATTATTTACTCACTCTTTCATCTTTTGGCCAAAAACAACCAACGCCCCTTTTCTTTCTCAGAATACACTGGATATGTTTTTTCATGTTGTAATTATAGGCTTGAACTAGTGTTTTTTTTTAGATCTCTTGTGTCTCCATTCCATAGATTTCTGCTTGGATTTTGCAGTGGTATAAGACAGCCAGGTCTCGTCACTGATCACTATTTGGTTTAAAACACATTACCTTCATCATTTTATCAGGTAATGTAAAGCACTTCCAAGTTATTTGGTTTCGTACAAATCAAACATCATTTTCATCATCAAATATGAGTTTCTGATAATCTAAATGATCTGTCATAATTTCATATAAAACACTTCTTGAAATTTGAGGAAACTCATTAGAAAGTAATAAAATTGTAAACCGTCGATCCTGGTGAATTTTCGTACCAAATATTTATTGGTGACAGATGGCTGTCCTTTCTTCGCTTTGTCATGCACATTCGTTCGTCATTGAACTGTATTACTCGTTTCCTCACGCTTTCACCATAGGTTTCCCAATGCTGCCAATGAATTTATGCTGGTTTGACATTTTTTTGCTTTTAAAAATGGATAACAGACTGTATTTTACAATTGGTAGGATCTTGAATAGAGTCAAACATTTTGTAAGGTCAATACAAAGTGAAACACACTCTGGTCTAACTGCGAGTTACTTAAAGTTATTTTCATATAAAATGTTTTAATGGCTGTCATTTTGAAACAAATGATTGGAACAAGTCAATTATTTTTTCAACTAGGTCTTTACATTGATGACTACTGTATAAAACTTGAACTCAATCGGTTAAGCTGTTTTTGATATATAGGTACATTATTTAATAAAAAAACAAAATGGCAGATAGCTGGTAAAAGAAGCATTTTCAGACATGTGTTTATAGGAACTTTTTTCTTTATTTTGACCCATATAATCACCCCCTGAATTATCTCAGCGCTTTATAGAAACGCCCTGTATAAAAATTATATTACTAAAATAATAACAATAAAAAAAAAATAAAAAAAATACATTGTCAATTTCAAAGTTAATACAGTACATTAATAAAGTGAAAACATCTCACCATTATAGCTTCTACTGCTCTAAGAAAACACAGACCCCCCCCCATACACCACACGTAACTGACCAATTTCTCAACAGAGTAAAAGGATTCTGACACCAGGAGTTGGTGAAGTCTCCTCTCGTAATGTTTAAAACGTTTAATCAAGACAACACCTGCTTATGAGAGTATATTTTTAGACTTGTCAAGTGTGTTTTGCTCAAGCCGAAGATCGCTTCCATAGCTGGTATTTTGTGTACCTTAGTTTAACATTAGAATACATTTAAATTTAAGATGAGAAATTGTTTGATAGATTATATACAGGGAAGTACGAGTATACTCAATTCCTTAAAAGTGTTTTTTAAAGATTTTATTTTTGTTATATTTTGATGATTCTTAGATCATTTTTGTTTTTATATTTTGGATAGACCTTGTGTATGTTTTGCACTGAAGAGTTCCCCGTAATAAAACTCCATAGTAGGCTTTCTTTAAAGTGTTTAGACTTCCATAAAAATTTAGGGTTTTAAATATAATTTCCTGAGTATTATTTGTTACAAATAGTGTTAATTGCTGGTTATCCTGGTTATTTTATTGTCAGTAATCAGACTTAATAACTTTGCAGATTAGGTTTTCTCAATATGACTTTTCTAACATGAAAAATGGCCTAGGAATCTTCTTCATGTTTTTTAGTCTAAAAACATCTTAAACTAAGAATACCTCAAACTTAAATACATCTTAAAAATACCTCAAACTATTTTTGTTAGAAATAACAGTTAAATTATTTGAGCAAAGTACTGACTTGTAGTACACAAAAGTCTTCCAAGCTTTATCACTATAAATCACCTATAAATCTAGGACACAGAGGATCTGAGGTTATTTTTTTTCCTTATTTACATAACTTTCATACTGCATGTGGAGTGAATTTTACAATAAAATATATTTTTTATATTTCTCAGATGAGATTTATAAAATACACAAAGTTTGGTTTTATTTATATAATTGTTAATTATATTTTAAAAATTTATCATATTTAAATAATAAATAGAATATACAAATAAAACGAAGCCAACCTAACATGTTCTAGAAGTCAAATATTTGTTGTGCACATTATAGACTTCATACTGATCTACTGTGGATATATGACATTTATGTCAAGGAGAAAGTTAGCTACAGATTGTTTGCATAGTTGACTTTTAGATGGTTTATCTTTGGCGATAGTACGTATATCATTTCATTTTCTTCTGTGATGAAAGATGATGGGCGATAAAAGTTGTATAAGTGGTGAAATGATTTATAATTATTGTGGGTTCTAAAAAGAAAATGTTATGCCAATTTGAGGTTGCAATATATAAATTAATAATATTTCATTTATAATTTTTTTTTGTAGATGACTGGACTAGATTTCGAAAAGCACCGAATATTGGAGGTGGCCTGCTTGATAACTGATTCTAATTTAAACATAATTGCTGAAGGACCTGAACTAGTTCTACACCAACCTCAAGAAGTGCTAAAGTTGATGAATGAGTGGTGCGTAAACCAACACACAAAGGTTAGTTCATGCAAACTTTAGACAATGTTTGTAACTAGGTTAAACATTTTTAAATGTCTAATTATTACTTATAATGATTGTGTTGTCTTACTGGACTGGTACAATTAAATAAATTACCTTAAATCACCGCTCACATTTCTGTCTTTTGTTTTTGTTTTATTTGAGTTATATCTTGACCATGACTGAGCGCAAACGTGTGTATCATTGTATTAGTTTTATTTTAATATTTGTGAACACGATGTGTTCTTGTGATGTGTATTAGCGTTGTTTTGTGAATGTTATATAAATTGGCACGCATCAAGTGCAAGAAAAATTATTGTTTGATAATGCCTGAAGGAAGGGACGAAATGACCATCGTATAAAAGAAAAACAAAAGACAGGACTGTAAGTGGTGGAATTTAGTTGCTACTGTGCACAATGCATTATGTTTTAGTGTTTTGAAATTCAACGATCCTTGTATACCAGGTGGATTCATTTTAATTGTGTTGAGCATTTCTAAATAGTTAACTTATTGGTTCATGACTAGAATGGATCAAGTGTCAATATTACTCCAACATGTGGAGGAATCCACTGGAGAATTATTCTATTCCTTAGTTTACCAAGAGATTTTTCTACATCCTTTATTGTTTGATCTGTGGGCTGTTTGTTTGATGAAATGTTTGAATAGCAAATTTAGAATCAAGTAACAGTTGTTGCGACAGAGATATTGCTTTGATTTCACTATCAAAGATAGTTTTATTCTCTCTTACTGAAATATAGTGGAAAAACACCTCAGTGTATTCCTGCACTTGTTTTGGTTAACATTCTGTTTGTGTAAATCCTTATATAGCCTACCTCATCCAGTGGATATTTGTTATCAACGGACGTTAGTGCCATAGAATTTTAGATAAATTATGGCTTTTTGACTTATGGATGAGACGGAGAGATTTGAGTTGTTTAGATGATATTTAATAAGTTTGATTTGGGGACAAAGTGTTTTCACTTGATTTGAGATATTTAATTGTTTTAGATATTTGTGTGTAGTGTTAATTGGTAATATCTGAGTCTTCAGGTGCGGCTCATCATAAATCTTTTTTGTCCATTTTGCCTGTGGTAAAGAATCAATCTTGGTGGCTTGTGTTATTTCTGAGATGATCAGCAAATGTTTTGTATACAGTAGAAGAGAAAGGACTAGTTTCATAGACATGTACAAACTCAAAGATTTAGGAACTGACTGTTCTGATATAAACCCCTATCCTTTCATATCCCCACTATTTCTTGCCAGCAGCAATCATTACATATAAGGCATCATTTAAAATTGGTACAGTAAAGTTACAAACAAATGTCTCGGACAGCTTAACTACTGATATGAATTGATGAAAATTTACTTTGTTTTCTAATTCACATTTTCTGTAATATCTCGGTACATAAAGAAGCCATAACATTATATAGGAGCTCAAATTGTTTGTCATTGTAGTAGTTTTCATTTAGAATTAAAAAAATACCATGTTATATACACTAAAATTTAAAATGTGTTCTCCAATTTTTAGAATTTATTGTTGTAATGGTATTTTCCTATACCTTCCCAAATGGAATGGCTTTATAAATTTTGATGAAAATTGGTACAAAACTGTGAATAAGCCAAAAATCTGTAAAATTGACCAAAAACTGGTTAAAAAACAGACTTTCAATTTTGTTTTCTTCAGTAACACATTTGTTCAAGCTATTATAAGAAATCTGAAGTCGGTGGTATTATAAAAACTTCACTGTATGTAATGATTATATTCGGGGGTCTGAAAGGAGAAGAGTTTTGCAAGTAAAATCAGCATCTACAGATGTCTGGTTCTGTGCATGGGTATTTTCTCTTCAGCTGTATACGAGCCACTTACTTATCATCTCAGAAATAAAACAAGCCACCAAGATAGATTCTTTACCTTAGGCAAAATGAACAAGAAAGGGTTACAATGGATCACAAGTGAAGTGTACATGAATATCTAAAACAATTAAATATCCTAACTCGAAATGGAAACAGTGTCCGAAAATCAAACTAATTGAAAATCAGCTGATCAACACAAACCTCTTTGTCATTTTTGTAGTAAACAAGTATAATCTTTGACCATTAGCACTAGAAAGATAATCTCTACATGAATATTTGAGGGCTTAGAAAGACTTATCGCTGACCAAAACAAATGGTATAACAGGTGCAAGAATACACTGTGACGTGTCCTTTCACTATATTTCAGAATAAGACTAGATTTCGTCTTTGACACAATAACCGTTACTTGATTTCAAATTTGCAATTAAAATATTGCATCAAATAAACAACCCACAGACCAAACAAAAAAGGGACGTATAAGCTGCAATAAATCTTAGATTCCTTTCTTTCATCTTTCTTATTAGATCTCTTGACGAACTCTTGTTCTCTTCTGACACTGATATTTTTAGAGTATTCAATGGCTAAGGATCTTTAATTTATTCTTATCTTTTTTTATAAGGCTATGATGACAGAAGTGTTTTGCCTTTAAATAACAAGGGGAAAAACAACTTATTCTAATAAAATTAAAAAAAAGAACTCTATGACTTTTAATAGCCCTAAAGGACAGCCTTTCAGTCGGTAATGTCTTGTTATTATATTGAATTCCCGTTGCCGTTGTTCTAGTAATGTCAACCAGAGTTTGCTACTAGTTGTAGCTTTCCAATTTCCTTCACAATTTTGGGTCAATGATATATATTTTTGAGCCCTCACCTGGATTGAACCTGAAACTCTCAGTAAATAAGGAAAAACCATTATACTCTAGTGCAGCGGTACTCACTAGGATTTGATGAAGAACGAATTATGGACTCTACAACATCATGAAGGGCCGCACAGACGGGTCTGGGTTAGGTTAAGTTAGGTCTGGGTTATTTTTTAATTAGATGGAAATATCCTGACAATTCAGCCAGTTTTTCCCTTTATTTTGAGATTTTTTTAGGCTAGAATTTTAATTCAACTAGATATCACCACAAGAATCACTAAAAAGGATTTAAATAAAAAATAAAACATGAAGTAAATAGTAATCAATATTTATTGCACATTTAAATACTGTTAATTCAAATATAAAATATTAAATCATGGAAAACAGTAAAATTATTTTTAAAACTTTTTCTTTGATGTCGATGGCCGGAACCGCTCACATTTTTCCATAATAAAATTAATGTCTGCTGGTTCTTTGGACACTGCAATTCTTATTAGGTGTTGGAGATTTTCATTGGTAAGACGGGACCTGTGTTTATTTTTTATGAATTTCATTTTACTAAAGGTTGACTCACATGTGTATGTTGAACCAAAAATGCTCATGATCAGTTGTGAACATTTTAATAAATTTGGGAATTGCTTTGGTTCTAATAATTTCCAAAACTGATAATGTTCCTTGACGGTTGCCTTTTCTTCAAACATAGATTTAAGCTCTGTGTCCTGTTGTAAGTCGATAAGTTCCTCTTTTAGCAACCTGCTTTCAAAACCAAACTGACTTAGCTCTGAAACATTTGCAGTCGTAATTGACCATGGATTTTCAATAAGTCTAAATGACTCCTTGTACTTCTTAAAATCTTGAAATCGTTTATCCATTTCATTTTTCAAATTTTGTAGTACCTCTTTAAGGGATTCCAAGTCTTGTTGTTCGTCTGAGTTTTCTTTGAAAAGTGTTTCAACAGAGAGAAAACTACTTATATCA
Source organism: Aphrophora alni (assembly GCA_963513935.1). Taxonomy (NCBI): domain Eukaryota; kingdom Metazoa; phylum Arthropoda; class Insecta; order Hemiptera; family Aphrophoridae; genus Aphrophora; species Aphrophora alni. The sequence continues at coordinate 91,834,680 of OY740769.1, read as the reverse complement.
TCGTTACTAATTTCTTCTATGTACATTGACAGTTTTTTATCAAAAGAAAAAACTATTGACATCATTTTTGTAACAATATGGTTATCCCCTTGAAGTTTTGTTAATACAACGTTTATTATACTACTGACATCAGTAAGAATAGCCACCCTCGTCCACCACTTGAAATCATAACATTCAGGAAATTCCTTCTTTCTCTCGCTTAAGAATAAAGTTATTTCATGTCTAAGATGAAAAAACCGTTCCAACACCTTACCTTTGGTTAGCCATCTCACTTCAGTGTGGTACAAAACATCGCCATACTGAGACATTAGCTCTTTCAGAAACTCTTGGAACATCCTATGGTTCAATTCACATGCTCTTATGTAATTAACAAATTTTACTACCTTGTTCATTACATTATTTAGGTTTTCCCCAAACATTACGGAAAGACTTTCTTGATGTAATATACAATGAAAACTGAGCAAGTTATCCTTTTTTAAGTGTGCTTTCAACAACGAAATAAAGCCAGAATGTGCACCAACCATTGATGGACAACCATCAGTACAAACAGAAAAAAGCTTGTTAATGTCAATTTTATGATCAGTAAAAAATTTCAAAACAGTTTCCAATAATCAATGCCCCTGGTTTGACCGGTCATGCATACTATACTTAAAAATGTTTCCTTTGTTTCACCAAAGGAAACTTAAAAATGTTTAAACATGTCTGACAAATAAAATTAGCTGTGAAGTAGATGTTATGTCTGTAGAAGAGTCCAAAGCAAGGCTAAAGCATATGCAGTTTTGCAATTCCTCAAGAACATGTAAAAACATACTTGAGGAAATATCTTGAGATCTTTTTACGCAAGTTGAATCTGACAGTTGAAGCTTTCATACTTCATTCATAATTTGATTACTGTTAGGCAAATTTGAAAACAACGTACTGCAAACACTTACAATACAATCTTTAACTAATTCAGCATCTGTAAAGGGCTTCATTTTTCTAGCTAAAATTTCTGTTACTAGGTATGAAGCTTTTGTTACAAGTTCATTTTTAGTGACGGCATTAAACAAAGTTTTTTGTTCAAGTGAAACAGACTTTTTTAGGCCTTGTATCTTTTCATCCCTAACTTTTGATTTTAACGGATATTTACACTCAAAATTACCATGCTATGAAGTATAATGCCTGTGTAAATTATAACGTTTATTATCCATTATTACTTCACGACAGAGTAAACACATTGCTGATCCTTCTTTCTTGCCTCTAACGAACAGGAATGAATGTTCCCAATCGTCTTGAAAAACCCTGTTTTCCTCTTAGATTTTTTGCTTTTCTCCTTTGTTTTAATGTAATATAAAACACCCCTGCCATTTTGTTTGTTTTAATGTAATATATTCAATGACACACCTAATGCACAATTAGAGTATGTTAATAATAGGCTAGCTAGCACAAGACACACGTAATTCGCACTAATATAAAGTAGAATAACTCACAATAGCTCAGACGCAAAATATTGGCGTGGACACAGTTTGCACAGAAGCGAAACAACTGATACTTGACATGACATGAGTGGCGGTGGTGGGGCGTCACGTCGGTCTGCTTGTCTCGACAGGCAGTGATGGGGGGGGGGGCGCCTTGCTTCTGTCTCACGGTGTGGACGGCCACGGCCAGTGCTACTGTCAACCGTCGATGACGTTAGAATGCACCACGTTCGTGCTGAGACTACTTACCATAACATCTTTTCATCAATATGATGTAATGAAGACTTGGTTTGAAACAAATTAGCATTGATACTCCATTAAATTATTTATATGTTGTCGAAAAACTCTTTTACATATATTTATAGGTCATAAGTTATTTTTCTCCAATACATTATCAGAGGGCCGCGTAGTGAGTATCGCTGCTCTAGTGGGTCCATTTAGATGCTGGGATAAGTGAAGATGAAATTGCTAATTTTCTGGCAAATAAAAGTACTACATTGCAAATGAAGCTAACACCATCCAACTTTGAAACAGTCGGAAGACTTGGTAAAAACAAATGTCAGGAAAGTTCTCCAATGAAGAAAACATCGTATTTAGCAATAAACAGTGGAAAGGCATTTGAAACTGTTGTGAACTTTTATCAAGAAATATAGGTGATGGTAAACTTTTGATTCAATACAAACACGAGGATTGATTTGGTACACGCCTCCACCATATTAAAATCCTCAAATCTTATCATTTTACTATTTGGAAATGAAGGAACAAACTTCCTTGTCTATCTAAAATTGTATTAAATCTTCCAAAAACAAAAAAAACTTTATCAAAACTATTGGGATACCAAAAGATAAATGGAACCATGAACCTGCCATCAGAAAACAACGTCTTACATTTTTTAAATTGGGTCAATTTTGATGAACATTAATTTTCTTATGTTCAAAATAAATTTCTTATTTGTTTTTGTCTAACTCAAGCTAAAAACAAACTTTTAAAATGCCCTACTTTATTGCTATTAACTGAAGAAAAGCCTGGACTAGTTTTTAAAAATATATACCTGTGTTATTTTTACAGTATCAGATATTAAAAAAAATTAAGATTTATAAAATAATTTGTATTTATAATATTAATTTATAGTTCAAAATATGTGACAGTTAACATTTCATGTTTTCAATCAAATGAAATGCTCATCCTCATGTCAAAATGTATATACTGTAACATATTTATCTGAAAGTTATTTCCCTCCAAATGTATGAAAATAAGGAAGAAATGTAGTGACTAATTCTATAACTATCTTCTGTGTTGTTATTTTTAAAATATAAGATTGGTCTACTAAGTATTCCTGATATGATATATTTTATGGTTTGAAATATTGGCAGTTCCTTCTAAAATTATGAAAATGTGGAAGAATGGTAGTTACTGGAAAGCTTATGACTAATAAAAATGTTCACTTTAGTTCTAATTTATAATCAAAGCTCTGAATGGTATTAAATAATGGTTAGGACAGCTAGCTTGTGTTAAACACTGTCGCCAAAGTAAACTTACTGATTACAAAAATAGAACTCGTGAAGAAACTCACATGTTGTTTTGATATTTTTTAAAAGCATTGTGGTTTCTTTTTATAAACAGATTAAAAGTAAAATCAATTACTGAATTAGTGATAAGAATTTTAAACTGAAATAAAGATTATTGTTGTTTGAAAATACTCAGTGTTCAAAAAAGAATTCCGGTGTTTTAATTTAAGTTTGCATAGTAATTTAACAAATTGAAGGAATTTATTACATGAAAGTAGAAAATAAAGCGCTTTTTACTTGTCAGAGCAACAACAATTAGCGAAGTGAATAAAAGAAGATGATGCTGCTTTGGAGTTTTTAAGTTGTAACTTCCTTTGGTGTGAATGAAAGGTAGCAATAACTTACCCTCTATAGTTGTAACATTGGTTTTTAGATTGGTAGTTGTAAATTAACCTTTTATGTGAATAAGTGAAGATACAACAACTTACGGTAGCTACTACTTTATTATTTGGAGTCTGAGGGAGAACATACTCCACTTTTTTGTCAATGATCAGTGGTCTTTGTCATGCCGAAATTCATGTATGTGAGGGAAAGAAAAACATTCAATGAAAGAAAAGTGTTAAGTAGGTGTAAAGGAGCTGAAAGTATTGATTTTCTAACTTCATAATTTCTCTCAAATAGTGTTGAAATGAGGGGGGGGAGGGGAAGTATTAACCACAAGAAATCATATGGAAATATGCTTCTATTATACTGCTGGTCTTGGATTTCATAGTGGAATGTCAGAAGTTTTTGGAGTGAACCACAGTGGGTAAAATCATGATAATTCATATTCTCAAAAAAGCTCATAACTGGATTCATTCCCCAGTATAGTGCAAGATAAGAATAATGCGAATTTATGTGACAAACAAAGTTTAATTTACCAACTGTTGTCGGGACATTAGATAGCACCCATGTAGAAATTTAAAAACCATCAATGTTCGGGTGAATATATTAATTGTTAGGGTTATGTCAGTATTAGTATATTAATATTCAGAGGACATGTGATGCTGAAGAAAAGCATTAGCTCTGAATGGCTTGGCTCTGCATGATTCAAGAATGTCAAGGAGTGATTTACGGTACGGGATGTAATAAATATAAAACTAAAGGTTTCATATAAAATTACTTTATTAATAAAAAAAAAAAAATGAAGTTAAGATTATTATTTTTTATTTATTTATGATTTAAAAAATTTAAAATTATTGCTCAGCTAATGGGCGCCAGGTAGCTTCCGCTTACCAATTTTGAAAAAGAAAAGAAGTTAAATATTATAATATCTCGGGCATGAATTCTTTTAAAAATGTACTCCACAGTGATTCTAAGGTTTTCAAATGAAGAACTCTTTTGTATGCTGAAATTTTACATAAATTTATTAAAGACAAGTTATTTTTTAAACATTAACATGTTATAGGTACATATCATGAAAATAAATATAATTATCATCTTAGTTAAATTATTTTTCTTTTTATTTTCTCAGAAGGAGAACTGATTTATTATTCCATGAATTTAAAATTGACTTTATGTTGCAACAAAAAATCGAATTGAATGAATTTATGAATAAAAACAAATTGAAAACATTTACTTTTCTTTTTAGTATGAATTGTACGTTCCTTGAATAAGGATAAATATGTCATTAGACATATTTATTATTCTTGTACATAAAGAGAAATTACTATCTTTTACAAATCAAATTTATATTATAAAATCAAAATACTAAACATTGTAAATTTCTATATAATAACAGAGTAAATATAGTGTGTTATGTAACACAAGTTACCAGAACATATTCACATTGCATATAACTTAGAGTGTTCATTGCCGTCTCGTGTCCGTAGCGAAATTATACTTGCATTTCACGAATGTTTATAAAAGAAAATCTGTTCATTATTCGACCACTTCGTCACACTCTCGCAAATTGTCAATTGTCTATTCGCGTGAAACGTCTAACCAAATTAACAGTTCGAACAGAGTTTTAACACACTCTTACCCTTAATCGACCTATGATTAAACTCTTTATGCTTTCTATTGTTCTAAATCAACTTATTGCATCACACGATGTCCGTTCTTTCCACTAAAGTCTTTGAATTACATTTTCAATTCGACAAAGATACATCGTCACTCTCCAATACAACAGTTCATTCTAACACTTCAAACTAGACTCAAAAAGCACATTTTTATCTTCGCCACGTTTTTTACTCAGACTCTTAAAATACGACCATTCTGTTCAAGGCTCCCAACTAGACTGTCAAAAAAGACTCTATTTACACTTGTACTACATTTTTATAAAATTTCTTTATGTTTTAAACAAGTTCAAATCACTCAACCGTTGTCTACTGACAAAGACTTTTTACACAACCTCACTCCTCTAAGCTCCTTACTAGACTGAAACCTCATGGTGAAAACTACCTTCCGGTATCCTGCTTTATTCCAAATCTCGCCACATCAGCGTTATGTTTCATCGAAAGTTCTGTTCAGTACTACGCGAATAATAACTAGCCCTTTTTACAAATTTATTCACACACAAAATTATTAAGTTTCTTATAACTAAATTTTCTTAAAACCTATACATTATTATTTATTTATGTTTGGAATTCTATAATGATTGAATTTACTTTATTTTAACTTTAAAAGACAAAAGTCACCTTTTTGACTCACGTTCGATTCCCTTCTATTCAACTATCTCGATTCCCGGTTATTTCTTATTATTCAAATTGGATCAACCTTTTTTAGGTGTTACAGGGACAATGTCTTGTTGTGAAGGCATTGCTTGGAGATGACGGCTATGTTGTATCCCTTGGCTGATTACGCCATTTATACAGCTTATAGACGACATTCTTTCAATTTAGTCACAAAAATGATCAAGAAAAGATAGTATTAGAAAGAGTGTTCAGTGAGCTGAAACAAAGGTTCCCAATGTATAGTGTGTTAGTTTTACTAGAATGAGAAATAAAACTAATAGTGGTGAGCTGTGCTGTGCTACACAATGTCGCCAAACACTTTAAAGACCCATATGATTCAAGGACTTGGAAGAAGGTTAGTCTGTTGAAGAAGTTGGCACAGAGATATATGAAAACAATCTAACTAAAGGTCATGTTGAACAGAAGCGATGGAATGTGTTCCAATTTATATAATTTAAATACATATTAGGATATAAAAATTTATATTGTATATATTTAATAGAGAAATAAATGGTGTTATAAACACATTATATATAAGAAAATAATAATAATAAAAAGAAACGTGAAAGATAGTTGCTTCTACAATGTAGTTGTGTCTCCAGTTTTACCAGGTATCACTTCTCCAGGTATCTTCTGGTATCACTGCCTAGTTTCAACATATGTTTATTAATAAATAAATGGTTCTAAATACCTTTTTGTATGGCTTAGCAATCCATATTATTGTGCTACATGTTCACCGTTTCACTGACAGCATCTTCAGGCTGACACGACATAAAACACTATAGAACACTTCTAACTCTTATATAACATAAAATGTTATTTTGTGCATTTGTCTTATATTTAAAATTCAAATTCAAATTTTTTGTCAGTAACCACATGTTACTGCAGCTGGTTCTATTTTTTGACTGGATTGTAATCTATGTCTTATCTAGATCTGTGCTAGTTTCTACATGTTGTTGGAATTTGGAATATTTGGTTTATTAAATCATAAATGCTGTTAGAGTTAAATTTTAATTTATCATTTAATTGTCTTTTGGGCTGTTTTTAGTGTGTTTGTAAATATCAAATTCCTCTAGTACATTCCTACTTTCATAATTGTGCTCTTCTGTTTTATGCAGTATTTTCATGTGGTCTTCTATGTTTTTGTATGAGTGATTACTATCAATTAAGTGTTCGGCAAATGTAGATCTGTTTGAATTGTGGTTCCTTTTCAGCAGTTGTTCTTTGAATCTGGTTTTTAATGTCCTTCCAGTTTGTCCTATGTAATATTGTGAGCATTCAGTACAATTTTATTTATGTACTCCGCAATTATTATACCTATCCTGATTCAATTTCTTCTGATTTATTAACTAACTTAAACTGTTGTCTGTCCTGTAAGCTATATCCCTGTTTCTTAAAGATATTGAGAGTTTGTTTATCAAGTAAAGGAGAGAATTTCATTGTCATGTTTTCTTTTTTATGTCAGATTTTATTAAGTTTTTTAGTTTAATTGTAAATGATTTTGTCAACAATAGATGAATCATAACCATTACTTTGGGCTATATTATGTTTAATTCTATTATTTTCATTTTTGAGATCAGATAGTTCTATAGGAGTATTAAGTGCTCTGTGGACGAAACTGTTATATGCTGCCATCTTATGTGAATGTGGATGGTTAGAGGAAACATGTATTGTGTGATTAGCTTGTATGGAGTTTCATTCATTTTAAATTCATGTCTATTATTCATTTTTGTGATTTTAAGGTCTAAGTAATTAATACTGTTATCTGTTTCAATTTCAGTTGTGAAGGTTAAAGTTCACAACTGTTCATCAGTTGTCGACAAAGTCATAAATATATTCAATAAATTGCACATCAATATTAAATAAATACATACCATTAATATTAAATACACATTAAAGCATGACATACCAATTAATTTAATATTTTAATGTTGATACATATGTTTACAGTATTAGTTTATAATAAGAAAATTATGTTACTATATCAAAATTTTAATTAATAAGTTACACAAATTTATAATAATCTGACACTAAGGTTTTCAAAAGAAAGTTATTAAATTATTCTTGAGTTACATGTGCGTTGAAATTTTACAAAGGTTGCAGAACTTAGTAGGAAAATAAAGTTAGCATGTATGTTAGAAATGTTAAAATTAAAAATATATTGTTATTTAAAAACTAAATATTAATTTTAATAATTATATTTTGCAGTCAGGTTTGATAAAGAGGGTTTTGGAGAGCAATATTACGGAGAATGAAGCTGAGCAACAACTGTTGGATTTTGTTAAGCTACACACTCCTGAAAGTAAGTACAGTAACACTTCGGTTACCGCATGATCATAAGTTTGTAATAATACTATTAGCCTAGATCATTTACAGAAAAAAGGCCTTTTGGTGACGAAATTAATAGTAGAACAAAACCAACACATGTTTTAGGGATAAAATATAAATAAGTGGCATAAAATTCAACATTTTTTATTAGTGAATTTTTTTTTAACAACAAATTTGCTAAAGATTTAGTTTTTTGATTTTCTACTTTTAAAACTGTGTTTGATACTATGAACAATGTTGTAGAGAATTGAAAACCTATAAAATGAGCTATATTAAGTTCAATTCCGCTAATTTGTTGCTTAGATAATTTAAATAAAAGATTTTTTTTTATTGTTTATAATTGTTTCAATTGTATTTGTAAAATTTTCTTATTAACTGAAAACATAAATATTTTCATACCCAGTTTATGTTCTCCCAGAATGGGTCTCTCTATTAGCGTCTCATACAATATAATATTAGTATGGAAAGAGAGCTGGTTGTTTATTAAATTTGCGGAGTCATATTTCATGGCTCTATATATCTCAAATTCCTCTATTGCGTTCATATATTCCTCTACCTTTTTTGCATATGTGGAATATTTCCATATTCGAGTTATAATTGGTATACATATGGTTATTATCTATTAGATGTTGGGCATAACTGGATGATTTGTTACTGAATTTTCTTGTTGGTAGGTGTTCTTTAAATCTTACGTAAAATGGTCGTCCGGTTTGGCCTATATAGTAACATGAGCAATCGTTACATGTAATTTAACATATATAATATATGCCTGTTTGTTGTTGTTGTTATATATATATATATATATATATATATATATATATTAGTTATAGTTCTTTTTAAATTTGAATAAATGATTTTGTAGAGATCGAAAATTAAAGTTTATAGGCTAATTTAATTTTCATAAATAAAATATAGGATTTAAAGTGTTTAAATATATATATAGCTTCTGGTTATTTGTTCAAAAGTTTGTTTATGTAGTGTTATTAGTTTAAAGTCTTATTTATGGCTGGCTATCGCCAAATTTCTAGTTATCTTGTATCACTTTTAAAAACAACAAAACTTTTATAACACTTCTTCATGGTGCTTCTCTTGGAGACTGTGGTGTGGTGTCACTGTTGAAGTACGCTGTTCCACTCCATACCTGCCAAGATAGTTAAGTCTCTGTTTGACTCTTGCCGTTCTTGTTTGTTTCGCATCGTCCAATCTCTGACACTTATGTCCCGTCAACTTTTAGCTAAACACTTGGAATATTTTTGTTTTTAAATAGGGCATTTTTTAAATTTTGGATTATAATGTTTGAAGTTAAGTCATTACTTCTAAAATTATTTATTAGTGCTACAAAAAATCATTTCTAACAATAATATTCCATGTTGTGCTATGATCGCAGAATTGGTTGAACCAAAACTGTGAAAGTCAAGTTAATTATTTACTGTAAATAGAATATAATTACACTATTATTAGTTATTAAATTTGCAAGTAATTTAACAATTATTCATATCTATTACAATTAATTTTAATCATATTACCTTTATCTAAAATGTTAAAATTTAATTTTAGTTACATCGGTCAAGTGGCAATCCACAAGTGTCATAGCTATTGTAAATAATCGTTTTCCCACCTACATATGTTATATAAGTAATAGTAAGGAAATATGGTATCATTTTGTTTCATGTGAATATAGTGACTATTCTAGTGATTAATTTTAGTATTACATTTTATGAAATGTGTTACCGAAAGGTGTCTAGGTTTTTTTGGTTATGGAAGTACGGTAACATTTCTATGGTAAATTTTAATAAATGTGTTGATAGTTATTTTAATGGGTACAAGGTAACTTATGTTTATTTATGTCATGTCTTTCCCTTATTTGGATTGCTTTACAATTACATTGGTTTTAATAGACTTGTCATTTACTCAGCTTTTACAAATCTTATTATTATCCATTGTAAATAATTTGCCATCATTTGTGTGTTACAAATCGCATATTATGTTCTGATTAGGTTATGTTGTTGTTTTTGCTATGTTCAAAGTAGTAGATAGATTCTTATTGATTAATTATTTAATAAATTGAAAATTTTGCATGATTATAAATTATTGGATGTTGATTGTACCATTACACGACTTTACAGCAAATGGTGAATAATGTGGAGAAAAAAAAAGAAAAAAAAAGTCTAACCAATTTAAATTTAGTTTAACCAAATTATTTATGTGTATTAAATTTAAATGTATATATTTTTTTAGAAAAATGTCCTTTGGGTGGAAATTCTGGTGCCTTTGATCGCTACTTCATGTTGAAATACTTCCCTAGGTTTGAGCAACATCTGCACTATCGTATGATTGACGTGTCCAGCGTGAAGGAACTTTGCAGGTAATTGAATAACATAGCTGATTTATATCACACATTGATTGCATCACATCAAACTCAATCTGAAAAGACTCTTTGGATATTTACCAATGAGTTTTTAATCTCATAGGTTTTTACAATAAAAACATGATGTTTAAGAACATACTTGCAGGCTTGCCAACTAACCACCATTACAAAGGTTAGTTTATAAATAACAGGATATCAACATAACAACCGCAACAATGACACATATTGCCAGCTGTTTTGAATCTCCCAGAGTTTTACATTAGATTTGATGAAGTTTTATGAAAATTGTGTGCTTAATAAATGTTTCTGTTAAATTGATGGTACAGGTTTTTCTGGATTACCCTGTATTTTAAGCTCATTTGATTAAAATCAAAACATGATGGTTTGGTGTAAAGCATTAAGTATACCTGTAATATTAAAATTATTGAGTTTGGATATATGTGGATATGGTATACAATCAATATCCTTATATTGTTTTTTAAATAATTATTTATTGTATACAGTTAGTAATAAGTATATATATAAAATTTTTAGTGTGAGTCTATTGAATGTCTAATTTATTATATATTAAATTTAAAAAAAGTAAGATCCTGTTTGAAATAAAAACAAAACTGGAAAGTTTAAAAAACTTTATTACTATGAATAAAAACTACATTTATTTACCTATTTTTCTACATAGTTACCTTGATTTCAACACATTTTCATAATGTTTTATTAACTTATTCATTCCCTCTTCGAAAAAATTTGCTGCCTGCGATTTAAACCAGTCACTTACACTATTCAATTAGTCGTCATTATCAAACCTCTGCCATGCAAGCCAGAGTTGAAGGTGAAGAAAGATAAAATAATCCTTAGAAGCTAGAAGAGGACTATAGGGTGAATGATTAAAGATTTCTGAATAAAATAGTTTCAAATCACTCCTGTGAGATTTGCTATATAAAGCCACAAGCATAGTCGTGCATAAAATTCAGCATCCCATATCGTTAGTTTTGTATAGCTCTACTAAGATTTCTTAATGTTTCACTATTTAATTAAGATTATGGGTTCAAATCAATCTGTGCCAGTCCGCTATTGCAACACTTTTTAAGTTCTTTTGTTTTGAAACTTTGAAAGAATTTATAATTTATTATTAACATAATTTACAATAATGGTAATTCCTAATAATATACACATGATAACGTCACTACAACCGGAAACTAGTTCACCCTACTAGTTTCCCACTACTAACCTGCCAAAAACTGCCAACACATACACGCCGACCAAACACATCAATTCCCCGGCCTTAAACGGCTTTGCTTTGGTCAATATCACCTTACACGTCCCATACTCGCAACATGTCTCTGATTGGCCGACAGCTTCATGTCGATCGCGAGGGTGACTAAAATTTAGCGTCTACAAACAATAGCGCCCGCAACACTATTCCGAACCACTCATAATTTACCTCGTCCCTGGTTGGTTCGCATCACATAGAACTTACACAATGGACAGCTCATTGTTTACGACTCATCCAGTCCTAGGCAAGCTAAGCTTCAAGCTGCGAGAGCTAGCTAAAAGTTGTATAAGTATCGGCAAAAAAAAAAACACAAAAAATCATTTCACCTGCACCCTCCAGGGAGACACTACTTCACCTGTATTACCACACAGTGAACGCTACTATGGAACCACACTCACCTTGCTGACTGAAACTCTAAGCCATCTGCCGTCTACCAGCTTGTTAAGCCAATACACATTTTTGATCTTTGGGAACAACCCCTCTTCCCCTGACTCCTGTCAACCTACCACAGAGATCGCCGCTTCTCCGAGAAGTCACCTCGTGGCCTCCTGTAAGGGAAATCAAACGGAGAAATCCGGGCAACGGCAGCAAACTGCTCCCCCTGCATCGCCTCCTAAAAAAGAAATTGTAGGTGCTTTGGTGCCGGCGATAGTGGGTGGACACATTTCTTTCGATGCCAAGAGTGGCGAATCATCTGCCGGAATGCCAGGAGGCAGTCCCAAAATAAGCAGATTACAGCCTATATTGTTTATTCCTTTCCAACCTATCTAGGTTCATACCTATCTGCCCAGTCCACATCTCTAACCTTGCACCCGGTGATCCCAGGGCCTCACTTTACCTGGTGCTCTAAGAAAACTCGACCGACTGGCTCTTTTCAGGGCTAACAATAAACGTCAACCTGAATTCCCTTCTCAGCACCAAAAACACCTAGACCCTCTCGGGTCGACCTACCTACCTGAACCTCACTTTATTCCTCTCCTTCCTGAAAATACCACGAGCTGAAGTTCCTGTTACTTGTGTATGTACAAATAATTGTATATTTATTTATTTATTTTATTTATTTATTTGAGTCTGCATCAGTAAACTCTGAGGAAAAAGAGAACTTAACAAAATAAATAAATTAATAATTCTAAATAAATATATTTGTACATGTAACATAAATTGTTTAATAAGAGTAATAAATAAGTTGAATGAAATTTGTAAAACCTGTGTTAATTTGATTTCTTTGTATGCAAAATAGTTTTAAATAAAAATATTACAAACTTGACACTTTAATGTGAGGCTTTTAATAAATAATATTATAATATGTGTATATTTATTTTATAAAATATGAATTGTATGTAGTAAATATAAAAAAATATAGTGAAAGGACAGAATTTGAAAGAAGAAGCTAATTTTTCAGAAAAAAATAAAAGCATTAAATAAAACCATTAACTTAAAGCAATAATCTTAAATTTGGTTTTGTTAATCATTATCATAATATATGCTTAATAAATCAAGTTAATATGAGATTACTATTTTAAAATTCCATCTATTGATAAGCACAGCTTTACCCGGAACTTTGTTTTCAATATTATTATTTTTGATAGTATATTAATTCTTGTTTTCAATAGGCGGTGGTTTCCTGACGAGTATGAAAAAGTCACAGAAGGGAAAGGTGATTCGATGCACAGAGCTCTAGATGACATAAGGAAAAGTATTATAGAGTTAAAGTATTATAGGAAAACTATCTTTCGTCCTCATGAAGGTGTTGAATCTATGGCTATAGCATGGTGTTGAAAATGCGTCATTAAGTCTCGTTTATAAATTTAAGATTAAGAATTAAAATAACAATATCGTAAAACTGTCAAAAAATTGTCATTGTAAAATAAAATTTCCAATACTGAGATCTAGAGATGATTGTTTCTGTTGAAACTGTCAAGTTGATGGTTAGATAATAACTTGATTCTGCAAAACTTAACTGTTGTTTTGAAAAACTGAATTCTGGTACCAAGAACAGTATTCAAAATATTAAAACAGGATTTCTAGACCGAATACTGCTTTTTTTCCCATATTTAAACTATATTACATTGGTCTTTCTTGAGGAGTCTCACTGTGAACATTGAAACAAGACTGATTTTTGTTTACCTAAAAGGTGGAACATCTTCAATAAGACAAAGGAAATCCAGTACTCTCAATAATTTGAGATACTCACTTTAAACCACCTCTCTTCGTGTTAGTACCCCTATCACTTAACACAAGGATACAGGAAGGGTTTCCATGGACCAAGCCTATAATCTCTTTCCATGGAGATGTTAAGATAATTAAATATGAAAGAGCAGAGCGCTACGTATCCGTGTGAGAGCGAGGTTAAAGATCTGGCTGGGACAGAGTCCAGTCAGAGATAACCTTGCGACAGATCTTACATGAATCCTGGTTATGTAGGTGAAGGATGGGATTACCTTACAAATACCTTGTTAGTTAGTTTATTATGGACTGCACTCTACATGCAACATTTTCTTCTGCTGCCTATTCGAAACTGAAATAAATATACAAAAAGGCATGCTGCATGCAACTCCCAGTTGCTTTTGCAACAAAGAAAATAAATATATTAATGAAGGTACACGTTACATTTTCTTCTGCTAGCCGAATAGGCTACTGAGAGATATGCCTCATGCAACTGCATCTTGTTTACAGCTTCTGAAACAAAACTGATAAGCAATATGTTAGTAATTTTTACAAATATATTACATCAAGGCTCAGACGGGATGTTGGTTATGGGATAGCGGACGTCGGGGTTTGTCTATAACTGCGTTGTACCTCTTAAGAGAAGAGATTAATGTTGATGTAAGGTTTACATGAGCTTCCTACTTCGTAAGTTTGTAGAGACTGTTTAATGAACACCATATTTAAATTTGTATGTAGGGTCTTAAACTTTGTGCATCTTGATGCTTTAGTTCCTATTCTCAAAGTTTTGTTTTGGAATAGTTGTAGCCTACAGACAAGACTAACATAGTCCACTTGTGTACTTATATAGTCTTCACTCTGGTTGTTTCTGTTGTGCCAATCAGAATGGATCAATGTTGGTTCTCACGAATAATGGTGCTTGTATTATTTATCTCTATATTGTCAGGATTTTTAATAATCTTAATTGCATCCCGTACTTTTCTAGGCCAGTATCAAACTACTTTGAAAAGTTTTGAGTGATTAAAATGAACCATTATTCTTGGTTGACAATATGTTCTACCACTGCTGACTGTTTTGAATTTCCATTTTTTTCATTTCAAATGTCTTCTTTTAGTCTAGTTTTTAGATTACGGTCCATCTCTCCCACATATATCTTCCCGCAGCTACAAAGCACAATATGTATACAACTTCGACTTTATGTTTGCTTTCATTTTAATGGATTAATGGTGTCTGTCTAATACTTTTTACTGTACTAAAAACTATCCATACTGGACTGCTTAACCCATTATCAGTACTCTTGATATTGCGAAGCTGGATTGTAGCTCTATGCTTTTCCTTAGGTTCACCTGTCCTTCATATTTTTACAGATATCTATCCACTAAATTGGGAATATATGAGTTCTTTTGGAGTGGTTTTTCTGAGTGCAAATTTTAGGATTCAAAAAAGTTTTTGGCCTATGCACAAGTGTATTAATCATGGGATTTTTCTGTGATAGATGGGTGGTATGAAGCGGTATTGAATTAACAACCAGTGTGTTATGTTGGTTCCTATAGTTACCTAAAGTACTATTTTTGTCTGTACTCCACCAAAAAAGGTAACTCTCCATTCTGAAATACTTCAGATGTAAATTGATTTTGAAATGTTGGGATTTCAAACTTTCCATGGAAATTTTCGGAACCATGTCAAATAATAAATGTGTCATCAACATATCAAAATCATTGTTTTGGAGTTGGGAAAACAAAGACCATCATCTTCAAATTATTTTACAATAACAAAGACGATTGAAATAGGGTTGAAATGTCAAGAATTAACATTAAAAACAAAAACAATTCTGTATTCAATCTAGAAATCCAATTTTTATAATTGTTGCAAAAGCCTGATGTCTAAGTTGTAAAGATTGTAATCTCTTCATTCATTGGGAAGGAGTTCAGTGTGTATTTTATAGGGATAAATTGTTTTCTCACACTTGCACACACACTCCATTTAAGTAAGAAGCACTTTTTTGTTATGGGTGACTGTTAATGATGACTCAATCGGTGTAACTAATAAAGATATGTAGAGTGATTTTAACATGGAAATAAAATTCTTAATTATAATCTTTAATCTGCATTTTAAACAATTTTTATAAACATGGCTTTACTCTATGTTCAACATTTCCAGTTACCATGAATAATATAAATTTTTTAAGAATCTCAAACAATTTTTATTTCCAGTCTTTCTTTATAAATATTTATATTCTATTATTTAACAAATAAAGTTTTTTGATAGTTTTGTATTATGAAATCTGTCTAAAAATATATATACAGTAGAACCTCATTATAATTCCAATCTGATCTAATTGGGCCTCTTAAGTTGTTCAGATTAAAGAAAAACAACGTTAAATGAACCAAGTGTGATAAAATACCTTGTAGGAAGAAACAGATGTTTAATTCCCAACTGTTGTTTAGATAATCTATATGCTGCAACCTGAATTTTGGTCCCTTGCACGGCTAATCTGTAGGAATGAAGTTGGGAAAATCATTTATAAATAGCTTCATCTAGAGATTGAACCGTAATGTCCATATTTTCTTCAGTTCTTGCTTCCTTTCCCACATTAAAATTCAGGATAAATTTGTGTAAATCTTACTTTTTCTTCCTTAAATCTATTTGGGTTTTCTATATTCCATACAAATACTTTCAAGTTTTTCTATGATACAGAGTTTGTTGAGAAGAGAGAGCCTTGTGTTTACATTTCATGCCATCAGTGTATTTATTCAACGAAATCACAACACACAAATGAAAATAATTTGTGAAAGTTTAAAAAAAAAATCAAATTAAATAAAACAAGGGTGAAATACAAGATTTTATGTGCAGTGTAATAAATAGAACAACTGATTGTGAACAGTACAGTCACATGCTTACAATTTACCAGCAATTTTTATTGTCATTTTTATTTTTTAAATTGTCTGGAGTAACCCCAGACAATTAAAAAAATTGTCTTAAGTCATCCATTTTATGTCAATGAAGATTAGTATTTTCAGTAGACTAAACCTACATGGATAGATGGCACCATTAAAGGAAATCTATAATCTGGTGTTGTAATAAATATAAATATGTGCCTTTGTCGTACTTGAAGAGTACTTATTTTTATTAAAAAAATATAAAAAAATGATTTTATTTTTATTATTATTTATAAACTTTTGCCAAGCTTTTTATGGGCGCCAGGAAGCGTTAGCTTACCAATTTAGAAAAGAAAGAAGTTAATTGTTATTATGATTAAAATCTCTCAGGGTCGCAAGTCCTTTTAAAAGTGTACTTCAGTGGTTCTTGATGAAATAAAGAAATCTTAAGTGTTGTGCTGAAACTTAACATGTTTTATTGAAATGCAAATATTAAAACATTTATACAAGGTTATCATCAAATATTATTAAACATTCATATTCAGAAATCATAGCTTAATACATCCTCATATTTCTTTATAAAAAAATCAAATTGAATTTTATTCATGAAATTTATTTTTTAGTTGCAACTCAAAAGAAAAAGTAAAAAGATTTTTTGTTCATTTAATTGAATTAGTGTAATTAGTAATTTAGTTCTGCAAATTAGATAAAGTTTCATTAATTTATCTATTTTAAAAAGAGGATTCTACTTTAGTAATTTCATGTTTTACAATATAAGACATTGTCTCAATATTAAACTCCAGATTTTCAATTAAACTTATAACTAAACATTAAAAAATTATTATCCTATTATAGACAAAAATGATTTTAGAAATAAAGTCTTAACGTGTATACCAGGCACGTTTTTTTTAGTTAAAATCACAATTCCTTGTTTCCGTCTTGTAGACAATACATCTCGTCTCGTGTCGAGTCGCTGACATGGTCGATTCATTTTGCTGTACGGAATTCATTATTTTATTGTTCAAATAACTCAATGTCTGTTAGTATCATGATTAAAGTTCGAACGAGTGTCACTTAGATCAATTTTAGATTGATCTTAAGGCTACTTTTAACGTATTTACCACATTTTATAAAAATTCTCTACACAAGACAACGTCTGACTAACTTGAACGTTTCACTAGACTGCTAAACGTTTTCACTACATATTACAAAAGTTTATATATATAAAAATACATCTGATCACGCCAGACTCCCTCTTAAGACTCTTTTATCACATATTCACTACTTTTTGAAAAAGTTTCTTTGAATTGAAAACACGTCTGACTTACTCAACTGTCCCCTTAAGACTCTAAACCACATGTCTCTTTGTCCAGCTTCCCAACCAAGCGTCCTATTTAATCTGCAACGTATGCGAGAATTATTCTCACACCTAGCAACACTGACACGGTTCAAATTATTTTACCTAACAATATAAATATTACCTAAATATTTATTACAACTTATAACTAATTTTTTATACATGACATTATTATTTTGGAAACCTATATTTAATTCTTTTATTACCCTAGTTTTAATAATCTATATTTTTGAGTCATCTTTTTGACTTCTAAAACCCCCTCCCTTATTCAACTTTAACGTTTCCCGGGTTACTTTAAATATTCAAATCTCAATATAACCATTTTTTGGTTATTTAGGTTAAAATTACCATTTTTGGTATTACAAATACCCCATCAAAGCTGTGATTCAATATATAAATATTGAAACACAGATTTCTCTTTTATTTGACAAAAAAAATTTTAACTTCAAAAAAAAAATTTTCAAATTCGGTCCCTATAGATTTCCAAAATTAAAAAAGTTTCAGCAAACTAAGAATATTCATATTCCTTTTTTAAAAAAAACAAAACTTTAAAATAAGAAATCTTCTCTCTTTAATTACATTAAACATCTTATAATCTATTGATTCACTAAATCTACCTAGTTGCATATTCTAATCAATCAAACCACTTATACCCAAGTCTTATCCATCATCAAAAAACCTTCATCAACTTCTTATCATTAAGCTGTCCATCACTCAACTTTTATCTTGCGTCAGAGTGTCTACTCCTGATTGCTAAAAAGAAAGAAAAAAAAATATCTCTATCTCTTTGCCAAGATTCTAACTATTCATCTGAATATTTCTTTCACTTCAATACAATCCAAAATTAAAACTTCTCATTCTTATTTAATATCATTACAAAATTATTTACTTATTACTCAAAATTACTTCAATTTACTTTAAACCTTTTCAATTATCATCTTACATTATTATTTATTTTAGTTTAAATCCAATAATTATTTATTCTTTATCAAATTCTTAATTACTCTTTGTCTCGCTGGGATAACATGTTAGCTACTGATTTTACAATTACCAAAAACTCCTCTCTTCAACTAAAATTCAAAAATATAACATCATTATTACAAAAAAATATAAATTTACTTACAAAACTCATCTATTTATTTCAAAACTACCTCTCTACAATTGTATTGTCTCTCAGTATCCTATCTTGAAATTATTTCCATCTTATCTTTCATATTTTAATAATCAAAGTTGCATTAATCACCAAACAAAAGTCTTCATAATATAAAAAAAAAACTCCTTATTATTTACCTATATTTTACTTCATAAATAATCTCCTTACTTCAACGTAGCTTCCTTTAAAATCATAATAATCGTCGTTTATCCGCAGAATTCCTTAAATCTCCCTTTATTTCATTAAAATCGTCGCATATTTCCTTTATTTCATTAAAATCGTCGCATATTTCCTTTATTTCATTAAAGTCGTCGCATATTTCCTTTATTTCATCGTAGTATTCAAAAAACCTCTTAAAAACTAAAAAATTACCATTAATGCAACCTAACTACCTTCTTTATAAAAGTTTCTTAACAGAACAACTTCATTTTAAATACCACTTTACTCGACAATTCTGTAAAGTCATCATCTTCATATAAAACTCAAAAATTCTTTCATTTAAATTACTTCATTAAAATCTCCTTTGTCCTCAACCACTTAAATACAAAAACTTCAAAAAATAATAAAATTTACATTGTTTCCCAGCTAACACCGTATTTCATCAAAATCTTTAGACACCTTTATCAAATAACTTCTCACAATCATCTATTATTTCAAATTCAATTATTGTTTATTAAAAATCGTTAATTCTTTTATTTTATTTATAAATTTCATCAAAATCTCTTCATATTATATTATTTATTACTCCTTCCTTTAAAAAAAACAAAAACTTAACCTCCTTTATTCATTATTTAACATCACAAACTTAAAAAACTTAATTATTATCTGTCTTGGCAAAACTCACATAGATTCTCTTCATATTATATTATTTATTAATTATATCTCCTTCCTTAAAAAACAAAAACTTTAACATTTTTAACTCTATTATTCATTTTATTACCATTTCATTATAAAAAAAACAAAAAACTTCAATATTATTATCATCTTAGCAATGCCTCTTGAAAACCACTCAATTCCTTTACAAGCCACCTTTCAAATCTCAAATTATTTAAATCTAACAATATTTTGCATATAATTACTTATTTTATTATTCTTAACTTTTGTAAACAAATATCAAATACTTTCTACATATAAGCCAAGCATTATTACTCTTAATCTATTATATACATTTTTTTAAAAAATTACTATCTTTCTTACTAAAGTACTTCAATTCTGACTCGTCCGGTTTTAATTTGTATATACAGATTGATCAGTTCTGTATACACTACACTTTATCTTTCTTCTATCATCTGTCTAAAATTTCATTACATGGAAATTCTATGTAATATTATATCAAATTATTATTATCTTAACCGTTGTTACAAAATCTCCATCATCTTATCAAAAAATACTTTCAATTTTACTTAAAACATTTTAATTTCAAAACTTTTACAAATTTTAACTCATCATTTTCCAAAATTTACTTTTTTATCCAAATTTTAATTATTTAGTAGTCTCTTGTATATTCTCCTATTATCTCCAATATCCGCGACACTTCTTGTCGACTTAATTACACTTTGTATCCTTCTGATTACAACTTTAGACACTTACATTGAAGTCTGCATTATGATCTTCAGATGTGAGAAGGTTGAAATGCTAAATTCCTACTCAGTTCAGAATAAAGCCCACCTCACAACCTTACAACCACAATACACCTTTAATGCTGTCTACATGCCTTATTTCTAAGAATAAGACATGTTTTCGACTACCGTTACCCTGCCATCCTCCCAATTGTTCATTAATTTACCTAAATGCACTTATACGAAGAAAATTTTAAAATTCATAAAAAATTTCATTAAAATCGTTTCATCCGAAGTTGAAATAATGTTTATTTTTACCAAGTTTATTACTAGCATCGTCGATTTTCTGTTTATGTAATCCTTTCTAGATGTTATTATTCAAATTCAAAAAGAAAATTTTATTTTTTAAAATTTATTCTAAGTCCTTTACTTAGAAATTTTACCTTCAATACTATTAAAGTTATTTAAGTAATCTACTTTTGTTCTTGTTTACTTTATTTAAAGCCAATTATCCTTTATTTAAGTAAATTTTATTCGAAAACGCAAGTTAAATTAGAATTATACGTCAAAGGTTTTTTATTTTCCTAGACAGCATTTTGGTAACACCCTATATTTCGTCTCAATGTCATGCATAGGAATTTATACCTGACTAAGGAATAAACAATCTCCCCTAGCTGTATGAAGCAATATATCTGTCTACTGATAAGAAGTGAACCTTTTAGCTCCAACTAGATTCTATTTCTCTCGTCATTATTGAATATTTTATTGAATCCACCTACTTAATATTGAATATTGTTTCTTCAACACTACTCTGAATCCTTGCTTCGAACTAACTATCTTATCTATGTCACGTAAAATCAATATTTATCTTAGAGTAAACAACACTCAGAGTTATCTACTGATATAAACCTAGCGTCTTTCACTTAGCAAATACCTAAACGTTTTCTAAAACTAAACTCTTAATCATACTAGCCTGGCTTATATTATTATTTATTAATACTCATACTATTGTTATTTCAAACTATAGACTATACATTATTCAATTTTAAAACTACTTATTAACAGAATCTTAACTACTTTTTATTAATTATTCTTCAAAATCAAGTCCGTGTCATTATAAAAATGTCTTTACATTATTATTAGTCATTCCAAATATTCAATTGATTACAACAATTATAAATTATCCATTTTTTTCGATGGTTCCCCGATTGGTGAAACATTTTGTAAAATATAGCCTGCTCTCTTAACATAATTACAACGTTAAATACTTCTGTCCACATGGACAGTTTGTCTAGCCCATTCATTACAATAGAACCTTTCTTAACAAAGGATTCCCCTCTGTTATTGTCTCGGAGTATTGACAAAACACCTTTCTCTTTCTCCCTTACAGACATATCTACATTTCTCTTTCTCTCAAACATTTTAGAATCTACTGACCTATTTCTGTCATCTGTCAGCTTAGCATTCCTAACCTTATCATACTCCTTTGCTTTTACAAAAATCTCTTTCACACACCCATTTTTATATTCACATTCAACATTATACTGTTCACTAAAACTTTTAATTTTTTTCTCTTGAATTTTAAAAATACTTGTAAATTTCAACATTACGTAGTTTTCAAAGCTTACAGTGCTACAAAAGTTTTGCCTTCTTACACAAACAGCTGACTCTTTTATTATTACATCATTTATCTTAATCACACATTCATTTACTTTAATTTTACCCTTGTTATTTAAATCACTTATACTCTCTCTAACCCCATCAAAATTGGTAACCCCATCATTTTTCTTAATTTCAACATTACCTGTTAACTGTTTTAAATCATTGTTTTCAAAAGATTCGTTTTGACTTACATTAGGCTTAACTATTGTCTCGTTTCTAAATTTTCCCCGTTTTAGTTCTAAATTTTCTTGTTTCCATTCCTTAAAGAATTTTTCTAAAAACTGTCTTGTTTCATTACTTAAACTTAACTCCCATTGTCTTAGTTCCGGAATTACTTCATTTATTTGCTTATTTTTATCCAAACTACTTATTTGCTCATCACCCATAATACTGTATACCTTCCTTATTCTATCATGCATATCAATCTGACTATTGTCAACCCCACCATTACTTTTTTGATTTTCATTTATCAAATTACTATTTTTATTTACTGAATCATTTAAAACTTGATCTTTTCCATCAAAATCATTAACCCCACCATTTTTCTTAACTTTTAAATTTTCATTATTATCTACCTCATTATTTACTTTATTATTGACTTTTATAACCTCATTAATCTTTGTATTATTACATCTATAATACCCATAACCTACTTTTTCTGTATTATTTCCTATAACAAATGCCGACACTACAGTAAAAGGGGGTGCTTCTTTTAACAATTTATCTTTTAATTTTCTATAAATTTCATTTCTCGCTATCATTCCAGCAGACATCATTTTTTTAATTTCTGCTTTCAATTCAACATCCCTATCTATTAAATTTACTCCTAACCTTACATGCCATTGTTTATCTAAACTTTCTCTGTCTAATTCGATGTGCCAATGTTCCACATCTCTTCTATCCATATCCAATACCTTTTCAAATTTATATTTTTTATTTACATTTGTAAAATACTTTTCAAATTCTTGTTTCATAACTTTAAATTCCATCCTAAGCCTATCTAAATCAGTTATTAACTTATTATTATTATCTCCCTCCATTTTTAGTTATTATTATTATTTAAACTTTAAATTTAGAATTGGTTATTTTAAAATTACTTATCTACTTATTATTAAAAAATTTTTTAGAGAGAACATTCTTATTCTTATGTTGACTATGAATATTCTTACCTTTTTGATAAGAATTTCTAATCCACCAAGAAACCACTGTTTTTTCGACTTATATTCTTATATTTTTCAATATAAGAATACAGCCCCGAGTTGAGCGACACTTGTAATAAATATAAATATGTGCCTTTGTCGTACTTGAAGAGTACTTATTTTTATTAAAAAAATATAAAAAAATGATTTTATTTTTATTATTATTTATAAACTTTTGCCAAGCTTTTTATGGGCGCCAGGAAGCGTTAGCTTACCAATTTAGAAAAGAAAGAAGTTAATTGTTATTATGATTAAAATCTCTCAGGGTCGCAAGTCCTTTTAAAAGTGTACTTCAGTGGTTCTTGATGAAATAAAGAAATCTTAAGTGTTGTGCTGAAACTTAACATGTTTTATTGAAATGCAAATATTAAAACATTTATACAAGGTTATCATCAAATATTATTAAACATTCATATTCAGAAATCATAGCTTAATACATCCTCATATTTCTTTATAAAAAAATCAAATTGAATTTTATTCATGAAATTTATTTTTTAGTTGCAACTCAAAAGAAAAAGTAAAAAGATTTTTTGTTCATTTAATTGAATTAGTGTAATTAGTAATTTAGTTCTGCAAATTAGATAAAGTTTCATTAATTTATCTATTTTAAAAAGAGGATTCTACTTTAGTAATTTCATGTTTTACAATATAAGACATTGTCTCAATATTAAACTCCAGATTTTCAATTAAACTTATAACTAAACATTAAAAAATTATTATCCTATTATAGACAAAAATGATTTTAGAAATAAAGTCTTAACGTGTATACCAGGCACGTTTTTTTTAGTTAAAATCACAATTCCTTGTTTCCGTCTTGTAGACAATACATCTCGTCTCGTGTCGAGTCGCTGACATGGTCGATTCATTTTGCTGTACGGAATTCATTATTTTATTGTTCAAATAACTCAATGTCTGTTAGTATCATGATTAAAGTTCGAACGAGTGTCACTTAGATCAATTTTAGATTGATCTTAAGGCTACTTTTAACGTATTTACCACATTTTATAAAAATTCTCTACACAAGACAACGTCTGACTAACTTGAACGTTTCACTAGACTGCTAAACGTTTTCACTACATATTACAAAAGTTTATATATATAAAAATACATCTGATCACGCCAGACTCCCTCTTAAGACTCTTTTATCACATATTCACTACTTTTTGAAAAAGTTTCTTTGAATTGAAAACACGTCTGACTTACTCAACTGTCCCCTTAAGACTCTAAACCACATGTCTCTTTGTCCAGCTTCCCAACCAAGCGTCCTATTTAATCTGCAACGTATGCGAGAATTATTCTCACACCTA
Source organism: Aphrophora alni (assembly GCA_963513935.1). Taxonomy (NCBI): domain Eukaryota; kingdom Metazoa; phylum Arthropoda; class Insecta; order Hemiptera; family Aphrophoridae; genus Aphrophora; species Aphrophora alni. The sequence goes on along the minus strand of OY740769.1, from coordinate 91,809,750 downwards.
GCAACACTGACACGGTTCAAATTATTTTACCTAACAATATAAATATTACCTAAATATTTATTACAACTTATAACTAATTTTTTATACATGACATTATTATTTTGGAAACCTATATTTAATTCTTTTATTACCCTAGTTTTAATAATCTATATTTTTGAGTCATCTTTTTGACTTCTAAAACCCCCTCCCTTATTCAACTTTAACGTTTCCCGGGTTACTTTAAATATTCAAATCTCAATATAACCATTTTTTGGTTATTTAGGTTAAAATTACCATTTTTGGTATTACAGTGTTTTAACTTAAAATATAAAATTTGCATCACATTTGAGGTACTCTTCTATAAATAATTTTCTTTCCTTTTTGGGCCATTTTCGTATCATGGGTCCATTACTGTAATACAGTTATTTATAATAATAGCATTACTATCAGAAAGCATCTACGTTTCTCGGTATCGAAATTTACTTTTAACATTTTAGTAACAATCAAAAATAATTGTTAATGTATCATGAAAAAGGAATCAAGTAAATGTTAAATATCATTGTATGAAAAAAGAAAATTTAATCAAAACTAGTTACTGTCAAGGTTTTATTAATTTTAAGATGTGATGGTTAGCTTTGTAAGTAACATTTCATTTGAGGAAGTTAATTACAAAAAATAATCATTTTATAGCTTTTAAAATACTGATTATGTATCGTTATAACAAAAACAAATATTTATCTTTTAATATTATTATTCGTAAATTAGATAAATTATGTAATTTCTTAAGAAATTTTATCTGGTGATTGTTTAATTTGATGCTTTGTAAATTGCATAATTTTCTTTTGAAAATGTATTTGTTATATATATATCTATTTAAAGGTTAATTATCAAATAATATGCCCAATGGCCATATTAAAATAGTCTGATATGGTTGTAAAGTTGCAAGCTGTTTTGTATATTTCGGTGATTTAGTCATATTAATAAACATTTTCATTCCAGTATTCGTTTACAGCTTTTAACAAACATTTCCTCAATTATTATTAACTGTTAATTTATTATACATACTAGGTGAAATGTATATTATATTTAATTTTGTATTGTTATATTATATGTACTTACAATATATTATTATTTAAAATATTGTTGCTTTTCTAACAACTTAACACATTTCTTTATTTTTATACAATTGATTGATTCTTTCGAATAATTAATTCCTCTAAAATAATAAAATGTGTTTTAAAGTGTAATAAAAATGTATATTGTTATAAGAAATGAGCAATCATTGATGTTTATTTTCAGAGGATATTGTATACATTGAGCCAATTTTATAATCTCCATATTTTAACATATTAGATATCTTTAAGTTAAACTATAGATAAAGTCTTTGATCACTTACAGATATGGAAAACTGGAGATTTTAAAACTGTGCCTTAAATAATAAACATGTGTAATTTTAAAATTATTTTGTTATTTGGTTGGTTTTTAATATTTAAATTGATAATCAAAGACTAAGTATTGTTTGTTAATTTTTTACAAAACAATTCGATATTTCATGGTTTGTACAATATTCTAAAAATTGCATAAACATTTATACAAATTTGGTAAAGTTGAATAATAAAGAATATTTTATAAGCATCACTTGTAAAAATTTATTTAATTCTATAATAATAAAAAGTGTTGAATATGATGTAGGTGAAATAAAATGTCCGACTTGCTGCAAATGGTGTGCTGTTGTTTGACAATAATTTTTGGCAAAATGGAAAATTAAGTGTTGTAATCAGCCTCACAATTTTTCTTACTCTGGTCTTATAGATTTATACTATTATGGAAAAGTAAATTTACAGCTCTGTTGTATTGTGAGTTATTTCAATATCTATGAATTTGATATTAAAGTAATACAGGTTAGGTTAGGTTTCTCTTTTAACACATAAATCTTCTGAAGAATATTTTAGGCTTTGAGTGAAAGTAAATCTTTAAGTTAACTAAAATTATTGATGAAAAAGTATTTAAACTATAATGAATGGAAAAAGCCTTTCCATATTACACAAGTGTTCAAATTTATGTGTTCAAGGGGTTCCAGGTTCAATCTCTGAGGCGGCTTGAACAAGTTTTTTGAGAAAAGTGGAGCTTTGATTAGTAGTGAATTCTGGCCACGGAAATTAGAATTATAGCGGCGGGAACTCTACATTGAACCTGAAGAAAAGCCGACTATCATTCCTAGGGCAACAACGACTATTAGGATTGCTAATGTTCAAGTTGTTATTTTTTCTTTGTTGTTTAAGGGCAACAAACAAATAATAATGATATATGAAGGGTGCGATATATAATAATATAAAATAAATGGATAGGAAAGTACATCTTGAGTTTGTTCATGTTTCAACAGGTACTTGAAATTTGCTTGCATCAGAGAAGTCTCATTGTAGTAACTCTGGATGAAATTAGACTGACTGAGCAAAATGAAAATTCATTTTCTTAATAGCTTACATTTATGTGGACACTATAAAATAAGCCTAAGCAATAAGAGAAAACTTTGAAATTTTAGATAATTTTGTAATTGCCAGGTTCGTTGTAAAATAACTAGAACTTTTCAATAAGTCAGATTATTCGATTATTATTGTGATGAAATATTTTTATCATGTTCATCCTCAACAATTATTTGTTGGCAGACTGGTTCTCCAAAAAATCATCAGAGAATTTGTTTTGCTATAATGGATAAATTCCAGAAAAATTGAATTCTTATACACGTTTTTCTATTGCATCAGCCCTCATATGGTACGCTTTATTGAAGATGAAACAATTTCAGGTAGTTATTTTTTGATAAATGCGAATCTTCATAAAGTACTTCATAAACTAAACTCTTTGTTGAAAACATTTTTCAATGAACTGTAAAATGCCACATCTAAAGGTTGGAGTTGATGGGATAAATAGGGTGGAATCAACATGAATGTGTATACTTGTAACATTTGTAACTGTCTAATGTAATAAGGCTGCCATGTTTATCCAAAACCAACAGAACTGGGTCGTCTTCTGTTATTTCACAGTTTTTTAAAGATATTCAAGCCACATAAAAATTTTCTCATTGGATCAACTATTGTATGAGCATTTATAGATTGCCCCTGCAAGCCCATCCCATTCTAAAAGAGATAAATTGAACATGGTTGTTATGTAATTAATTAACAGTCATCACACAGATTACTGTTTCCCCCCCTTTCTCAGCTAGTCATTCTCCTAACCCGTTTTTGACCTTGAGGTCCAAGAATTTTCCCTGGCTTTTGAACAGATAAAATACAAGCCTTATTCATAATATATATTCTGTTTAGAGAAAATGTACACTTATAACAATGTTGAGGTTAATGTAGAAAAGACCTACTTCGTCCTTATTAAAAACAGTTGTTGGGCTAATGCTAGTAGCTTCAAGTTTTCTAAAGTTGAGTTTATGAGGCTTCGTAAACAGTCCTCACCAGCCATTTTGCTATCTTAGATATCTGATGGAACACAGGAAACCGCCACAATGGGCATTTTGTCAAGGTATGATGTTAATTAAGCACACCCTCATTGAATGTGTTGTTTTATTTTAAAACAATTATTCTATTTGATTATTGCAGAGTTCCTTTACAGCCGTGTAATATTTTGTTTAATTGTTTAGTTAAGTGATTTCCTTTGTTTAAATTTTATCTGTTAACTCGGTGCAGGACCCTTTTATCACTGTAATATTTGTTGTTAATTGTTTTTACCATAGTTTATAATTATTGTTAACTTGTTAGAGGGCCATTTTACAGCTTTGTAACATGTTATGTTGTTGTTTATTTTTGTTTGTTAATAATTAGTTCTAGTCTTGTTATTGTTCTTCAAACTTTTATATTATTCATTTTGTTTTTGTGTCACTTGTAAGTTTCAAGGTGGAGCATCTTCATGCTCAATTTTCTGAATAATAACTGAAATGGTTTTTGCCTTTAACCCCCCTCTCCAAAAAAGTTTTGCTTTTCAATAGTAATTCTCAAACACATTACCTGCAATTGCTCTTCTGACTAAGATTTGTGGTAGTGGCTAGAGGTCAGCACTAACCAGACACATCCAACAATCACCAGTAGGAGAAAAGAGAGGGAAGCAATATTGTACTACCAAATTATGAGTAAAAGAAAAATTTTATCTGGAGTGATTGACAAACTACAAAATGAACTTCGATCCGTATCATTAAAAACTGAATTTCAGTAAAATATATAGTATGAGTTTATGATACAAAGCCATAAAGTTTAGGCTCTATTTAATATAATCAAGTATGTGGCACACAAGAGCTAAGATTCAACATGAGCATAGTGTTTAGAATATGTCAGGAGAAAAATGTGCTAAAATGTACTATTTTCATACTCTAATCCTAATATATCTTGGATACATACAAACTAATGTTAAATTCAAACAGAGAGCTCCAAAATACAACAAATTATTAGTTTCATCAAAATCTGATCATTAATAAAAATTTTAAAAAGTGATCCCTTCTTTCAACCTGTAAGCGATTTAAACCAAATTAAAATCTATTCATGTTGTTACCATCTGTTCTGCAACAAACTGCAAAATTTTTAATATATATATAATATATATATATATATATATATATATATATATATATCGTCCAGTTTCAAAACTGTCTAGATGTCAAAATAATATTTATTTAGATATCGATGCCATTTTGTTTCTCTGGTTAAACCCTATCATAAAAAGCAACTAAACTGTTTCATAACTGTCCATTTGTGCTCTAAAATTAGTAACAAAAGTTGGATACTGATTCAAAACTCCCTATTTGAATTTTTAAGCAGTTTCAAAACTGTCCTCTTGAGAACTAGTGATACTGTTTCAAAACTGTCGGGTTACTTACTTGTAGTAATGGCCGCTACGTAATAAATTTTCAAAACTATCTATTTGCAGGAATATTTAGTCGAGTTGGACCAAACTATTTTTCCTTTAATTTAATTCAGTTTACTTTTTTACACACTTAACCTATATTATATTACAGCAAAGAAAAACTATGCTGGAGGTTGGTATACCTGCTAGTTTGTCAGATGTGAACAAAATCCTTAAATTGTTGTGAAAAGTTTGGTGATAGTATACATTGGTTTGAGGTTAATTGAAGTGAGTTTTATGTTTATACTTGTGTGGTTTTAGTTAAAAATGGATCTAGAAGATGAAGTTAGGTGTTTGGGAAATATAAAACAGACTAATTACAATAAAAGTAGAAAAAAAGGGAGCAACTCAGATGCTTGGAAAAGAACAATTGCGAAGAAACAGAGGCATGTTTCTAAAGGACTGCCCAAGCTAGTCCCCTGTAACCATGATCCTGGAAAGAAAGGTGTTTTTAAATGTGATTCCTTAAATATGCAAGACATACGAAGATTCCACCAAGGTTTTTATTCATCTTCAAATAAGGTAACACAAGACAGTTTTATTCTGAAATATGTGACAAATGAAAATCCAGTTAGGACTGGTAAACAACATGAAAATAGCCTTAGAAATAAAAAGAAGAAACAGTGCATTAATAAGTTTTATATACCAAGGTTTCGTACAGAAACTGGTAGACACTTGGTACAAGTTTGCCAAAAAAGTTTTTGGGCGTTTTGGGTATATCAAGATTTAGAGTCCAGCGTTTGGGCAGAGAACACTTGAGGACAGGTAAACCTCCTGAAGAAAAACGGGGAGGTGACAGAAAAAGTAAACAATTTGAAGACAAACTCATATCTGTGCAAAATTTTATAGAATCATTGATTCCTTTGGAATCACACTATTGCAGAGAAAAAGGCTGCAACAAACAATACCTAGCCTCTGATTTATCAATTAAAAAGTTATTGTTAAAATACAATGAACAAGTACAAGCAGAGTCCAAAGTTAAGTATGAATATTTCAGGAAAATATTTGTCTCTAAATATAATATTAGTTTTAAGTCACCTGCGACTGACGTATGTTCGACCTGTTTACAATTGAAAAGCAAGTTGCTTAAAGCTCAAGGAAATGTGAAAGTACAATTAATGACGGAGTTGAGAATTCATAAACTTAGGGTAAATGCCTTCTATGAAAACTTGAAGAAAGATGAAGAAGGAATAAAAAAGTTTTCATTTGATTGCCAAAAAAAACTTCCATTGCCGAAGCTACCAGATCAAAGTAATTATTATTCTAGGCAGATTCACATTTATAATTTAACAATATGTGAGGGTTCGTCTAAAAATCCACAAACTAAAGATAACACCTTCATCTACACATGGAAGGAGAGCGATGACAAAAGAGAGTCAAACCATATAGTATCAGCAGTACATCATCGCTTGTTGAATTCATCCTTCGAAAACATAAAAAGAGTTGAGCTGTATGCCGATGGGGCAGCCGGTCAGAATAAGAACACTATCACAGTAGGGCCTATTATATCCATATAATACGATATTTCATCTTGTAGCATTGTTAGGCCTATATGATACATTTTATAATTTTCGAGGTTATTATTAAAAAGTTATTTTACATTTACCTTGTTTTATTTAATTTAGTCCTAGATTTCTGTTCTTTTAGCATATTAACTGTTGCAAAACTGTCTACTTGAAAACCGAACAACTTCAAAACTACCTAGTTAGTAAAAGCTGTAGCAAAACTCTCTGTTTGATATTTTATTATATTTTTTATTAAATACTCCTTTAACTTATAGTTATGAAACTTTAGAAAACAATTTCTTAGAGGTTTTCAAACAAATATAGCATCAAACCGTTAATAAATCACAGTTCGAACAAAAGATATAAGTTTTTCTCAATTTCCCGAAAAATCAAGTAATGACAAGAAGAGAGTTTTGAATCTGGACGACTCATAATATATATATGAGTCTGTATTGTGACTTAAAACGTCTAATATCTAATAAAACGCTAGCTAAAACGCTACATTTTTTTTTTTTTTTTTTTTTTTTTGTTCCACTTGTCTACTAAAGGTGTAGACGGGCTTGGATATATATGCCATGACGCCCCTTAACTCACACTAGCTTGTCAAAACTTTTTTTTTTTTATCTATAGGATTAAAATTATTGTTAGTGGGTGGTATAAATTATTCTAGTTTCTTCACTATGATATGATTTTAAAGTGTAATATTACTATTTTATTCTGTATTGTGTAGCTATTAGTCACAAACAGTAGGTTTTCTTTTTTGGAATAAATTGACAAAAAGGAATTTTAAGGATTGGGCAGGTCAACATTTTATCAAGATCACAATTAATTAGTTCTTATAATTCTAAAAAATAGGAATAACATAGTTTCATATTTCGTTGCTAGGAGCAGCACCTCCTTGATAATAATAAAAATACGCCCATGGAAAGAGCTTCTCAGCTTGGTACATACTAACAAAAATAAAAATCGGTTAAATAAAAACTATTCTAGACAGCAGCACTTTACTAAATGATTTGGATAAAATAAATCTGCACAGAAAATTATCAACAAAAATATGGGCTCAGTGAGCACATTTTAATGTTCACTGTTTAAACAAACAAAAATTTGTACCGCCTCACCGAGAAACAAAAAGAAGATTTATTTTTTATGGGATTACTGTTCTCGTAGTTTAAACAAATGACACCTATAATATGCTTGAAACCATATAATCACAGACCAATAATATCAGTTATTGTTTGTGGTAATCACAAAAATTGGTTTATTAAATTGAAAATTTAGTTAAGAAGATATAAAATACCATCATTCTATTGATATAAGTTGAGGTTAGAAAATTTTATAAAATAAATAATGCTTCTAACAAAATAATTAATTCGGGGTATTGATAAAAAATAATTCATTTGTTAGGCTTAGATGGAATTAGTATAATGTGTAGCCTAGATTTTCGCCAACAAAAAAACTCTTCATTCACCTTTAAATATTTAAGTAGATCGATAAATCTGTGCTTTGATTATTGATGAAAAGTGCAACTAGTCTTAAATTCATGTATGGTTCATGAAAAAAGCAGTCAGACTTGAAATGAAAAAGAGAGAAAGTGTACAAAGTGTTTCAAAAAGGACTTCACATCTCTAAGAGCAAGTAGAAATGTATCGTTATATTTGGAGTACATCCCAACTGAAGTCAATTTCTTGACAAACTCAAATCAGTGTATCAGGTGTCACTTCAGTAGTTGTAGTGTTAATTTTCATTTCTCAGTAAGTAAAGGTGGTGCTGAAGGAGTCCATTTTGATCAACTTCATCTAACTGTAAAAAAGAACATTTTTCTGCATATCTAGATATATACCATTTATGTTTTTTCCCCATAAATAGAACAGGCCATACAAACGAGTTTCTAGAAAGGGCTAACTTTTAATTGATTATTATTTTTTGTTATCATTATATGTTTTATTTTTACCCCCCAGGGGCAGTATGGGTGTGGCAATTTTGAATTACTTTAACTGGACCTCATCCTTCTTCATGTAGTCTTACTGTAGGTGGGTTTGATCTTCCCATTTCATCTGTCTTATCAGGTATTCAAGAGTGAAGGGTCTCTTTTCTTATCTTCTCAATTTTTAAAATGAAATGGGAAAAGAAGGATAATTTGACTATGGTGCAAGAGCTCAAATTTTTTTGAACTCTCAACTTAGGTTCATGTAGTCTTGCGTTAGACTCTCTCTTTCATCTTTCCCAACATGTCTCTCTTGACCAATTCTTATTCTCTTCCCATCTTGATACTATTAGAATATTCTAGAGCTTAATATCGGTATGTTTGCTCTTTTCCCGTCATTATTTTAAGGTCCTAATAACCACTAGGTTTTTCACCTTTAAACCACAATGGGTGAAAAAGTAATGTAAAATTAAAAATGTTATGTGATTGTTGTTTGGTTTTTGGTTCAATTTGTTGGTTTTAAGTTAAGGAGCATTTTATGCTTTGTTTGTGTTAAAGTGCTAAGGAAAGAAGATGGCATTTTTGCCTTACATCAAACAAACCAATTTTTTTTAACCAATAATTTTTTTTTCTCTCAAAGTGATGGTTTTTGCTAACAATGGTATAGAAAAAATAGTTGCTACAAAGTTTTAAAATAAAAATTATAAACTTGAAAAATAACCAAACTTGATTTGAGGTTATGCCAAAATTATAATTTACTTTAGATTAAATCAAACAAAATATTATCAATATCTACCCCCCCTTTCTGTTTTAGAAATGACTCTTATGTTTGTCTTCTTTTTTTTAAACAATAATTCATGAAGTAAAAACTGCAAAATAAAATAATCATTTACTATGTTAATGGTTCACTTTCCCTTTAATTTGGCTCTGAAGCAATATCAAGTTTTGTTTGATACTGCTTGTTGATGCTTAACATCTTTTCGGTCAGACGCATTGTGATATCAGAACATGTGATGATAAAGGAAAATGAGATGGCTGATAAATTGGTAAGAAGAGAGACTGGGAAATCTGTAGGCCCTGAGCCAGTTAATGACAAATTCCGAGGACATATAAAAGATAAGTTAAGAAAAGATGTTTGGTCTAAACAATCTCGTAGATGGATGGAAGTGGTAAGAGATTGACAGCTCGTACAGACATCTAAGCAAATAATTAACTGTAATGTGCTACACTTGTGGAAACTTCAATATAATCAAAAGAATGAAAACACAGTTTTTCACTAACACTTTATTTGCGCAATACAAATATAAAACATCGACGTTTTAATGACTACATACTGACGTTTTAGTCACAATCCACAGTCAGTAGGGTTTGTGTACACATAGAATTGTGGGTGATGACTTAGTCATTGAAACATTGTCTTATATTTGTACTGTAGACATAAAACATAGAAAATTGTATTTTCATTAATTTGGTTCTAATAACTAATGGTTCTTGTTATGGTAGAAGTGAAGTCGCAGGTTGGTTTTCTGACTGAACACAATTTTCTCAAAAAGAATTTCTTATTATGGAGTTGGTGGATGATCATTGCTACTGTTGGTATGAGAAGAATGTGGAGTTTTCATTTCACATTTCTGTGAGTGATACTCTGGCATCACTGAGGCAGGAGTGTTTAGGTAAGATTAATCCCATCAATGGTTATATATGAAGAGAAGATCTTCGAGACTTCTGCATTCTTGAAAGAGGTTGGGTCTATTGTGAACTATTGCCTGGTTCATGGGAGGCAGAGGATTTAGTCTGTGCCATAGTTTGGTGCAGTGATCCTGGTGATAGGTTCATAACTCAGAGTGTAATAACAATCAAAATATTATTTTCTTACAATTAAATAGAAATTTAATCAAATGGTTCTCTGATAACCCTTAAATATTCAAACTTCTTTTACAATTTATATTTTATTTTAAGTAAGAGATTTTATTTGGTTGGAAGATCAATTTAATTCTTAAAGTTGAGTTATTAAAAAAAAATTCTCGATTTGAGAAATTAATGCTGTGAAGTGTTCGACATATGTTACTGTCTCTCAGTTGTTTGCCATTCCATGTGTATTGCGCTTTTTTCTGTTTAATCCTTGAGTTTTTAGTCGTGGGTTTTAGTTTTAGTTTCTAACATGGCTGTAGATTACTTAGACTTTGTTGGTGTTTTTAATTTGTTTTATGTTTGTCCCTTCATAATGTGAGTTGATTTATACCTTCGATACTTAATATATCAGTTTTTATATACACAAATGATAGCAAATGTCCAATTGAACCATATTAATAATATGAACTATCCATCATTAATTTTCAAATTAGAATAGGATCATTAGAAAAGTTCAACCAAGAGAAACTCTTTCAGTTGACAATTTACCAGCAGAGAAAATCAAAGTGATAAGTTTTAAAATGTTCTATTTCAAGTGTTAAAGTATCTTTTACTGTCTAAGCAGGATTTATTGTTCTGCTCAGAGATACTTAAAAGTAATATTGTTGGTAGAGTGAGATGACTATCAGTTTGCTTCCTATATGCATATAGAACGGAAACGGCAGAACACTATCTGTGCAATGAAAAACTCAGTCTACTTTATAAGGGTTGCAATCTTTTAAGTATCGATTTCAAAATTCTCATTTGTTGCATAAGGAGGAATTGTGAAAGAATTGAAATTGGTTCTTTGAGTTTCTATAATAGATCCATTTTGTTTAGCAGTAGAGAAAGTGGCTTTCTGACTTCAAAATAAATAAACCGTGAAAAACAATGTACAAACATTTTATTCAACCACCCCAAAAAACTATTCCCTACCAAAAAATAGTAGTTATTACGGAAAAAGTTAAAATAATTAACACTATGCGTGTTTGAAACAATATTTAAATAATGCCTAATCTTGCTTTGGTTGTGCCATAAACACCGTGTACAAAATTTAGCTTTTATTGATGGCAGTCAAGGTTTACTTGTCTTTTTTGTCACTTATTCTTGAACCATAATATTTTGCATATATGTTTGGATTATTAATGTTCATATTTCACTAAATTGTCGGTAGGGTTATTTTTGAGAAATTACCTCTTTTATAATAATTCACTGTTTTCTTAACAAATAACTCATGAATTAGCAATTTGGGGAGAAAGCAACCAATATGTTTTGTTTAGGTCCTTAGTGATTACATTTGAGCAAAATTTGGTCAAAATAATTAGAGTCGATTCGAGAAAATTCTAATTTTGTGTTTTTATTTTATGTCAAATTTTGATGTATTAAAAAATAGAAAACAGTCCTGAGATAAGTTAAAATTATGTCCATGTACACCTAATTGTCCACAGATTTAAGCGCATACGACAAATGACAGACAGACGGGCATCATTAATAAAATTACCTTTTTTAGTCTCAAGTGATCTTGATTAAATTTTTTGATCCATAACATAGTTTTCTCTATTACGTGTGAGAAATATAAAAAGAAAGTTTTCACTTCTGAGTACTCCAGTCTGTTAGGTGAAGTAAAACATCTAAAGTAATTGTAAAACAGGTTTAGGGTTTCAGGTTATTATAGATAAAAGATAACTTTATTTTAAACAGAATGACTTTATTGGTAAAATATACATCGGGACAATCTTCAACTACAGATTTAAGTGTCCAAAGTTTGTATAATACGGGGTCAATTTGGTGTCATATTCTTTCTTCCTTCTGCGTAGAATAAACACATATACAATATAAACCAATTTCAGGTATTTATTCGAATGGAATACAAATTATAAAACAAAAATAATTCTTGACTATAAAAGGAGGTAAAAGAAGTGCTAATTAGATGTAAGCAATGTCAGGTCGTTATCTAGATTTTATAGACGTCTTTTACCTACTTTTACATGATTTCTTAGAGTGCCGCCTGAGCTAAACTTATTTCTAACATGATTAACATTAATATTAAGTTAAAAAGACATTGATACATGATACAAAATGCATTTCACTTCCTTATATGATACATCAAGCCACAATGTACATTTCAATATTTTTACGATATAATTAAAATTGATTTAAAAGCAAATAGTAAAAGATTTAAAACCTTATCTAATTAGAATTTCAGCTGTTGTTCGTTTGTTTTTAAAATCTGTTTTTTTTTTATAAAAAATTGTTAAATTTTAAAGTTATAAGAAATGAAAGGCTTATAACCTATGTGGTACCGGTATTTTAAAAGTATTGTTATTTACATTTAACATAATTACATGGTCACTGAACTGTAAAACAATTTCACTCTAGTTTTGAAAGACATTTGATATCTAATCGTACAAAAGATAATACAAATTTATGAACTATGATTTAGTGTTAATGGAATTTGGTTGGAGGAAAGAAAGAGCTTGAGACAGAAGAGAATGGGCAAGAATTTGGAAAGGCTCTTCAAGGTTTGTAGCAGAATTTGATTAATTTGCATAAGAAAATAATAATTTTATTTTGTTGGTATATTCAAAAATTAATTTGTGACTAAATAAAAATTGAAAAGCCAAAATTCACCCAATGTTATATCGTCAGACAGACAGAACTGGAGAATAAGAGACAAAAAAAACTGCACTCCGGGAGTGCCGACAGAAGTGAAAACTTAAACAATAACGTTGTGCATTTTTGAATGTTTTGGAATGTTTAGGGAACAATTTAGCACAAATTGTTTTATTTATCAGTAGAAAAAAGTATACTTTATATGGTAAAATACAATATTCATTTATTGCGCTATCTTATATATATATCTCATGGTAGCGGTGTCGATGTTATTATAAAATCTGATGGAGTTCAATGGTTTTTGCCCATCCAAAAAAAGTGCACAATGTCGTTAAAGAAGTTTTCACTTCAATAAAAACATTCTTATAGTTTATTTTGTTAAAATTTGTGTTGAATTCACTAGTCTTCAACAATAGTAATTTGTACTTTTTAGAAACTGATTTTTTTAGATTTAGTAAACATTTTTTCTTTTGTAAAAAAGGTTTCACAGGAAAATGTAACTGTGTGATCTGAAAACTTCACCAATGATTTTTTAATTCATTTTATTAAATTTACTCTTTTAGGTTTTGTACCTTAATTCATTTTTTATACAGCACAAGCAGTAATGTCACATTTTAAGCTACTTTATAGATTAAGCTGAAAGCTGAATTATACATTTGAGAGGTTATGAATTAACTATGATAAAAATGTTTCTTAATTTTATGGATAATTTTGGTTTTTAATGAAACATCATCAACCTTGTGAGCTTGTGAAGAATTTTTTAAAAATAATTGAAGAGGGTTTTCATATTAAAGTCTGATTTTACAACATGATCCATGCTACAATATTCATGTTCATGTGGTTAATCCTAGGTATAAGTAATTTTATTTTACATTAGTTATGATTTCATGGAGACTTAATTATAGATTGTGTTAGACTTGAGTCACAACTAGTAAAGTTATTGTAGACTTATTCATAGAGGTTTGTGCATCTTTTGATGTACACTCTTGAAATAATATTATTTTTTAAATTTGGGTTTATTTAAAAAAAAAGTGAGTTTGATTTCCGTTTGTACATATATTGTGTAACTGAATTATTATATTCTGTGTGTATGTACAGGCTTAACAAACTCCAGAACAAATTAATGAAAATGAGTTCTGAGTTCATAAAAAATGAGTTAATATATAATAAATTCCAAACAATATCAATTTGATTGGCCAAGTGTTATTTTTAACTTCTAGGTTTAATTTTTTTCTGGTTTTTACTGAATCCTTTTACTTTGAGTAACATACATTGTGGTTTTTGAAATTCCGAGATAAGACTTCTAAATTTTAATTTTTTTATGGAAAGTTCCAATTTTTGCACCGTAAATCTTTTAAAAATGAATTAACACAAATTCCACCAACAGATTACTTAGATTAAATTAGAATGTGACAATAGTGTATATTTTAGTGTTAACTATTTGGGTGACAAATGAATTTTAAAATGGTCTATCAGTAACTTCTTAATTGTTGACATACTGAAACTAGTTGCATAAAAGGATGCCTAAACTAGTGGGATCTAGACAAAAACTAACAATGAAACAATTAATATTTTCCTACGATTTATCTTATCTCTAAAATCTAACAGACATACTAGCTTGCACTATTAGCATCTACAATATTTAGTCATGATAAATCATTTTGAAATTTGTGTACCACTCAAAGTGTTTAAAAAATATATTATGATCTAGGATATCGGCATTCTAAAATGTGCAAATAGCTGTGGATATTTTTACATGTTAAACAACATTTTAAAAGTATTCATTGACCTGTTACGGGGACAATTAATTCTAAAATACTTAGAGAATTCCTGATTTGTGCATTAGTAACATATTTACTATACATAATTTCGTATTATGTCCCACCTTAGAGAGACAGCTATAAACTTGACTCTCAGATTGATTGGGTGATTTTCATTGTTCTAGTCCTCTTAATTTCTAGATATTAGTATAAAGTTACAATGACAATCTATAAACATAAAAAAAAAATAAATAAATAGAAATTTAATGTGTGCCATTCAATCAGGATCTACAAATGGTGTTGTTTGAAAAAAGAACTATTGGAATTATTGCTGGTGTAAAAGAATTGAATCCTGCAGGGAACCATTCAAGGACTTACAAATATTCCTAAATTTATATATTTATGAAATTATTTTACACTATTGGATTAAATCTAAACTAGTTTGTAATGAAAATATTCATAATCACAATACCAGAGTAGTTGATTTATTGCGGTATCAGTGGTATAGGCTTAATGTTTTTAGAAAGCTGCCCTCACAAGCTGGAGTTAATCTTAGTAACAAACTTTCAGAGTTTATAAGAGTGAATGGAAATTTTTACAAATTTAAAAATACCCTATGACGATTATTGTTGTACAAGTTCTTCTACTTTGTAAGTTTGATCATCACAAGTGGTTAATTCATCAATTTTACTTCCCTCAGCTCAGTTGATATTGCTCATGTTTTGATATCGTTCTATATGTTAATTTATTATTTTTTTGTAGCACTTTGTTTTGTAAATTTATTGTTTTAGTTTGACCATACTACTTGTGTAGGTCCAAGTTTTTGTTAATGTAAATGTGTAATTATATGCATGTATATTTTTTGATAGAGCGTCCCATAAATTTGATTTAATTCATTCAATTATAATTTGTTAGATTGTGACTCTTGTTAGACAAAGATTTTTTGTACAGCAACAATTGGAAATAAATTAAATGAACATTTCCTATTTTATGTTTTGTGTAGTTAATTCCTCTTCAGCATTATTTATTTTGTTATTAAGGAATATTTTTGATTTTTTTCCAGTTATCCTGTATATTGTTCAGTTTTTTTATTTAGTTTGTTTATCTTTATTGTTTGTGAGGAAAGAGTTAATAAAAAGTATCACTATTATTATTGTTTATTAAACGAAATGAAAAGTACACATTTGTTCTTTCAAACATAATTGTCAAAGCCTGTAACTGCATTACAAAATGTAATGCACATCTCTGCTATAATTTTATTTCAACCATTTTTATTTCTTATTTTTGTTAAATTACAGCTCTGTAACCATGATATTTATAAATTGAAAAAGAAGAATGGTAAATTTAATACTTTTAATTTATGTTATTATTGGTTATTGAAAAAATTGGATAAAACAAAGTTACTTTTTAAAATTTGGAACGAAAAAAAACCAATTATACAACACCAGAGTATGTCAATTCGTTTTGAGAATATGCAAACTCGAAGAATATGACAATATCTTTCTTACCACACGGATGTGTCAAATAGTTCACAGATACTATTCTTAAAAGACATAAATTAGAAAATATATAAAAATACATCCAACAACTATCAACCAACGAATGATTACCAATGCAAGTTACAAATAATGTAAAACAAAGTCTAGTCTAATTGTAAATTGATATGTGATTAATATTTACAACTTGCATTGGTTGGTAAATTTTCTGTTTACAAAATATACATATAACAAAACCTTACATAGTAGCCTACATTCTTTAAATTTTACACATCTTCATTAGATAAAGACAGAAAACAATCTTGATCTAATTTTAATTGTATCAATGGGAGTCCAGTAAAATTTTGATTTTTAAAAACACTTGGATTATATTGTGTTTAACGTTTTTGTAACTATTTTGTAAACAAAATTTACGAAAATCTAAATTCTATTATGCCTTGGGTTCAAATAACATAGGACACAAAAAGAAAAACAAATATTAAAATAGTTTTCTAAGATATGATAATTTAGTTTATCACTTAATAATATTTAATAGTAGAGTAAGTATCATTCTATTCATTAACCGAACTTATTCATGAACAATAAATTACGAAATTTCTAAAGAATTTCTTCTTGACTTGAACATATCGCTAACAGCTTACTTGTTAACCAACTTTACTAATAAAATAAAAGTAATTAAAATGAATATAGATTTTTAAAGCTAATATAATAAAAGATTAAAAACATTGATTACCTTAATGTACGTAAACAATATTGATATGTTTGATTCTATGCCTAACACCCTAATGGTTATATGATATGTTTATCAGAGTTTTTATTTTAAACAACATAAATATCACATTTTATACTAGAGAATAAAATATCACAAAACTGTTTATATTTACGTGAGGATATATTTGATAGGTTATTTATGTCGTGATCAGTTTTTAACAACATTGACACATAAAATAGAAATAGAAAATTTTTATATCTAAGCATGCATTCTTAACATTTATAGAAAAAACTTTTGGATCGCCACAGTCTAGCAAACTCTGCTCCAGTTTTTTTTTTGGAGTAAAATAAATTTTAGAACATTTAACTGGATAAAATTAGTCAATTTATTTCTTGTGTGCAACAAAATGTGGCATAATGATTAAACACCCTATGCATAGTTTTTAAAACATTAATTTAAATAATATTAAAATTTTTGTTTTATATATATGTAAAAAAAAAAAAATTGAACTAAATTATAATTAAAAATGTATGTTTATGATTATAATAAATTTAGTCTTTGTCAGACTAAAATATATTTCCTACAAAATACATATTAAAAACATTCTGTACTAAAAATAGAAGTTTTTTTGCTACTTTATAATTTATCAGAATTATTAAGCTACTTAAAAGTAATTTTTAATACTTCTAATATGACCAGTTTGAGTTGTGAATTAACAAAAACCGTTAACTATGATTATGTTTGCAATTCTTATTTTTGTCAGAACAATATTTAAATAATGCTATATTAAAAAAAAAAAAAAAAAATATGCTGTGTAAATTTGACTTGAATACATTCTAGGACGGCCTTGTGAATTACAGACATGATATGTTTCGTTGATAAACTCTATACAGCAAAAGACAAAAAACCTAACCTAAAATTAGCTCAGGTGGTACCCTATGCTCGACAATTAACAAAGAATAGTAATTCACATTTGATATGTATTTGATATTTTTCAGATATGTAATGATATGTTTTGGTTCAATTTTTCACAAGATTTAGGTATAAAATTGTTTATATAAATATAATATAGGATAATGCTACGTAGTTAAAAATTTTAAATAATAAAACCAATAAATAAATTTATATAATTGTATATACACTTACTCCCGTACTAAAAGTTTCTGATTTTTGGTTTAGTTATATTAAAATATCATTTTATTGGGCGAATTCTTTTTTCCTTAAAGTAATTCTTAAAACATGAAAAAAAAAGAAATAAAATTCGAGTGTTGAAATCGTTGATAGGTCACAACTTTTCTGTCATCAAGAGCTAGGGCAGACTATTTGTGGGGCTCAAGACTGTCCAGGTTTTGATCAGAGAAAATATTTGTGCATTGACCGAGATTTCGTGATCACATTCACTAGTTTATGTGCTAATTTTTATAATTGTTTATGTTTGTACTTCATAAAAATCAAATTTTGTTGATACTTAAATAATTCCATTAGTGTGAGTCTTTTAAAGAATTGATTTAAACATAGTTTTATTATCATCACAAGTTTCAAATTTGTTATTTAAAAACATAAGTTTTGTTTTATAAATTAATTAAGCCTAACCATAAAATGTATATAAGGAATTATTTAATCAATACTGGTAAACAGTTTTGGAAATAGCTACCAGTTATTTATAATTTATTTCCTTCAATAGAATTATTTATTAAGAAAATAACGTTTTTAAGGTTAATTAAAGATTACTAGAATTTAATATAAACATACAATTGCAAATAACCTTTGTAGATCTGAGATTAAACAAATAATTAAGGGCTTTATTGTGTTTAATGAAAAACAGGATAATACAAATCATACGACTACCACATTATGAAGATTTCTATCGAGGCCGTAATAACAGAAATGTACCTTACAGTTGAATAAAATATTAATTTGTGTATATTAGTAAAGTTTGTAATGTTTTGAATTTTCTATGTATTAGTATTGGTCTCAATATGTATTAGTTTAGTTATTACATTCATTTATAATAATATCATTTAGCTAATTTTAAATTTAATTATGTTTGTGTATGACTTTACATTGTTTTAATTTACTTACCGGTACTTAATAATTTAATTAGCATTTGGAGTTTATACAACATTTTATAAATATGTTATTTTTGTTCTATATAAGAATAATAGAAGATGTTTAGTTTCATATAATTGCAACTGATTAGGAAAGCTTTGTTTTTGCATCCACCGTGTCAACAATCTCAACACCATTTTCATCAGACATATTCTAGTTTACGGAGCAGACACGTATTTATTTCAATATAGTTAAAAAAAACCCATTGAACTGTACTAAAAAAAACACACTTAGTAAAACAAAACAAAAACTTACTTATGAAATTAAATATTTAAAATATCTGACTAACAATTTTGAGGTTAGGGCTAACCAAGGTGTTTCAACTAATGTATATGTTGGTCTGCTAAAACACCACAGAAAGATGCGGTGTCATCCTTTAGTCTAAGAAGCCGGTATTGACAAGTTTTTCAAGAAAAAACTTGACATCTCCTAGCTCTGAATCTTTGATTCCCAGGCTCTTTAACATTCCGAGATCTCCATTTTCCACTGCCATGAATACAGAACGTAGGTGTTCGAGATCAGAACGCATGAGATGAAGTGCGGCCCCAAAGTCTTCAATAGTCTGAGATTCTGAGGGAAACAAATGATAATTAGGTTTTACAAATTTTATATAATTTTTATTAAAATTTAACTTAAGAAGTGATTAAACTAAACTAAACTCCAGTGTGAAGTAGTGAGGAACCTATACCTGTTGGATGGTTTTTCATTAGGGTAATCTGTAATTAGCACATTGAAATTCCTACTGCCATTGTTCTAAGTCTTCTCAACTACAGTTTGCTATTAATTGTAACTTCCCAATTTTTCTCACGAAGCTCGGATAATTCCTTAAAGTTTGAGCCTCCACAAAGAACGAATCTTGTCACCCAAAGTAAGTTAAGTTCTTGATCATAAATCTTTGACTTATTTAGGTGAGATTGTTTGTGTGATTGCTTGGATAGGAAATTACCTTCCAGTGAATACCATCCCACATAGAAATCATTGGAAATGAGGTCGCAGAGCAATTGACTAAAGAAGGTACTACTCTGCACCAACGTGAAACATTTATCGACATCCTGTTTTAAGATCAGTTCAGCATTCTAATGAAGAACAGGCAATAGAGTGGGCACATAGCCGATACATGAGAAGAAGATAGAAAATAAGCTGAAAAGGGAATCAGGGCCGAGATTTCAATTAAACACAAGCTATGACTGTTTGGCAGCATATCTCATCCTGATTGGCATTTTGTCTTCAATTGTCTGTACACTGTGCCAGCAACTTGGCACCTACATACAGAAATTGGACCCAAAGAGTAGAAACCTAAGTCAGTTGTATTTTAATGCTAGTACAAAAGGTTTCTGAATTTGTAATTTCTGGGGAACTATCGTCGGAAGAGCTAGTTAGTGGATTACTTAAACTCATAAGGGGAACAAATCTGTTAAACTAGAATGAGGAGATACAATAGGTCATTGGTTGCGATGCCAGGGGTTGTTTTTAAAAGGCCCTTTCAACTCCAAATAAAATCAAAAGAAATTTTGGTAATTATTTCAAAACTAATAGTTAATTAAAAAAATAAATGAAGAAAAAAAGTAGACAAAACAAACTTAGTAATCAATAACTGCTATGGACTCTGTGACACTCCATAGTATGTATCATTCTACAAAAAATCTTATAAGATATTGAAACATTATTAAACACTACTTTAAATAAGTTCCTTTAGTGGATGTTCATTTTCATTTAACCTAACATTACTTGAGAAGAAGATTGGACACAGACAAATTAAGGTCAGTAGATAGACAAATTTATATAAGCACCAAGCTCGATGTCCTAGGTTATTTTACCAATAACTCATGAACCATCATTTTTAGAGAGGTGGTAACAAATACACTTGAGCATAATTTAATCCAAATCATTAGAACTGATTTTGAGAAAATTGTAATTTTGTGTTTTTTTCTTTAGGCCTATGTCAGGACCACCAAGTTTTGAGTTAAAAAAAACTAAACATCTCGAGATATGGCAAAAATATGCTATACAGGTTGAATTTTAAGTCCCTTCCCTTCTACCTTTTTTTATATAGTTCATATTATAAGATTATTTTCATTTTAACATTTCAAGTAATGATATTTTAAACTGCTTTCCAGTTTAAAAAATGGAAAATAGAAATTTTACTTGCGATATTAGGCATTTTATTGAGAGATAGTCAAATAAATTTAGGTACTAAATACAGGTTGATTGTTATGTTACAGTTTATAAAGTAGATGTGCTGGTAAAAAGCTGTTCAAGCAAGTACTTTTTTTGTAAACTTTAAATCGATAGGAGATACCTTTTGAGATCTGGTTTGCAGACTGGAAAACAGTTTAAAATATCATAACTTGAAATTTGTTAAAATAAAAATATTGGGACCATACATTTTGTAGAAAATAAAGTAAAAACAAATCATCCTTTTAAAATTCTAATTGCACTATCTTTTTACCGTAAACAGACATATGACCGTTAAACGACATATCACATGACCCCCCCCCCATTCTTATTAAAAATTTTAGTTGACTTCTAGATCTTGCAGTGATCCCCCAATGTAAACTTTAAAACTCTGTCATTTTCGTTTGGATGAACTTTTTAAGATACGGTTTGCAAGAATGTGTTTTACTAACGAAGACTTTTAATTTGATGTAATTAAAGACCTATGCTCTCATTTAAGATTTTCTTCTGACTTCCTGTGGGCCGTCCCCCATTGGAGTTGGACAGTCAGTGCGTGTATCAAAACCTAGGATATGAGGAGTTTCAATTTTCTAACTTAAAACATATAAAAAAGGTAGGGGGAAAGGGACTTAAAGTCACTCTGTATATGAAATTGATGACTATATGTTTGAGCTGTAGAAATGATCAACGACAGATAGACATCATTTTAAAACCACTATTTTGGACTCAGCGAATCTTAAAAGGATGTATGTTAAATAAAAATTCGACATACATCAAATGACTCATCACAAAACTTTACCTTTACCATGTATATATGGAAAAGTAAACATGGGACTACAGTAAAATTAGTTATTTTACAAACATTACGATTTACAATTTCTGATTAAAAAAATCACATTTTCTAATGTTTATAAAACAATTCCTGCAAAAATCAGTTCTGCATGTAACCATAAGACCACATATATACAGGCTATATCATTAAAAATTTTCATTTAAGTTGGCACTGTAGAATAAGAATGGCGGGATCAGACTCTGTGTTATAATTTTAAGTGGTATAATATAGAAGATATCTTACCTGATAATGTAATAGCCACCTTATCAACGCCACCAAGAGGAGCTAGAGCATCCCTTGCTTTGCTTCCAAACAGTTTCTCCAGATAGTTTGGTCCATGGCTGGCGAGAAGAGACTGAAGAAAACTTGAAGTTTCTTCTACTGGCGGTCGTTTAGCTGGAACATATAGTATTTAATTATTTATACATATCTATTTATTAATATATCTACTTTTGCAATTTGCATTTATTTAATATCCTTTCTTCATGTAATCATTATGCTTTTTTATATACATTTTCTCTCCTTGTTAATAAGTCATTGATTATGCAGGTTGTAGAGCGTGTAATGTACTTAGGACATAATGCTGATTTAAATTATTTACATTACACTATTTTGTATATTATACTTAACTTTTTATTCTTAGAATTTTCACTGCATTTTCATTTACTTAATATATACAGTGTGTCCCACACATTCTATTAATTACTTATTCCTCAACAAATTGTTTTGAAACTTTATATAGTTTTTAATAAAATAACAAAAAAAATGTTATGTGAAAATTTCAACACACTGAAAAATCAAAGTAATCCCGATTGTTGTAAGTTGAACTAATCCAGATAGTTCTCATCATCCTTAATTTTTTGATTCAATAAACGTTTACACAATCAGTTTATTAAGTAGAATGATAACGTAAAGAATTTGGTGCTTTTATTATAAAGCCTTCAAGTATCTGTTATTTGACTAAAATATAACTAAAAACTTATGAAAATTATTTGTTTCACATAAAAAAAAACCTACAACTTATTTGAATTTTTTTTGTAAGCCAGTTAAAAATAATAAAAATTTTTTTTTAAATTAATTTCCCACAGTTTTAGCAATGCTGTATATGTTTCTTGAATATTTTAAAGTAAAAAGTAAAATTAAACAAAATGCTAACAGGATACTATAATATTAATAATTCCAAAGTTATATGTACAAATATTACAAAAGTACATTATAAATAGATCAAAAATATCTAGACAAAAAATATAATATTGAATCAAATAATGAACAGTAATCAAAAATGTCAGAATCGATTGTAAGCAATGTTGGCTGTAGCTACCGACAATGTTTATTGAATTGGAATTGATAGGTAAAGTGCTGCCTTCTGTCATGTTGATTATAAACTAATCCATTTTCCATGAACAAACTGTCGCACAAGTTTGAGTTACACAACATGTAAACTAGCAATATTCTCAATTAAGTATAGGCCTACTTGATTTAGAAGAGTAATCCCAACTCAATTGGCTCACTGGAATTGTATTAGAGCAAGTTAAATCAATAAGTACACAGATATAATCTTAGATTTGTATCATTAGAAGGACGAGAGAGAGGTAAAGGTGCTCATTTATAGTGAGTACGAGCTTGGCAATCCCGAGGGAGTATAGCCGAATCTACACATATTTTCATGTAGTCTTGGATTGGATCCCTCTCTTTTATTTTATTTCTGACTTGGACGTTATTTATAGTATTCGAGTGTAAGGTGTTTTCATTTTATGATAAGGAGGAGTAAATAAATTAAATTTCATTGAATCTCATTTCCGATTCACTGAAATTAGCTGTGAATTCATTCGGATTGTCTACTTGTATTATTTACTGGCTGCGCCCCACGTTTTTCTCTCCAAGTATTCCTAATATATCCATAACCACTAACAACCCTCAAAATTGTAGAAGGGTCATGAAAAATTATTTTATACTTTTTAGTCCATTCGAAAATGTGGCATGTTAAAATTTTTTAAAATTTGATTTATTATTTTCTGTATTTTAGTCTTTCGTCCGGAATCCAATAACTCTCACAAGCCATGAAAAATTTGTCTCATCCTACTTCAATATTCTGGTTACCATTCAAAAGCAATAACGCGGTTAAGCGGTAACGCGGTAAAAAAAATCTATATCTCATTGGCCAATTTTTATTTGTTTAAATAACTATTGTTTAAACAAATTTAGAGACAAGAAACCAACTGAATATTGTATTGTCATCCAATTCTGACTTATGTTCAAATTTTCATGTCTCTAGCTTATCGGGAAGTTAGTTTAAACTCGATTGCAAAATTCCACCGGGACAGAGTGACAGATATAACGGAAACCGAGCTAATAAAAAGGTGGTAAAAAGATTTTTCAACATTTTGTGGTTTTATATACACGTTTGTAATTGGACTTTGAAATTGTATGACTTCATCAATGGTAAAAAATAATTATTAAATTTTACAGCATAATTTAGAATTACTATACTTTGTACCAATTATGGGTGAAGCTGGTTATTTTCATCTCCTGAACGAATTCCCAGTTCTTTAATGTATAAATAACACAATATGAGTTTTTTTGTAGTAAAAACAGTTTTGTTGATCATACAGAGTTAGTTTTAAGTAGCTTTCCCTCTACCTTATATTTATATGGTTTAAGTTAGAAAATTGAAACAGCGTATATCCGTATTTGACCTAAATACCTTGTTTTTGATGCGCTCACTGACTGTCTAACTCCAATGGGGGACGGCCCAAGGAAGTCAGAAGAAAATTTTAAAGGAGAGTATAGGTCGATATGCAGATGAAATTAAAGGTCTTCGTTAGTACAGAACATTCCCGCAAATCGGATCTTAAAAAGTCCATCCAATCGAAAATGACCGGGTTTTAAAGTTTACAGTAGGGGATCACTGGAAGTCCAAGATCTAGGAGTCAACTAAAATTTTAAATAAGAAGGGGGGACATGTGATATGTCGTTTAACACCGCCTTTTTACGCTTAAAAAAGATAGTGAAATCGGAATTAAGAAAAGGAAGGATGATTAATTAATTTGTTATTACTTTATTTTCTACAAAATTTGTGGTCCCAATATTTTTATTTTAACAAATTTCCAGTTATGATATTTAAAATATTTTCCAGTCTAAAAAAAATGGAAATTAGAACTTTTACTTACGATATTAGGCATTTTATTGAGAGATAGTCTAATAAATTTAGGAACTAAATACAGGTTGATTGTTATGTTACAGTTTATTAAAGTAAATGTGCTGGTAAAAAAGTTGCCTAGCACGTACTTTTTTGTAAACTTTAAAAACCTACCATTTTCGATAGGATGAACTTTTTGAAACTGTGTTCTACTAACAAAGACCTTTAATTTGATGTACGTATCGACCTATACCCTCAGTTAAGATTTTCTTTTGACTTTTTGTCGGCCGTCCCCCATTTGAGTTGGACAGTCAGTGAGCGCATCAAAACCAAGGTATTTAGGATATGGGGAGTTTCAATTTTCTAACTTAAACCATATAAAATAAAAATAGGGGGAAAGGACTTAAAACTCACTCTGTAGAAAACGTTATTGAACAGAATGTCAACTGCTTATACAAACTAGAACATTTCTCTTTACTCTCTGTTTGAAGTTATTTGTTAATGATGGAAGTTCAATTTTATTATTATACATTTTTCGGACATTTGCCATCATTTGCGTGTTAAAAATCAACACACACAAACATTTGTGTGTTTTGATTTTTAACACACAAATGATGACAAATGTCCGAAAAATGTATAATAATAAAATTTCTCTTTAGTTTTACTCAATCTCCATGGAGATCTAACCACTTGTTTGGATTGCCAAAAAGACGCCTGTCATAGAAAATGTAGCCATGGTGAGTTGATGGGGTCTATTTGAATTTGTTTAGTTTTGTCGGAGGTTTGAAATGATCATTTCTTTGGATTGTTGTGTGTAGAGATCCAAGTTTCTTCCTTAGTGTAGTGTAAAACATATCTCACCATTTTGGTAGTATTGCTCCAAAAATGAAAGTAAACCCAACTGAATTTCCCACTAGTAAGCGAATTATTTATGATTTAAAAAAGTTATGTTTTGCAATTTATCTTATATATCCAGTAAGTTTGGTTGACCTCCATGTTTTGACTGATACATTAGAGATGTTTCCATTATTCTATAAATTCATCTGAGCTCGTCAAACTTACTACAAGACAAGAAGTGAAGGAATTATACAAACTGCATTACCACAGACAAGAAGTTTTAATTAGCAGTCAATCTAGTTTGAATAAATAAAGTCTAGGCTTTGTGATGACCAAAGGCACAATGCTTTAATGCATCTGTGTCTTGTGGATTTATCATCGTCTAACGTTCATTGTTGTCTCTTAAACAGATTAATGATTCGTATTTCAAGACAGACTGAATAGATTCAATGCATACTGTCACATTTAATAAATTTGATAGATTTACAGGTTTTATTTATTTAATATACGAAGTATATAGTAAGTGTGGTAATCGTAAAAAAAATTAAATTAGTTTTTTGACTGATCTTCTCGTTTCATTGCCTCAGAAAACTGAAGAAATTATTTTCAACATGGCGTCCGTATGTTATCGCCTGTACATAAACACGATAGAGGTCACAAAATTAGTCATCATTAGTTTCAATCAGCACACTATCTATAGTCGTAACATATTACTAATATTACATAACTACTAAGGTAGTGTAGTCAACAACCTTATAGAGAACGGTAACACAGTGAAGGTATAATCTATAGTATTATTATAAAAATCTAATGGTGTCTGCCTGTGTGTGTGTGTTACTCAATCACGTAAAAACTACTGGACCCATTGAGCTGAAATTGTACATGGACATTCTTAGGGCCCCTGGTTAACACATAGGCCTATTTTTATTTAGAAATTCCATCAGGGCACCGCCCCACTGGCCTTGAAAACTCCCTTAACACTCAATTATCTATACTCTGAAACCCGCACGAAGGACGGGTACTCTGCTAGTGTACAATAAAATAGAAATTAGTGATTACGGTATAATAATTTTTTTTTTAAAGTAAGAAGTGTGTTTATTTGATCATTTTTCATCAACTATCAAGCATCAAAGCAGTTGTACCAACTTTAAAACACTACACTATAGTAACCTACTTTTTATCGCTATTGATGTCTAGTCACATCCTATCACTCTTCTACCAAGATTCATGACCTGTGCTGCTGGGAAAGACATAGATTTAAGTTTAATACGTCCCTAGTGACATCCTACCTAAATGACAATAGTTCAATCTAACAAATTACAGGAACACGACAAACTTTACTCGTAAGTTTCAAAGAATAACTTTCAGTTGCTGTCTCAATACATTGTCATGACTGTACTTGATATATAAAAATAAATTTCGATAATTAAAGATGTTTTAGTTAAAAATTATAGATAGCGAATGTCTCTAGTTGTTAGAGTAAGATGAACGCTTGAACATCTTTAGGAAAAAATATAAATAATAAAATATTAAAATGGAAATAAATACATTAATAATTATTTGTAACCTATATACTGTGGATTATATCTTTAAGAAACATGTATTTTAAATAGAATATTGAAGTGTCAATTTCATAACAAAATATAAACTTATGTTATAAGTTATAACTTATAATTTAAGCGTGTTAAAACAATACAATTCATAAAAAAGATAAGTTTATAAAATATTTTATAAGTATCAGAAATTGTTTAAGTCAATGCGCAATTACAATGCTTTTCTCAAAATGTTTTGTTTATATAAATTTAAAAGGGTTGATGGAAACAACTACTCTTGTAGATGTACTAAGTTAAAGGAATTAAGTCTTGAAGATGGAGGAACTCCGAAACGTGTTGACAAATGTAAATAATAAGAAAATGTTAGGATTGGGAAAAGATTGTACTGAAATTAATTGATCAAAATTGTTAAAGCTGATTTTGAAAAGATTAAAAATTGGAAAGTTAGTTTTTAAAAAAGCTTCAAGATTCATTCCGAAAAAAGACATACTAAATTTAATTAATTTCATCCAAATGTGCTATAGGTCATTTTGTAAATCCATCAAATAAAGTTCCCTATACTATCTATATAAGAGAAAATAAAAAGGTACAACCTATACACCGAAAGACAAATTGTTTAAATAAAATGACAAGTGACATTTTGAAAGTTTAACATTTTTTTCATATGAAAGTTTAACTGAAAAAAATTATAAAGTTATAACAGGTGAAAATAGTAGGCCTATACAATGATATTAAACTTCCGAAAAACCATGCTAGAGATTAGAATTAAAGATGAAGATAAACAGATTTCCTCACCCTTAACCTACCCCCACTCTTCCTAGCTAATTAAAAAAATTGCAAAAAAAAAAAAAAAAAAAAAAAAAATATATATATATATATATATATATATATATATATATATATATATATATATATAGTATAAATATATTTGACTCCAAAGAAATGTTTTTTCTGTTTATACGGAGTGACGCAAAAGGAATGCATTTTTTTTTGAAATCGCAGTAGGGAGAAGGGAGTCAGCAAGAAGGACACACTGCACCGCCTCTAAGTAGTAGTCTTGCAGTGTTGCCAGATGGAGAGAAATTTCCCAAATCGAGGGGAAAATACCCTCAAATTTTATTGGAGGGGGGAAAGTGCTGTAAAAGTACACAATAAAGGAAATCTTTTTCTTCAAAGCCTCAAATAATTTTTCTATTCAGATTGACTCAAAATTATTTCTACACAAAATTATGTATGAAACTGCCTTTAACGTATGTGTAAAAGTAACACATCTAGAAGGAACACTTGGCAGTTGGCAGTAGGCAGTAGGTGTTTGTTTATGTTAGTTTGGCATAGGATGGTTTCATGCTCCTATTAGAGTTGTACAAATTGCATTTATTATAGACTGTTTTGGTGGGGTATTAATACAATTGTTTTATATTGAAAATTAACTAAGTTACACTTATTTTAAAAACATGTGTATAGAAGAGCTTTTATGATCATTGTAAACATTGTGGTACTTAATTTACATTGAGCTGGTTATAAAAAATGAATCAATTTCCTTTCTAATCCATCGGGCTTTATAAGCGAGAGTAACCAAGATATTGTTATTATAAAGATGGCATTGCTAGGTCAGGTGTAATGGTATAGAAGTGATATTTATGTGTTAATAGAAGTCATTAATCCCGAGTTTACTACCGTCATTGTCTCAGAAACTCATCCATTAGCCCTTTATTTGTCCCTGTGGACCTGAAGTCTAAGAACAATGTTCCATGACTTTCGTTTAATTCAATCTCCATTCCATGTAGATAAACAAAACAAATAATATTAGTCTAAGATGACTTGTGTTGATGACAAACGCGCCGACCGATTTTAACAAAATTTGGTGTGTAGGGCTATTTTAGCTAAATCTCGCAACATTTTTTTCATTTTTGATAACGAAAATTTTGGGTTTAACTCCCGTTAGAAAAAAATCTCAAAATTACGATTTTATCAAAATCGGCTTTAACCATTTTAATCAAATTTTGTTAAAGTGTAGCTTCTAAACAAATAAAACGTATTGGTCTCCATCTCATTAGTTATTTTTATAAAACCAAAAATATCGGCCATGTTATAAAAGATTTTCATTCAAATTTTAGTGAATGTGAAGAATAATTACCCAAACCCCTGTGTAAAGTTTTAAGTAAAAAAGTTTAGCCTACGTTTCAGGAATAATTGGAAAAAAAATTGAATCTTGATTGCCGTTTTCAAAAACTTGATTTTAATCAAATATGACTTAAGAGAGGACTGATTTATAGCCTAAGTAAAGTGAGATAAGTTTTATTTTAATATTTTGTTACATAAGCCATTTTCCTATTTAACAACTACAAAATGTCGTTTTTGTTGACAATTTATTTGGTTTTGGGGATAGGTGAGTAAGAAAGTTTGTGCAATGCTTTGCACAGTTTGTTGTACACTGTAAAATATAGAACGAAAGAGTCATCAGCTCATTTCCTTCATAGAGAATTATAAATAATTGTTTTACTTGAAAAGGACATGCACTGAAAACATATTTTTCTGTATTTAAACAAATAAAATTTATTTCTGTTTTAGTTCCTCTAAGCTAAGTATAGTTTTGCAGAACATTACTTTTAAAACATACATTACTAATTTATATTAATATTATTGTTTGTTCGGACAATTTCCATCATTTGTGTATAAGAAGCAATACACGACGTTTCGAGAGTATAAATCAACTCCCGTTATCAAGTGCCTAACTTACAAACTAAAACATACAGACAGAACACGCTTCTATATGTCTAGTCTTATGTTCAGAAACTAAACCTAATGAAAAAACACCCAAAACAAACCCTGAGCGGTCAAAATAAAAAGAAGCTCACATGTGATCAGGAAACCACAAGTTTATTGTTTCTTATACACAAATGATGGCAAATGTCCGAACAAACAACAATATTAATACAAATATTCCATCTTTAAGTAATAATTTTTGAAATAGTTTAAACTAATTTAGTTAAAAAATTTATTAACACAAACATTTAGAAAACAGGCTATTTAAATTTTATTTCGAAGTATGTTCCAATATATTTTCCAGTTTAAATGATTGTTAGTATGAAACCTAAACAATTTCGTTTGCACTGAAATGTATTCTATACCTTAAAATTTTTTTATATTCCATTAGTTTTTAGGTTTAGAATTTAATAGTTTGGAATTGTATAGAGTCAAGCTTCAAACTATTTACAGTGACTATTTAATGGTTTGGATTTGTATAGTGTTAAAACTTCAAACTATTTACAGTGACCATTAATAGTTTGGATTTGTATAGTGTTAAACTTCAAACTGTTTACAGTTACCATTAATAGTTTGGATTTGTATAGTGTTAAACTTCAAACTACTTATAGTGACCATTAATAGTTTGGATTTGTATAGCCTACTGTTAAACTTCAAACTGTTTACAGTGACCAACCAGAAAGTTTAGTCAGTTAAGGTGTTTCAATTTATTTACTTTAACAATTGCAGTGCTATCATGGCACACAAAATAATTATAGGACTAAATGCCATACCATTAATACAATTTTAAATAAAATGGGCTCCAAAATTGATTAGTGAGGAACTCCTTCCACGAAAAATTGATTTTTTTTAAACAGTGTTCTTCTCTAGCATCTAAACAAGTGATTGTATTAAATAGTTTATATATATATAAAAAACAGAATTTGAATTACGGTATACAAATTACGTTGTTTCAGTCAATATTTTATTTTAATATAATTTTCAATTGTTGGCCCCGCCTAAAATACATTTTCAAATATTTATTTTATATAGTTGAAACAGAAATGTATCAGCTGACAATATAAAGTTTAATGTTTGTAATTAAAGACACAACTTATACAAGTTAGAAACTTCAGGTGAAAATTGTCAGTATCTCTAAGTTAACTTTCAGATGAGTGAATTTTTAATTTAGTTCACATCCTATTTGAAACAGAATGCCTGAAAACAGATAATTTGACAGAAATAAAGGGGAATGAAAAGGTTTCTCTCAGGTTGAATTTTAGTACTCTAAAGTACACAGAAACGTTTTGTTTGTTAAATATTTCTTTCAGATAATCAATCAAATGTTTAGTAAACATTATACATTTTACAGTTGAGCTATGATAAAAAAAATGGTTTGAACCAACCTGCGAAGTATTCTACACTTTAGTACGTTGAATATCAATATCCTAATGGGTTTTAAAGTGGACACCGGAAGTTTTAAGAGAGAACGAAGGGTACAGTCCAGGATGCTCAAGGGTCCTTTAATCTTCCTGATTGGTCACTGGATTTTCCCTAACCATCTACACATAATGGAGTTATGTACACCAGAGCTTTTATGTAGGATATGTACATATATAAACATAAATGTATGTATATATTAAATAAACTGCGCACAATTTCTCACTTACGACTTTCAGTGTTCATTTTGGTATTTTAAAAATTAATTACGAATTGTTTATTTTTTTACCTTGTTGTTTAGCAGGTTGTGTTGAGTAAAAAGCTTTAAACTCCATCAAAGTTTTGTCAATATTACTTATTCAAAGGTGAAAGCATCAGTGGCACTTCTATGGGAAAGTTTATTTTGAGGTTACCAACTAACTAGCGTTTAATTAAAATGTGGGGACGTTCTACCAGTTTGTACTGACTTGTTAGATTACCCAGAGAGGAATCATGTTGAGCGGCTGGGTTTACTCACAGCTACTTGGTCATCTGTTTGATAAGCCATCTAATTTTCCTCGCCGATATAATTACACAAAATGACCCAAAACTAAAACTAGTTGAACACAAAATGGCGGGATCGCCCTTAAACGCTTACAACATTCCAAACGGTTAATTTATTCTATAAAAATCATAACTTCCAAACTAACGTGTTTGGGGAAATGGTTAGCAATAAGTTTTGTTTCAGATCGTAAAAGGTTAACAAACGTTTATAAAGAATTTTAGATCAGATTAAAAAAAATCGGAATTTTGAATTTTATGTGTTCATCGTATCAGCCCAATTGAGTTTTCAAACTAATTTAAAAAAATTGAAATATCTACAAATATGTCTACAAACGGAATTTAATTTACAATCAGAATTAGAAAATGTTTTATTGTCTTTAAACGACTACAGTTGTAATTGCCACAGTCGAAAATTTGAAACATTAAAAAATCAATTGATAAACAACATGCAATGCAATACAACTAACATCATTCATGTTTGCAAACTTAAAATCCTACAGAAAGACATTTTTCTATAACTATGTAAAGTATCTCACAAAGCCCAATTTAGCGTTTTCAAGGAGCCTATTAAAGAAACAACGCCAATATTTATTTCATATAGGTCCACTCGTTTAGGGTGTATATCACTGGAGAGACAGACATATATTATCAATTTAAAGACTGGTATTTCTTTTTTAAAACAACATCGACTCTTTGGTCTATCATATAATTTTCTTTGTATTATTTATACGTCAAAAAGTAAATTAATGAAATAAAATAAAAAATATAATTAATAGGGATAGATTTAAATAGTTAAGTTGATTTATCACGTATTGAAACAAAGTGTAATAGTTTTTCTAAACACAAATGATGGTAAATGTACGAATAAACCATAATATGAACTATTAATCGTTATCAAATAACTTTAAAACCAAAAAATTATGTTATTTGAAACTACCACAGTTCGTTAGTTTACAATAAATGTGAAATGACATGTTTAGTGTTAGAATATTTTAATTAATACATGTTCTTCTTGCTCTATAATCAGTGTAACTAATAATCAAACAAAACAGTGTCGTTATTTAGTATTCTAAGAAGTCGTGAGCTTTGAAAAATGTACACTTTTGGGCATTGAAATAGTTACAGAATCAAGCAGAACTTACAGCAAATTTTAAGATAAAAAAAAAATCATTGCAATGTATATAATTGAATAGAGAAAACCTTTGTCATTTCAAAACATTTTACATAAATTACTTATTTGACTCTACAGTTTCTTGACAAATTACATTTATGAATGGTACAATAATAAAATTCATTTTTTTGAAATACATAATTTATTTAAGCAATTTAATTATAAACGCCCCACGGAGTTCCCTTGTAATGATTAAGGGGTGCGGGAATTTCTAGGTAACCTAGATGGATAAACACCTTGTGGCGTCACCATTATGACGCGTTCTTTTGGTTTTTTTAGTTCGCGCCCCTTGGATCTGCGCGTAGCCGACCAACTTGTACCCTACCCAGTCCAGTTCTAGCTATAGTTAGGTGCGGTCGATTATTAAGTTAGTGGTCGATATCGTCCTCCCAAATGGTCGGGTAAGCATGGACTCGATGTTTAGCGCAAGCGAATAATTTAACCGAAATTAGACAAGTGAGTCGTATATCAGATATTGTATACTCGTTTACTCCCCCCCCACGTTTAGCCTGTTCACTGAGATATCCCTCATCACTCTTTAATTCCAACGTAGATGGTAGCAGAGCGTGGTAACGATCCATGAACTTCTGGGTTATGGGCACAGGATGTTATTACTGCACGCTATTATGCTACCATCTGTGTTTTTACTCGCCAGCGGGGAGGAACCATTGGTCTTTGGCCTTCCTCATACCACCATACTTACCCCCGTTCCTATAGTTGGTCGTCTGGATTCCGTTCCGGATCCTAGAACTGTTACTTGGGGCTTCGTTCAGAGCAATAGTTGGTTGTAACCCTTGTTTCCAATCTTCTACACCCCATCCTAACACTTTTTTTTCGCGAGTAGGGGGTGACTGGCAATTCGCCACTATGAAGCAACCTTTTGTTTTCGCGCATCTTGGTTTAGTGTATCAGTAATTGTGGAGTGATATTTCAGATAATTGTTACTCGTTTACCTTCCCTCCTCCAAAAACCTTACTTCCTCAAGTTTTGAGTTAGACACCTTTCGTTTGTCTGTCCTATCAGGTCTCTCTTACGACAAATACACGCTGACAAACATTCCCAAAAAACATTTTTATACTCAGTATGATTTAAAACGGTTATATTTGCAAAAAAAATGACATAAATTTTGTTACCAATCACATAATATTCTCAACTAAATAATCCAAAAATCAGTTGAATGTGAGCGAATTAAGGGAGTAAAAAGATTCCCCTTTCAAAATTTATCAAATTACTACAGATAATATTGAAAAGTGGGAATTTCTCATTTTTTAATAGATGTACAGACTGATATTTTTTTCACTAAATCCATGTTTAACTACAGTTCACTATAAATAAATATACCTAAGCTCCAGCGAATTATTTATTTTTAATCTTAAAGACTGTTCTTTTTGTAAGCAGCTTAGAGTAACATTAAGCTGCATGACAGGGGACTTCATCCAATTAACTCTGTAATTTTAACTTCTTTCAAACTGTGTTCCAGTGTTTAATTAACATTTTATTTAATTAAAGTTAACAACTGTACAATGAATAATTTTCCATACTTAGGTTGTAGCCAAAGTTAAAAAGAGGAGCCGCTTAGCGGAGTGAGCAGGTTCAGGGACGATTGCTGGCGTTGAATTTTTCCGTGGATTACATTGATCCCCACCCTTAAAAAAAGCAAACTGAAGTAATAAAAGGTGTAAAAACATGCACAAACTTTCCCACTTCCCCATTCCATAAAAACCACAAAAAATATCTTTTTGGTAGTTGTAAATCAAAAAGTGAAAATGAATCCGTTTATAAAAAAATATTTAAATGGCCTAACCTTGGTTCCCTTGTCCCTCAGGGTATTCGTATTTCATTAAAATCGGAGCTTTCGTTAACGGCGGTTAAGATGAATTTTTCAAATATTCCTGAACAGTAATACTTTTAAACTTTATAATTTTCAAACTGATTTATATTTCACTAAAATTTGAACGAAATCGGTATACATGATTTGGAGAAATTGCGTTTTTTATTGGACTCATAAAGTTTTTTTTTTACTGATAACTAACCAAACGGAAGTTTCGTGTAGATGCCGACCAATAAGTTTTATCTGAGTCCTTCGAGGCTATACTTGAGCAAAATTCGGTCAACATCGTTGGAGCCACTTTTGAGAAAATTGTAATTTTGAGTTTTTTATTATAACAGTTACTCCAAAATTTTGAGTTGTAAAAATGTTTTTAAAACAACACAAGATATGGTCAAAATATGCCCTCCTATCAATTTTGAATGAAATCGGTCAGTGCTTTTGGCCAGTAGGGCACTAAAACTATAAGGATGAAGGACATACAGACAGACAGCCCATCAAAACTTTACCTATTTAAAATATGTGAGAAAGTAAGAAGATAGTATTTGAACTAGAATGTTTATAGATCTGTCAGTCGCCTTTTTGTTTTACGATCATCGTCGCTTTATAAAGAAAGGAAGAAAAATAACATAAAATAGGGGTCTCTATCCTAGTCTTCAATTACTTTAATAGCGTCATCGTCTAAAGAGAACAAGAGTCGGTAAATAAAGACCTGATATGAAGGATACAAGACTACATCAAAAAGTGTAGAACCAGCTAGGGGACTCGGGATTGCCACTTTTGACTCAGAAAAAAATAAAATACATAAAATACCAACAAGATTAAACATCCAAAGACGTGTGATAAATAGCTAGTAAGATAATATTACGGTTCAGGATTAATTGGCAAGTAAAAGAACTTTCACAACCATCATTAAAATGTTGATTTTAAACAAACTTGAATTTACTTTGAGGATGTATTTATGACACAAGATAAGTAACTTAAGGCCCTTATTTAACTATATAAATATTGTTTGAAAACTAGTGAACTGATATTTTTCGTTTGTTTTTATTTGGTTTTGGGGAGTGAACAAGTTTGGAATGATTTTTTTACCATTTTCTCGGTCGTAATACATTTATTTTTAATCCTGCTGTAACACTTCTCCTCAAACTTAATTCCACTACACTTGTGGAAACTTTAATCTAAAAAAAACAACCACAATTTTTCACAATAAACACTTTATTTGTTAAAAACGATGTGTTAAAAACGATGACCAAGTCAGTTGATCTTTAGTTGTTACGTTTATACCAACTTTCTTGTGTTACAGAAGACTTATTCAAATATAAAACAGAACTGTATCGAACAAATATATAGCATCTTACGGAAAACTGTGTTTTCTTGCAATTAGGGAAATATGTCAAGGGAAAATGATTTTACAAGATTAGAATTATTTTCACCTAATAAATATACAAAATCAGAGAAAATTTTATATCATATTTCTTCCCTTATACAATTATCTAATTACAAATCTTAAAAGAACTTAATTACATAAAAGCACATCTACAACGCTAGCTAAGATAAATCAATTAAAACTTCCAAGGTATTTAAATATTTTACGTTTTAATATTATAGAGAAAAGTTTCATCTTAGAATAGTGTTGAATCAATAATCCGTTAAATGAGATTGTGCTCTGCTTGTCCTGCACAAGATAATCAATAATGGGTAGTTACTGAGAGATGGAATTGCATTTTTGCTTGCTTATATTTAAAACAATGTAGATTTTGTTGGTGAATAATTATCAATAACTACTCAATGTAATTGGTAGAGGATGTCTCTCAACAGCTAAATAACAGTTCAGAGAATTAACCGGATGTCCCACGAAGAGGTCGCTACTTTTAAATCAATATGCCGGACATATGGAACACTCTACAAACTTGACACTTTACATTTGTTACATAAATTTGTAAAAAAAGTACCCTTGAGTTTCATATTTTTATGTTAGATCAAAACAAAATGGCGGAATAACAAAACAAACATATGAATCACTAGAGCGCTGTGGTGAATTTATAATGAAATAAAATTCTGTTGTTGTGATTTCATTATTATCAACCACTTTATTAGTTAATTTATTTATATATTTTTCATACTATGATTTTAAATGTACTCAATTAATTAATTAATTAATTAAGTTAAAACTTATATTAGAAGTCAGCAGGCGTTGCCATCCCCATTGACATGATGTGTGACGAGGCCAATTGCGATTGGCCGAGGGGATCAGGTGACGGGTGGGTCACTGTAGTAATAAAGCCTCGCTGCAGAAGTAATTGTAGTTATTAAGATTAGTGTGTATTGTACCTCTGAAGCTGAAAGCAGTGTTATTGATATGTACATAAGGTGATAAACATAGCCTAACTATACAGTCTTTGTGTTGTTAGTGTTTTATTGTGGTTTTGGGGAATTTTCTTTCATAATAAAGTAAATATTAATCTTCTGGATAGAACCACGTTTTCCACAATGCAAGGCAATTGAAATGTGCACTGCCATCTGTTGAATTTCGATCAACTGTTGTTTTGTTAACACACAACAATGAAACAATTTGGTGGTTCTATTCGTTCTAATCAGTCAGCTTATGTGTGATAGCTAACCTCGAAACTATGAATTTTTCAATTGAACAAAAAGTGAAATGTTGTTCTTGGGTTTTTGAAAATATATATAAATCTATAAGGTATTTTCAAAGAATCTACGCAAATGTGGTTCTTTTATTAAGAGAATCAATTCATAAATGAAAAACTATGCTACTAGAAACTAGATCAGTTTTAAAGGAAAACCATAGATTTTCTAACACAGAAAATGAAGATTTTGAATTTGCTAGTTTACTGTTGATACCTCGGCAAATTTTCAAAAGAGCTTATGACTCCTTTT
The DNA here is from genome assembly GCA_963513935.1 of Aphrophora alni. Taxonomy (NCBI): domain Eukaryota; kingdom Metazoa; phylum Arthropoda; class Insecta; order Hemiptera; family Aphrophoridae; genus Aphrophora; species Aphrophora alni. Next base: position 91,771,699 of record OY740769.1, on the reverse strand, counting down.
TGTTTCGTTTCTGTCGTTCCATCAATTCGTATAAAGGTCAAATTTGGATCATTATTAATTTATTACTATTATTTTTCTTTATTAAGTTTTACACATTTTCAAGTTATGTACAAATCAACAATTTGTAATGGTTATGCAAAAAAAGAAGAAGAAAACAAAAATTTTAGTGAAAACGTACCATTCTTTTTTTATTCCGCCATTTTGTTTTGATTGACCATATAAAAATGAAACTCGAGTGTACTTTTATTACATATTTATTATTCTTTGTGGCCGCTATCGTACTTACAACGATGACGGACGGACGGTTTGTAGAAACGTGAAGATTAATCAAATAATAGTGGTTGAACTGTTGATGATTACTAAACTGATGCTCGAGTTCACTACAAAGGTTGACCTTACAATATCAAGAAGGAAGGAAAGTTTCATCTTTGAACAGTCCCTAGGCAACGCTGCAATTTAATAGAAACAAACTTGAGTCAAAGAAAAGAGAAGTAAGGCAATTTTAGTGGTTAGCGTTATGACTATCTGGGGGAATTCTTTACAAGATTATTGAAACATACAGGGTTGGACGTAGGTCCTGGATACATTGAAATATCTCAACTTCTAGTTGGTTATAGAAACATTAATGGAAAGCTCTTGATAGGGGTTATCTACAGGATGTACAAAAACTCAGGTTCCTTATAAGGATATCTGAAAGAAAATATTAAATGTGTTCCCACCTCTTTTTAAAGGTAAGGATATGAATGACTCCCCCCAAAGTTACTCCTAAAAAAAGTCTCTTTATTTACAGTTTTATTTTACTCAGATACTAAGGAATCAATTTTCACAGGTTTATTTAATTTTAGGCCATAACTCAAGAAAATAACGACTTAATAACTTAACTTTAATTTTAAACATAACTTTAATTTTGTGACAAAACCTATAGAAATCTGTTTACATGTGATATATGATAGTTTTTTTAGAGTTTTGTATTGTACACAAAATAAAATAAAATAGTAACATTGTCTGTAAACAATATTTTTGGAACACCCTGTGCACAAAAATAATTTTTAGTTAGATCATCAGATAGCAAATGTAAAGAGGTTTCCAAAAAGTTGTTACATAAATGTTATGGTTGAGTAATAATTAAATAAGCCCGTGAAATTCAATTCCTCGTAACTTAGTATCCAAGTGAAATAAAAAGATCCTGTTTTCACCAAAAGAAAGGGATGTTTTCGGACTAACTTGAGGGGGAGGGAGATAAGTATGCTTACATTTAAAAAAGAGCGGGAAAATAAGTTTTATATTTTTCAGAACTTCCTGTATATGGAACCTGAGTTTTTGTACATCCTGTAGATAACCCCTATAAGGAGCTATTCATTGATGTATCTATCATCTCCTACACCAACTAGAAGCTGAGATGGTGCAGTGTATGCAGGCCTTTACCAAACCCATATATTCAGGGTAGGCTAGCGTGGAACGTACCTAGGGAAAGGGCGGTAAATCTGCATATACAAATTTAGATGATATTTTATAATTCTATATAATCTGGAAAACCATTTTAAATCGAAAAGGTTCTTCCAACGGAAATGTACTCTTGTTAAAATTTACGAGTTAACTATACGTGAAGGTCGTGTACATATCACGTGGGTGTAATGAGCTGCGCATGTTCACTAGTGAAAAACTAAAGTCATAAACTAAGCTGTGCACGTACCGTAATAAGCAGTAGATTAAATTAATGCTTGTACGATGCACAGTTTAATGCCCAGTAGGGAATTATCTCCAATTAAACTCCATCTAAAGTGCATTCATTACGAACTCTTTGCTGGGGGTGACACAAGAATATTAATTAAACTAAAAAGAAATCAAGGAGAACAAGGATTTCTTGAATCACAAAATAGAAAACAAAACTAAGACTCTAATAAATCCAGTTTGTTTATTATATTATCCTTATGTACATTTCGATGAGACAGTCGTCATCTTCAGAGCTTTAAAATTAAACAAATAGAGACTGTTATAGTATATTAAGTTACAAGGACGACAGTTCATGCGCGAAACGGGGCCGAATGCGAGGTGAACATGTAAAACACTTACGTAGTTTCTTTTCACTATACTTCACAAAAAAGATAACACACTTTTTACATCACTTCAAGAAAACTTTCTTACGATTTAAATTTTATGTTATTTTGGATGTGTAAGTCTTTAACAATATATTTCGGTGGACGGGGAGATGTTTTCAGATTCTAAAATTGAAGAGCCCTCTTCAATTTTAATGTTTAAATATTTTAGAATCTTATTTGGAACAGCAGGGACTTCCTACTTTCTGAGCAAAACATTGCCTATTACTATGTCCAATTCAAAATCATCTGTTTTCTGTATTTTGGGGTCTTAGGAACAGGTACTTTCTGTATAGTACAAGAGAAGAAGAACTTTCTGGTCTATGACAAGACTAAGGAAACAGCTGTTTTCTGTATAGTACAAGATAAAGAAGAACTCTCTGGTTTATGAACAGACTAAGAAAACAGCTGTTTTCTGTATAGTACAAGATAAAGAAGAAATTTCTTTTTCTATGAACAGACTAAGAAAACAGCTGTTTTCTGTATAGTACAAGATAAAGAATAACTTTCTGGTCTATGAACAAACTAAGAAAACAGCTGTTTTATGTATAGTACAAGATAAAGAATAACTTTCTGGTCTATGAACAAACTAAGAAAACAGCTGTTTTCTGTGTAGTACAAGATAAAGAATAACTTTCTGGTCTATGAACAGTCTAAGAAAACAGTTGTTTTCTGTGTAGTACAAGATAAAGAATAACTTTCTGGTCTATGAACAGTCTAAGAAAACAGTTGTTTTCTGTATAGTAAAAGATAAAGAAGAACTTTCTGGTCTATGAACAGACTAAGAAAACAGCTGTTTTCTGTATAGTACAAGATAAAGAAGAACTCTCTGGTCTATGACCAGACTAAGAAAACAGCTGTTTTCTGTATACTACAAGATAAAGAAGAACTCTCTGGTCTATGACCAGACTAAGAAAACAGCTGTTTTCTGTGTAGTATGATGAACCTTGTGAAGATGATAACTATGTACATAAGGGTATTATAATAAACATAACTAGATTTATTTCAGTCTTAGTTTTGTTTCCTAAAACTATTTCAGTCTCTGTGAAGAATCTACTTTTGTTAAGTGTTGCCTGAAATGACCATGTCCGGTTAGAAACACCTGTTTGAAGTATTTCGTTTTAAGCCTATTCAGGGACTCTGTTTGGTCACTTGCTGCCATTTTTTATTTACCAATTGTATTTTATATACTTTTTGCAAAACCAGATTGTTTGCAATATATGTCATTACCATTTTTAAAAATACATTACATAATATAAGTAATCTAACGTTTACAAAAAGCTTTGAAGCACATTACTTTAGTATTTTTGTTTGAAAATTTTGAATCAGAAAACAAACTTTACTTTCGCTGGTACTTAGTATAGGGAAAGTATGTGATGTTTCAAAAATCTTTGTCCAGTTTTTTACTGATACAGTACATGAAAACATGTGTGATTGTCGTATGTGCAGCATTCTACAGCCTAAATCAAATTTGGTATGTGGGTGTATTTTGGCTATGTCGCAGGACTTCTTTTCATTTATTTTATAATTCAAAATTTAGTGGTTGGTGGCAAACAATACAAATTATCATTTTATCAAAATCAACTGTAACTATTATGATAAAAACTTAAGTATGTCCTTTAAAGACCAAAATGCAAATGCCAGTTTGTGAGTCATCGGTAAACAAAATCTTAAAAAAATTTAGTGAAATGTGAAGATTAACACCCAAAATCGTTTACAAAATAGCAAGTAAAAAATATTATATATGCAAGGAACAATTGACAAAAAACAAAAATGAATCTTAACGATTGTCATTAAACGTGTTTATGACACAAGAGAAGCATGTTTAAGGTTTTAAATAAATATTTTTCTTCAGAGTCTATGGTTCAATTGATCTATTGATTGACAAGGACCGAAATTAATTTTTGGTGATGATTTATATTGGTTTTTTTTTGGTTTTAGAGACGTGCAAGTGAGGAGTGTAGGAGCGAGGTCCAGTCAATTCAAATTTGACTATGGTAATCCAGGTAATTTTTTGTTTGTCGGAACGAGTGTCAGCAGTGGGATGGGGCAGGGGGTCTTAAGGAGGTGGAGAAAAGATATTAGTCGTGAATTGGAAGGCAAAAGATTCGTAGAATAGTCGAATTTTCTGTCTAAATAAAATAAATCAAAACCCAACCGTGGGACAATTTGCATTATTGTTATATTGTCAGATTTTCGTATTACTATATATCTTATAACATAACCTGTTTGTGATAATTTTTGCAACTACTAATCTAGTTTAAATTTTCGTTTACCAACCTCGAATCTCGATTTCTTCCTGCTGACTGGCCCTCGCTCCTCAAGTAAATATTTAACACGTATCATTAAAATAACGCTGGCTCTCGTTCCGTTCTCCGCGAGTAAGAAAGTTAGTGCAATATTTTCATACCGTTCATCTAATTTCTATTGGAATTGTATCTCTTAAACTACTTTGTTATGTGACTTAAATTGTTTGTAGGTTTTAACTTGGATTCACCAGTTTGTATTCAGTTGCAATGGGTACGAAAATGGTGAATATTACTCATCGGCCATTACGTTTCATTACAACCTAAATCAAGCAGTTTACAACTCTGCAGAAAGCTTCCTACTATTAATCACAATTATCAGTTCTCCCAACCCCAACACCATCATCCGTTATAATTATTTTTACTGACCTGCGTATGGATGAAGTTAGTGCATCTCTACAGTGGTTGGCTATGGTTTATTTTTAGCCGAACAGTTGGTGCTATAAAATATAAATTTTTCTCTCAGGATTATAAACTATTCTGGGTATTCTGACTTTAAAGTTATTAGAAAAAGATGGATTGTTCGTATGTTCATGTTACTGATATAGGTTATTCCTATATTATCCATCATGTGTATATAAAGATCCACGACATTTCAAGATTAGGCCTAAATTTTTTAATGATTTTAGTAATGTACCAGGCATAATATTATTTCTAATTATATCAATACTACTGATTTTGACATGTACTATATTATCAATTATATTAGTAATTATGTTTAATTGTTTTTGGGCAATGCATATTAATGTTTATAGTGTGTAATCAGTGCACCTGATGATGGTTTAGGATATACCGAAACAACTGTTATGACTAAATAAAAAAATAACTCTTTTAAATTAGATTTGTTTTTTTGCTGTTATCCGCACGGTATCTTATAGGTTAGTTTAAATGTAACACTAAAGATGATGATTTAGACACTGAAACCTTGTCTTGTTACAAATAAAGTGTTGTGAGTTTTATTTGATTTGGTGGTAGTTTAATCTTGCAAACAATTCACCTGATATAAAGAACATCTTCCAAGTAACAGAGTGACGTATGCAAAATCTAACTACGCACGCCACATTATAGAAGAAAACCACTCGTATTCTAATTTTGAAAGCAACTTCCATCCAATTCACATATGCAAGAAGAGCAAACAAATGGACGCGCTAGAGGAATATGAAATATATAAAGCGCAGTTAAAAAGTCCAGAACATATGTTGAATGACCAATTGAATTTTAAGTCCAACTTAATGTACGACTTTGTTAGAGGAATAGATAAGAAACACAAACAATAAGCGGTACTGCAGGTTAGGGATCAGTGTATTAAACGTATTCAATGGTGTGCACACGCGTTGATATTTTCTGTGTTAATGTGCGCGTGTATGTATATATGTATTGCGATATATGTGTTGTGTAATAATTTATTTTAATGTTTTAACGACCTCAGCAGAGCGATTTTCTGAAGATGGAACGAGTTTCGAAACGCGTCATATGATTATAAAGTAAGTAACTACTTTATTATTAAAAAAGTCACATAGACGGACATTATTGTTCTTTTATTATATAAAAAAGAGTGACTTGGATACAAACACAATGAGTTTTAAATTCACCTGTGTTATCATAATTAATTGTTTGCTTAAACTTTAGGTTAAATGTCAAAACATCGAGAAATGCAAGGGTTAGAGTTCGATATGATCAAGTGTTATGATTGATTTCTATCACGACCCATTGTAAATTCAACCAATTAGCGTGACTCCGGACAATATGGTTCGAGTTTTATGACATTTTTAATCGCTTGTTGTGTATAAATCGAAATCATACGCTAAAGATACGAGTGATTTATTATTATCCGTAAGGTTTATATTTCTGATAAAATTAATCGTTTAATAGGTTTCGGGTATTGTAATAAAATGGAACTAGTTTTTTTTTAACAACAAGTTTGAGAATAAAAGAAAATTAAACGTATTAGTTTTAAAAGTTGAAAAGAATGTGTAAATACCATTAAAAAAAATTCAAAGTAAACAATAATATAGAATTTAATGAACATATAGAGGGTGTAACAAAAGCGATGTCCTGGTTATACAAACAAAAAAATTGTAGAAACGATTAATGGACTGATAAGATCTATTGTGATTAATTTATCATGTAATGTTAAATGAATATTGATTATTGTAGTGTAATTATGTGTTATTTGAGGACAAGCTGCCTACCTGCAACAGTCTTAATGTTATCCAATGTAATGTAGTGAAATGAAATAAATAAATAAAAAATAAATAAATACAAAGAATAAAATAATCTTATAATTTGTATAAAATGAGAAATCATAACACATAGGGAGGGAATTTTAAATTTGGCATCCAGATTGGCTAATGGCGGCCATTTTTTAAGTTTGCGTTTGCCTCTCTTGTATAACTAATACCACTGAAGTATGATAAAACATTTTTTTTGGTTAAGGAGGCATCGCAGAGTTGCAGAAGTGGAATTAGATTAGACATACACTTCGGGAAAATAATAACTTTGAGAAAGCGTATTATCTTGGAAACTCTGAAAGATGTAGACTGAAAACGACAAGGAGAAGACCAATCAAGAAACAACCAAGAGAGGGTGGTATGAGTTAGGAAGAAGTCCAAGACATGGTCAAGTAATGCATGTTGTGGAATTTGACTAATCGATACAATTTCTGAATTAAATGAACTTAAACTTGTCAAGTTAGTCATTTGGAACAATATTTGAAGAGGGTGGGATTTAATTTTCAAAATGTATTTATTTGAATCCAAGTACTTCTCTTTGACGTAATGTAAACGGTCGGTACTCCTGTTTGTGTATCAAGATTTGTATTTCACTGAGTGTCGTTTTTATAAGAATTGATGTTTTTTATAGAAAATATTGTTAAAACTAATTAAAAGAATCTTAAATTAAAAATTTAAAAAGTTAGATTAAAATATTATAAATATGTAGACTAACCAAAAAGGTTTTTTTATGTCGAATTAGAAAAATCTAAATTATTTGAAAAGCGTATCAAAATTATGTAATCTTACTGTAAAAATAAATAATTTGTTTTTGGTGGGGGTGGGGGATAGTTTCTCTTATAAAAATAAATTCCAACCATTATTCACATTTCAAGTGATCGTCATCCTAATTGTGATATACCGGCTTAGTATTATAACCCCCTCACTTTTATTCAGATCTTTAAATTAGAGACCCCTTAACACTTATGAGATGTTTTGAAAATGTTTGGGTTCACTTTTTCCAATTGGTTGCCTGGGAGACAGGTCATGTGACTCATAATTTAGAACCACCTAAATGTTTATAATAAAAAGGTAAAGCGTATGCTAAAACCACAAGACATATAGAGAAAGTTATTTTTCTAATTCGAAGTCTTTTAAGCGCCAGTTTAAACTGTACAGACACGCGCGTGAAATTATAAAAGTCCTTGGTTTTGAGGACCCTAATAAAGAGAAATCAATGAAAATATAATCAATCATTGGCTATTGAATTGTTTGTCTCACATCTCACAAAAACTGATTTTAAAACTTATAAGCAATGCATTTCTCATTGTATGGTTAAATTAGTTGTATTTGTTGTAAAAAAAAACAAACTATAATATGATTTCGCACTGAAATTTAATTTTAAATCCATTTTCCCCTCAAGATTTGTAAGTTACCTTGTTTAAGTTGGAGGAGGGGATGATATCTGACACTTTATTTGGTTTAGTGCAAATATATTACTTTTTCATCAAATAAACATAGATATTCCTAATCAGAATAACTTCTAGTTTTATTTGATACTACACACGTAATGTTAAAACAAAATTCAACACGGTAGTGTTTGCTCCTTAACTAGCACTAAATCATACAAAAAGAATAACAGTTAAATAAATTATTACATTAATTTGTAGAATGAAAAACCAGTCTTAAACCTAACCTAAACAAAAAAAACCCAAACAATAGGCCAATTTCGTTCAAATTTTAGTTAAATGTAAAGATTAGTAATTACTCAATATGTAAAATTGCAAAAAAAGGAAATATCACGGTTTAAGAAATAAATTGTTAAAAAAAGAACCTTGATCGCCGTCATTAAAAGCTAGATAATATTCAAATACGATTTATGCTGAGGAAGTGTGTATGACATCAGCAAAGGAAGTTTAGATAGTTTTTAAATTAAAAATATTATTTTTAAAGATTGCGTCCAAGGTTCATTTTCACTTTTTTACTGACAACTACGAAAATGTCATTTGTGGAAGATTAGTTTTGGTTCATTCATATTTGGTTTTAGAATGAGTGAGTGAAAATATTTGGGTAAATAATGTGTTTACACCATTTGTTGTAAAAATAGTCGGTCAAGTATAATTACAGAAAAATGTGTTTCGTGGATTGTTAACTTCTACCGGCTTCATAAAATGAAGTTACGTTTTTTCAATAATATCCTTAAATTGAGTTATTCGTAAGCTTCTGATAGCAAACAAATTGCCAATTATGGTCAGAAATTAAAACAGAAGTACTCGGTTTTAAATTTTAGTTGTCTCTGTCGGTGATAAATATGTATTTGTTTGGTTATATACGAAATCTTGTAGGTAATATTGTTAAAATATCAAATAATCCATTAATCCATAGAAGCATAATCTAGTAGGCATCGGTAGGAAGACATACTGTATTTTTTATAACAGCAACGAAATCAAGCAGGCCTAACCTGACATGTCTCAACTTGAATATTACGTGGCAGATTAGTTCTACGTTTAGTTTGTACTCGGTCGTGATGAAACTAGTGTCGTTATTTCTTTGTTTGAAATACTATTAATTTGTGCAGTTTTTAGTGCAGTGTAATTACAGTAATTGAAAGTGTTGTTTATTTAATAATTACCTGGGTTGTTATTAAGGTAAGACAAAACTTCACCATCACTTTTATGGGTTATTTAACTCTGCTAATTTATTACTTTACAGGATATTGATGTTCATTCGAACAAAACCTTTATCGTTGACTGTATCAACCTTTAAAAGTCATTTAGCAAGTAGGCCTACTAGAAATGTTTACCATAATTAGCCCATCAGGTGTGTGATTTATAATTTTAGCCAATTTCGAAGACTTACTGGTCTACCATACTTATATTTTGTTAATTATGTATTAGCCTAAATGCTTATTTAATATGTTTACCCCCTAATATTGTCAGGTAAGGACGGATATTGAAAGCTTTCATTATTTTATCTAATAGTTGAGTTATTTACAGTTTTAGCCTGTTATCTATTCCCCTAATGGTTAATTTAATAAAGTATACCCTAAATGTAATCTCGTAAGTAGACCTATTCCAAGTTTCACTTAACTAGCATATTCCGTGATTTATGATTTAAGCCTATTTCTAAGTTTATATAGTAAACCACACTTAAGTATAGAAAATTATTTACTTGCTTAGTCGTTAATTTAATGATGTCTAACCAGATGTGATCCGGAAAGTAGGCCCATTCGAAGTTTTTAATTTACAAGGATATTAGCCAACTGATTTTAGATTTTAGCCTATTTCTAAGGCTATCTGGTTTATCACACTTAGGCTATATATTACCAATTATTTACGTGCCTAATGGTTAATTTAAAAAGTCTAACCTAATTGTGATGAGGAAAGCAAGGTTAGGCCTACTGGAGGTGATCACTTCACTGTTACGTACGTAATTTTTGAATTTAGTCTTTTCCTAAGATTTTCTGGTCAACCAAGCTTATATATTACCAATTATTTACTAGATTAATAGGTAATTATATATAGGCCTATGCGATCAGGAAATTAGGGCTATTTTCTAGGTTAAGTTTTCATCCTATTGAATAATAGCAATTTAAGTAATTTATAAATTTGTTTATTTCTAAGATTTACGGTCTTCCAAATTCCTTATTGCTGTAATGGTTAAGAACAGCGTAATCATAGGAACACCCAATTATTTTACATAGTTTTAAAGAACAAAATTCACTGAATAAGATAACTTAAAAAAATAAAGCCGCGTGCGCTCATAAATAGGAAATACGCGAGCTTAAAGTATAGAAAGTGAGGTTAACTTACAGTGTTTCACGTATAGAATGTAGGCCTATAACCTAACCTAATATATTCATGGAGTTATCGCGCATTTAACTTAAGCTAAACTTAACGTGACCTATTTAAAGCTCCCTTAACATGTAGTATACTAGGATGAAAACATCGATTTTAAAAGTAATAACAGTTTGGTAATTATGCATTAAAGCTACCCCTAGATATTAGTAGCTAAAAATCATGCAAACTAAAGCTATTTACCTTCTTTGGAATTAATCAGATATTTTTTAACAACGCGAAACAATTTCTAAGTGTAAAAATCCATTAATATTGAAGAAACTGACACTTTTTGACACAAGGAATTTAGGCTTATTTGGGTTATATGGACAATGATAACGTGAGTCACGGTTGTGACTCCATTACAAGTCTATGTTTACAAGGGTCTGGGAAGGTAATTAAACATATTTGATATATAATTTATAATTTTATAGTATAGGCTTATTTTCAACATTACATTGTTCATACAGTTTTCATATTTGTGCAAAATTTAACATTCCTGATGTTTATAATTATTTGAAGTAATACGCTCGAACATTTTGAACGTAAAAAATATTGATACAGTTTTATATTCTATCTTAAATTTCAAACAATACAGGAGGCGTTTGTTATTCTATATCAGTTGAGATTGGATAAAGGACTTTAGACCGATAATTAATGGTTTGGTTATTTTATTAATTAGTAAGTAATTAGTAATTAATTAATTAATTATAAATGTATAGTCAGTTTTGTTATACTTTGTAAGCGTAAACTAATTCTAAATTTTAAATGAGATGTTTTAAATTGGGCAAAAACCGTTCATTCCTTGGTTTCTCTATCACTATTGCTGGTTGAGGGTAAACATATGTTATTCAAACGAAAAAACTTTGTAAAATTAATTTCGAAGCCTTGGATCATAAACTTGATTCTTGTTACTGGAGTATAGTTTACAAATGTAACTGTGTCAATACTGCTTTTGAAACATTTTTGAAAATATTCAATAAAGTAATTGAGGACTCTTAAGGAATAACGGGTAGTAAGGTAAGTTTTGTCAAATTGAAGCCCTGGATCACGGATAGGCTGTGTGTTCGGTTAAAGTTATTTCTTGCCATATAAGTTGCCAAAGTATGTATTCCTTTGTGTCTTTAAAATCTATGATTATCCTCAGAGGCTCATTTGAGGTTAATAAAATATTAACCCCGAATGGTTTCAACCGTTCCTACTGTTTACTTTAAGTAATAAACAATTACAAGTTTTCCAATACACAATGATTTGCTCACCTTTCTTGCAAAGTTCTTCCAAAGTTGCTCTCTCGAACTTTCGGGCACTCTCTACACTTACTCGCCTATCTTCTGAATATGCCTCGAGTAGCGATTCCTCCTGTGGTCCAAAGACCCCGTCTCTTTTTGTCCGAGAGCTTATAGAGCCCCCTCCTGTTTGTAACGTTGGCTGACTTTATAAGGTAAGCATTTCATCATAATTATTGTTCCACTTTTGTCTTTTGCAACAGTTGGTGTCCATTCTGACTTCAATATTATTTTTATTTATCTATCTTCTAACTAAAACTATCTTAATTCCGAGGGAGCCTAGCTGGATCTACACTTTTTTTAATTGTTAGTAGTCTTGAGTTAAATACGTTTTTCCTATCAGATCTCTCTTGACCACCTCTTGTTATTGTCCGACCCTAACGCTATTAAGGGTATTCGAGTGCTAGTGTTATTTATTTTGTTATTTTCTTCTTTTTTTTTTAACAAGGTGATGATAATCGAGAAGTTTTTCCCTTTTAAACAGTACGGACAAAATTAAAATTAGATTTTAGTCAGAATTGTTGTACTTTTCCATAACTCCTCGTTAGTATATTATTTATAAAAACAAGGAATAATTGAATTTCACTACTAAGATAGCTTTTGAAAACACGGGGCAGGGTAGGCAATATGTGGCCACGCTGGATGTGACAGTGGCGCATGGATGATTAACCATTTAGATGCAGATCTTTTAATTATCATTTGTAAAACTTTAGACAATATAAAAGTGCAGGTTGTCATCAATTCTTGTGTTTGAGTTTCCTAGGTATTGACATTTCATACAGAATATATTCAACGATAAAATATCATTATTATTAATATTGCTCAATATTATATGTAACTAAGTTTCCAATAAAAAAAACACTCTTCAGCTTTTTTAAAAAGAAAAAGTAATATTGAGTATTTTTTTTACGTTGTCTTCAGTACTTACATAACATAACCTTTTTAAAAATAGCCACATATTCGTAGAATAAAATAACGTATTCTGGGAAAGCTCTAACAAATGGAATGGTGGTATCCTCTGTTTTATAATTTTCTAAAGTATCATAAATGCTAATTACAATACAAATTGGGCCGGAAAGGTTTTGCATACTAATGCGCCACTTTGATCTGCTTGGTCAAAGATGCCACGGAATATGTTACGTAAAGTTGGCGGCAGACAATGTTAAAATTTAAATCAAACGCAAATGGTTTGTAATTTGTTGTTTGGATTGTGTAGGTAAATAAACTGCACAAAAATATTCCATATTACGAACACTTTCACACTCACCCAACACTAATCTTCACTAAAAATGTAATTTCTATGGTTGTCAATAAATAAAAAAAGTGGTAATGATCTAGCCTCTAACAAAACGTATATTTAGAAATAGCATTGTATTCGTGGAGGAATAATAATTAGCAAAAAACAAAAAAAATGAGCCTTAATCACCATCGAGAAGAGTAGCCTACGATTTTAATAAAACACGACTTGCACAACAGAAGCAAGTTTAAACTATTATTTAAATATATAATCATTTTGTGATAAAGGTATAAATTAAGAGTTAATGGAAGATTTTTCTCATTGAACAGAATAATAATATTTAAACTAATATTGAACAACTTTGATAAACCTGGGATGGATTTAATTTAAACTGGCTTCAAAGAAAAGCACAGTTAAGCCATGAAGCTGTCCAGCAATAAATCATGATTGTTTGTTTTGGGATTTTAATCTCTTCTAGAAAAAGTTTTGACCTATATGTAATACTATTAAACCAGCAATTCTTGTATGTATGTTGTGTCAGTTTAATCTCTTCTACTCAAAGGTGAACCTATATCTAATACTATTAAACCAGTAATTCTTGTATGTTTCTTTGTCAATTTAATATATTATGGACAAAGGTTGACCTATATATAATAGGCCACTGTTAAACGAGCAATTCTTTTAGGTATATTTTGTCAATTTGATATTTTATGGACAAAGGTTGATCTATATCTAATAGGCTACTGTTGTTAAACAAGCATTCTTTTAGGTATATTTTGTCAATTTGATATTTTATGGACAATGGTTGATCTATATATAATAAGCTACTGTTAAACGAGCAATTGTTTTAGGCATATTTTGTCAATTTAATATTTTATGGACAAAGGTTGATCTATATATAATTGGCTACTGTTAAACGAGTAATTATTTTAGGCATATTTTGTCAATTTGATATTTTATGGACAAAGGTTGACCCTATATTTAATAGGCTACTATTAAACGACCAATATTTATAGGTATATTTTGTCAATTTAATATTTCTTGAACAAAAGGTTGTCCTATATCTAATAGGCTACAATAGGCTACATTTTATACTTTACATTAAAAAAAATAACTTAGAGAGGTGGGGTTGATAAAATGTTGAAGTGACATCTTCAAATTATTATGCAATTTAGTGCGTTATAAGATGAATAATACATGAAATATAACCAAAACCGTTCAAAATAATTCTTTGTCAAGTTGATTATTTTGAATTTTAATAAAATTCCAGGTTCTTATATTTATTTTTGTGGCTACTATCGTGCTTTACGTACACACGACAACGACAACGGACAGACGGACAGGATGTTAAGTACGACTGAGGTCATGAAATGTTAAGATCAATACAAAACATAGAGGTCAAAATTTCTGGCGATTAGCAATAATATCCTATAATTCCTATACTGGGTAAGGAATAGAAAGTCCAGTCTTGTCTTTCCAAAAAGAGAATCTTATTTCTAAGTGTATTAATAGTTTATACAGAAAAGGATTGTTGTTCCTGCAATATATAAGATAAGCTTCAAGGTTTCTAGAACACAAAAATCCAGGGTTTAAGTAGATTAGGGGTGAGAAACAAAGTAGTTCTGAGAAAGATAGTAGGGAATTTATGGGAAAAGATTTATAGAAAAGTCTTGAATGCTTTGCAGTTTGTTTTCTTTAGAATCTTGTTGTATTAAATCCTGTGTTTGAGTTTGATTGTTAGTTTACATCTCTGTTGCATTGTTATAGAAATATTGGAAAGATTTTCATCTATCTGGTAGGGTTTAATTGACACTTATTTAAGCAATTTTGTTGACACTGGGAGTCTTTAAAGCACTTATTTTATGCGCTTACTACAAAAATCCGTAGGAAATTATTAATATATTTCTTTCAATCGACACAATATTTCAAACTTTTGAATATGAAAAGTAGTTTATCCAACGGAAGTTTGCTTTTAATATACAAGGGAAAAATAAACTCTCTTTGTTCGTGTTGATTTAATTGTAATCGTACAAAATATTATTTTTCAATCTATTTCCTTACTTAGCTTATTCTAATACTAATTTATACAATGGAACTATGGAAAATCGCTTCCTGAAAATGCTTTAAACATCAAATGTTTGAAACTTTAAGCACCTATTACTTTTAAACGGACAATTGGTTTATCAAACAATAACCAAGAATACATCTGTGTCTTAAAATTGTGCACAGAATCAGAAATCACCACATAGGAAATAGGGGTCTACATAAGAAATTAAAAAGTTGGCAGCAATATTGGAAAATGATGGGCATTTTTCAGAGTTTGCAAAACAGATTTTTTAAGTTATATGAAAAGAAAACAACAGTCCTCTATTTAAATTTTGTCATCAGAATAATAGTTTACGATATATCAACAGTGCCCGTAATAACAGAATCACCCTGTATACGCAGTGTAGAGAATGTTATGTTAAACTGTCAACCCCCTTTAGTTCCAGGAGCAAAAGGGTAGAAAATTACGTTCCCCCTTTAATTAAACGCTCTATTAGGCAAAGTTATATAAACTAGAAAGTATACCAAAATTGTAAATTCTGACTTTAGGGGTTGTAACTCCAGAGGGATGCTTTTGGTTTAGGTAAATTGTGCTTAATCGAATTATTTAAAGCGCAAGAATCCTTACTTAATTATTTAACACCTTTGCTCGGACACTCTGTAAGTATGCTAAGCTTATTTTAAACAAATTTTGAAATTAATACGCCTTATTGTTGTGCTTTATAAAATTAACACGCTTGTAACGGCGTAAAAGTAATTTATTTGGGGTTATTTTAGAAGGGGATTAAATCGGAAAAATCATTTATCAAAATTAAAATCCAGAATTATTTCATCAATCCCGTTAACGTCTAACTCGGACAATGCGCTGCTTATATTTTCCACTTGTGCACAGTAGATGGGATTGTGCGTTACAAGACTTCTTAGAAACCTATAGAGGCACTGCAAACATTGTTTGTTACGATTGTTTCTTTAAAAAAAAAAGAAGACGCTAAATTTCTTACTCGTCCAGCTTTTTGACTCTTTCTGATTTACACATTTAAACATTCTTCATAACGTTTGGAATATATACAAAGATTTTAAACGGATGGACATAAAAAGTTCATTTAACTCCAGTTTTGATAGTTTTAAATTTTGGCGGCCATCTCAGATACGTCATCTTCAAATTAGGTTAAATTTATTAGGTCATGTGACACATGTTTTTTTTATTCTGAGTATAATGACAGAATCCGTTTTTTTAATACCTTATTTTCATAAAAAGTTATCAACTAATACAACTACAGAACATTTAAAACTATAATTTAAAGGTGGGAAAATGAGTAGGGTACCTTTAAAAACATACATGATGTAGTTTCGAACTGGTGATTTTCAAAGATGCTCAAAATGTTGTCCTAGAGTTACACAGTCCTAAACGTTATAAAATCCAACTACTTTAGTTGTATTAGTTGATAACTTTTTAAGGAAATGAGAAATAAAAAAAAACCGATTCCACCACGGAACTCGGAATAAAAAAAAAAACTTAAACCTGTGTCACACGACCGTAGTTTTATTTAAAAAAAATTAACCTAATTTCAAGATGGCGGATCTAAGATGGCAGCCAAAATTTAAAACTATCAAAAGACTTTTTATGTTCAGCAATTTTAAAGATTTTTGTATATATTCCATACTTTATGAACACTGTATACACAGGTGAGTTCCGCGAAGAAACAGAAAGAATTTCATGGCGAGTTCTACTGGTGAAAATAATGAAAAAAACTGATATGTACATAGTTTTGGAAACACTTCGTTTTCCGTCTGTCCAATCAACATCCTTTCAGCGGCTTTACTTGAAGGCCTTTCGTGCTTGTCAGTGAAGTTTAGGATCCGGTTGTGACCGCGGTGAGCCCCCGAGACAACCAAGGTGATCCCAGGTTTGTACCGGGTTACACGCCTCACACGAAGAAGCTCACTTTTGGTACTAGTTATGAAATATATTAATGCAGTGACGATTAGTTATGGGTTGTTTGTGTTTGTGTTTGGTTTTGGTGAGTGGGAAAGTTTGTGCAATGTTTTGGATCATTTATTTTGCGATTGTTTATTGTTTGAACAAGCGTGTCTGTAAACAATAATATGAGGTAATTCAGTACATCTGTAATGAATATGTTTACGGAGTGCTCACCAAGTGAGCTCATATTTTATTCTCATAACAGAAAAGTTTTTACACTTGACTCTCTTATGAAAACTATAAATAAACTCTGCATATTAAACTTGTTTAAAGTGAGAAAATATCTTTCATCTCGCACACAGATTGGATGAAATCTTTTAAAGAAATAATTGAATTTTACGTGCAAACGTGTTCTTTATCCATGTCATGTAGGAAGGCAGCTCTTGCAGTGTTAATAAAGTCTTGAGACTTACAAGTGTTCAAGTTTTACTAAAATAGATTCCTTGTAAAACTTTAAAAGATAATTTGAAATCTTCCGTGATACTTACTTTTTTTTAAAATGTAGCAATTTTTTGATATTGATATGACAATACTACTGAGTTTAAAGTCTCTTCAAAATTTAAAATTTACATGTAAATAAGGCACAATGCTAAGAATAGTTTAAATGATATTTTAAAGACAAAAATCGTAAGAATTTATTTCAAATATTGCATATTTAAGCGCTTTTCAGATTGTGAAATAAAATGCTCAAATTATTGCACTTCAGATTTTCAATTTTATTTATGGTAGTGTAAATTGCGGATAAAGAAGTACCTAAATTTAACTTTTATTTAATTTCAATTTTTTTTTTTGGCAAAACAAATAAATTTAGGGGAGGGGTGGTAGAACACCCAAAACATTTGAACTAAATATTGATAAATATACAATATGGTAAAAATGGCGGGACTCCGTAAACCATGTGGGATTACACCATTGATCAAATTTTGGTTAAAAGAATCATACTTTGAGGGCAGTTACATGGGATAGCGAATTATACCAATTTTGTTGAAAAGAGGACAAAATAACAACTGATAAAGAGGATAATTAGCTACAATCAGCCGTCATTCTGAACCGTTTCTGCTTAAAGAAGGTTCCAGAAATTTAAACAAATTTAGTTTTTTATAAAAGTTGGAAAATTATCCAATCGTTAAACTAACTATAGTACAATCTTTCTATTACATTACTTAAGGCTCAAAACGGACTGTCAATCCTGGCAACCTTAGCTGGATCTACACATTTTCATATAGTCTTGAGTTAGATCTCTTTCCTATCTGGTATCTCTTGATCAACTCTTGTTATTTTCCGACCAAAACACTATTACAGTATACGAGGGCTAGGGGCCTTTATTTTATGTTATTTCTTCCTTTGTTATAAGGCGATGATAACCGAGAGGTTTGTTTGTCTTTAAACAACAAAGAAAAACATGTTTCTGTTTCATCTAGAGGAAAAGAGTTGTCAAACTATTTTTACAATTCTAAAAAATACAAAAATATTTGGTCATTTGCATTAGACTATATATATTTTTTAATAATTCCCTCTCCTTAATTATGATAAACGTTTTTTTACATGTTCCCCAGTGTGTCTAGTAAGGGTACTACAGATAAAAAAGTTCTTTCGAGGATCAATTTCAAATTGTTTATAAATATAAAACTGGGACTCAGAGAGAATCCAACTCTTCAAACTGAGACCACTGACGATTTTACGCTCTACTTCACACAATCCATTCATGTTGCAATTATTTTTACTTCTCTACGAAGTAAACACAACGAAGTTGTATAAGAAGTTAAACACTTGTGAAAACTTTAATCATTAAACAACTGAAAGACCACAAATTTGCACAGGAAACACTTCATTTGAAACATGACGAGAAGTTTCAATGACATCGAATAAAGTGTTTATTGTATACATTGGTATGTTTTCTTTCATTTGGTAAGAAGGGAGTGTTCGCCAAATTTTATCTTCGATAATTTTGAGTGATCTCCACTGAATTAGAACAAAGTTTGTACAAAATGTCTGTCCATCAATATGTATGTTACGAGTACGATACTAAAAATTTGTTGTATAAATTCTGGTTTTATGAATACAAAAATTGTTGAAAATAGTCATTTTTAAGTTTCCCATATTGATAGAATGGGTTTTTCATAACTGTATAGAGAATATATAGAAAACTGTATTATGTTATATATATATATATATATATATATATATATATATATAT
This sequence comes from Aphrophora alni, assembly GCA_963513935.1. NCBI lineage: Eukaryota > Metazoa > Arthropoda > Insecta > Hemiptera > Aphrophoridae > Aphrophora > Aphrophora alni. The sequence goes on along the minus strand of OY740769.1, from coordinate 91,752,504 downwards.
ATATATATATATCACACCTGTATATCTGTAGCTACAACCCTGGGCCTCACACCTGTATGTCTGGAGCTACAATACTGTGGCTCACACCTTCCGTATGTCTGGAGCTACAACACTGCGTCTCTCACCTTCTGTATGTCTGGAGCTACAACCCTGAGTCTCTCACCGTCTGTATGTCTAGAACTACAACCCTGTGCCTCACACCTTCTGTATGTCTGTAGCTACAACCTTGTGCCTCACTCCTTTTGTATCTCTGGATCTACAACCCTGAGTCTCTCATCTTCTGTATGTCTGTAGCTACAACCCTGTGTCTCACTCCTTTTGTATCTCTGGATCTACAACCCTGAGTCTCTCATCTTCTGTATGTCTGGAGCTACAACCCTGTGTCTCTCACCTTCCGTATGTCTGGAGCTACAACCCTGTGCCTCCCACCTTCTGTATGTCTGGAGCTACAACCCTGTGTCTTACACCTTCCGTATGTTTGTAGTTACAACCCTGTGCCTCACTCCTTTTGTATCTCTGGATCTACAACCCTGAGTCTCTCATCTTCTGTATGTCTGGAGCTACAACCCTGTGTCTCTCACCTTCCGTATGTCTGGAGCTACAACCCTGTGCCTCCCACCTTCTGTATGTTTGGAGCTACAACTCTGTGCCTCACATCTTCTGTACCTCTGTAGCTAAAACCCTGTGCCTCACACCTGTATGTCTGGAGCTACAACCCTGTGCATCACACCTTCTGTATCTCTGGAGCTATAACCATGTACCTCACACATTCCGTATGTGTGGAGGTACAGCCCTGTGCCTCATACCTTCCGTATGTCTGGAGCTACAACGCTGTGCCTCACACTTTCTGTATGTCTGGAAACCCTTGTGCCTCACACATTGTCTTTTATTTAGGTATACAGCGAACGATCTTCACTAACCCCATCACTCTACGGGCTTCCGTTTTGTGGTCCACTGATCCCATAAAGTTGATTTTTGAATGATCTCTCTGTCGTTGCTGAACAGCTCAAACGAGCGTTTGATAAAATTTGATATGTAGACATTTTGTGGGGATATATCGAGACATTTTAAATTTTCTTGGTAACTCTAAAATTGAAGATAATAACAGAAAATTTAGATTTTTCTAAGAATCAATTTAAGGATTTTGAAAAAAAGTAATTATACAATTTTTATAGATTTCGTTCAAAATTTGATAAAATATGAAAATTATCGACAATGTCAAATATGCAAGTAAAAAAAAAAAAACCAGTATTTCAAAACAATTTGCATAAATCTAAGGCTGCGCCCAAGGGTAATTTTCTATAACCTGACTTTCAAAATTGGAGAGAGGAGGAGGATTAGTTTTATTTTCTTAGTAGTTGGTTTTATGTTTGAGCAAAATTGTGCAATATTTTTTCATTATTTATTTTGTAAATTTTTATCGAGACCCTAATAATAATTGAAATAAAATAAAATAACTATCTCATTACTGGAAGATATAACGCTTTATTAAATATTAAATTATTCTCTTTCTTGTTAAATTTAAAAAGGTAGTTTTAGTGCTGTTTATTAATTAAGGTACGTATGTGCTTATCTCAGTTGTATAAACTTTACTTTAGATGTTCTCATATTTTAAATAAAAAAGAAAACGTTGCTTTCATTGAAAGAATAATTGAATAAATTTGCGTACAAAGTGCTTGTTACTCTTGGAGGCAAGTGGCCTGTTATTACATCTTCAACAGAATGATAATTCATAATTTAAATAATAATATACATTGCATCAACTTGTTTGTAGTTAACTAGCATAGTGTAGAGTTAAGGGTCTTTGGAATTAATATTACACTGCAAGAGTGAAAAATAAAAATTGAAAATCAATTTAGAGGGTGTTTCAAAAAGGATTTTAAAACTTCAAAACAAGTAGAAATGTATAAAAATAACCTAGAAAATCGGATGTCGTGTCATTTTAAAGCAAAATACATCAAGTTTGACTCACGTAGTACCACCACCACCGTTGTTGTGAAAAATGTCTACTTTCGCTGGTGCTGAACTCTCTTTCTACGAAACAAACTCCGCTCCTACAATCCTACGCAATTTTCTTACTCTGTATGGAAAGGATCCTCCAAGATCTTACAATTTACTCTTGCCACCAAAATTGGGTTGTTCTGTATGACATGGTAAGTGACCAGGCCGACAGCCAATTCCTAATGATGCTGTGCTTCATCCCGTAGCGTCGTGGATATCACACACGGATCGGATCGGACCGGAAACAGACAGTGAGGTTGCAGAAGGAAGGCGAGACTGTCGAACGTTGCCAGAGTACCAGAGTACCGCCGACGTCGTTGAGTTCTTCAGGAGAACACTCCAAGGACCACGAAGGATCACAGTCGGATACTGTTAAGCTCCAACAACAGAGGTGATCAAGCTACAGGTAGATTCTGTTCTTGTATTATCGTCGAACAGATCAGACAATACGAAGAAAGATTAACTGAACTAACTCTGCTTCACTCTGGGTTAAAGATAGTAAAACCATTGTATTAGTCTAGATAACTGGCCCACTGATAATGTGTACTTGTTTTTAATGGTGATATGGAAGTTATTTGAAAATATAGTACACTGAACCATTGATTGTTATTTAATGAAACCCGAACACATTATCTGTTTTATAACAAAAGTTTTAGGTTAAATAAAATCCGTGAAAGAATGGTAAGGGGGCGGATCAAAAACTCAGCCAGTAAATTATTTTTATTCCCAATGAATGAAATAACATTAATGTGGTTGTATAAATTAGATTAGCTGACATTGTTGAAATGTAGGCTAATTGTGACAACTTTATGTGATTTTAAGTTATTGATTAGAACGATGAAAACTGCTATATTTCTGTGTTATGAACAGTTTGCATTATACTTGAATAATAGAATATATTAATCATAGGTAACCGCTGAGGTGGTTGCGGAGAAAGGGGAAGAGTTATTGATTAGTCTGGAGTTTAATTTGCCTCACATTGTAGTTAGCATAATATTGCAACAATAGAAAATACATGGTTTTCATATTAAATCAGTGCCATGATTTATGTATGTCGTTAAATTATATGTGACTCAGCCATAATGGCGTGGTGGAATACAAATGGAAGACAATTGTGCTCAATAATGATAGAAAATAGGATTACATATCTTCCGAATTTTTCTTTTACGCTGTATTAAAAATGAAATGTTTTGTTTCGATAATCACGGTTAGTTTACAAAGGTCTCTTATTAATCAATTGTCACTGAAATTACATTGTATTGTGTCAATCACACTAAACCAACGTTGAAAAGAGCAATTTAATCATGGGATTGTTATTGATAGATTATCAACAATTACAAGTGTTAAAGCTGTATAGGCTAATTGGAAATTGCCCAGTTAGTAGTGAAATACAGACTAGAGAGTGAAACCCAAGATGAATTTAATATCTCAATCTGTTTTGAAGAATTATATGTTTAAAATTTCAAAAATAGTTTTTCAACATTTGTAATTCTTCTTGTAACAGTAATAGCTAACTATATTGAAAACACACTTCAATGACAGGTTAGCTATAAAATAAATTTTTTCTAAGTTGTTTTAATGGGAGAAAACCTTAACACTGCCTTAAAAAAAAAGAAGAAAAAAACATTAACCTCGAATATTGTATTAGCCTTAGGGTTGGAAAAGAACATCAGTTGGTCTACCAGATAGGAAAGACGAAAGTGACGGATCTACCCCAAGACTACATAAATAAAGGTGTAGATCCAGCTAGGGTCACTTGGGTTTGTTACACCTATGCTCACTATAAGTCCCTGAAAGAAAAATATAACATATTATACAGGTTACACTCGATAATATTCAAGCTTTATTGTTAGTCGCGTCCCACAGAAATAATCCATAATTATCTAACCTCAGAAACGATTTTAATAGTTCTTTCATGTCTAAATAGCATTTTAATTACGTACCACATTTGTTTTTTTATAAACGCTACGCCAACTTATAAAAGCCCAAAATTGTTTTACTTTTGAAGTGTAATGTACTTTTATTATGTTCTCGTTAGTTAGAGGTTTTTCTTATTGTTGCTAAAGATATATCTTATAAATGTTATTTTAATATTTTAATTTACTATTTTCTTTTGGAATGGTTGGTAGTAGTAGTCTACTATAAATACCTTATTGGTTGTCCTTTACCAATACCTTTAGTTATAGGGGTTGCTACAACGCTGTTTCGCCGAACACAGTCGCCTTCGTCAGGCACTTTACTATAAACAAACAGGTAACATATACATTAAACACATTCTGAGTCGAGTTCTTCTTTATACATAGTCGTTGTTAAAATTATCTGTGGCCACATATATAAACTATCCGATCTATCCTGTACCCGGCAGAAGGTTGGGTAGGACGATGTTTGCTTTATCGTAATGAAGGTTCAAAGTTTGTTTACCGGGTAATCATTTGTGTTTTAATTTCAGTTTGTTATTGTCTCGTTAGGAATTAAGTGTTAGGGCTTAAAATAAAATAAAAGTATATTACAAGTAAAATATTGAGAAACTGCAACCTTATAACACGTCAAGGAAGACAGAGTCCTATATAAGCTTCCAGCAGTGGAGAAACGAGGTCAGAATTGTGGAGCAAGGGTAGGAACGCTGCCAGTTTGAAACATAGCCCAGGGACTCTGGATCAAGATAGTCGTTGGAGGAAGACTAGAGGCGTGTTGTTGCAGAAATAGAACCACCGGAGTTCATGACATTGGAAGGGAGAGCAGGCTTCATGTGTACATTAAATGCACTCTTGGACGCATTAGTCATTATTACATTGGAAGTGTTCTGTATTGAGTTCTTAGAGTGATCTATTTAAATATCTTTGTATCTTAAATATAGAAATAGTAGAATGTTCCATATGGATGTAGCCTATAGTTGATATATTTGGATATACATGTGAGTTAATACAATGAGCAATTTTGTTATCTCTTTCGGAACTAGAATCCTAACAGCCCACATTTATCACAACGTTAAAAAGGGCATTTCAATGAGGAATTTCAGATTTACACAGAATAGAGAAGTAAAGCCAAGGCCACACTCGTATCCAGCCTCGGCAAAACTGTTTTAAGATCGGTATTGGCACAAATAGTGTGGCCAGAACATCATTGGCAGTCAAATATTCGAGGCTGGAAGATATTGGAAGGCTGGTCGAAGAGAAGGACAAGTACCGTCCACCCTCAATGACAAGTCAAAGTGCCGACTCCCTTCCCCATTTTCACACATTGGCCTAACATCGCCAAACATTTATTTTGTCTCGTTCATGATTTACGTCTGCAATTGTTGTCAACAATTCTGGTAGTATATTATTTAATTCAATCATCAATTTATATAAACTCAATTAATTTCTTAATTAGTAATTCAATTATTTTGTCATTTAAAAATTTAATATTTAAGTCCAATTTACTCTCTACAACTTTTCAAATTTCAATCCAAATTTTCCATGATCTATAATTCTGATTTAACATGAAGTTATCAAATCTGGATCCCTACTGTAAAATATTTGAAGTTCATAAATTACCTTTTTCGATCTTAGCCTGAAGTTTCTAGAAGTTGAAAGATAGATCGGCTAAACTCCGTACATTTATTTCAATAGATTAGAGTTAACCCCTCCCACACACAGCTGTTCACTTCCCACATGCTTCTTCCTATCTTGTAGATCATTAGTTAAGTGATCGACTTTCACTCTGAAACTTACTTCGACAGACGGAAAGTTCTGGAGGCTGAAAATCTTTTGTTTTAGTAACGCGATAATTTAATCTGTTTTGGGTAATGTTCAAATATTGTTAACGGTCTAACGTTTTTTGCACAATACATGCGAAAAAACGGGGGAAAAGGGGAAATTTCATTTGAAATGCAGCAAAAAATAAAAATAAATTATTGTAATCTTTCCCAATATATAGTTATAAGTATGGAAACTCATTATAAACTTTGAAACTGTTTCAGATAGAACACTGTAACTTTTACGATAAGTTATCGGTCAACTGTCTAACCTTTTGACGAGGAACAGAATTTCAACCCCTTTTTGTTGGGGGGTAGCCCAGGGATTGTAACTCAAATATTTAAAATGGTAACACCCTTTGAGGAGTATATCCCTAAGGGTAAATAATTTTTCAGTAAACAAACATAATTTGAATTTCTATCTCCGAACTTTCAATAATACAGGTGGAAAATGTTTTAAAAATCACTCTGTATTGTGGAAATATATTATTATTATTTAAAAAAATGATCAATGCCATTACGATATAAAGAAACTTCTTGTCCCATTTTTCAAATTTAATACGTTAAAAATCTTTAAACAATATATAACTCAGTTATTTTACACATTTTTTCGTTTCCCAAAAAATACATATAAAGCAGCGTCAATTTTCAAAATATTCTTTATTCAATACAGATAACATTTTCCTTTCTAAGTGTTTTTAAATATTATTATATTATCGAAATCTTGAAAAAATGTAATCTTACAGATTGCTCTCCTTATACGAAGAAACGGATAGAATTTCAGGACGAGTTCTACAGGTGAAAATGTTCATATGAACATAGGTGTCTGGACACACTTCGTTTTTCGTCTGTCAACCATTTTGTAATAAAAAATAATATTGATAACTTTTGTAATTTGTAATATTATGAGTTTAAATTGGTATGCGCATTGTTTAGACTATTTTTTATCAGTATACCAAAATCCAAAATCTTTACTATATAAATATTCAAAATGGCGACCGTTGAAATTTTTAAAAGGTAAATATTTCTGGAACCGTTTATATTTTACGAAACATTTTGTAAGAGACAAAATATTTATATTTTTGAAAGACAAACAAAATGGTTTTTTAAATTTTTCTGTACCTTGAAAAATAATTAAATTATCATCAAAAACTTAAAACTAAAAAATTAGTAATTGTCATGAACACACAAAACATTATGATAGGCCTACTAGTTATTTCTTATTATACAGTATCAATAATTCGTGCTAAAAAGCAATATTGTTGTGTACGAAAATAAGTTATAATTTAAATAGAAAATTTTGAAGTTTTAAACAATTTAAAGTATTTTTTTTTTTTTTTTAGTGTGTTATGATAAAAAAATTTACTTTTTATCACTGGAGAGAAATAGCTGAAAGTATTACCTAACCTAACCTAGTCATTCCAGGGCTACAAATGAACTACCATAGTTTTAGCTTACTTTACTGTCAATATGATTGTGGTCCAACACATTACGCAGGACGTTGATGAATTGTTTGATGGTAAAGTTATTGCAAATGTTCAAACTTTTTTTTAACTACATGGCAATTGCAGGCAACCAGGATTGTATTATAAATGATATTATCTTTTGTTACCTTTTTTAGATATGTCTACGATCCTATTTTGAACTTAATATTACTGGTTTCGACAGTCAAATTGTCATCATCAGATTTCTTTGTGCACTACCATGCCTGGTGCAAAAAGTGTTGTTTGTGTTGTGTTATGTTTTATACATGAAGCTTATTAGCTGATGGAATAAATCTGATGATAATAATTTGATTGTCGAAACTGGTAATTTTAAGGTCAAAATAGGATTGTAGATAAACCTACAAAAAGGTAAGAATAGATAATACTTATCGTTAAAAACATACAATTATCTAATTTTAAACGTATAATTCTCTAAAACTGATTAAAATATTAAATTCATTTTGGATTTTAATCGCAGTTTGTATTTCACTCCTAACTGGGCAATTTTCAATTAGCCTAGACAGCTTTAACACTTAATTGTTGATAATCTTTCAATAACAATCCAGTATTAATTGCTCTTTTCGACGTTGGTTTAGTGCGATTGCAATGTAATTTCTGTGACAATTAATTGGAACATCAGCAGCAGCTATCATGTGTGTAAAGTTGTATATCTACCTATACCACCTTCGATGTCACTCTGTGGCTGTGTGTAAGGTTAATTCGAAAACTGTTAAACTAATTTTTATGCGTTTTCCTTTTATATGCGGGGACGATGTGTGGTTAAATTGACGTATTTTTTAAATTCAAATTGATTGAGTACTTCCCATGTTAAAAAAAAAAATTACAAAATATTCAATCAGAATTTTGAAATAAAATCTCATTTTCTTAAGATTTTTGACAACTTTACACTAACAGAGTTGATATTTATGATTTAAATGCTATTCTGAACTGAACAATTATTTAAAAAAAATTACAATAATTTCGAAGATTTATTATTTTTTCCCCAAATAATTAAGCGAAATCCACATTTTCTCATATATTTTGATATTTTAACAAAACTATATTTGATCAATTACATTATCGTTATTTAGATAGGTTAGGTTTGATAGGTTAATGATATTTCGTAATAATAGCATATTGTCTATACATCTACTTAAAATGTTATAGGCCAATTAAATTTTTAGTATTTTGCCGATAACTCGGTTATCCCTTAACGTACAGAAAAAAACAAAACAATTAATTTGTCATTTAAAAGTTAACAATTTTTTCTGTTGTAAATATTTTGTAAATTTAACGGGTTTAGAGATATTTTCCATTAAAAATGTTAAACTCCCGCCATTTTGAAAGTATACAAGAAAACTTTCTGGTTTTTTTGTAACCTGGTTAAAGGCTAAATCAAAAAATTATATACCAAATTTGAACTCATAGTTTTATATACTTCCAAAAATATATGTATTTTTTATAAAAAACAAAATGGCCGATAAATGGTAAACGAAACGTTTTTGTAGCTATATTTATTGGGACTTTTATCTTATTTTTACCTAAGGAACAATTCTATAAAGCAGTTCTGGGACACCCTGTAAAATGCATTTAATTAATTTTATTACATTTTTGAAATATTTTTTTTGATGAATTTCTATGTTGTACATTACCCTGAGATTCTAAATTAAACCTTGACTGGGCGTTGTGTGGAAGTGAGACAGTTAACAATGAATAATGATTCAGTGTGTAAAAGCATAAAAAAAACCTAATATACTTGTACTGTACATTTATTTCCCCTCTAGTTCACAACCCAACAACCCCAGTGGAAGTCACCACTGGCAGATAGCGTATAGCGTTGACAACGTAGGTTGTGATAATAAACTGTAATAATATATTTAACAAATTCTATTATTATTAAAAATTTCACAAGCCTTTGGAGGCTTTTAGCTACCTGACAAACAGTACATATCCATTAATCTCTATCCTGACACAGTTAATATATTCAAATACTTTTCTACGCTGTCCATTTAGTTAAAAGTTAGAAGTTCCTGCTCATTAACATTAAACACAATTCTATTAATTCAAAACTAATCTACTTATTGAACACATTTTCAAAACCGATTTGCTAGAGTTTCGCTTGAATCTATTCTTATTCCAGCTTTCGTGAAGTTCGTTGTGACTGTTTTTTGTGTGCAAGATTACTTTTTCTTTCCCCCCTTTTTTTTAAATTATATATTTTTTTAATATTTAACAGTTCTCTATATCCTTACTTGATTTTTATCTTCCAATATAAATACAAATTTCACATTAAATTTATTGTTTCTTTGAAAAATATTTGTGTTTAAGCATTTGTTAGACATAAATGTCAAACATGGGAAATGGATATCATCGAGGATTGTGAAATGTATATGGTCAACGTGAAACATAATCTTAATCGGTAATAACTTATGTCTTTTTTGTATTAGGTTGAGGTATGTGGCTAGATTAATTCACACCAACCAGCTTTGATAAGAGCTTACTTTAAGTAGCACATTGTATTCTCATTCGACCTTAGATAAAGCGTAAACGCTAGATTAATTATCTTACTGCGCTATCCTTCCCAACAACCAGCTTTGATAAGAGCTTACTTTAAGTAGCACATTGCATTCTCATTCGACCTTAGATAAAGCGTAAACGCTAGATTAATTATCTTACTGCGCTATCCTTCCCAACAACCAGCTTTGATAAGAGCTTACTTTAAGTAGCATATTGCATTCTCATTCGACCTTAGATAAAGCGTAAACGCTAGATTAATTATCTTACTGCGCTATCCTTCCCAACAACCAGCTTTGATAAGAGCTTACTTTAAGTAGCATATTGCATTCTCATTCGACCTTAGATAAAGCGTAAACGCTAGATTAAAATTATCTTACTGCGCTATCCTTCCCAACAACCAGCTTTGATAAGAGCTTACTTTAAGTAGCACATTGTATTCTCATTCGACCTTAGATAAAGCGTAAACGCTAGATTAATTATCTTACTGCGCTATCCTTCCCAACAACCAGCTTTGATAAGAGCTTACTTTAAGTAGCACATTGCATTCTCATTCGACCTTAGATAAAGCGTAAACGCTAGATTAATTATCTTACTGCACTATCCTTCCCAACAACCAGCTTTGATAAGAGCTTACTTTAAGTAGCATATTGCATTCTCATTCGACCTTAGATAAAGCGTAAACGCTAGATTAATTATCTTACTGCGCTATCCTTCCCAACAACCAGCTTTGATAAGAGCTTACTTTAAGTAGCATATTGCATTCTCATTCGACCTTAAATAAAGCGTAAACGCTAGATTAATTATCTTACTGCGCTATCCTTCTCAACAACCAGCTTTGATAAGAGCTTACTTTAAGTAGCATATTGCATTCTCATTCGACCTTAGATAAAGCGTAAACGCTAGATTAATTATCTTACTGCGCTATCCTTCCCAACAACCAGCTTTGATAAGAGCTTACTTTAAGTAGCATATTGCATTCTCCTTCGACCTTAAATAAAGCGTAAACGCTAGATTAATTATCTTACTGCGCTATCCTTCCCAACAACCAGCTTTGATAAGAGCTTACTTTAAGTAGCATATTGCATTCTCCTTCGACCTTAAATAAAGCGTAAACGCTAGATTAATTATCTTACTGCGCTATCCTTCCCAACAACCAGCTTTGATAAGAGCTTACTCTAAATAGCATATTGTAAAGTAAGGTTATCTTGAGGTTTTCAAGGATAAATATGTTTTGAAAGTCCTTAACTGAAGTATCTTTAACTGTTATCTTATAGTCTCTCTGTTTGGACAGATTTTGGTATTATTGGGATGGTAGTGAATTTGTTTAGGTTAGACTTTGTTTTTGCTAGAAAGTTTTAGCGACGCATATTGTTTGCTATTTCCACCAGCATCTAGTGTAATTCATATCGGAATGTATATAAACATGGGTAGCGTATCAGTTTCGACTGTCTTTAGATTCTCTCTTTATACGTCTCTAACGAAAAGCGAGGTAAGCAAGAAAACAGAGAAGAGACATAATATCATCGTAACTATGGCAGTTGCTCGAGTGTTACAATGACTCCACGGGGAGTATTTTGAATCTTTAATTTCAGAAGGGGGGGGAACTCGGAATTATGTGAACTTTGTTCCTTTATAATGGAAATATTTGACAGGCTTTCAGAAATGTGTTGTTTAAGGGAACATTCATAGTATAACGAATATTACATTTGTATATCATCCATTATAAATTACATCTTCTGAAAAAAAGAAAAACATTAATTGATTTTATAGAATGTTTTCTTTTTTGTAACTGTCTTCTGATGAAGGTGATTTAGACTCGATGTGAAAGTTTCATAAAAATCGATACAGTAATCGACCAAAGGAGGAAATTTGTGTTTTATATGGGCAGGGTGCATACTGACAAACGTATTGAAATAAATAGAAACGTTTATTTAAATATATGTCCAAAAGTACTTTGCTTTTAGTTCATCATAAAATAATTTATAATTTTGGGATGTGATATGAAATTGAGTCCATGTTTGGTATATGTATTTCCTATGTAACATTTCACAAGTATAGGCAAAACCAAGAGTTTAATTTGTAAATTTTCAAAATGGCGGCTCTTCAAAGTTTTGAATGTCCTAATCAACTAACTTTATAAAAATATGTACAAGAGAAAAAAATATTACTCTTTGAACTAAAACGTAATGGTAGTTTTATTTTTGTATAGGTGAAATTCTAGAAAATTTCATCAGGCGAAAATAAGAAAAAAACTTCCTATAAACATAAGTCCGGAAATGCATAGTTTTAGAATTATCCGACATTTTTTTTTTTTTTTTTTTTTTTTTTTTTTTTTTTTTTTTTTTACAAAACACTTTATATCTTTGGAAATAGAAAAGAAAAGATATTGAGCTCAAATTTGGTGTAAATATTTGTTACGAAACCTTTTACCCCTGTACAAGAAACCACAACGTTCTTTTGTAGGCCTATATATTTTCAAAATGGCGGCAGTATAAAATATTTAATGTCAAATATCTCTATAACCGTTAACTTTACAAAAAATTTCAGGAAACAAAAAAAAGTTACTTTTTAATAACAAACAAAAGTGTTTTTATTTTTTCCGTAGCTCAAAAGATAACCGAGTTATTGGCCTAAAACTAAAAATATAACTTGTTGGTAGTTGTCTATAATAAATAAATTTACTGTAGAACCAATATTTTTTAAAACTTATTAAATAAAATCACTAAAATTGACAACAAACGCTTAATTTGACAAGAAATTCGTAAGAGAATCAAAATTTGTAGATTGTTATAATAAATATAGTAAACCTTTGATTAATATCCGTTCATAAATTATGGTATTTGGAGATTTATTAATCTGGTCAAGATGTTTAAAATCGGTTGCAAAATTTCACACACACACAAGACTAAAAAGCAGAAAATAATTTATAGTAGACCCATACAGATTTATAACCCTTTACCGATTCCTTAACCATTAAATATTGTTCTGAAAATTTGTGATTGTGAATTTTTAATAGCTATGAAAATACTTGTAAGATTTAAAACTAAAAACGTGGGGCGAATATAATTTTGATAATAGTAAGGAGTGTAGGGAATAGCTGTCGTTGTTGTTGAGAAAACTCTAAAAATTCCTAATGGAGGACAATAACCTCCTAATTTAACAGATGCAGATAATCTTCTATTATCTATTTCATGAGCTCCATGTTTTTCGTTTTAAATTATGTATGGGGCTACGGAAAAATATTTTATATTTTTTAGTTTGTTTTAAAAAAGTGGTAAAATAATTAATTAATATATTAACTACCAGTATGCGAAGTATATAGTAAAATTGAAAATACTCAAATTTTAGACCTCAGTCTTTATTGATTTTCATGTTACATGGAATCAGGAAACCTAAAAACCTGATTTTCGACATGCCGTCTGGCAGTAATTATCGGTGTCATCTATACTTTAAGCACGATGCAGTCACAAAAATAAAGTTAGAAAAATGAAATTGGTTTATAGGACTATTTTTTATAGGTTTTTTGTTGTACTCATGAAGAACTCTTTTGAAATTCAGATAAATTGAATTAAAAATGTCAAAATGGCAGCCAATTTTTGTTCACTAAATTAGATAAACATTTGCAGATCTCAATTCTACATGTGTACCAATCTTCTCTTTTTACGATGAAAAATAGCGAAGTTATTGTTAAAAATGTATCTTGGAACCCCGAGTTACTAAGGAAATGTGATATTCTTAGAGTTACGAGATCCGACCGTAGCTCCTTCACATATGTTTAGCTTCGAAGTCTGTCATGGCCGAGACATTAAGACGAGCGAAGCGAGTGGAGACTTTTTAAGATTTACACATCGATGAGAACTTTTAGGACGTAACCGACTACAAGAAAGGAAAGACACACCAAATTAGGAGGTTCAGAAAACCTGTACAATAATTGTCTTAAATAAACTTACCCTACTGGATAAGACTCTTTTATCTACCAATACAATTTAACATTTCCTACAAGGCCCAAGAGACTATTTTCTGGGCATTACATTTAGAGGATCTGCTTGTATGACGTGACTGGGTAAGTACCATGATGCCCTCAACATCTTTATATATTCATTACGTTTTGAGTTACGATAAATCTGTGATTCAGTTCTGTTTTCAAAGCTCTATAAAAGCAGTTACAAAGTAAAGGATTATTTCACAGTCCCACTTCTCTCTCAGTGACAACACTTTACATAAAATAAAACCCAGCTGACACAAGCTTTATGTTTCCTTTGTCAAGAGCCTTTGTTCAACTTTTGAAGTGTGTGTCATGTGGCAGTGAAATAATTAAAAGGTGTACAAATAATGCTGAAGTGTGTATGTAGTCTGTTAAATTAGTTAGATGGAAAGTCAAACCAACTTTAGTTAATGTCTCTTTTTGGGAAACTGCTTTTAGAGATAACGGAGTGTCTGTGCAGTTTGAGTCAGGACTATGAAATGTGCACCGATCTTGGTATATGGAACAAGATTGAAAAGTCGATTCATTTTGTAACATATATTCGGGACTAGTTGTGCACTTTTTATATAATTATAGAATCCAATTTCTTTTATATAGGTTAATTTTTTTTTAACGCACAAAATTTTTCTTTTTTGTTTGGAGAGGGGCAACTAAAACATTTCAAATTATAGTCTCTATCGAATGGGAAATTAATTTAAAGTGAAATAAACGAGTAGTGTAAAAACACGCAAATTGGAGGTCCCTTCGTTGTCTCTAAAAAATTATAATATATCTAGAATATTCATAATAACTTAAAACTCTATAAACCCCACATAACTTAAATTATCCTTAAAATATACCTTTTAAATTATCAGTTTCAATTATTTGATCAATTGGTTTTGTATTTCTAAAATGAAAGCTTTTAAAATATCCTCAGGTGCTCGCTTATAGTGAGGTGTGGTAATCCTAAACGACCCAAGATGGATCTATACCTTTCATCATTCCTGTCAGGTCTCTTTTGACCAACTCTTTTTCTTTTACGATTCTAACGTTAGTAGGTCTTTATTTTACGTTCTTCCCTTACTTTTTTATAAGGCAATGATGACCGGCAACTCACACATTTCAAATGATAATCTCCATCGAATGGGACATCATTTTAAAGACAAATAACCGAGTTGTGTGAAACCATGCAAACTGGAGGACTTTACGTTGTTTCTATCTACAATGGCAGCCAATAGTACTTTAAAATGCCTCGCTACGGGTGTGGCAATCCTGAAGGTCCCTTAGGTGGTTCTACAACTTTTGTCGTGTATTTATCTTGGAATAGATCCCTGTCTTTTATCTTTCCTGTTCGGTCTCATTTGACCAACTCTTGTTATCTTTTGATCCTAACATTAAAGGGTCTTTATTTTAAGTTCTTTTCTTCCTTTTTTATAAAGGAAGATAATCTAGATGATCGAGAAGTTTATCATTTTCAAAAAATAAAGAGAGAAATAGGAAATTAAAATAGTGCTCTGTGTTCCTATTTGTTACTTAAGCTCGAAGAGAGTTTGATTTTCAAGGAGACAGCTAACTATCCAAACAATGTTTAATAATTTAGATTTTGCTATAAAAAAAGTCCTATTGTGACTGAGGACTCAAAGTATAATTCAATTTTTTTGTGGTCTGGAGGTCGTAAGTGAAACTTTAAAATTATCTCGAGTTGTATCTTAATTGAAAGCTCAGAAACAATATTGTGAACAGTTTTGTTTAGTTGGTCCTTTAAAAAATTGAGCTTATGATGTGAAGTCGACGCTTCGCTCACAGGCCTATTATTCGTTAATTAGGCCAAAATTTCACAAATTGACACCGTTTTGTTGTTTATCGTTAATGATTTTTTAAATTTAGATGCTTGAAAGCTCATTTCAAGCTAAAGTAAAAAACTCTAGTGTAGATAAGACATCTGTTGCAGATAAGATCAACTTAATTTTGTTTGTTGAGACAAAGTTCCCTACGCGCCAAATGTTTTTATTTAAATTAATAAAGTCCAAAAAATGGGTTTTTATACATTATATCAAAACTTAATTGGAGTGGATCTTTTGGGACAACCGGTATTTTTATAGAATGCGTCATTTAAATTGGAATAAGTGAAAGTTTCAAAAAATGGTAAGTTGTAAACAAAATCTTGTAGACAACAGCTATTTGGTACTGAAATAGTAATCAAATTACTTTATTAATTTTTTATTTGTTCTATTATTTCACAGTAATTTTTTTAAGTAATAAATGAAACTTATATTTTTTGTTGTGAATTATAATTTTACGCTAAAAAATGATAAACTTTAATCTGAATAATTTTTAAAGTATTTGTAGATTTTCCGACCTTTAAGAATTTTATCGAGAAAATTCATTTTTAGAGAAAAACAACAAAAGATCAAATTTGTATATTTAAGTTAAAACTTTTAACTTAAAGATACAAAATGATCTTTTGTCGTTTTTCTCTAAAAATGAATTTTCTCGATAAAAACTCAGAAAATATTATCAGAATTTTGTATCAATTATTTAGTTTGTAGTTAAAAATAAATTACCAAAGTGAAATAGGATTTAAAAAAATTGTGTAAGCGATTTTTAAAACGCTTATCGACCATCCTAGAACCACACAATATCACTTCCTTTCTCTCTACTTCTTTCTCTGATCTCCTCCATTTTCACTTCTCTCTCATTCTCTCGAATTCTTTCTTCTGTCCATTTTCCGTTGCTGTGCTCTTCTTCCGGTCCTAGAAAAATCTTTATTTAAACAAATTCATTCTAAAGTCTCGTGTGAAGTAATGGAGTTCTCTTATCTGCTTTCGCCTTTCGTGCTTCTTAATTTTTCGAAAATTTGTTTATTAATTCTGTCTGGTGTGATCATATGCTCCCAACATTTCGGCCATCCTTTTCTGATTGTGGTTTCCAAGTCTCAGTTTCCTCACGTTTATTTATTTTATTCCAGTCTATAACCTACTTTTGTTATTCTTGGGCCATGGATTCTTCTCAATATTGTGTTTTCGATTTTGAGGAGGCTTTCAAAATTGGTTAGGTTTGGTGTTTCTATTCCGTACAAGATTACAGGAATTATTTGTAGTTAATAATGTTTTGTTCTGTTATTATTCTAACTATGTTTCGTTGTAGACTATGCATCAAGTGTTTTGGTTTCAACTTGTCTTTTGTATTGAATGTTTGTTTAGTTCTTTTTCATAAAAAATCAATCTTGTTTTCTTTATTTTGTTTTATTTTGATGAGTTTAATGGAAGATAGAACTTTGTGAAATAAGTTAAACTGGCACGTAACACATACCTGAAGCTACACATAACAGATCATCAGTGTCATTTCACTGTTAGTATTTAGTATTCAATAATCTATTAATAAGATTTAGTTTAGCAGGTATACCTGCTAGTTTTGTTTTGTTATTTCTACGTGTGTACTGTGTACAGTGTTAAACCTATTTAATTAATTAATAATGGAACCTACGTTCGGTAATATAAGTTATTTTAAACATATTTTATCACAATTTACTGTATTTATATGAAATGATGTAAGTGTAAATAGATTTTAATTATTTTCGTTGTTTGGTATATTAATTTATTAACATTGCGATTTAGTGATTAAGTTAAGTTTTCATTTTATTATTATTTTATTTTCCCTGATTTTCTATCCATCGGCCCAATAGTTAACCTATTTTAAGGGAACAACTAAATTTTTGAATGTATTGTTGTTCAGAGCAATCCCGATAGCTCTGTTTCTAAACAGTTGTTCTTTGGGAACAGGTTTACGGAACTGTTCCGGCACATTACTTAAGTTCGGTCTACCACGTGTTAGGCCACGCCTACCTTCTACTCACTCCTATTGATTGTAGTCGTTCTGCCCAGACCTGCCGGAATCTTCAATTATTACGAATGGTCTAGTTAGTAGGAGTAGGTCATCATGGATTTATATAGTAATTACCATTGGTGTGTTTATTTGATTGCCAATATTCTCTACTAGTCGGATATTGTAACACTTTTTGAGTTCTTTCGCACAATACTTTATTCTCTGTATACTGATTTAAATTTATAATTTGTCAATAACATAATTATTGACAATAATGATAATTCCTAACAATAACAATATTATTGTTTATATTGATGACCGACGGTACTTGATAGAATTCCATGTTATATAAATAAAACACACACAAATTCTTTACATTGTATAAGCCTCGTCAATGCCGTAATTGGCGAAACCATGGTCGGCTAGACCAATAAATTGTAGATTTTAACAAAAGAATTTGTGTATGTTTTTAATAACATAATTAGCAATAATGATAATCCCTAACAATAAGAAATTACAATAATGATAATTCCTAACAATAACATAATTAGCAATACAGTAATGATAATTCATAACAATAATATAATTAGCAATAATGATAATTCCGAACAATAACATAATTAAATAATGATAATTCCTAACAATATCATAATTAGCAATAATGATAATTCATAACACTAACATAATTAGCAATAATAATATTCCTAACAATTCATATTAGCAATATTGATAATCCCTAACAATAAGATAATTACAATAATTGTAATTCATAACAATAATATAATTAACAATAATGATAATTCCGAACAATAACATAATTAGCAATAATGATAATTCCTAACAATATCATAATTAGCAATAATGATAGTCCATAACAATAAGATAATTACTATAATGATAATTCCTAACAATAACATAATTAGCAATACAGTAATGATAATTCATAACAATAATATAATTAGCAATAATGATATTCCTAACAATTCATAATTAGCAATAATGATAATCCCTAACAATAAGAAATTACAATAATGACAATTCCTAACAATAACATATTTAAGAGTAATGATAATTCCTAACAATATCATAATTTACAATAATGATAATTCCTAACAATAACATAATTACAATAATGATAATTGTATTCATAACAATAACATAATTACAACAATGACAGTTCGTAACAATAGACTACTAGTTCTCTGATAAACTACTTAAAAATTTCAAATAATCATTTCGGTTTGCTAAGCAGTAGTTTAATTGAGATTATTCCCAAGATATTGTTCTTTGTTTTGTTTATATCTGTGTGTTGTATAATTTGTTATTATTTGTTTATTATATTTAATCTGCGATACCAGGACGAACTATTAATATAAATTATACAAACACCCCGTCTAATAATGTCTTTCAAGATAAAAAATATTTTAATTTCAGTAAAGCAGTAAGTTGTTGAGGTGATCTGCAAAGTGATAGATACACAAAAGACTCGATATTGGGGTTGAAGAAGTGCTTTAAAGTTAGAAATTTGTAAGTGCTGAGACAAATATCGACCAGTAGATTTTCTTTGGAGATTTTATTAAAACTGATATACAAATTTTGAATAAAATCGAAATTTTAGTTTTATGGCAGTTTCCTTTAAACATTTTGGGTTTGTTATTTAGTTTATATTTATTTAGTATATATGTGTGAGCCTGTAGGATTTATTTATATTCACCAGGTGAGAGGTTTGTTTTCACTCCGTTACCGCCTTTGTTTAGTTGTGCTACAATTTAATTTGATAAATTACTTCGCACAAAGGGAGTTATTGCTTTGACAATTTGTGTCGACAGTTTGTCAATAACAAACTAAATCCCTTTCCAATGTTATGGAGTAGTTTATACATATTAAACTATTCAGTCCAAAGGTTTACGATTGTTTAATAAATATTTAAAGGTTTATGTATAGTAACAGTCACGTGATCTGTTAATACAAATATACAGAAATGAGGTGGGTTTTAAGTTGACAGGTCTATTTAGTCAGTTGTTACATAACCTCAAAGTGCTAACTAAGGAAAATGAATTTATTTTAGTTGTACTGCCTTCAATTTTGCTGAAATAGCACATGTTTAACTATGACTTGTTGAAGTTTAATGTAAATGATGAAATTACCCAGCCCAATTATACAGGATGTCCAAAAAGTATCAGAACGGCGTTATATTTTTTGAACCATTGCGGATTAAGCAATTAAACACCTTAAAATATACTTTTTGAAGCAACTATCAATTTTTCATCACCTCATGAAACAATTTTTCTGGATAGTGAGTGACTTTTCACCTCCAGTCCTCCACGGTCTATAGACCAAAGAACACATCAGATTCAAAAATTGTCTCCGTCCACATCGTAAACTGTTCCCACTGGAGGTTAAAAGTCACTCACAATCCAGAAAAATTGTTCCTTACATCCAGTGTGGATTATCTGGGTTTTACTTATGTAACTCATACCAAGAAACAAAAGTAAACTGTTTTCAACAAGTCCAAAATTGTAACTTTAAACCACCGCCATTTTTTATAGGGCAAACTTTTCGAGGTGAGATTTGCGATATTGTATTCTTCAGAGACCTTTAATATGATATAAAACTCGACCTATGCTATCATTTAAGATTTTATTCAGATCCTGGGAGGCGGTCCCATAAGGTGAAGAAAAATGTTTAGTTGCTTCAAAAAGTTTTATTGCTTAATCTGCAATGGTTAAATAATACCCCGTTCTGATACTTTTTGGACTCCCTGTGTAATGTAATACAAGGAGATCATATCCTTTAAATGTAATGTCAAAAGTTGGTTTATTGGTCCACGTAGGAAGTGTAATCACTACTTTATTGACGTCGGTTAAGCCCTATCGAGCCTTGTGGCTGTATAAATATGAGCCTCGTCTTAAAACAATCACCATTTCGGAGATGTACAATATAATTGTGAAAGAGCTCCAATAGCTAGGCTGGCGTTGTTTACTTGGCACTGAAGCTTTTAACTACAGGAATATTAAATTTTCTTCGGTTGTTAAAGTTACAAACTACGTTTTTGATAATAACTTCTCCATTTGTAATTGTAGAGAGATTGGGTTGGTATCCATTTCATACAGAATTGTAATGTGAAGTTTTTTAATGTTTGTGTGTATAAGTTGAATAACACACGAGATATGAAGAAAAACTATTAAAAAATACCGCCATTTTGACATATCTTAGGATTTGTTTCTTTAAATTGCCTTTGTTCTTTATTTTCTATAATATTAAGTAGTTTAGTATTCAATTAACATTATTTTATTAAAACACCTTCTATCTTGTTACAATACTACAATATCCGTATTATTACTATTAATCTAGAATTACTCTAATTGTTGTGACTCACAGATCTGATTCTACGTTATAGTTTTTAATAACTTGTTTCTGAAATAATTACAAGGTTAATACACGAAATTTACTCACTCTGCTTGCATTATTGTGGATGCTCGTCCGAAATATTCCCAGGAAGCTCTTACTCGCCAATTCCGTCTGGCTATCTTCAATAATTAATTATTCTCCCAGGAAGCTCTTACTCGCCAATTCCGTCTGGCTATCTTCAATAATTAATTATTCTCCCAGGAAGCTCTTACTCGCCAATTCCGTCTGGCTATCTTCAATAATTAATTATTCTCCCAGGAAGCTCTTACTCGCCAAGTCCGTCTGGCTATCTCCAATAATTATTCTCCCAGGAAGCTCTCACTCGCCAAGTCCGTCTGGCTATCTCCAATAATTATTCTCCCAGGAAGCTCTCACTCGCCAAGTCCGTCTGGCTATCTTCAATAATTATTCTCTCAGGAAGCTCTCACTCGCCAAGTCCGTCTGGCTATCTCCAACAATTATTCTCCCAGGAAGCTCTCACTCGCCAAGTCCGTCTGGCTATCTCCAATAATTATTCTCCCAGGAAGCTCTCACTCGCCAAGTCCGTCTGGCTATCTCCAATAATTATTCTCCCAGGAAGCTCTCACTCGCCAAGTTCGTTTGGCTATCTTCAATAATTATTCTCCCAGGAAGCTCTCACTCGCCAAGTCCGTCTGGCTATCTCCAATAATTATTCTTCCAGGAAGCTCTCACTCGCCAATTCCGTCTGGCTATCTTCAATAATTAATTATTCTCCCAGGAAGCTCTTACTCGCCAAGTCCGTCTGGCTATCTTCAATAATTATTTTCCCAGGAAGCTCTCACTCGCCAAGTCCGTCTGGCTATCTCCAATAATTATTCTCCCAGGAAGCTCTCACTCGCCAAGTCCGTCTGGCTATCTTCAATAATTATTCTCCCAGGAAGCTCTCACTCGCCAAGTCCGTCTGGCTATCTTCAATAATTATTCTCCCAGGAAGCTCTCACTCACCAATTCCGTCTGGCTATCTCCAATAATTATTCTCCCAGGAATCTCTCACTCGCCAAGTGCGTCTGGCTATCTTCAATAATTATTCTCCCAGGAAGCTCTCACTCGCCAAGTCTGTCTGGCTATCTCCAATAATTATTCTCCCAGGAAGCTCTCACTCGCCAAGTCCGTCTGGCTATCTTCAATAATTATTCTTCCAGTAAGTTCTCTTTCGCCAAGTCCGTCTGGCTATCTTCAATATTATTCTTGATTTATTCTTTAAGGAAGGTCTTACTCAGCAAGTCCGTCTTGCTATCTTGAAGAATTCTTGCAGCACCCACTGACCAAGTTTCCTCCCACCCAAGGGTTTATAATACCATTGTAGCATCAATGACGTCTGCCTTGATTGTCAGTTTTCCAGGTCTGTCTGTCACAATAATTGTTTTCATTCTGGCCACTTAAAAAGAACTTAGACTCTATTCATAATTAAAACTATCCCAATTCCTAAAACATCTATAATCATATTTTTCTGCATTTTAGTAGGGTTCTATGCGAGGATAAATTTCATGTTCTTCTCTTAATTTTTGTGGCAGCTGTCGTTCTTACTTGGAGACGACGTATTGAAAATTTTGTTTCTAATTCAGAGACTATGAAAATCAGTCAAAAAACTAGAGTCGAATATTTTTGGAATTGTAAAGAAAATCCACTCTATACCTCGTATACTGGATAAGTAGAAATGTAAATGTCAAGCGCATGAAATAAAATTGTATTCAAGAAAGTTGCAATTTTATACCTCCATTAATCAGAAAATCTCTGTAATCCCATCATAAACAGAACACAGAGAGCTTAGCTCTATCATTTTATAATTTATCACTTACAATGTTCGTGTCACTTTGATGTCATACTTCGCCAAGTCCTGACACGAGATTTTGTTTTCACAACTGGCACAAGAATAAATATTTTCTTCACTTCGACTCTGTGAGACAAGGATTTATCGGTGTTTTGTATATGTTCATTTATCTAAATTACCGTTTTGTTTTAATTCTTCACACCTTTCAAGTCTTTAAACATATTACGGTGTAACATTTTAGGATGACCATTACAGGATATTTTTGTAAGTTACAGTTTATTATCTCAGCAACTGTTAAAAATAAATGGTGCAACATCATTTTATGTAGTTTCTCACCCACCATAAAATTAAATAAAAATTAAAGAAAACTAATATCACATTAAATATCAGTTCAATAGTTGTGAAAACAAAGAATGAAAAGAAAACATGAAGTCATTAAATAATTAAAAAAAAAGTAATAACAATAATAAGGACGTAAATGTCTTTATTTTTAATTTTTCAAGTTTAATATATTATGTTTTACAAGTAATTATTATTTTATAGTTTCTTACTTGGTGTTTAATTATATTTCTCTATTAATTTTGATGTATTTTGTAATATGTTTTAAAAGTAATTACTATTTTAAAGTTGCTTAATTTAATTTGTAATATTAATTATATTGTATTTTGTACTATGTTATTAAAGGTAAAGTGAAAAAGAGGACCTTATAGTCCTAAATTTGCCTCAAAAAATAAAGATTATTATTATTATTTAAACGTGCATTACTTGTGCTATAAACACGATCTAAGCTTAAAATGTATTAGATTAAATACATTTAACCGTAGTATTATTTTATGTACTATTTTGGGGCCCATGGCAGAAATATATATGCCCATGGCAGAAAGTTTTGTTTACCAAAAACTTACGAAGTGGCATTTTTGGAGAGATGGTGAGCAACACGTTTTGTTTAAGTTCTTAGAGGTTACACTTAAGGACCTTAGAGTTAAGGACCTATTTTAAGAAAATCGTAATTTTGTTTTTCTACCTCTATACGAGTCCATTAGAGATGTTCGAAATTATTAAAAGGTGTACATAAGGCTAGAATCCCTGCAATGTGCTACATTCGTACAGACTATACCGAGTCCATTAGAGATGCTTAGAACTATTAAAAGGTGTAGATACGGCTAGAATCCTTGCAGTTTGCTACATTCGTACAGACTATACCGAGTCCATTAGATATGTTCGAAATTATTAAAAGGTGTAGATACGGCTAGAATCCCTGCAGTTTGCTAAATTCGTACAGACTATACCGAGTCCATTAGATGTGTTCGAAATTATTAAAAGGTATAGATACGGCAAGAATCCCTGCAGTTTGCTACATTCGTACAGACTATACCGAGTCCATTAGATATGTTCGAAATTATTAAAAGGTGTAGATAAGGCTAGAATCCCTGCAATGTGCTACATTCGTACAGACTATACCGAGTCCATTAGAGATGCTTAGAACTATTAAAAGGTGTAGATACGGCTAGAATCCTTGCAGTTTGCTACATTCGTACAGACTATACCGAGTCCATTAGATATGTTCGAAATTATTAAAAGGTGTAGATACGGCTAGAATCCCTGCAGTTTGCTACATTTGTACAGACTATACCGAGTCCATTAGAGATGTTTAGAACTATTAAAAGGTGTTGATACGGCTAGAATCCTTGCAGTTTGCTACATTCGTACAGACTATACCGAGTCCATTAGAGATGTTTAGAACTATTAAAAGGTGTAGATACGGCTAGAATCCCTGCAGTTTGCTACATTCGTACAGACTATACCGAGTCCATTAGAGATGTTTAGAACTATTAAAAGGTGTAGATACGGCTAGAATCCCTGCAGTTTGCTACATTCGTACAGACTATACCGAGTCCATTAGAGATGTTTAGAACTATTAAAAGGTGTAGATACGGCTAGAATCCCTGCAGTTTGCTACATTCGTACAGACTATACCGAGTCCATTAGAGATGTTTAGAACTATTAAAAGGTGTAGATACGGCTAGAATCCCTGCAGTTTGCTACATTCGTACAGACTATACCGAGTCCATTAGAGATGTTTAGAACTATTAAAAGGTGTAGATACGGCTAGAATCCCTGCAGTTTGCTACATTCGTACAGACTATACCGAGTCCATTAGAGATGTTTAGAACTATTAAAAGGTGTAGATACGGCTAGAATCCCTGCAGTTTGCTACATTCGTACAGACTATACCGAGTCCATTAGAGATGTTTAGAACTATTAAAAGGTGTAGATACGGCTAGAATCCCTGCAGTTTGCTACATTCGTACAGACTATACCGAGTCCATTAGAGATGTTTAGAACTATTAAAAGGTGTCGGTCTGTCAATTTATTTTTTTTGAAAAACTATTATATTCCTGCAACCGATTTAGATTAGCCAACATATTCAATACAGGCTTGGTTAATTATTTTTTTAAATCATTAGTTATACAAAACTATTTCTATTTTAACAAACGGTTTTTTGAAACGTAGATTGTGAGGTAAAGACACTTTCAAAGAATGAAATCTGGACCCTATATCTTTAACGTCTTTAATAGAAAGGGATAACCGAGCAGGAAGGAGATGGAACTAAAATGGACCGAGAACGGAGTTGTGGGTTGAAATAATTATACATTCAAGAGAACACAAAAATTAAAATAAAATTACATATAAAGTTAAATATTAATAATAATTTAGCTTTCTACTTACCAAAGATCCAGTATAATTTTGATGTTCTTGGGAATATTTCCTAAATATAATATCTGGTGAAATGTAAAACAATAAAATGTAAAAGTAAACCTGTTGGTACATTAATACAAAACAATATACATTTCATGTGAGAATCTACTTAGGCGGGGCAGTGTATGTTTAGATATCGATCACTTCATTGTGAATAATTTATAAAGAAGCCGCTAAACGGCGCCACTGTCGTACTCAGACATAAACTAATTTATTATAAATAATGAGCAAAGTTTTGTTATTTGTTTACATTGAGTGGGATCCCATTATAATGAAGGAAGTTAAAAATAACTGTGATACAATACTTTAAAAACAGTTTATGTGGATCATTTGAATATTATTTTCACACATATAAGTATAGAAAAAGTTTTGGTATGGGGAAGAAAAAATTGAAGTTTCTCATTGGAATGTCCTGCATCATGAGAATTTTTTTTGAATAATAATTACTGTCTGTCTGCTCTAAGAAACAAATAGTTTACCGATTTTAATAGAACTCAGTGCGTTGTTATATCTAAGATGCACTTAAATTGTATTTTATATTTTGAATATCTCAAAATTTGCGAGTGCGTGCCAGTAAACAAAAACATAACTCCTAGTTTCTCAAAACAGGCTCAAACGATTTTGATAAAATTGTTTTCACTACTAGTTTGTAACACAACATTGTTTCCGGAGATATTACTAAAAACTAAACTGCCCATTTTGTCAATTGGCCGATTTTGACCAAATTTTGAATGTTTACACAATTAAAAGAAAATTACCATGGGAAAGATTGAGACAAAAAGAAACTAATATCGTTCGCCATTTAAAACAATAACAGGTATTGGAGAAAACACTATCCCATACCAAATTATGCCCTTAAAATGATGTATTTAGCTGACTTATATTTTCATTCGAAATTTCTTCAAAACAAATTGTCCAAAATTTGCTTTAGTTTATAAATTTTGAAAAATATATTTTCGTTAAATTATTCAGGTGCCAAATAGTGGGGTTTAAGTTGGAATCAAGTGTCTAAACTGTTTGCTCGCTATACTTGTGGTCTGTTACACCTAGTATAGTAAACAAGTATAATGTAATAAATACTTGGAAGAGAATTATACTCATACCTAAAATGTATGTACGAGATTCATCCCTGTTTATTTTTACATCATTGAGTGTCCCTCTGAAATAATTTTATATTTTTAAAGTTTTAAATATTTTATTTATCACACGGAGATGTTTAAAAGTCAGTTATAATAACCATTTTAGTGGAGTAGAAATCAAAATCATCTTATTCCAAGTTGTATGCTAGAAAATTTCAAGAAATCTTCTCAGTTTGTTTCTCTTTTTTTACTTAATCAGTTCCCTGATTATTTAAAATCAATCAATTCAGTAAAGCAATTTTATATGAAATTGCACGTTTGGTTGGAGCTGCAGGATGTTTAGGGTTTGTTGTGGCTTTGGTTTAGGAATTAGAAAAACGTGTGAATGAAAAAAGAGAAAATTGATGGGTACATTTTAATTTTAATATTTTTTAGTTTTCCTTTTTTGTTTATTTTACACACACAAAAATAGTTGTTTTTTTTAACCGCATAACGTTGCTAGAGTGCTAGTTTACTGGGACAATGTTTATTATTTTATTTTTGTTTTGTTGATTTATTTGGTAATCTATTATTTTAAGAGTTAAATATTAATTATTTGTATGTTTTTTTTTGTAACTACACTGTGTTGTAGTGTTTATAACACAAAAATAACCAAACCAGTTATTAATTATTGCTTTTGTAATTTATTATGTTGTTTACATGGAGCAACAATAGTCTAACCTTCAACATTTGATTATTTTGTTTCTTAATAAAAATTACGTTTTCCATTTTATAAATTATTGCGTTGCGTTATATCTCGTAATTATACCGCGTAATGTTATTTATTATTCCGTAATGTGGCATATATTAATGTGAATGACAGAAAATATACTCATTTCATATAAACTATATCATGTATTCATTGTAAACACAATAAGTTCGTTACAATATTGCCAGATGGGTAAACACGAATCATAAATAAATAATTATTTTATATTTGCATTTTATGTTATAAAATAGTTTACTATTCGAGCGGAACATTATTTCGTTTCCCATTAATTTTATTCAATTTTGCAATGCTTCAGATATTTCTTTTATAACAAGTTATTTTAATTTAATTGTAATTTTTTGTACGTAATAATAATACTTTGTTAAAAGAACAAAAGAGTATTAATTTTATTCATTTTTTAATATATTTTAATAAATACCTTTTGTGTAGTCAATTGTAGTTTCTCTTTGTTACAAAACAACTACACAGAAGGTATTTATTAAAACATAGGTTATATTTAAAAAAATCACATCTAAATACTTTTTGTACGTTTTCCTTTCACTGTACATTGTTTCAATTTCTGTTGACACGTTTTAGATGAATTTTATTTTCAAAAATGCGCCATGCAGTGTGGTCAGAGTTAGATAACTAAATTGATTACTTTTTGATCAAAAATGGAAACCATTTCGAAGTATTATGAAGTAAATTGTATCTAATAAAACTTAGGGATGCTCAATGTGTCACAAGCTTTTAATTTTCTATTAATTGCTTATTCCTCAAACGATTCTTTTGAAACTTTACATACATTAATGAAGTTACCAAAAATGTTGTGTGAAACTTTTAACACACTGGTGTTTATAAAAACAAAATGGCGGTAACACAAAAACAGCCGTTGAAATAAAGTACCGCTTTTGTTACGTTTTCAAAAAAAAACTTTATTATTACAAACGTAATTTGATACAAACAGAAGTTTGTTTTAAAACAAACTAAAAACTAATTATTTATTTTGAAAGCCAATGAAAATAATCAACGTAAAGACGATGCTAGGAGTGGCAGAAGAATGTACTTAAATTAATCAATTGATTGAGAAAGTTTGTGCAATGTTTATACATTTTCACTTTCGATTTATCGCCATAATTTTGCAGTACTCAAGCAATTTATTTATTTTGATCTGAAGTATGTATTTATTGTTCCAATTTTAGTATTTGTACTGTAGAAACTTTGTCAATATTGTATTGTGTATACAAAATAAGTGTAAACTCATTTGATTAGGGGCGAGGTTGTGGGGTAGAAATATTGCCGTTTGTAAATATTGTTTTGTTAGTAATGAAAATAGAGGAATTTTATAAGTTTGTTTTCTCTGTTGTCTGGTATTGTTAAACTTATTGTTTAAGGTTGTAGTTTATTTATTCTTATTATTGGATATTTAATATTTATTGTTTTATAAGTTGTCGTTGCTTGACTTTCTTTATGTAGTGTAGGCCTGTGTTTTGTGATTTCATCTGATCATGTATTTATTTAGTCTTAGCTTTGACTGCTGCCTAGTTTTAGGCTTGAGTTCTTTTCTTAGATTATAGATTTAGTTTAAGACATGATCTTAGGTTATTTGACTATTTGTACTCTTTTATGTTCTTGTATTTTATCACTTGATGACGAGAGTTGATCTGTACTCTCGAAACGTCGTGTATTCGTTTTCATATACACAAATGATGGCTAATATCGGATTAAACCATATTAATACGTTGTATGATAGGAACAATCCATAAATTGTAATGCAAACAATGTTTTTTTAAAGATAAATAATGGGTGTAAAACTGAGTATTATTATTTGTACTCTCTTGGGAGAAAATAATAAATATTTTTTAACTGAAAAAAGAAAGGATAGGTTAGTTTAGATTTGGTTAGGTTAGGTTGGGTTAGGTTAGGTTAGTTTAGATTAGATTAGGTTAGGTTAGGTTATATATTTTCTATTCTGATAAAGATAGAAAATAGTGATAAACAAGTTTGGACTCGTTATTTTCACTGAAATGTTGAATTCTCGGGATTTTGAAAAGTAAATACTTTAAAGGTTAGTTGACTATGCATTATTGACTACAATCTGAGCTACAATATCAACAAATGTAATATTTTGAGTGTTTAGGTTAGGTTGTTAAATGCCATATTTCTTAGACAGTATAAGAAGTAGTATTTCTATTGCTTTGGTGTTACTTCTTATGTAGTGTTTACAATTTACTTTGTCATAAATTCGTAATTTAGGGAAAAAATACATTTTTTTTTATTTCTAAAGCTCAAAAAGGATATTTTTATAATGTCATCTATATATATCTGTTTACATTTTTGCTGTCTGCGATTTTGCACTCACTTAGCTGTGGAGCGGGTGGAATAATTTTAATTAAATTTGTGTTTGCTCTCCCTTTTCCTTAAAGGCGAAAAACGTCTCGGTTGTCATCACCTCATAAAAAAAGGAATAACAGAACGTAAAATTAAAACCTCCATCCTTTCAATACTTTAATAGCGTCATGACTGGAATGAAACAAGAGTTGGTTAAGAGAGATCTAACCCAAGACTATATAAAAAATGTGTATATTCAGTTAGTTTACTTGGGGATTGCCATTCAGGTACGCACAAAGTATGAGGTCCTGAGGAGAATTTAGCAGCGATATATTTTGGAAAAGTATAGTCCGAAATAAGTTTCATATCTGGAAATCGTTTCTCAAAAATAAAGTGAAAAAACATAAAATTGATTTGTGGTTTTCACAGATAAAAAATTGTTTCAAAATTGTAGCCCATTTATTTCTTCTTATAATATAGTTCTGTTTTTTTTTTATGAATGTAAACGGAAACAATAAAAAATAAAAATTAAACCAAACACGTTTTTCACGACAAGGTTTAGGCGACAAAAGTGACTGAAACAGGACATACACACATTGTATTTCAACTGTTAACTGATCGGAATTATTGCACCTGATAAATATCCTTATTGTTGGATTCAATTTACACAAGCTTTGTGATGTTATCATATTACACCTCGTTACTAGCAAATATACACTAATTGCATGTCATCCTATGTTGATATAGACTAATGTTAAACACAAAGCTTTTGTTATTTGGATTTGAGTTTGATATTCCCATTCCACACAGACAAGTGGTTTTCGTCGGATTCTGACTCTGATGGAAACTCAGATTTCAGAGGGGAGAGGACTTTTCCTATAATATATTGTTATTTCTTCTCATCTTTTAACATTATAAAAAATACACAGGGAAAGAATCCGCTCTCTCCATAATGTTTAATGAAGTAGCTTAAACGTGTATAGAGATAATTAGGTTTGTCAAAAGTAACCTCTGCCCCATTAAATTGAGGATCCAAGATGTGTTTTTATTAACTTTGATAAACAAAAATTACCATCAATTTTATGTTTTGAAACATGCCATTGTTTAGGAACTAGAAGCCTCTACATTTAAAAAAAAATAAAAGTTGCTACCGAAATTACTATTTAAAGCATTTAAATAATAAAATACTACAAAACTGTAAATTAAATTAATGCAGTTAAGGCGATTTAAAATTAAAGATTTTTTAAAGTCTGATGTGGATTATTAAAACAAAAATTTTTCGTACTTTTTTTTTCTGGTACTAAAATTATTTAATAATGATGTATTGTTCATATTATTATTCGGACATTTACATCATTTGTGTATAGTAGAGAGAACATAACGCCTCATAACTCCACCCCCCGCTATTTTCTCCACAATTTTAGTCATATTGATTTTGGACGAAATGAAGTTCATATATAATTACTTATACTACGTTTTGTGTTAAAATGTTACGCCGCCATCTTGAATCAGCCATATTTAAAAAATAACAACATGGTGTTTCGATATAGTATTTAACATCATTTATCAACCCTGAGTTCAGTGGGATAAATATATTTTTGATATATTCCACCTACCTCCCAAGAAAAACTATAGGAAATGTATGAAATTTGATTTTTTTTTAAATACTGCGCATTTAATGTTTTAATTGTGTGAGACTCATGTAGATTAATTTGACCTCAATGGAGCATTTTAAAACTCTTGTGACATCATAAAACAACTTCAAAATGGTTTTAAACAGCTTTTTAACTAAGAAACCAAGACACGCATAAATAATGTTGTACATTTATACTAACCTATTTCCGTAGATTTTGAAGTGAAAATGAAAGTCTATTCCAGTAACAAAGGTCTCATATAATTAAAACATTATATTTGCAGTATTCGAAAAATTCAAGTTATATAAATTTCTATGGTTCAAATAACTGGAGATAGTTGAGAGATAAAAAAAAAAAAAAAAAAAAAAAAAAATTAAAATGTACCACTGAACTCTGCGTTGATAAATAATATTAAATCATGTATCGAAATACCTTGTTAGAATAAAAAAAAATTGACACGTATCCAATATTAAAATTCAATATGGTTACCGAAAATTTTAACACATAAAAAAACAGTATAACTAATTCGTACACAAATTCATTTAGTGCAAATTTGATATGACTAAAACTGACTATAAAAGTTGGGGGTTAAGAGGTTTAGGTTAATTCTGTTCAAGAACTTTTTGTTTTACAATTAGATTTGTGTTAATACAAAAGAGTAATTGCTAGCTTAGTGTATAAATATATTTTGGGGAAATTTGTTATGTAAGGATATCTTAGGTTGAGTTATGTAAACATGGATTTCAAAATTGTGATATTATAATTAAAAGAATCTGTTATATGAATATTTCTTTTTCTTAAATTTTTCCAATCGATATGTATAAGAATTTTCTCTATTTTATGCATAACTCCTAAAGGACTCAAATAGGACTTTATGGTCTAAATCTTTCCAATAATGCAGTTTCTTGAGTTGGCAGTCAAAATATGAAAGGAAAACATGAACCACCTAATATTAAAAAAAAACAGGCCAATTAATTATGTTTGATATGAAAAGATATAATCAAAACAAATTTTGAAAACAAATGTAATAGAAAATTAGAGTACAGTGAATAAAAGAGAGCTTGACCATCGTAATAATAAAAATACAAAATTATTTAAAAAATTCGTATTACTTAATTTTCAACTTTATGTTAATTGGCGAGTTTTTAATAAAACTTGATATCAATAAATTATATCAAACATTCGATAAGGAGATGTTCTTGCAATAAAATAATATTTCTCCTCTATCGTTTTGTTCTCCGACTCACTTCAGACTTGAGTGAGGATCAAGAGTGTTGATACAAGGACTTTCCCTGACCTTAGAGTGGAGAAGTGTCAGTGTTGATACAAGGACTTTCCCTGGCCTTAGAGTGTTTGTGTTGGTCAGAATTATAAAGACAAAGCAAACAATAAATGTAAAGTCTGATACCCGTCCGTACATTTCCCATGATAAGTGAATTTTCCATTGTTATGAGTGAAAACAATCATAATCCATAAGAAATTACAGATGTTATTATTTATTTGATTTTCTCACAAAGTAAATTGTATAATACAATGTGTATTTTAATAATGTTATTGTCGCTCTTTACGTGCTAAAGTATCGGAGTTTCAATTTTCTAAAAAGGTTTTGAAGGAAAGACATTTTGAAACTTGTGAACTGACTACGCTGATTAACAGAGAATATTATGAGTTATAAGTTTTTATCTTAAGCGGAAAAATATAAAACAATTTCAATCTAGAGAAGACCTAAAAATAGAATCTATAATTAATGAAATCTTAATAAGAGCCCAACTTTCTAGGCTAATTCCTAACATAGGTAAACTACAAGTAGAGAAAAAACAGTAGTGTCAGGGTCGGAAGAGACCGATAGTTGGTTAAGAGAGGCTGACAGGAAAGATGAAAGGAAGGAGGTGTAAATAGCAAAAGAAAAATGTAGATCAAGCTAGGATACTCGGGATTGCACATATGTGCTAATTATAAGTGGATGTATGCATTGATACAACAATGATCAGATCTAAGGGTTAGTATTCTGCAACTCTGTGAATGGAGTAATAAGATGTCTGCAGCTAAAATAAAGTGCACAAACCACATATATTCTGATATAGCAAGAGTGTTCGGATAAACAAACGCTGGTAGATGGACATTTCAGTTGATTAACGGATGGAACAACCTCACAAGGAATTAAATTGTTACGTGACATAGTCTCTTACTGTCATGTACAAACTGCTCGACATTTATGAAACTTTGTATCCATAAGCTATTACGTACTCAACTCGTAATACTTACATATTTTGAAGAGCTGAGTTCGAATTTGGGATTAGACCATTTAGAATTACCCATGGTTTAAGAAAAGGATCTTCTCTGGAACTAACCCTGTTTAATGTGGTCTTAGAAAGAGCACTACGTGCTATAGACATCGACAAGAATGGTAACATACATATCAGACTGATACAATATCTACTGTGGAAGATTCGTAACAGCTTTAGGGGTGGTTCAAGAGTTTAAAAGGTGGAGCAAATACCTTGGGATTGAAAATAATTGAAGGAAAGGTACAGTAAATGGACACAAGCAGAAGAGAAGGCAGGTGGATAATTTTTTCACTGCAGATTACGAGCTACAAGGTGTATAAAATTGTAAATATATCGACAGCATACTCACCAGTTCAAATGCTGTAAGGATAGATAGATAATCTACAATATAGTTATGATACCAATATTTATGAAAGTGATACATAGGTTCTTACAAACAATATAGAGCGAAAGTTAAATCTATGAAAGCATAAAGTATTGAGGAAGATTTATTGATAGGAAAGGGAAAACTGAAGAGTTCGATTGAACAAAGAATTGAGGAATTTCAATAAGCATCTTGATCTAGTCTGTAAAAAAGTCTGGAAGGCTGAAATTGTTGAGCCATGTTTGGAGGATGAAGGAAGAAAGTGTCCTAAGGGAGTTGAATGGGCCAGACGTAGGAAACAAGAAAGACTGTGTTCAAGGTGGTTGGACGATGTTGAAGCTAACCTTCCATCTATGGTCGTGAGATGATAGCAGAGAGTGGATAACTTTATAGAGGTAGGTCCTACAGGGGTAGTAGCACTAGAAAGTAACAATTTGTATCTTGCATAGGTTTTTGTATGCACTTTTTCCAAAAATAATAAACAAAATATAAATATATACTTATTTAATAGCTAGGGGGTTTTTTTTTTTGTAAGTTGAACTCCTTCTAGAGTTTTTTAACCTATTTTGAAGTTTAATATGTCGTTGGATAGAGCTCAGTCTGAAAGTTTAGTCGTCCCAAATGTCAAAGAGATGGAATATAAGGGGAGGGAAGGTAGAAGGAATATAAAGTTTTTACCATTAATCCATGCTAATTTGTATAGAGAAATTTATAAGCATTTGTAATCAAAGACTACTGGCTTCATTTGTAAATAATAAGAATTTGTTCTTATTAAAAAAACAAAAAAAACAAAACAAAACAAAAACATCATACGTTTTAAACCACACCAACCAAATAATATTAGTTGTTATTGGCATAAACAAAAATATTCAAAGTAAACAAAAGAAAAGTGTGGTTATTTGTTAAAGAAGTGTTGTGATTATTTGTTTTTGACAAAATGTGGTATTTATGAGTTCAATTTGATTGGTTTATAAAATATTTAAAAATGAGGTTTTTCAAGTTTGTTAATTGGTTTTGCATTGTTTTTTCCATGGAAGTTTTGTTTATTGAACTGTTTCTCACTGTACTTTTAATAGTAACAAGGTCTCCAATGAGAGGGAAGAGAAACTTATACTGAAAGCGTGTTTATCAACGCAACTAGATGAAAATTATGCGTGGACTTAACAATAAGGGAACGGACATTGATTCCTATAAACAAACATTAAGGATGCCATCCGAAGTTTCACTATTTACAACTGAACCAATGAATGAGCGCTTCAAATCAATTTACAAGTGCTTAAATTAAGAATATTTATATATAATAAAAAGGTTGATCAATTTCGTGCAACTAGTGAACGTTACTGTGTATTCATAATATTTTAAAAAGGCAATGAATTCAATTTGACATCAATCTTCTGGGCCTATATATATTTTTCATTTATTATGGAAACAGCTGTATCAGTAATTCCAATTCTCGAATTATATTTCTCTTGTATTATATTGATACTTTGAATTACTCAATTTCTATAGAGGTATAGCGTTCTCGGTATTTAAGTTTACTCAAGCGTTAACTTATTAAGCCGCAGGATGTGTTTAAAGTTAACATTATTATTATTTACGGTTTACTGCGTAAAGGCTGTTTTTTAAAAGCATTCATATGAATATAATTTCTCTCAGGGGAAAGTTGTTACATTGTACGACACGGTTTTAATACATCCTGATGTTACAGGTTGCCATTGTATATGCTATTTGCCTCAACAACATATATTTCCGGTTTCTGAGGGTTGAGGTGGACATTTACCAGCTTGGTTTTGTTTTCGTTTTAAACAACACACATGCGTAATTGACGTGTCGAAAATTACTTTTTATGATTATTAGACCATGGAACACAATCAGCCAAATAAAGGGTGCACAGATATTCCTTACACACTAATACACAAAACTACTTACCAAACAAGTTCAAAATTTAGAGAAGAAAAGGATTGAAACTCAAAATTCCTTTTATTTACGACTATACTGTAAAATGCTTATTTCGAATCTACTATTCGAAGTGTAACAAGTCTTTTTAAAGTTCAAGTTTTCCACTTCTGCACAGATTTTTCATTAGGATACAGATTTTCAACCAATCACAGTTCAAAACAAATAGAAAGTTAAGATTTTTACAAATACAGTTTTGTGGTTATGAATCAGTTGATCTTCGTTTATCAAATTGTTTGTTATTTCTAACCTAACTGTTGTTAACAGATGTCCAAGAAGCACTGTGGTGATATTTACAATAAGGAAAACGTGGATTTCCCGAACCACAAAAACAAGAAAACAAATGTTTACATTTAAATTCAGAATGTAAACTTCTAAGGATGATTGCTATATCATTGAAATGTATTTATTATAATAAACATAATAAATATATTATAATCTTAATTCTGTTTTGTTTTCGTGTTTAGGGGAATCCTCGTTTTCCACGTAGAACTGTTTTTTATTAAAACAATTTTTTTTTTATTAAAAAATAATTTAAATCTGTTACGAAGACAATATATATCTCATTCCAAGTGACGTAAACTAAAAAGCTTAAAACTGTCTACAGACATTTATTGCTTTTCAAATTGAAGGGAAAATATGAGAACGTGTGCGCTTGAGTGAAAAGAAAGGGATCATTTCATATTTTGAGAATGTTAAGACTTAGAGTTTCAAGTATGTCCCCTTGATAAAAGAATTTTTTATTTTCGAATACTCTATATTTCCCTACCTAAAGTAGTTGTAGATAAAGCAGTGTTTGTAGACATTACCACACTCGTTGAATTTGTGTTGCGAAATTTAAAACAGCATTGCAAAACTTCAATTCCTTTAACAGTCAAATATTGGTTAGTGTATACCCACATGAACTGTGGAATTGTACCCTGGGGAAATTCATCAGTTCAAAATATGCAAAGAGTGTTTCGGTACAGTTACAAGGATAATTTAAATCTGCAGATTTATGAAAATTTAGTCTGTTATAAGTTGAATAACACACGAGGGAGGTACATGAACAAAAAAATAGTTTTGATATTTTCAATTTGATTTTTATGAATTTCAATTCAGTTCTATATGAGCAAAATATACCAAATATTTTTATCTTAATTATCATGGTAGCTATGGTGTTTGTACAGGACAAAGTCAAGGGACGGACACCATTTCGGAAATAACTTTTTTGGTTTTTTAAAACCATGAAACGTGAAGATAAGTAAAAAATTGAGGTTTAACGTTTTAAACCCTATATTATAAATGTGACCCTATACTTCCTGTATTGGACACGTAAAAACTGAAACCGAATTAAAGAGTTTATCTAAAGATAAATATTGTTTTTCATAATTAAAGTTGTTTCACAATGGAATAACTGTTGTAAGAGCTGTAGCATGTGTTGAATAAACTGTATTATATGTGTCGGTTCAAAAAACCAATTATTATAATTGTATACGTTATAAGAAACTCACAAAGGAAACGAATAAAGTAGTTAGGATTTAATCAGAGACAGTTATTTACATTTTATTGCGTTTTTTTGATAGAATTAAAGTAACTAGCAGTAATGAAACAAAGCAGACCTAATTAGCCACCGAGTTATGTTTGGTTAAAAAAAAAAAAATGAACAAGTAAGGAAACAACTTGCCATATAATTGATCACTTCGTCCAATTGAGGGAAGAAAAACTTGAACAACTTTTTAAATCTTTCCAAGTCATTTGTCAAGGGATAAGAACGTCGGTAAAGTTTTAACAGAGTTTTATGTGTCGTACTGTTAGCGTCAACTTATAAACTTGTACGTGTTTTTATACATAATGATGAAGTTTAGGTTTTGTTAACGTGATTCTAAGTCGCGTCGTGACGCAACACTCATAAAAGTCTTTCACATTGCTCAACACTTTTAAAAAGATTCAATGATAGTAAAGAGACATAATTTAAGATACGTATGGTATAAACAGTGCAGAAACATTGCACTATCTTCACCTACAAGACCAAAAATATAGCTAATGTTATATTCCAAAAATGTTTCAGTACTACTTATAGGAAAATGTTTTTGATTACTGAATTATTTCTCTTGTGTTGTCTACTTTTTATAAAATTTATAAAAATTGGGAAAGATATTTGGAAATAGAAGCGTAAATTTTTTAATTGTACCATAACTAAATCAAAGTATAAATTGATTCAACCGAGTTGGTAAAGTTTTTTTTTGTGTGTGTTTTACCAATTAGTCTGAGCTGTACTTATTTTCGTTTTACTTCAGGTTTATAACACTAATTTGTGTAATTATTTTTGTCTATTAAATACAAATTTTAACGTAATAGGTGAAGTTGATTTTGAGAAATTACATTTTTATAAAACTGCGATTTTTTGAAGGATCGCGACCAATACATTTTGTTATGATTCTTTGGAAGCTATATTTGATTAAAATATTTACAGTAGATTTTGAAAATATCAGAATTTTGTTTGGTTTTGGTCTTTTACTTGCTTATAAAAAAAAGAAGAAATTTGGAGATGTAGTCAAAGAATGCCCTCAAATTAAGGGCATTAATCGGGTAGATATCGTTTGAGCTCTACAAAGAAAACACGAC
This sequence comes from Aphrophora alni, assembly GCA_963513935.1. Taxonomy (NCBI): domain Eukaryota; kingdom Metazoa; phylum Arthropoda; class Insecta; order Hemiptera; family Aphrophoridae; genus Aphrophora; species Aphrophora alni. Next base: position 91,714,007 of record OY740769.1, on the reverse strand, counting down.
AGACATATACCATTCAATAAACTCTGATAACTAATGCACAACATTGCAAGGGCTTAAATCAACTTCCGTTGTCAAGCGATAAATCTAGAACATAAAAAGAGAAAAGGTCAACCTAGTAGCCTAGAACTATGCTGGAAACTGAAAAGATCAACCTAATAGCCTAGAACTATGCTGGAAACTGAACTTAGTGAACTACCATCATAAACTAATTTTTCAAGTTCAGTGAATTTTTGACTCTTTATACTATGAAAAGTGTGGGAGAAAATTAAATTCGAAATTCGCTAAATTCCCATAATGTCAAATTGAATTTTTAAATGCATTTTTTAAAGTAGGAGAGAGCTAACAACACTTTTTAAAATGCAAGTCTGTTTGTAACCTTATTCTTTATTTAATGACAAATAAACACTGCACTCAATTTTTTAAATACTTATAAATAAAACCAAACTAAAATGTTCGTTAAAATTTTTCCAAAAATAATGGTTCTGAAGTTATCGATCAGAATATTAAAATAAATCTTATCCTTAATATCTCAAATAATAATTTACGATATCAATAAAACTTTGCTTAAGCGTGCACACTTATGACACAAAACTGTTAAATAACCTTAAGAGAATGTTACAATTTGAGAGTAAATTGGATAAAATTCTAATGTATCAGCGACGCGGCGTCTGTCATTCATTTTGACTTTTTTCGATACCTCCAAAAATGACATTTTTAGAAAAATGGTAAATAATTCTTTTCGTTTGTATAGTTGGAGTAAATTCATTTGAGAAAATTGTGATCAAATTGTTACTGACGTTTTCAAGCAAATCGAAAATTTTGTGATTACAATGACTTTTTATAATTTGCCTATTTTTAAAATTTTATAAGTAAGTTAGAAACAACAGTGATACAGTAGAAATAGTTTTTAGTCAACAGTATTGCTTATATTAGATAAAATAGCAAATATAGAAACTGTGTACTGGATCAGAATTGTTGGGGTTTTAGAGGAAGTTTATTTTTCAAGGACATATTGAGTTTTTGTTATCTCGACTGTCTGTCCATCGGAATATATTCTAAACGGTCGGATCAAATGAGGACATATTTTGGTTTATCTATGGGTGTTTAAATTTGTTTTTAAACTCAAAATTGGTGGATAAGTTGTTATTAAGGCCAAAACAAGACTAATTAATTTTTTAATGTATTTAGCCTACTTCAAAAACAGTCGTTTTTTTGTATAACTTATGTTACATCTGGTAAAACATTTGGATTATCAGGCAAAGTAAAACAATTGTTTATATTTTGGAGAAAAGTATCTATAAATTATTTTATATTTATATGTTAATAATTGTGTTTGGTAAAATATAACACACAAGGCAAAAAATCCTGCCAAGATCGGTTATTTAGGAAACGTTCAGGAAAAACATTGTTCTAGTCGAACGGAGTTGCCTAATTTTTGCTTTTTGCATTTAAGAACAATATATTGTTATAAGATGTATTATAAATAGAATATAAAATATATTTCTTCTTAATTATTACAATCCAAGCTTTTCAGACATGATTGTTTTCTTGTAGTGACTATAATAAAAACAAAATGAATTAATTAAACACCAAACAGAACAAATAACGTTTCCAAACTAATAACTATAATAATAAAAACTAATATGGTAATAAATTAAAATTCTTTCGTTAAAAACAAACCCTATGGAAATCGGCGCGGTAGAACTCCAGAAATAAGGTTATCGCTTAAAATCATTTTAAAAAACTTCGCACAAGTGCCCTTTCGTTAGGTCATTTCGTTACGTTCTGTATATACTATTGATCCCCAACCTCATCCTTTCCAATGAGACTATCCCAGTCTCTGTAGGTTTAGTGGCCGCAGAGGAGTTCTCTAGCGCACAAGATTAGGTTAGGCCTATCATAGACCAATTTGGAAAATGTTTTAAATTTTGTGATTTTAGATACAAATTAAGTTATCATAGTTACCAATATAACGATAAGAATGCTGTTAAATTATATATAAGATTATTATTGGTAAGTTTTTGTTATTTTGTCTGAAAATGATAAATCCTTTATCCTGCAAAATATATGGAAAACATCATGATTTTTTAAATTTAAGCCTAAAGGAATGTCTAGTGGTATTATTTTTAAAATTTTAATTTGTAAGAGAAATAATTGTTTTATAAGTCTCAAACCGGCAATAGTTAGATATTTTAGAAACTAAATTTTTATCAAGTTGGTCTTCTAGCATTGTTTTTTTCAAAGACAGTTTTGTTCATCATTTATTAAACTACAAATTATGAGACCTATTTCAAAATGGTTGTAGTCCTATTATATTTGTTGTAAGCTTACTTTGAAATTAAAGGCTTAAATTCTTTTGATACGAAAATAATTTTATTTTAAAACCTAGTAGAACAAAAAATAAATAAAATAAAATAAAACACAATGTAACTCACTATTTTGTAAACAAAAACGTTATTACTGTCATATTAAAAATAAATATGGATTTGATTTGTTACCGACACATGTACCGAACTAAGCCTGAAACTAGATATCAGTATTTTATTGTAGTTCAAAGGAAGATATCAGACGAATAAGTTTTCTTATCCAGAAGTTAGGTTGGGAGGAAGAGAGTGGTGGAATGTATAGGTCTACTTTGTTATTTGTTAATGCTGATTTAAAACAACAAAACTTCCAAGTGTGAAATCCGATTAGACCCATTTCTGAGGGTCAACGTTCAAATTAATTTTTCCAACGCAACTCGAGAATGTTGTGACACTGTTTTGAGGAAACGTTTATTTTGACGAATCAATCTTATTTGTGAATTTATTTTGATCTGAATTCGTAGAAAATTTTCTCTTGTGCGATATAATTGAGATAGAGAAATTATGAACCGGGTAATATATATATATATATATATATATATTAATTCTCTGTTTGAAGTTATTTGTTAATGATGGAAATTCAATTTTATTATTAGATATTTTTCGGACATTTGCCATCATTTGTGTGTTAAAAATAAAAACACGACGTTTCGGGAATAAGAATCAATTCCCGTTATCAAGTGACTAAAACTTGATAATTAAAACTTCATTCCCGTTTTAGTCACTTGATACCGGGAATTGATTCTTATTCCCGAAACGTCGTGTTTTGATTTTTAACACACAAATGATGGTAAATTTCCGAAAAAGTCTAATAATAAAATATATATTAAGTATTCTAATCTTAAAAAGAGGTTTGAAAAATTCTCCGTCTGTAATTTATTCGTGTAGTGTTTATAACCCAATGGATTGGAACAATTTTAATCAAATCTGGAATGAATTTTGATCTTATCTGTAGGCCTGTTTTTTCAAAGAGCTGTATTTAAGCAAAATTTCATCAAAATAATTACTGCTGAATTTGAGAAAATTGAAGTAATTTGTTGTTGTCTTGCGGTAAGTAACACCAAAACATTCCGACCATGTCACACAATTAACAATACTGAAATATGTAGTTTTGTCAAAATCGGTTCACCCATTTTTGACGACATAAATTCTCCCAAAACCACTTTTTTCAAAGCATAGGATACTTTAAAATGGATATTTCGTTGAAAATATGTTATTTTTACTTAATCACTAGTTCTCTACTAAATATGTGTGAGAATAATAATAATAAAAAAATTGCAATTTACTGAATGAATATTACAATAAATAGATGAAAATTTGAAACAGAATTGTACTAAATTTGCAATGTAAAACACAGTATATTTTTGATGAGACGTTGTAAAGATACAATTATTCACTGGTGGACATTATCGATGACAGCTGTCATGTTGAATATGACAACCGTCATTATGATGACCAGTAAATGGATTAATGGGATCCCACTTTACTCATACCCATACACACCTGCTGTACATAGTCGTGAGTCTTCATCGTAGCCATCCAGACAATCCGGTGCTCCATCGCAGAGGTATTGGATGGAAATACACGTTCCATCTCCTGGACACTTGAACGGTTCGTAGGCTTGACAAGCATCGCCTGAAACATACAAAATTATGTTAAGTTTGTGGTATTATACTTTGTTTAACTTAATCAGTCGCAAAAATTACTTAAGGTAAATCAAATACAGTATAAACGGGATTTTATTTTTAAAACAAATTTATTTAAGGCAAATATAATTTATTTTTCTACAAAGCTCCCTGCTTTAGAAACACATTTTTTTCTATCCAGAGGGAAGGTTTTTAATCCCAGCATCGTAGAGTGTAGATAGTTGTGCACGTTCAGGAGCCAATTGTGCACTAATTCCTCCACGGCCTAGTCATCATCATTGTTGCCGTCCTAGTGCTTCTTTAAGCGTTTCCAATAATTAAAAATCTCAGGAAGATAGGTCCAGGTTGTAGGGGGAGGGGGTGATCAAGTTGAGCCCAGTACATTTCTTCTAGATTCAGACCGTTAGAGCTGCAGTATTTGGCTTTGCGTTGTTGTAGAGGAGGATGACCTCTCGAATCGGTTGGTTTAGTCTTTTGTGGCGGTATGCAGCCCTCACATCGTTCAACAGATCGCAGTAATAAGCACCATGTATTGTACGTTGCTCATGCAAAAAATTAATGATTAAAATGCCTCGCCGGTCGAAAAAACTGTTGATCGAACCTTCCCATCTTACACTCGAGTCTTATTTTTCACTGGGGCTGCCTCCCGTTTCTTCCGTCACTCCATACTGGCTTGTTTCGACTCAGGAGTGGTGGACCCACATTTCGATCCGACTCAAAAATGCATCATATTCTTCCGCAAACCTTGCTGTAAGCCTCAGACAGATTTCCAACTTCTAATCTGCGGTCAAAAGGCAAGGGACCAAAGTGGATACACTTTACGACTGTAGGTCGTTTGTGATGATCGCTTGATAGCCGCTCCCATAACTTATTTCGACTCGTTCTGCAATGTCGGATACTCTCACCCGTCGATTGTCTTTAATAATGTCTCGAATCGCGCTAGTGTTATAGTCTAGATTATTCATAATGTTTAAGATTACATGAAAAAAGAAAATGACAGCTTAATGGCTTAATGACTCTATAGCAAAGGACTGATGCTCGGGGGTGGCTAGTACATCAGTAACCACAGACTCCAGGAGAGGGGAAGGTTTCCCCCCCACCTGCCCCTTCCCCTACGTGCACCGAGAGTTTCATCACTCGCCTCACGGGCTGTAATGCTGGTCCGAGGACAGTGATGGTGTTCCTGATTTTCCACTAGTTCTCGTCCTTCCTTGAACTGTTTATGCCAGGCAAACATGACTCCTTGGGAATGTTTGGTCCTCGAACTGTGTAGTCAATATACAGAAAATTTCCGTCGCTTGAACTCCTTCACGAGAATAAAATTTTACAATTATGCGTTGCGTAAAGACAAAGAGTAACTTAATGGTAAAATGTGCTGGGTAGGTACTATGATGGTGCGTAGTATTATAAAAGTATTGAAATAAAACTTTAACAACCAGGCTTCAATCAAATTTTTATCACTCTCTTTATATAGTTTCATCTATAGCTGGAATAGGTTAGGTTAGGTTGAAAAAACAACTATTGGGCATTAAATTTAGAGGATTTGCTTGTATTACATTGTATGTTGGCGCTGGGTAGGTACTATGATGGTATTTAGTATTATAAAAGTATTGAAATAAAACTTTAACAACCAGGCTTCAATCATATTTTTATCACTCTCTTTATATAGTTTCATCTATAGCTGGAATAGGTTAGGTTAGGTTGAAAAAACAACTATTGGGCATTAAATTTAGAGGATTTGCTTGTATTACATTGTATGTTGGCGCTGGGTAGGTACTATGATGGTGTATAGTATTATAAAAGTATTGAAATAAAACTCTCACACAACCAGGCTTCAATCACGTTTTAATCTCTCTCTTCATATCTTTTCATATACAACAGGATTATGAAGTATTATAGAGTTGAAACATTGTCAGCTGTAAAATAAATATATCAGTTCTGGTAGACCATACGTCAGCAACTACAAGTGATCAAAGAGTCTTTGATGTGGTGGAAAAAAATAGCGTTGTACAGAGTAACACCTGACAGCTGTCGAAGTCCAAATGCAATAAAGTCAATTGTCAATAAAAATATGACGTGAACTTTTATCTTATTATGGTTTAATTCGGACTTTATTTGGTAATATGACAACATTACAAAGTAAAAGGGATGTCAAAAATGATTTGGTGAGTGTTTCGTCAATTGTTGGTCCGAAAATATTAAGCATTTAAGAATGTCCATTTTATTATTTAAATTGTCTAAAATATCCTGTCTTAATATTTTAGTTATCACTAAAACTAAAAATCTACTCAAATGGCTACGTTTTGTCTATGTCATACTTTTAAATGAATTAAATCTATTTTAATTATAATAGTGTACTTTCCCAGCATACGAAGTATTGGGTAAGTTTTGTAGTCGAACAAATTTTGGCCCGCGTTTTTCGACTGTCTTCAAAGCACGACAAAATATGAATCTAGTAGGTGTGCTTACAAGAGAATAGTAATTTAACCGTGTTGTACCCGCTTTTAAAAGTTTAGTGCGTGATCACTCTCACTGGAGATCTAAGCAACAAAATATCCGCCTTATTTAAAGTAAAAGAATTTTTATTTTCAATCTTTTTTCAAGTCAGTTTTTATTAATGGAAGTCATAAAGGACTTAATTAATTGTACACAGGTTTGGCTGATAGGAATGTCTGATAACTCTAAATATTAGATTTCAATTAGTTTTCGTTTATATAATTCTTTTACGGTACAATTATCAAATTACTTAAAACTCTATGAAAAATACCAACCAGTTTTTACTAGAACAGAAGCCGGAAATTCTTATAAAGAGTAAATTAAAATGATAAACATTTTATAAACAATATCCTCATAAACAATACCTAACCTAACCTAACCTAACCCAACCCAACCTAAACTAACCGAACCGAACCTAACCTAACCTAAACAAATTAAAATAATACAATCCAATACTGCGGAGTCTCAACCGAAAAGATTTTTAGGAACACGACTTCTAACTTTTTTGAACAGTTCACTTCAAATTTAATGTTGACATATAATTAACTTTAAATAATAATAAGATATAATACATTTCGTTCATATTAAGGTTACGAACTTTCTATACGAATTTACCTCTCGTAAGAAATTCATGGGAAAAACTAGTAGGCTACTAAGATATGTTAAAAGAAGTTTTCTTTCAATATTGTTTTTGATTTTCTAGAAGAGTATATGAGAAAATTAGTGTAATGTTTTTTGTACAGTTTATTTATTTCAAAAGCTTCTAATTCAGTAAAATCTCCTGCAGTACTAACAAACCTAACATACATTTAATATGCCCTCTAGAGTCAAGGCTAAGCAACATACAAAAGCCCTTTAATAATTAATTTTCGTTGAGAGATATTTTGTTAATCTCGTTGAGCCAGCTTGTATTGAAACAATACAACTACCGCACTAACAAACTAGTTATTAATACGTAAGCATTTATTTAGCTTAGTTTTGAAACAGAGTAAAGGAATTTAATTTTTAATAACATATTCAACTTTTAAATGATTAAATTATAAAGGTTTTTTAATCGTTATATACCTGTAAAAAAATATTAAATTTGATTTGTGAGATTTTTTTTCAAATAAAAAATATAAGAGTTATAGTTTTATTATTGTAGTCATGTACCACTGAAGATGGCGACATTGTCGTCAAAACGAGTTTGATTTATTAATCTATTGTTGAAAAATGTTTTACTTAAACGTTTTATATCACTATATAATTGAGCTAGCCTTGGAGATTAAAAAAAATAAAAAATATGCTTTTTTTACATTTAGATCTCTGTTGAATTCAACTGAACTTGGGAAAAAAAATTCATTATTCATTTGATTTTGTTCTTGTTTACTACTTGCGGTATACTTTACAGTCCCCTATAACAGTATGGTCCTCAACGGTTCACTCATGGTGCTTATGGTTGTGGCAAACCTAAGAACCATAGCTGAATCTACACCTTCCTTCATTTAATCTTGGCTGAGATCTCAATCTTTTATCTTTTCTATCAGATTTTTCTGGGACCAACTCTTGTTCTATTCCAACTCTGACGCTATTAAAGTATTCAAGATATTAGGAGTTTTTATTTTGTCCTTTTTTCTTTATTATTTTTTACTCTAAGGCAATGATCACCAAGAGGTTTTTCGCCTAAAAAACAAAAAAACAAAACAAAATACCGAGTGAGGCTTACAGTAATGATGATATAGACTTATTTCTCCATGAAATAAACTCCTATTTTCAAAATAAAGAATCATCTATTTTACCTAATTAAAACAATCAGCTGTTTTCTTTAATTAAAACAGTTGTTTATTTTGAAATTTTGTATTTATTTGCAGTTGAATTAATTTTAATTAGGCTGTGATTAATTTGTTTAGTAAAGCCGGTATGTGTCCTGTTTTTAAATATTATTTAATCATTGTTTATTATGCCAGCAAATTTAAATAAAGAAAGAAAATGGATTTTAAAACAGTCTCTTAAAACTGAAAACATGGTACTGCTTCATGGGGCATGGGAAGGATAACACTCCTCCAACATCACGCCAAGCAATTTATAAAATAAGAGCCAAGTTCGATGACATTGGTCCAGTAGGTAATGTTAGTAAATCAGAACTTCCATGATAGAGAAAAATGAGACGGAAAGGCACTGGCGTTTCTTAACATTTCGAAAACGTCTGTCCGACTTGCTTTCTCAAAACACTAATTGCTGAATAATTAATACATACATTTATTTTGAAACTGTAATGTCTATAACTTTTATATGGTCATATGGAGGTTGATGCAAATGGCAGATTGCAGATAACCAAATTAATGTAGAACCAGATCTACTTGATAAAATTGTGCGGTGAGAATCGAATTTGACTAGTACTTCTTAACCAGGTGTCATAGTTTGGGGTGCAATATCTAGTGGTAATGTAACCTATTATTTTGACGGAACTATTGATGATAACAATTATCTAGAGATGTTGCATAAGTTTGTGATTCCTCAATTGAGGAACAAGAGTAACTTCACTGAACTCTATTACCACAAAGACGAGGCGACAACTCATTACGCACTGTGGTAAGGAACTACTTAGACAACTTCCCAGGACACTGGATTGGACGACGAGGTACCGTTGTACAGCCGACACGGTCACTTGAGATTATCTCTATGGACCTCTCTTTGTGGGGTAAGTTATAGTAAAAGATTAAGTCTATGAAAGGAAATCCCAAACAATTGAGGAAATGCAGCAGTTCATTAGAAAAGCCTTTATAGACACTTGTCGAAGTGTTTTGAAGAGGTTAAAGGAATGTTGTAATGTAGATGGAAGACATTTCGAACCCTTGCGAGGTTATTGTAACATTACATAATTAGTAGTCATTTAATTCTACGAAACTCAACTATATAGTTTAAAACCATTTTAATTATTCTTTGTATTAATGTTTTTAACCAAAAAATGATACACGCTTCGCTCTCTCAATTACTAATCGTTTTAGTTGTATGTAAACACTAAACAGTATTACTGAGAGTTAGTTTCTAACTTTAAAAATCACTGTCTGGGCAATGGTGAATGTTTTTACAGAACATTTGATCTCCAACGGTTTAAAGAAATGAAAATGATGATGATTCATAATTCCTAATGAGGAGTCCAATAACCATAGTGACCAGGATTCGCTACTAATCGTAACTCTCCACGGAGATCGAAACCAGAACCTCTTGCAACACAAGACCATAACTATAGGCAATAAACCAAATCGAGGCTTAATATGCCAGCATATCCATTTGAAAATATTTAACTTCGATCAACGTATAAATAAACACGCATTACTGGTATTGTTTATTTGGACATTTGCTGTCGTTAGTGTATATAAAAATAAATAAATAATGTTTTGATAGTTTGTGTAAACTTTAGTTTTCCATAAAAATCTAAGTTTCGGTTGTTTTAACAGCTTAGGGCTAGTTTTCACCCTGGGCAACCTTCTCATATTACTAGTATTAGTTCATACATAGTCCCAGGCTGCTACGCTTTGTTAATCACTTTGCTTGCCTAATATACGAAGTATAGAGTAAGTTTGGTAATCGTCCTAACCTAACCTAACCTAACTAATTTAACCTAACCTAACCTAACCTCACAAGAAAATGTGATATTCGTTAGTGGGCAGGGTCAAGACACCTACACGATTCCTTCACATAGCTTCAAGGCATGTTAGGTCCGAGATACTGACACGAGGGAAGTGAGGGAAACTTTTTAGTAGGTTATAGACATTTACGATACCGTTGACGTGAAGCACGTAGTGGTGCACACAATTCAGACAAGCTGAGTACTTTATAAACAAACTTGCCTTATGGACAAGACTCCTTGATTTACCAATACAATTTAAAATTTCCTTCACGCCCCTAGAGAGAGATCCTGTTTTGAGCAAATATTTGGAAGATCTGCTTGTATCACATTGTATGATAGGGCTGGGTAAGTATCATGATCTACTTTATGTTCTAGGATTATAATGAGAGTTGATTTATACTCTCGAAACGTCGTGTATTAATTTTTATTTACCCAAAAGATGACAATTCTCCAGGAAAAACTATACCAATAACATGAAACACGTTTTTGATTTTCAACGCTTAAAACGAATGATTAGCTGAAGAGAAGACGTCAAGTTCGGTTTTATCACTTCCACTTAGAGAAAGATGTATGAAACAATTACTCAGGTTAAATATGGTAAAGACTCCCAAAGTGCTTCATCTTATCATTGCCAGCTGATTTCCCCAGAGTAGCGACGTCGCTTTGAGGTGTTGATTACTCTCTCATCATTTTTACTTTATCAGTATAATTAATTAACTAAACACTCCCAAAAGTTTGGAACCAGGGAAATATCAAATCAGGTTCTGATTATTCCTGTGGAGCATAAACGTCGTGTAAACGTTGCATGAACTTTCTCACACAAACCAAACAAAAGTTGACTCTTCCCAAAAATGGTACTTTATGAATTAACTGTTAAAAATTGTAAATAATCTATGGTCGCTGTAATAGAAGATAACAACATTCAAACCCAACTTATTTCGACAATATTCTAAAGAAATTCTAAGATGTATGGTTTAAATTATTTTGCTTAATTTAAACCAGATTCAAAATAAAATCATAGTTCTGAAGCGATTTGTAAAAATATAAAATAAACTCGTCGCAGTCTAGGTTCCATTTTGGTTATTTCGATTCGTGAATTGTAACTTTATTTTAGGCGCGGTTTGACATTTCGGGTTTAGAATTGTACCAGAATAACTTTTGAATATTCAATCTTCTACCATATTTTTGGGACTAACCATTGAGTTTTTATGCACAAAAGTTATTATATTGAAACAGAAATTACTAGATGATTAATAAAATAATACGTATTTAAATATATAATTATTTTTATTATTCGAAATTTCGTTCTGAACGCACTTGTGTAAACTTTCTTAAATAATAATGTTACACAGTTTGTAGGCTTTTGAAAAAAAGAATATCTTAAAAAATATGAACAGAGATCTAAAATTTTGAAATGTTACAAATAAGAGTTTTTAGTCAGTAAAATAATAAAATCTAAAATAGTAGAAATAAAAATTTATAAGCTTAAAAATGTAATTTATTATTCCTAGATCAAAATTTTTTAGATTGTTAACAATTGGAAATAGATGAGGAGATATTTTTAATGCTAGTGGTTTTTATTCTATTAAAGAATAAATTTTACAGTTACGCAAATTTTAATATTGTAATAAAAAAATTGTGTTTTTAACTTGATTTAAAAGTCTAGTAAATTAATAATATTTCAAAAATGATTCATAGAAGTGAACAAAATGAAAATTACAATGGTGGTGTATTAATTTTTTAACGATTTTTGTTTGATTTTTATGGCGTCGTAGGTCTATAAAAACAAATCCTGTGTTACTGGGACCGCGTTGAAAATCTCTATAATGGTGTTATACACATTATTTGTTAATCATAATTAATAAGTCAGGAATGTTTTGCTGGTTGCGAAGATAAAATTTTAGTATATTGGTATTTGGTATTAGTAAAATTTCATAATTTATATAATAATTACCCTAATTTAAACTGACGTTATTACCCTTTTCTGGAGATAGTTAGCTCTTTATTGTATAAATTAGATACAATTTTCCTTGCGTTATCTCAAGCTTTCCCAGTATTGAAGGAAAAACCCCTTAAAAGAAGAGTGGGGAAGCCCTTCAATCTAAACTTTGTATTCGTGATGGGAAAATAGATTCCATCACAAAAACGCCACAAGGGCAATATAGAAATATTCAATTTCCTTCTACTGGTCACGTATAATTTTATCACTTTTATATCTATGAAATATTTAAAAAAACATGATTTTAAATTGAAAAAGATGAGTATTTATTTATTTTAAAAATTAAATAAATTATTTTAACGTTTCGGGTTTTTAAAAAAGTGGATTCATTTTTATCTTTGTAACGATTAAATATACGAAATGGTTTAAACGGAAGACAAAACTTATTTTCTTATTAGAAATAAAATAACAGTAAACGTTTTACAGTACAATGTTATTTTTTATTTGTAAATAAGGAATCTAATATATTTTTTTCATTCGTAACCTGTATTTTCAATGATACAGTTCGATTCAGAAAAACAAAAAATTTCAAAGATTATATCCCGAAATGTTTCGTTTGATGTCTGTACAATTTGTGTATTTGAAAAAAAAAAAAACATATATCTAAAGACTAGATTTAGATACCGAACCCAAAGTTTGTACATTAGGGGGTTAAAATAAAAACACATATGATCCTTAAACTTAAACTTTGGCAAATGTGCAAAAATACGTTTAGATTATTTTGTCTTTAAAGTAAGAGTTTTCCACAATGATATCTTCAGTTTCATTATCCTATTAGGTTAAAGGATAACTGAGCTTTTACAAATCATGTCTTCGTATTGATTATAATACCCCTAAGTTTTCCAGTGGTTCTATTGGAAAAGAAAGTCATGTGGGGATTTTTATTGGTTTCAAAAAAACAAGTATAAACTCTAATAGACTTACGGGTGTAACGAATAAATTATTTTTATAAAGAAAATTAATTTTTTCATACAACCCAGAGTAAAAATAAAGATAGCGTATAATTACTAAATATCTTGTGTTTTTGAATTGTTTGTTAAATTAACCGTTTCAGAGATATTAAAGATCAATCGGACGCCATGTTGAAACAGATTTTTAAAAAAATGCTTAAATACATGATTTAATCATTTATACAAAATTTAGACTTGTACAAAATTTATACAAAACTGAAGATATGATCTTTGGAACATTTTTTTCCATTTATACCGTCTAAATCGATCTGTATCTTCAAACTTATAGGGTGAAATATAAAAATTAAAAAAAAACAACATAAAAGTGAACATTTCATGTATATTTTTGTTACTAAAAAATAAGGTTTCTAGGAATATTTAGTATCTTTTGATGTAGTAGCCTAAAATATAGCAATGTTAGAGTACTTAATAAACACCCTGCACATTTAAAATAAGGAAACAAGCATTAATAATGCTATATATAAAAAAAGAATATATGAGAGAAATATTATAACAGTAATTATAAATCATTTAATTGATATAGCTCGTACATGTAATTAAAAGTGAAAAACTGAAAATTATGTTACTTTAAAAGATATAATTAATATAATGAATTATCTACATAATTACAAATTATATATTCCATTTTATTACGTTCTACCTATCAGAGGTTAACTAAATTGAGTACGGGTGTGGCAAGCCTCATGGATATACACGTTTTTTCGGGAAATCTTGAGTTAGATCCCTCTCTTTCGTCTTTTCTATCAGGTCTCTATTGGCCAACTTTTGTTTTCTTCCGAACCTGACGCTATTGTAGTATTCGAAGGTTAGGGGTCTTTATTTTAGTATCTTTTCTTCATTTTATTTTTGTATATATCTCTATACTTTCAATAAATAATAATAATTCTATTTGCCTTACAGGTGCTCACTAAAATGAGTAAGTTTATGGCAATCCCCATTCATCTTATCTGGATCTACATTTTTTAATGTAATATTGGGTTAGATCCCTCTCTTTCGTATTTTCTATCAAGTATCTATTAATCAACTCTTGTTTTCTTCCGACAGTGTAGTATTCGAAGGCTAGAGTTCTTTATTGTAGCTTCTTTTCTTCATTTTCTTTTTGTATAAGGCCCTATATATTAAGTCAAAATAAAAATAATAATAATAAATAAAATAAAATATTTTACACAAACTTAACCAAACAGTTTCCAAATTATGTTTAAGAGTAGTAGCCTAATTTATAATTAGTTTCAGATAGAAATAGAATCAATTATTACCAGCAAATAGTTACACATCTTTGGTGCCATAAAAATAGAAAACGTTTAAAAATAATTCTGTGAATAACTCTAGTATTACATATTTTTTATTAACTGATATGTTAATTTTATTCTTTATTTTTTCCTCTTTACTTAAAATATTTTCAAAACTTCGTTAGTTCAACTGCTCAAATAAATTAAACTTTTTTAAAAAGAGAGATCTAAGGTTTTGTCTTCGATTTTTTCAATATAACGATAGTTTCACTGTATCTAGGTATCACAATTTAAATTTACATTATAATAATACATAGTACCTATGAAATTAAAACAAACAACCTAACATTTATCTTTCTGAAACAATGTGTTGTAAGTTAAACACTCAATATTCATTATTCTTAAACAAAACTTCACACAGTGTTGTAACATGACATGAAAGTTTGTCGTCACAATGATTAAGTAACTGCTAATTACACCTTAAAACTACTTGAAGCTAGTTATTTGTACTCATTAGTGTTTCGTGTTGAAACTTCAAACACTCATCCCGACTAACTATATCAATTGAAGTTCCTGCTACGTATAAACTAATAAGGCTTTATTAATTATATTATTGTTACTTTGAATAGAACTTGGTTGCATAATGAAAAGTATTGTGATACGATGCAATCTTAAGATTTTTAGTTAAATTCAAGTTTCCCGAAATTTACTTTGTGAAAGCGTCCGATATCCTCTCTGAGATTATTTTGATCACAAATTTAATAATCTATGTATGAGGTTGAGTGTGTGTGTGTGTGTGTCTATAAATACACTAGCTTTCAAGCAGCTTAACCAATGGGATTAAATTTTAAAATGCAGATTTGTAGAAAGCTAGTCTGGCATTGTAGTTGGGGAGAATCGACTCAAAAACTTGGTAAATATTCAGATGAATATTATTTAAAAGAGTGGAATTAGAGGTTATTACCAAATAGAAATGAGGATAGGGAATAACTAATTTTAAAGTTATGAATATTGATGGTTTGATTATAATTATAATAGGTTTATAAATATCTTCAATGGTACTTTAGTGACGATTTGTTTTTTCCGTTATACGAGTGTCGCCATTATGTCATCATCAGTAGAATTTAAAACATACGAAACATAATTGTAAAAACAAATGTACAATTTGTGTCAACAAAATAATACACTATACAGAGTGGGGCATACATTGTAATATCTCTGCTTCTACAGTTGGCGTATCAATGGAAAGCTATTGATTGGGGGTATTACCAGGGTGTGTTAAAACACAAATTTGACGTACTAGTGTTCTAAAAAAGGTTTCCTTTTTTTTTACATGTTTCCTCTTCTAAGTTACTTCTAATAAGTCATTTTATTTTGTTCCCTCATAACTAAGTATCTATGTAAAGTACAAAACATTCTATTTTAACTAAAACAAAGCGATTTCTCAAGAGGAAAATTATTGAATAGCTTAGATTTAAAAAACGGGGTAAAATAAGTTTTTTTTAACACTCTGTATATGCAGTCTGAGGTTTGGCACAGAATGTAGATAGCCCACGACCAACAGCTTGTCATTGATGTATCTACTACCCTATCTACGCCACCTAGATGCTGAAAATGTATGCGCGACTTTTGCGCAACCTCGTGTGTACTGGATGATTTAAAATTACACGGCAATATTTCGGAAGCTGAATTTAGAGATAAAATAAGGAAAAAACAGTGTGTATAAACATAGATCTGAAGACGTTTTGTTTCCCTCTGCCGGCCATTTTGTATTTTTACGAAAAAACATTGCATCTTCGGAATTAAATAAGATATTGAGTGAACATTTAGTATAGACATTATTTAAACCGTAAATTTTTAATGTAAAATATCTCGGAAATTTTAACATTCAAAATATTTTCAAGAATAGATTTTCCTCTTTTAATGAAAATCAAAAAGCTTTTTTTTTTTTGTAGGTTAAAGGATAACATGGTTATTAACGAGAAGAAAACAATAAAACATTAAAATACCAGTCGCCATTTAAAACTGTAAAGGGAAACATTTCAATTTTTCTAAATTTCTGGGCAATAGATTATAATTATCAACATTTATAATAATTCCATAATATTTTAGTTTAGGCTATCTTGGGTGTTGTTGATACCAACAAATTATGTTTAAAGTTTCTTGTAATTATTTTGTAATATTAATAGTTTTCAAGATATTCGCTATTAAACATTTTATACGTCCGCCATTTTGAATTTATACAAAATAAAGTCTTGGTTTTCTGATATTTTGGTAAAAGGTTACGTAAATAATGCTTTTACTAAATTATTCATTTATTTTGATCTAATTTCAAAGATATGTGTTTTTTTTTTTTTTTTTTTTTTTTTTTTTTTTTTTTTTTTTTTTTTACAAATACACAAAAAGGTTGACAGACGGAAAACTAAGCGTTTTCGGACCTACGGTATGTTTATAAGCAAGTTTTATCTCTATTATATAAAACCAGCACCCGAAATATTGCAGTGCAATTTGAATCATTCTGTACAAACAATTTAAGTTAAGTGAAAGTGTGCTTAGCTCCGTTAAATTTCTGATAAACTAAACCGAACTTTTAGTTTTATCAGAAAATCCACAGAGGTATACACTATTTTTGCACTAAATGAGACTGTGTTTTTAAATGTCTCGTTTTAGTGTTGCGTGTTGTATGTTCAGTTGTTTAAAAAATGTGCTTAATGAGGATGATGTTATGTAGAATTATTTATGAAGGAAAACAAAAGAGATAATACGTTGATCGATCATTCAAAGGTATTTATAAACATTATTTAGGCCGTTTTAAAGGTTTAATGACAATAAAACTATCGGCAAGAATTAATTTTTTATCAAATATTACTCTAGCACATTCGAAATAAATATGTTACATTGGGCAAAGTGTGATAGAAGGGTGATGGGAGTTTTTCATATTATGTTAAGAAATGTATTAAATTTAAAGATATGTTAAGACAACGATTGTATGATTTTGACATGTACTAATTATGATAGATTAATTCTAAGCATTGACTTAACATACTGTGATAGACTAAGTTATTCCCACGTGACTATGCGGGCTTACTCAGTATCACACAGTGTATTATCGAATAATCAACATGCTAATAATTGTTAACTACAGTGGATCTGAGGACGAGGGACTAATTTGGGCTATCCATCCACTTAGTTCTTGGGGCAAAACATTTTAGAAAATTAAATGGTGCCATAATTATTTTTGTAAAATAACGTGTTTCCAAGACATTTTAAAATAGAATGTCAAGAGAGAAAATTTGTTCGTTATAAAATTACCTAAAACCTGAGATGAGTTACCTTACAGTTGTGAAGGGTTTATTTACTATTTTTATCTTTTTGAAAAATCACCAAAAAATTAATTACAAATGCTCAGTAAAATATAATTTGTTTATACAGGGTGATTCGGAACTGCACGGACATTTCTAGCAAAATGATTTTATCTATGTAAAAGTCAATATCCACTGACTGATCACGAAACCTCTGGACTCAAGAAGCCTAGAGCTAGGAAATTTTTAACATGGTTTGGGGTAGGTCTGTAGACGCGTACTAAGAAAGGGTTTTGAAAATATTCCACTCCAAGGGGTTTTTGTTACCTTTAAAGCATATCTCTGGATTCAAGATGTCTAGAGCTATGCATTTTTAAGATGGCTTGGGGTAGGATATCTTTGCATCCAATAAGTCTAGAGCTATTAATTTTTCAACACTCTTTGGGGTAAGTCTGTCAACAGGTATTAAGAAAGGGTTTTGAAATTGTTCCACTCGAAGATTGTTTTTACCCCTAAAACAAATATCATATCCTTATTATTTATGGGTCGATTTTAATCAAAATTGGTGTGTTACTGTATTTCGGCATAATTTATTTCCATAACACCACCATTAGGGTTGTGCTAAAAAAATATTTCTTTATAAATTATCTTTTCTTTATAAAACTATTTCAACTACCCTGAAAACTGGAAACTGGCTAATAGTTAAATATAATATAACAGATTATAAACATAGGTCTGGTAACTCTAAGTTTAGGTTTTTGAGTTATTTAGATTAAAATTATTTAGCCGCCACCATTTTGAAATGAGTTATTGGATTAGATTGGTTATTACTTTCAAAATAGTTTTTTTACTTTATTAGGTACGATACCAAGTTTTAAAAGTATTTTGCAAACAAACCGATGATATTTGTGATATGAACGTACGATTCGTCAGAGATCAGGGAAATTCTTTTCTTTTTGATGCATCGCTTCTTAAGATTCGTCGCTTGTAAGAGGCGGAAAAGGGATGTTGACAAGAGAAATAATATATAGGATTGTTCATTTTTACATTTTGATTTACAACTAACTATCGAACTGACATTTTAGATGACGATTTATTTTGGTTCATTTTTACTTGATTCCGAGGGCGAGAAAATGTGTGTAATGTTTTTGTAGGGTTAATTTTTCATTGTAAGGCGTTCGTAATTGGTGCTATGGAAGCAGAATTACATTGAAATAATATACTGTAACGATATCACCTCAATCAAACCAGATAACATGATTAAAGTGATATCAGAAAAAACAAATTAAATAAAATAAATTAGGAAGAAGAAATAAATCTTCACGTGTAAAATTAAATTAGAGTTAGAAAATAAAATAAAAAAAGGTTTACAAAGGATTGCTAAGAAAGGAGTGGAGGCACAAGCGCTGCAGATGTCCAGAAAGAATGGTAAAATTATTAGGGTTGAAAAAGGAAAGCGACGCTACGTTTTCTCTTTTTACAAGGATTCAACAGACTAGGAGAAACCAAAACTTTCCAAATTATAACGACAAATTCAAAAACAGCCAATAGGAGGGACGAAATCCTATTTTTTTTTGAATTTGTGAAAGTTAGTGTGGCGTTGCCGCGGAACTGAGGAGAGAAAGGAAAAAAAAGAGTCTTCTACTAGCAGCGAGGGAGTAAGGAGCGACTCTAGAGACTTGTTGTCTCCGAGTCACCAACATAGCTTTTAATAGAATTTAGTAAAGTATAACTTCTAGCCTTCTGCGACAAGTATTGAGTATTAGCTTCAGCGAGAGATTAAATTAGTAGCCTTCAGCAAAGTAAAAAGTTTAATATTCGCCTTCAGCAGATAAGAGTTTGATTCGTCGTCTTCAACGCGAAGAAAAAGTTGTTCATCGTCACCCTGGAAGAAGGAGATTATCTCGTCATCGCCAGGATCCATCATCAAGGAGCAAGTGTGTGCATCGAAAGTGTTTTTTTTGGGTTAAATAAAGGGGAAAAGTGCTAGTTGGGGTTTTGTGAAAGTGTGCTTTCATCGAAAGAGAGACCAAGACAAGAATTGATAAGTACCATATGTTTTCTATTAATATCTTTTTTATACTATTTAAATTTCATTTTGCTTGAGCTTCCAAAGGATTCCCACCGAGATTGTAGATTTGAGTTTTGTTAGTATAGGAAATTAAATCTAACCAAGAGTCAGTAAATTTAATCATTTCATTTGTTTTGTATGTCAAGAGCTAGCCGAGGATTAAATTGGAGAGATTGATAAATTTGAAATTGTTTTTTTTTGGAGAGTATAAAAGTAATTGAGAAAAATCAGTAGAAGAAATATATTTGCCCGTATTGAAATTTGTGTTTGTTTAATATTAGATTGTTAGAAATAAGGAATGAAAGTTGTATGAATGTCTAATACATTTTAGAATTTGCTAAAATTAAGTTACTAAATGTGTAACTATATTTACGTACAACAATTTGTTCCTTTGTTTGTTCTGCCTTAAAATAAATTGAGTTTTTTAAATTTTAAAGTATTGTGTATTGACCAAATACTTTCAGTACCAAGATAAATCAAAATTAAATCCCAAATAAGTAAGTAAGTAAAAGAAGAATTGAAAGTAAAGTAAAAGGGGTTTTTTTTTTATATATAACATGCAAGAGACGTGAATGTTATATTTGTCGCCCAACGTAGAGGCAAATTGTTAAAGTAATAATTGTTACTTAATTAATAAAAAAATATAACAAAGTTGCGTATGTTATAATACACAATGTATACAAATAATCTAAAAAGTGTTACTACTTTTTATTTATTTTTCAATTTTAGTAGTTTTTTATTGAAATCTCAATAAACTCCCTCGAGTTCTTTATACTACATTTATGTATCTTACCTATTGGGGGCTACGAACTGCCTGTCAAGCATCACTGTTTCTTATATTTAGGTCATGTAAACGTGAACTGACTTAATAATTTTATTCTTTCTTTTTTGGAATTTCTGAATACTATGGATAGTAACTTACGTAAGCAATTTTATAATATTTCTGGGTAAATAAAAGCTGAAAGGTAACAATTTTAAAACCGAACGGATGTTCTGATTTAAATGAAAACAGAAAATTATGTTTTCATCATGTGGAACTAATAACGTCAATGTTCAATTATTGCAAAGTTTTAATTATTATTTTCTATCATGTTACGTGAATCAAGTATTTTAATAGTACACAACGATTGCTATTAAGTACCCAGAAAGACGACTGAACTGGTTATTGATTTATTCTTAATTTTGACCTCCTCAAATGTAGGCCATTAACAAAACGACACTTTATCAATTAGTTTAAGTGAAAAGTGAGCTTTATCAACCCTCCATCAATATACTAGGGTGTGTCTAATGAGGGAGGTTTTATTTTAGTACTGTGTTGTCGTAAACTACCTGACGTAAATAGAAATACATTAATCAAACGTAACAAAAGGTTAGGTTAGGTTGTTTTCCTTATGTTAACTTGAAAACCACGTTATACAAAAATGTTTGTGTAAGAATATACAAGACTTTTATTAATTAGACGAAGTTTGACCATATTGTCTCTAGGGAGAGAGAGGGTGTGAGGAAGAGAGTGGGTGTATGGGAAGAGAGGATGTATGGGAAGAGAGGATGTATGAGGGAAAGAAAGAGGGTGTACGGGGGGAGAGGGTGTATGAGGTATATTGAAAGATAGTGGGCATATATATATATATATATATATATAGTGTGTGTGTGTGTGTGTGTGTTGCCACGCCGCCTCTCTCCCCGTTAGTGAGTTCGAGTAGGGTTCTTCTTGCCCCACTTTGGAACGCCACTTGCCACGCCGCCCCTTTCCGCGTTAGTGTGTTCTCGTAGGGTTCTTCTTGCCCCACTTTGGAACGCCACTTGCCACGCCGCAAGTCTTGTCTGACTTCACGCGAATTTAAGATTCTTGTTCCCTTTTTTGGAACACTATTATCACGAACTCTTAAACTCGCTGTACGATCACCACCGACTGGGCGAACCACCTTTCTTTTCAGAGCAGACGCGGGCAAGGCCAAGATGCTCACTTTTACTTTTTTAAATCAAAGATTTTGCAACTCTTGGCTCTAATAAGTATGAGCTTGTCCTCATAAACTTACTAAATTTTAATTAACGCAAAATTCCCTGAATTTTATCTCAATGCTCAATTATTTAACTTTTTTAAGATTACTCTCTCTCTCTCCAAGGTCGTGCCTTTTGGGAGAAATCGGCCCTTAAGTTCTGATGATAACTTTTTAAAATTTTCAAATTATATTACCAGAGCACATATATATAAAATTTATGTTAAAACAAAGTTAATAGCATACACAGAATGGATTTATATTAAAAACACAACAAAATTTAGAAATGAATTATTTGTATATTATCTCCTTTTTTCCACAGAAAAATTTTATATTCAAAACTTTTTTAACCACACAAAACAATTTAATTGAACAATAACACAACTATTTATTTATTTAACAACATTAATTAATGTAAGATTATCTATATATTAAACAAAAATAAAAGCGCTTGACTTTCCAGACAGAACCACAAACAGTTTTTCCTGTACTGAAGAAGTCGTATTTAAATTATTAATTATTATCAACACCAAAGCAGAGGTTTAAAAAATGAATTTAATTTTTAATAATTCCCCTAATGACGTTATATTTGAAAAGAAGTTAATATTTGCGAATTATTCCTTAAGTATAAGATACCTTCACACTTTAATAGAAGTTCTAGTTGGATTTGGAATTTGTTGTATTATTAGGATGATAGTGGTGTGATGTTTTCTATCCAGAGTCTGTAAGCTGCTATGTAGTTGAATGCTGGTCTCGAATTCTTCTAAGTCGCCTTGAAGATCGATTAAAGTTGAAATTATTCTAAGTCCAATTAGTAGAGTGACAGTTGAATCTTCCTCTCAGCTCAGAGTCGGTTGCAGGAGAAACGTCCTTTAAGCGTCGATTCCAAATCAAAAGTAATCGTCTTTCGACGATTAAAACTCGGTCTCCCTGTCAGTGGGAATTAATCCACTTTTCTGGAGCCAATTTTCCTCCCTTTTTGGGAAAAAGGTATTTTCCATATATCATGTGTTTTCAGGCCCTTTTGGTCTGAAATATTTACACTATATGTTTTATTAGTCCTTATTTTGTTTATTTTTTGACTAATGAATAGTTTTCTTCCTTAATTATTAATTAAAACACCTTTTAATTAATAATTTATAGTATTTTTTCTTTAACGTTATCTTTGATCCATGTTGGCAACATGATGATTCTGACTTTAGACTCTGCTTGAAGATGCGCGCGCAACTGTTCATGTTTTGGCATGAAAATCTCTACTTTTGACGTTTTTTCGTTCAACTCGCTATAACTTTCGAACGCTCGAACCGATTTTAAAGTTCCTTTCGGATTCTTCTTCCTTTCCATCTTGTGGGTCTTGTGGAACTTGATTCATCGCTCTACTACGCTTCGTTCGCGAGTTATCGCCCTTTTCCTGAAATTTGATTTTTCCCCTTTTCAAATTTTGAGATAAGTCCTTTCTCAAAATTCTTTTGACGAAATCTTGTTCCTCTTCTACTACGACGAAAAACTATGTTTGTACTTTTCCCATAACTCGTTTGGTTGTCGAGTTATTCGCCTTTGAAGTCCTTAAGTTTGTGTCGTATGAGTTTATGTTCATAAAAACCCCCCCCATTATATATTATTACTTCTGCTTTGGTGTTTTACCATTTTACATACTAAATACATATAATTATCATGTTACTTTACCCCTTTAACGTTTATTTTACCCGCTTTTGGGCTTTGAAGTTTTACGTTTTGTACTTATTATATCTCCCTTATTTTATTTTCAAATTTGATTCTAAGTACCTATTATTGTGCCCTATTGTGGTCTCTACAATAGTACTTATTATTATTTTTTAACTGATCCCCCCTTCAACTCAAAAATTCCAAAAAACTCCCCAAGAATGACTTTCTAAGTCCATTCTCACCTGTTAATTATTATTAATTCATATTTTTTATTTGTGATTATTGTTACTTCCCCACTTGGTTATGACTCTACGATTTTTGAATTTTGAATTTATTCTTTTTCCAAATTTTAGGTTTTTGAGCCCTTCTAAAAACTTGAATAACTTTTTTGTTTTATGTGATTTTAAATTTATTCTTCGATATTATTGGTCGGTTGACTCTACTGAATATTTATTTATATTAATAATTTAGTTTTTTAATAAAATAGGAACTAAGGCAGTTTGACTTTTCACGTCCAAACAAGCAAGTTTGCTCTCGAGCTGGCGTGACGTCATCGCCCCACCTCGTCCCCACTCTACAAGGTTTAGCGCGGCAATTTAACTTGTTTTAAATGGACTTGAGACGTTTGGCTTTTTCCAAACCGCCTCAGTGTGTGTGTGTGTGTGTGTGTGTGTGTGTGTGTGTGTGTATGTGTGTGGGTGGGTGGGTGGGTGGGTGTGTGTGTGTGTGTGTGTGTATGTGTGTGTGTGTGTGTGTGTGTGTGAGAGAGAGAGAGAGAGAGAGAGAGAGAGAGAGAGAGAGAGAGAGAGAGAGAGAAAGAGAGATGTGCAAAGGTGGAAAGATATAGAAAGATGGAAGGAGAGAGAAGGAGAGAGAAGGAGAGGCGAGAGAGAGAGAGAGAGAGAGAGAGAGAGAGAGAGAGATGTGCAAAGGTGGAAAGATATAGAAAGATGGAAGGAGAGAGAAGGAGAGGCGAGAGGGAGAAAATTAAAATAATAGCAGCTAAGTTAGAACAAAATAGTAAAAAAATTCAAATAAAAATGAAATTAACCATAATTTATTTAAAAAATGAATACCAATAAATAGTTCAGTGTACGTAATAAGATTATGGGAAGAGAGTAAAAGAATTTCGTGTGAGAGCGAGAGAGACAATGGAAGGTAAATTTGAAGTAAAATTAACAATATATTAATATACACATCTAGTAGTCATTTGACTTTATTATGAAACAAAATCTGATTATAACTTCCATCAGTGAGTGACATTTCCTCTCTGGGGAAATTAGACGGAAGACATTCCCACCGAAGGGGAAACCTCTCAGACTTTTTTCAATCTTTAATCCGAGTAATTGTTTAATATCTCCTTCTCTAAGTGAAACCGATCAAGAGATCAGTAGAAAGTACTTTGAATGAACAGATTTTCCTCTTGTAAAAGATATTCTAAGAGGGTTGTAGTAAAGCGCATTTGTTTAAAAATTCAAAAAACCCAGTTACTGTTCTCTGGCTGCGATATATTCTGTTCCTAAATTATTGGTTACTGGTATCCAGATGATCTGTCGTTGAGCAATTTTCTTTTTTCTTTTTCAATTTAGAATTGACGTAAATTACCACCAAGATAGCCGATATCCCCAAAATGGTCGGTCCACTTGACAGGATATTACAAATTTTCTTTTTACTTTATCGAACATGAGTTTGAACAAAAACGATCATTGTAAACTTCAGATTGCGGTTTTCACTCAAATACACATCTTCTAACTACCTTGACTCATTATTTATTTAATTTCATATAAATAACAGTTTTAAAGTTATAGATTCAATGTACATATATAAATATATTCAAGGAATAACTCACATTGAAGGCCCAATATTAAAAAACAACTGTAATTGTTCGTATTCACGTCGATTGTCGCTTTTCTTCCTGATGCAAAACACAATGTAATTTACATAAATAGAAAAATTCCACAATGATTCATTTAGCGGTATAGGTTGATTTATGATGGGGAGGAAGAGAGAGAGAGAGAGAGAGAGAGAGAGAGAGAGAGAGAGAGAGAGAGAGAGAGAGAGAGAGAGAGAGAGAGAGAGAGAGAGAGAGAGAGAGAGAGAGAGAGAGAGAGAGAGAGAGAGAGAGAGAGAGAGAGAGAGAGAGAGAGAGAGAGAGAGAGAGAGAGAGAGAGAGAGAGAGAGGAGTTGGGGCGGAGAAGGAGGGTAGAGAAAGATAACTATACATTCCATGAATTGCTTGCTTTAAACAGAAATAATAGACAAATAATAACGAAACTATATATATATATATACACACAAGGATAATTACCAAAATAAAAAAATCACTAATAGTAATTGTTTGTTGTGGTAATACCTCAATTTATTGCTTTAAGAATATATTTCATTAATACAGTATTTACCTCAACAATTTGAAATTATGTTTTCATATGATACTGTTTCGCTTACTTTGTAGGCATCATCAGAAAAGTTTAAAATTAAATATGTTTACCTATAGCTTAGAAATCAAACTTAATCAATAACATAAAAAAACTAAAGTATTTTAATTCGTTATTTGTTATTAATTAAGTTTGTTTTTAAACCTTTCGTGAATATATTTACTCTGTTCAATTTATCTGACAAATAATAGTCTTATAATCCTCTGTAGAAAAAGGAAATTAGATGTCAAATAGATTAGATATATGTAAAATGTCGTAATTACAATTTATAAAATAAAATAAAACTCTGAATAATTAAGAGAAATTATTTAATTAAAAAAAATGTTATTCGTAGAAAGATGACTGATTCCGTCTTGGCTGTAAGAAATTATTCTGTAGTGTGTAGAGCGAGAAAGATAATTAAGTGCCTCTCAACGAAAATTAATTAAACGTGACAGACAACTGGACAAAGAGTAGGATACCATTAGTCTGGAGGGCCGTAGTGTATGTAGGTATGATAGTTAAATTATTTTGTGTGTGATCTCAAAATCCAGAGGCTAAGTGTACACCTTACAAAATTTCTTATGCATAATTATTGACAAAATAGGTTAACTTTTGCGCTTAACGAATGCGTTTTAAGTCCGACCCTTGCATCCACAGACTTGCCTAATGGATTTCTATTTATCAGATGATGTTTCATTATACAGGGTTGGACAAAAGTCGTGCATACATTGCAATATCTCAGCTCCTAGTTGAAGTAGGAAAGAGATGGACACATCAATGGAAAGTTCTTGATTGGGGTTGTTTATAGGGTGTGTTTTTGTAGGGAAATAATATTTAGTTACATTATTAAATAGCAGAATAAACAGGTTTCCAAAGAGTTGTCGCACATATGGTTTTCTTGTGTTATAGCCGAGTTATAACCCTGTAAATTTAATTCCTCATAATTCAGTATCTAAGTAAAATAAAAAGATTCTGTTTTCACCAAAATAAAGGGACTTTTGAGAAATAACTCTGGGAAGAAAGCATTGATAAGGTTACATTTAAAAAAGAGGGGAAATACGTTTTGGAATCTGAGTTTTGAGAAACCCTGTGGATAACTCAAATCAAGAGCTTGCCATTGATGTGCCTACGTCAACTAGAAGCTGAGATAAGTTAAAATGGAATTCTATCAAGTACCGTCGGTCATCAGTGTAAACAATATAAAAGAAGCTGAGATATTGCAATATATGTGGGAATTTACCCTACTCAGTATATTCAATAAGACTAACTGTTAAAGATATTTGATAATTTCGGGTTTTCGTCCCTATAATTGAGGGGGGTCCAATTTAAAATTTCAAATAAAAAGAGATTAATTTGTATTAATAGACACACTATTTAGGATCACCTGTTGACACTAAAAACGATTCTGCTAAAGGAACTCAAAATGTTTTCTACAATGTCTGCATTTGGGTAATTTTGGAATGTATAATTTTCAAATTAAAAAGTTTTATAATTTGAGAACAATTAAAGAGTATATTCCTGTTATACCTAACACTGTATTCATACAGTGAAATATGGCTTTGGAAAATGGAATCAAACTGGGTCAGAGGATGTTAAAAAGAAGTAAATAATAAAAGTTATAAAAAAATCATAAAAATGGTTATTTATTGAAAACGACAAAAGGTTTTGATTTCAGTTTGTGCCGTTTGTTAGATTAAAAAATCAGAATTAAATGGTGTGTCACACGAGCTCACATGTTTAATATTTTAAAAGAGACTTCCAAATTGGATGACAAGTGAGAAGGTGGGAGGGTTTTCAGGAATGAGGGCGGACAATTTTTGTATATCATGTAAACAGTTAGTTGAACGAAATATTTATCATGCATTATATTAGTTTCAATACATAACAATATAAAATATAATATTCGCAGTGGACATATATTTTTGGTTTCATGTTATAAATTGAAAATTCAAATCGAATTTTTTTAAAATATGTTGGTTAAATTTATTTCAACTTTTAATCTATGATGGATTTTAATAAAAAGTAAGATATTTGACGCTGTAGAACTAAGATACATTTTAAAAGTTTACTAGCACTAAAACAGACACATTTATAAAACGACAATATTAATCCATGTTTTGTGACTGTTTTGGTTTAAAAAAATATCAAAATGAGTATATCAGATGTATTAAAAAGTTGTACAGATATGGTTTTCTTTTACGATTTGAAATCCCTTTATATTTGTGTTTAATATAAGAAAATAGGAGAATTAATTATTAACATTTATGCAATTTTAGCTTAATTTTATACCATTCCCTTTTTTGAAATTATTAATTAGTTTTTTCTAAATTTAAATATGGTTCTATGTGAACACACTATAATCTTTTATTTCAAATTACATGTTTCTATATTTATTTTTGTAGCTACTATCGTAATATCGTAATTACGTACAAACCATAATATTTCCTGAAGCTACAAAAGGTGAAGATCAGCCAAAAAATGGTATTCAATGTTTTTTTAGGATTACAAACTTACCCTATATTTCGTATATGACTAAATAAAAACTTTACATTACATTTTAGATTTACCTGTAATACTATCAAATTTAATAAATGTGACAGTATGCATTGAATCTATTCAGTCTGTCTTGAAATACGAATCATTAATCTGTTTAAGAGACAACAATGAACGTTAGACGAAGATAAATCCACAAGACACAGATGCATTAAAGCATTGTGCCCTTTGTCATCACAAAGCCTAGTCTTTATTTATTCAGACTAGATTGACTGCTAATTAAAACTTCTTGTCTGTGGTAATGCAGTTTGTGTAATTGCTTCACTTGTCTTGTAGGAACTTCAAGGAGCTCAGCTGATGTTGTTAACTTAAAATAATAGAATAATGTAAGTTCCTTTTTATTTGAGGAGAATTTATTTCAATGTTTGAATAAATGAGGCGTGCTAGAAGAAGCGGCGATATCTCGGCTTCTGGCCTCGATTAGTATGTGATTTAGTATCGGTAATTGGGTCCAGTAACTTTACTCTCGTTTGGAGAGATCGCCTATACAGTAAAACCAAACTAAACGTCATTAATAATATATATATTAGAGTGCGAACGTGAACCTTAGGGGGGTACGTGGATCTGCTTTGTTATGCGTTGGCGGGTCGTCCGATCGCGTGGAAAATTAATAAAGGTACACTGGGCGAATCTCAATCTAGGCTAGCCATTTTTGACGATGTAATTCTAAAAACTAATCTACTAAAACTAACCAAATTACACTAAAACCAATATTAATATTAACTACACTGTATTGACACAACATGTCGGACTAACACCCAAGGCCTATCATGGGCGTGTATTAGTTCAACTAATACTATTATGATTCCAAACGCGATGCGCCCAGATATAAACCCTAGGGCCGTACCGGCCCCATTCCTTTGGGTTTAGCAAGGCATACTTAAATATTACGGCACTATAAGAAAACCAAAGATGAACACTGTCCAGACGACTTACCTCATTTTAGCCAATATTTCTTGAACCGTAGAATATTTTTACTCGTAATTATGAACACGAGTTTAGTTTAGGTTAAGTAGGGCGTTTATAAACTCAAGATTAGGTTATTAATTTTCACATTTTGCTGAAATTTCTAGAACCGTTTTTGAGAAATGTTATGCGAATATTTTGTAACAGCTACATGACAGATTTTTTGTTTTTTTGCCAATAACATATGAACTGACACTTTTGAAGAGATCGCGACCAATACGTTTTGTTTGAGGCCTTAGATGGTGCCCGCAAAATTAGATTGAAATCGTTAGACCCGATTTTGAGAAATTCGTATACGTGTGTTTTTTCATACGATATTCAAAATGGTTGCTGTTTAAAATTTTTAATGTTGTATAACTTCTAAAACTGTTAATAGGCTATTGTAAAAATATACAGTAGACACATATTTTTCCCTTTTGAATTAAAAAAAAAAGTTTTGTTTATTTTTATTCTAGATCAACGTTTTTGTCAAAAAACTGAAAATATAATTTTTTTGGGGGAAATTGTCTACAATAACTGAAAGTAGACTAAAACCAAAATAATTATTAAATATCATGTTTTATATAGTAATATTGAAATCCATTGATTAGTGTTTACTATGTTCTATTGTCAAAGTTGTTCATTGATCAAAATGAATCAAGGACTCCGTCTTTGAAAAAAAAAAAAAAAAAAAAAAAACAGTAATATAATTTAATTACACCTAAATTTATTTCAAACACTTATGCCATAAAGATGTTCTCAGCATAAATCGTCTTTGATTAAAATTGAGTTTTTAATATTGGCTGTTAAGCTTCATTTTTGTTTTTTTGGCAATTATTCCTTAATCATCCATTTCATTAAAATATGTACATATTCGGTACCTATAGCCAATTTTGAAAAATATGTCTTTTAAACACACGGCCGATTTTTGTGTTTTGACTAATAATGAGAGAGATGGGGACCAATACATTTTAATTGGGTCCTTATAGGCTACACTTGAGAACAATCCTAATTTTGTGGTTTTCTTTTATGGCAGCTACCCCAAAATATTGAGTTATAAAAATAAAAATGATAAAACCGTCCCTAGATATGACCAGATATAACGTTTCATTAAAATCGGCTTACCCATTTTGACTTTAGATGTATCTTACAGTATTTAGGATGTCAATTTTAAAATTTACTGAACAAGTTTATTTTAAATGTAAATTTATAAAAATATTTTTTTCTTTCTCCATGGAAATTTGTTTAATAATGGGTATTTATCCATAATAAGGACTATCTTCCGCTATTGGAATTTTCAGTGTTTTTCTTGGAATAATTGACTTATTTTCGCTTTTATTATTAAAGAATATTGAAAATAATGTTATTTTTTAAACATTCAGCAGCTTTCTCTAATTAGCCTACACAATTACATGTAATGAAGTAGAGTGGATACTAGAGCACATAGAATCTATTGATTGGATAACTGTTGCAATGGGACAATTCTGTGTAATGACGTCATTTAGTTGGTAATGATACAACGCTTTACATTGACAGTTCACTGTTTTAATTGGGTCAAGTTGATCTACGACGCCAAGTAGTTGCTGTTAAGCGTCCTCTTTTTATACTTGAAAATTACTTTTAATGATTTCACAGATAGGAAAACGCGATGTGCACTACTATGGCTTAAAGTTATACAACAAACAGTTACAATATTTGAAAAAAGGGAGAATCTATAGTTCAATTTAACAAACATTTGTCGAGTTACATAGCTCAAGAACTGTAAAAATATTATATAAAAATGTGTCTGTGGTATTTTTTGGTTTGTTATTTATTTATAATACTGGATGCAAAGTGACAATTTATGTTAAATTGTATTTAATTTAAGTTATAACAATACAAATGTTTACTGCAGTCAAGCTGCATATGTATAATTAATTGAGTAATAAATCAAATGCAATAGAATTTGCCTGGATATACCGGTCGAAAAAATAACGTTTTAATTTAATAAATATAACAATAAACGTTGAAGTATTCTTACTAAAAGTCATAAAAAGTATACAAAATGGCGAAAAAACATTACTAAAGAAAATATACTGGGTTTTTTTGAAAAGTAAGATAACATTTTAAATGGTTGTGGTTTCGTTATTTTTTGTCCAATCTCCGACCAAAACTCTTTATTGTATGCAGACATAAAATAGGATTTATATACAAACATCAGCTGTTATTTTCATTTCTATTTATTTGTTGTCATAGCAACGATTTTCTCATTGTTGACTAATTTCAAACAGGAATCTAGTAGGTGGTAAACTTGTAGTAGTTTACATTTCATTAATTGATTTTTTTAAATTCCATCATGACTTTACCTTTACAAACACACATCGTATTGAATCGATGCTATTGTAAATGTAAACGCAGCTTACAGCCGGATTAAGAAAGTTTTGTACTCGCAACGGTTTGAGAGACGAATTGTGCAGTGTGATCGCGTATAAAAAGCTCGTAGGTAAGTTTGAATTAAATGGGTTTGTTGGAGAGATCAAGAGGCCTGGAAGACAATCGTACGAGATGAAATTGCTTAAATAATAAAAATGTAGTCAAATAACACTGAATATGGAAAATGTGGCATCAAAAAAATTGCACAAGACCTTGATATTAGTCAAAACAATATGAGTTAACATTATAAGACAACTGTATTCCTATAAAACAAAATTTAAATTTGAACGGAAAGAAACAGATATTCCTAAGCGACTAGTTGCCTTATTAGCGTTTAGCTCAAATTTGCTTAAACGAAGCTTGGTTTGAAAAAATCTTTTGCACTGATGAAGCACATTATCATCTAAATGGATCTGCCAATAGATATAATTGCTGGATATGGTCAGTTACAAATCTTTATATAGTAACACGACAGGGACTACAAAATACAAAAATTAGAACTTAGATATATTTGTTGAATTAGATGTAGAACTTTTCAAATTTAGTTGTTGGGCTATATCTTTTTTTAAAGAGGATAAAAATGGTGCCGATAAAACATAACAATAACAGGATAATGTTATTATAACATGCCAAATGATAAGGTAATACCAGAACTGCAACAGCTTGATATTGGAAACATAATAGTT
This sequence comes from Aphrophora alni, assembly GCA_963513935.1. NCBI lineage: Eukaryota > Metazoa > Arthropoda > Insecta > Hemiptera > Aphrophoridae > Aphrophora > Aphrophora alni. The sequence goes on along the minus strand of OY740769.1, from coordinate 91,681,639 downwards.
CTGCTCGGTGGAGCACCTACTCACATTTACAACCCAATACATTGTCAGAAATAATTAGTAATCGTGTAAGCAATCCTGGCCCCCGAGGTCTTCAAACCTAAATCCAATGAATTTTTGAATGTGGGTCATTTTAAAGGATCGAGTATACCGTACAAAATCAGCAACCATTGAAGAACTGAAAAAAGCAATTATTGAAAATGTAAATTAAGACGTTAAGACAAGTCGTGCATAGTATAGAGGAAAGACTACTTCTCCAGGAAGAGAAAGGCTTTGAACACCTGTATTAATAACCATAACAAGTGGTTTAATTTGAAGTTTAAAAAACATTCATTTATGCACTTTGTTTTGTTCTATGCTAACTACAATAAATTTTAGTTTTAATTTAATTTAGAAATACCCTTAATATAATTAATTTTTTTTCATGATGTAAAATTTTTTATGACTGCAATAAAAGAACATAGTAATTTATTGGTATTTATTATTTTGGGTGTATTAACTTTCATATATAACAAAAAACTCATTGAAATCAACGCGGTGGTTTAAGGAAGTCTGTTTAAATACATGTTATTTCCGGATTTGTTAATAACTTGAAGAGGTGGAAGCTTGTTTGATTGAGGCGAATGTGGCTTCATTTTTGGAATTTGATGAAATTATTTAGTGATGGTTTTGTGAAAATTAAATTGTGTGATTTATTACTCTGAAATATTTAATTAGGGCAGTTATTTTTAAAGCAGTTTAATGAAAACACAACTAGTTAATATAAAGTTTTATTATAAAAAAAAATAAATCAACTTCCCAATTACATTACTTTTATATTTTAATTTCCTTCTACTATTCGATTTGGAGACCCTCAAAAAATAGTTGTGATAGGAAGATATTTACATAGTCACTATATATTCTTCATACTTCCTATAAATTAGAAAGTAAAAACCCATTTAAAAGTAAAAATCCTTTACCTTCTTATAAAAAAAAGAAAGAAAGGACCATAAAATAAAGACTCACATCCCTTGAATACGCAATGGCGTTATGGTCGGAAAAGAACATAAATTAGTCAGGGGGTATAAGAGAGATGAAAGCGAAGGATATAATCCAAAATTATAAGAAAAATGCTGTAGATCTAGCTAGGATTGCTTAGGATTGCCAAACCCTTATTCACTAAAGTGAATCCATGAAGTTATAGTAAAAACCCAATTCATGTTACTTAATTTAATAACAAAAACTTAGATTTCGGTTATAGACAAAATTACACACACAGATAATTTTAGTCCGAAAAGAAAAAAAAATCATTCTATAAAAATAACGCAAAAGATAAATTTCTTTACAGTATGTTCACAATTAACTTTTCACAGATATAATCCAAACTTTGTATACTTTTCGTAAAATTTGACTTTAGTCTTATAAGTCTGTTTTAAACAAACTAAAACAGTACTTATTGAACGTAAATTTACTTTAGTTTGAATAAAGTGATCGAATTACGACACTTCCCTAAGGACAGGGCGATACATAAAATGGTTGCTAACCCTTCCCTTGTAATCTATTTAATGAAAGTTTTCCTGATGTAACTATACATATGTTTGCCTTACAATCGATGTAATCTGCTTCAGTTGTTTTAACTAAATTGGGTTGACATTTTTTTAGTTTTTAATTGTAGTTATTAATCAGTTTAACGTAAATGTATTGTTTTTACAACTCTTTATTTTTCGTATTAGTCAAAATTTAATTTACATTTAACGTTGTCATTTGGGTAAGTTTTAAGTGTTATTTTAAAATTTAAAAATATTTGTTTTTATATAAAAATAAAGAATTATTTTAATTTGAGTTACATAGCTGTGTCACACCGTTGCTAGAATCAATATTTGTTTGCTTAAATTTCCCATGAAAAGGGTCAATTTAATCTTTGTTATATTTTGATAGATTTTAATTTTGTTCTTTATCTTTGAGAAATTTCACCGTATCTAAAATTAAGCGAAATTTCTTGGAAATCTTTCTCAAGAGTAGAAGGTCAAGAATGATTTGGAGACGTACTGTATACTATTGTTAATCGAGGATTGCAGCTAGTGAAAAAAAATAATTAGAGGCAAGGATGGAAGTTAGTTTACCTGACGTTGATATCACCTCCAAACTAAAAGTAACATGATAGGGGATAAAGCAATAGGTATTTAGCCATTCTTGGACGTTAGATCTATTACTTAACATAAATTATAATGGATCATTTTTCTAAATATAGGTATATTTACGAGATTAGGTAACTAAAACGTAAAACCCTATTTTGCTTATTTTGATTCTTTGAGACCTATTGAGTGGTTTTTAAAAATAACTTTGTGTTATAACTGAATGCTAATTGTATGTAAATTGGAGAAGTGTATAGCAAGACACAGAGGAATTGGGAAAGTGTTAATTTATGCTTATGAGGACTATTTCAAAGCCTAAATACGTTTTTCGTAACTAGAGTTTTAAATACGTATGCAATGTTAGACCTATTATTTTTAGGAAAGTTCATAAAATTGTTTCACTAGATTGACTGAATGGAGTTATCGAAAATAGAACTACAAGGTTATTCAAAAAGAAATATAAACTTTTTTTAATTGTCTGAAATATCTAAGATATATCAACAGAATAACAGAATTTATACAGCTGGAAAGAACACATTTTAAAGTTTTGTTTAACATATTACAGATGTTCAATGTGAGCTCCACTTGTCACTCGGCAGACAATAATGCAATAGTCGACTTCTGTCCAAACACTTTGAGAAGTGTCCACATCAACACTTCGTATTGTTCTGTTTTCCGTTGTTTTAACTCTAAGAGTTTCGAAGACAGAGGAAGAACGAACACTTTATCATTTAGGCTACAAATTTTTATAAAAAGAAATCACAAGGGAGTTAGATCGGGGCTTTGAGGAGGCCAATGCAAAAGCGTTTTCATTATCTGCGCCACCAATACAAGTTTGAGGAAGATTTTTATCCAGATAATCTCTCACAAGCTTAGCCAGTGTGGTGATACTCCATTTTGAACCTTAATGAAGTTGTCACTGTTTTCATTTAGTTCAGGTATCAGCCAATCACTCAGCATATTGAGTAAGCTACTCCTTTGGTCGTATTTTATTGAAAAATGAATGGATCATACAGCTTTGCAGTTGGACAGCAAAAAGGTTCAATTTAGGAGAATTTCTCTCATGTTATGGTTGCTCTTGGATTTTTTGTTTTCTATATACGTATATTGTGCTTGTTGATATTTCCACTAATATGGAAAGTTGACTCATCACCAATAATGAGTTGTTCACTAAATTTCTACAGATTATTACAAAACTTAAAACTATGTCCCGATTCCTTACATTTTTCAATACGAGTAATTGAAATCTATTGGGATCATATTTAGCCTTTTTCTCATAATTCTCCAAACAATAGTCTGCTGCGGTATTTGAAGTTCCAAATTCACTTTGGTCGTAGATTTTCCGGACAATGTAAGAGAGATTGTCAAACCTGTTCAATTAGATCTGCAGGTGTTGATGTCCAACCTGTGCTTTTCTTGAACTTTTAGTACCAGCCGTAGTTTGACTTAGTTGAAGGATCTTTTTGGCAGCGAGTGTTAAGATGGTTTTGAACGATAGTAACAGATTGAGCTTTTCAAATTCAAGCACACAAAAAGACTTCTCCGTTGGAGTATTGGTTATCAGCTGACTACACGGTTGTATACAATCAGCTGTTGGAATTAAAACTTGAAGTCATTGATACCAAATTAGACGAAATTAAATAATGCATATTATATTTTATAGGTATATGAAAGTGTATACTTATCTTTCCTGTATTTAGGTTTAATTTTAGGCCCCTTCTATATATATATATATATTTTTAGCTGCGAGTTTTCTGTGACATAAATTTCATTAAAATTGGTTCGATGTGTTTATATATCAGAGGAAACTTTTACCGCGAAAATAGAAGAACTTTGATGATATTAAACACTTTTTTTATTGATTCCTTACTATAATTGTGTATATATTGTTTAGTATATGGATACTGTGACCGTTTAATGTGATGAGAACTACACAGGATACCATAAACATTATTATGATAATTACAAATTCAGATCTGTGGTTATTAAATAGACAGCATTAAACTAGTAGCGCCATTATTGTTCACGAAATCGAATTTGGGTGTAGTTTTATGTTAAAAAAAATCATTTTAAGGTGACTCATTCGTTTGAAAAACTGTTTTAGTTGTGCGATTTACACTGTGAAATGTTGTCATCTAAAGTTCCCGCTTTTTACAATTTTTAAATGACATTTGAAGGTTTGAAAAACTTTTCTCTTTAGAGATATCTAGATGTCAGGACATACAGATATATCTTCTCTTTACTCGACTGGGCTAATTTTAATTTCGATTAATCGCCGCTTGCGTACTTCAAACACGATTTTTAATTTCCTCAAAATGTAAACAATTCTAAATAAAAGTTGGTAGGAGAAGTAAACACAAGGAAAAAAGTCAGTAACATAATAACAAAAAAAGTTATATTTTTATAAAATTCGATATTTCCATATCCTGTTTCTTTTTTTTTTGAGAACCATTTTGAATTATATTAAATTAGTTTCAGGTTACTTGTACTTTTTAGAATAAAACCATTCTTCACATATGAAAGTCAAATGACGTACTTTTGTTTGAAAGAATTATTTAAAGGTTGGAAGCGCAGATTTATTTAATTAAATCATAAAACTACGCCACGCAGACTTATAAAAATAAAATGCAACAATAGAGTTAAATATGAGAGTTGTGAAGATAAAGGGGAGAGGGGGCTGATAAAATCGTCCTCTCTTATTACAGTTCTCTATGTTGAGTTTAGCTTCAGTTCTCGGGGTTGCAAAGTTAAATCATTCTGAGGTACTTGTCAACTTTCTAAGGGAGGTTTGTATGAAAGTTATATGGAGTGAAGTTATGATGAATTTTAAAAAGTCTGGGACAAAGTTATTTATTACCTGTTCTGTACTTTCTATGAACAGATAATTTTATATTCAAGGCAAATTTAAATTTAAAGTAGAAAAATTGAAATTGATTGAAAATTTTATGAGAAATATAAACAATGCAATGATTTAGAGAGGTGTGATTTTATATTTGCCAAGTGAAGAATGTAAAATGTGTGATTTCTCGCTCGATATACAGAAGGAAGTATTGTGCTAGAATACCATCATATGAATCACTAGAGCACTGTGGTGAACATAGAATGAAAGAAAATTCCCCAAAACCACAATAAAACACTAACAACACAAAGACTGTATAATTATTCAACAGCTTAATATATATATACAGTGTGAGTCAAAAGTATGGATACACCCTGTTAAATTTTAAATGGATAAAGATAGAAAAATGAAACTCAAAACACCTTTCTAGGAAATAAAAATGAACTTTTTAGCCACTATTACAACTTTGCCCATTTCCCCAAAATGGGATTTTTGGGGGGCAGCTCAAAATTTTTAAATATAAAGACCCATTAAGTGACACCTCATTTTAATGTCCTTGATTAAAGAAGAAGAACAGTGGAAACTAGAGCTTTCTATCTCAACCCAGTACAAAATGGCAGCTCATTGAAATTAAGTAAAACTTCATTGATGATAGCAGTGCTATTGAAATGTACATAAGGTAGATTAAACATAACATTGTAGTCTTTGTGTTGCTTATTGTTTTATTGTGGTTTTGGGGAATTTTATTCCATTAGAAAAGCATCGGTAGATTTATATTGTTGTTTTTCTAAGCCTATTTAAAAGAACAAAATGGTGGTTAGATGGATAATGAATCAAAATTCGACTATATATGTTATTTGACATTTTTTGTTAGTTTTGATGTACAAATATATGATCAAAAAATGAATAGCCAGTTTAATATTTTCGGGATAGTTTGTATATAAATATAAATTTATTTATTTGTCTATACTTTATATCTCTGGGTATACACCCTTGTAAAAAAATGTATTTATTTAAATGTTGCTTTGTTTGTATTAGTTGTACTATCCTTAATATATTCAAAAATTTATTCCCATATCTTCTTTTAATATACTACTCTAATTAATGTAAAAATGTTAAAACAAATAATAAGGCTAGTTGTTATTGTAGTCTGTATGTTAACCTAGATTCGTTTTATTTCTTTGGAACTGTGTAAATATTTTGCTCCAACTTGTTAAACGAAGTGTAATTTTGTTAATATTTTTGTAACAGACATGTCATGTTCTTGAATTATTTCTAAACATTTATGTAATTTTGTTTTTTTCAGAAAAAAACCATCTTCTGGTATGGGAAAAAAAAGAGGAGGCAGTCCAGGTAAATAACTACTGCAGTAGTTAATTAATGTTTATTAATTTGTATCGGGTATTTTTATTGGTGGATGATGCAAGTTGAATTGAAATATGTCCCGTTGTTTTGAAAAAAAAAATGATCCAAAAATAGAAATCTAAACAATTTTGATTCGACTATGTTTAGAATGATTAAACTGGAAAATTTCCTATTACGATAGTATTCTTATCAGGGTTTTTAAAATGAATTGTTGTTAAGGAAACAATTATAAAAATAAGAATCATATTATTTATGTAAGATTTAAATAATCGCAACTTTTCTCATTTCAAATATTGCTGTGGAAAACATTAGTTTTATTTCAATCACAACAGTTATTCGTTCAGTTAATTTGACATGCCAAGTCCAATAATGGTCAATCACTAAGAGCCAATAACGCACTATCACTAAATTCATGATACCTAAAATGACTAATTAGTTTTACATTGAATTTCTGTAGTTAGTCTGTTAAAATGATATCAATCTATATAGTGTGATTATGTGTAGGTGTCCTTAAAGTATAAGTTAAATTAATAATAAATATAAATTAGTAATGAAATACTTTAAAAAACAACACATTTCTGAAATCTTAATTGGAGTAAAGAAAATATGTTTAGTATTGTTGACTTGCTTCTACAAGGGGATGCTAAATCAAAGATTACTTAATAATATAAAATAGTAATCTTTATGTGTTTTATTAAAATTGTTATGGATAAAATAAATTTTATTAAATTATGCGACGGTTAAAGAGAAACACTTTTTAATTAAAACATAATTATCAGATATGGTCATAAAGTTATAGTTGTAAAATAAAAACAAATTTAAGTATTACAATTATTATGAATAGTTGATGGTTAGTACCATTTAGTTACTCAGCACTGTATTGAAAATCAATCCTACCACGTTTAATGAATCTCGTAATTATTTATGACGTCTCTCTCGTAATGGTGACACAGATCATGTATTATTTTCTTTTCCCTCGTGTCGGTGACTAGAGTCTCAAAGCTAGATATATGTGAGAAAGCTTTCAATCGTTGGCCTGGTGTAACATTTTAAGTAAGTGGAATCACATTTACTTGGCGTATTCGTAAACTTTTACCAATATTACTGTATTTTTTGAAGTAGATTGTTGCTTAGTATTACAATAAAAACGGAAGGTAGGGTATGAATTATGTTACCTGAACTTTTGATCTAATTTAACAAGATATAAGTTGAATTATACAAAAGAGAAGGATCAGAAACCGTGTACCTGTTGAAAATAGTAGACATATTGACATTGATAGTTGGTTTTTAAAAAAAAGTTAAACAAAAATTTGCATACCAAATTTAAATTTTAACTGTCGTTGTTATGTATAAAGGAAATGAACGACATAAAAATAATTCTTTGAAATCTGTAGGCAGTGAAACGTGAAAACAATTCAATAAATTGGTAGAGTTCTATACTACGTATGCTGGGCAAGTAATTAATAGATGAATGTAAAGTTGGTAATTAATTTTTAAAACAATATATAAAGTTTGTATTAACTGGACCCTACTCTCCCCAAAGCATAATTGATTTTGTTAAAAGTTTTAAGTGACTTTGGGATTTTATAAACACTACCTGTGTATAAAATAATGTGTACTGGGAATTCCCTCATGGAGAGAAAAAAAAAAAATCATATGGTTGTAGTGAAGGTAGGCAAAATGAACTACTGTATCTAAATTGCATAAATATCGCCGTGTTTATTTTAAATCAAGAGCATTCTTTTCTCAATGATAGAATTAGGAAAATTATAAATTTACTGAACGTAGATTTATAAATGAAGAATTAGAATAAGAGTTTGAAACTCACAGCTTATGTGTACACACAGTCGTGAAATAACACTAACTTCCGTTGTTTATAATAATTTTTTTATGAATATTGTGCAGTTATATTAAATTTCTTATGAGTAATTTTTATAACGTATATGTTAGATGAAATTATGTGATCATTAAAAAAATAACTATATCCCTTTTGGGAAACCTGAGTACAAAAAAACCTTGTCAACCGATACCTTGTACAAAAAAACCGATACCTGACAACCTTGTCCTCTGTCATATGAGAAGTGTTCTCCAGTCCAAACCCGTGGATGGATTTAATCAAATTTGGTGTGTGAGTATATTTTGGCAATAGAAACGTTTTTTAAATTTTTGCATAAATCAAAATTTGGGAGTAGCTGACATGAGAAAAACACAAAATTACGATATTAAAAAAAGTATTGGTTGCTATCTTTCCAAAAATGCAGGTTCGTGAGTTAATGGTAATCGACTGTTATCATTGAGGTTATAAAATACTAATTTATTGAAAATTTATTTTCCAAAATTCTTTCAAATTTGGAAGATTGTGTAGATGAATTACCCAAACTTAAAAAAAACACGATTTAGGATTGTCAAAGAAAAAAAGAACCTTCACAGTGGGAATATTTTGGAGATGCGTGGACCTTTATCAAATCTAGGTATATCTAAAGACTTTTCTTCTTCATTTCGTCGAGAGATCTCATATAAGATAGACACTTAAGAAAAAAAAACACAAAATCTGCTCATACGATTTTGATCAAGTGTAGGGCCTATACAATAAAGTGTCAAACAAAACGTATTGGTTGCGATTTCGCAAAATATGCTGATTTATGAGTTATCAGTAAAAAGCAAAAAATCGACTTTTATCAAATGCTTCATTTCTCAAAATCGACTCTACAGATTTCAATTAAATTTTAACAAAATGTGAATTAATGAACAAAACTCTTCTGCAAAATCGCAAGAATAAATATTAAGGATAAAAAACAAAAAACAAAATGAGCCGTCATAAAAAACTCGATTTTAATCAGATGCGATTAGGCTGAGGATGTATTTATAGCATAAGCGAAGCAAGCTTGGGCACATGTTAAAATTTATAAATATTTTATCAAAGAAGATGTCCACACAAGTATACATAAGTAATCTGCTGACTCTCCTCTCTTTTTTCTAATGAAAATCATATGTATCCTTATTTTGATGTAAAATTATGGAACGAAACAAGTCGTTAACATTAAAAAGATAATAAATAATAACGTAATAAGAAAATTAAAAATAGTTAAGAAAATTAATATATTTTTTTACATGAAATTAATTTTTTTTAATGTTATACAACTACAACTAAGCATAAAACTTATCTAACAGTTTACTGTTCATAAGATATAACATTTAAAAGAAGATTGTTTCCATAAACAAGTCTTATAGCCTGTTTCTAGAACAGTCATTAAATTATTTAATCCATCATTAAACTTAATTTTTCAACAAATCTCCATTTCAGTTTCTAGAACATTCATTAATATGCTAACTGACCATTAAACTTTCATTATTTTAAAGTCCCAATATCAGCCAATTAAATATTTAATTGTAGATTAAAGTTTGGTTTGTAACTTTTGTAATGTTTATTTTATGTTCTTTCTGATTTAATGACAATTTAAAAATATTGTTTTGATTAATATTGTATGTGATTGTATGTAGTGTTTATATTAAAATGTTTATACATTGTTTAAATTGTATTTATTGTATATTTAGTGTTCACAAGATTCTTTAGTGTTCTAGGTTATCTACTGGCATAACATATAAATTAATTCACGAGTATAAAATTATCATAATGGTAGTTCAGAAAAAGAATTAACATAATTCATTTCGTTATTAAGTAGTAGAACTTACTTAATAAGACAAGATTCATGTAATCATTTTTCGGATGAAGAATTTGAGATTAGACTTAGGTTCAGTGTTAGGCCTAATATTAAATTAACTGTCCCATACTACTGCAAGAATTATGTCACTGTCCCCAATGGACAAATTGTTGATTTATTAGGATTAAAAAAAAAAAAATCCACAGTTAATTGAAGACCTTGTATATGTGTACAAAACTACTGCTTCCAAGATTATTAAAAAGGTTACACTTAATTATTGTGTAACGTCTTATTGTATAAACATTTCATAAAAATGCCTCAAGCTGCAGAAAAGTTAGTAACTCAAAATAAATGTTATATTAGTTTCTCCTTTTCAATATAATTGCTATTCTTTCCTCTTTCTCTATTTTAAAAACTGAATACAGTAGGGTGCTTCGTTATATCACCATGTCAACTGTAGAGATGTTGCTATGAAAACAAAATTATAAAAAGTCAACATAACCTAAAAATTACAACATTCGTTGACCATATGTTTTAAAACCTCCATTTTTTCTCTAATTAATCAATGTTTAATATTAATTAATTAGAGGTTAATGGGACATTAGGGAATCTTGGATTTAATATTTTCGAGAAACAGAACGCAAAATTTAATTAGCCATTAGGTTAATCTGGCATTTACTAATTGAGTACTAACTAAATAATTTCCTAGAAACCGGATGTGAAGGTACTAAAACACTGTACGACAACTTAAATTAGACATCACGTTTCCTAATGTATTAGCTTAAATTAATGGTCAAAATGTTCATCATTGCACATTTTATGGTCTGCGTATTTATTATTATTATGAAGGATACAATACTTCCAATATGATAATTAGATAGTAAAACACCAAATGATAAATGTCAGAAGGGTAATTTCAGAACAAAATGTATTCATGTGTTATTTAACAAATAATTGAATTCATTCTTCAACTGTCCAGTAAAGTATCTACCGATTGTTTGTTAACAGTCACTTTAAATGTACAAGTTAATCCAACATGTATTGTTAACTAAAAATAATAGAAAAATATTATATATTAATTGTTTTGCCTTAGAAATACTTTAATTAATTAACATACCTTATTTCAAGTCGCAGGTACTTCTTTATATTATAGTAATGACTACATGTTTCGCTGCCATAGGCCTAAATGTTATTAGCTGACCTGATGATGCTGCCTATGTCAGCCAGACATGTAGCCATTACTATAATATAAAGAAGTACTATCGACTTGAAATAAGTTATGTTAAAGAAAGTTATTTATTGTGTCTGAAAATAGATAACGTATTCCCGTGAGCATGTTTATTGTGTAATTCGTTTAGTGCCAAAGTCATCATGTTTTATTTTTTTATATTTGATATTTATAGTAATTCGGAAAATAGATGATGTAACTTCCAATAATGAGTTATGATAGCTTTAAAATATATTAATTTCTCACAATAAATTTCATAAATAAATTATTTGTAACAAATTGGGAATAAATACCAAAGTAGTAGGACGAAATATAGTAGTGGTCAGCAAAATTTTTGTCATCGCTCTTTTCTAATTGAAGAGGTGAATTAAGTCAAAACACCATAAATGTAAAGATATCAGGGCTTACTCTAACAGGTTATGTTTGTGTTTTGCTGAAGAAGTTTTGTGTTTATGAAGTTCCTTTGTAAAACACAAATATAATCTTTGAGCGTAACATCTGACATCTTTACATTTTAGCTCTGTTTCAGTTTCAATTTGCTGCTTTGGCTAGAGAATTTCGATGACAAAGTTTTGCTGACCATTACTCTGGACATAATATTAGGTCCAGGAAGAAAGTTGGAAAGGAAGAACATCTAGAAGGAACATTGGGAAACACAGAGGCCTGATGAAATAAGTCTAGGACTTGCTCATCAGGGGTGGAGGAGGGCTCTGGGGGGGGTATGCCCCCAAACAAGTGACCACTACTAGGACAGGGTGGATATGTTCAGCTCTAGTGAAATTTTCCACCTTTAACCAAAATGATAGTGAAGCCTCTGGTACTACGGAAATACATGAGTCAAACTTTATGTGTTTTGCTTTAATATGACACCAATTTATTTATTGGTAATTTGTATTTATTACCAAATATATTTATAGGCAATTTGTATTTATTGCCAAATATATTTATATTGATTTGTATTTATTGCCAAATATATTTATGTATTTTTGAATTTATTGTCAAATATATTTATATATATTTGTATTTTTTGCCAATTTGTTACAAATATCTATACATATCCACAGGCTAAAACAATCTTTCGTAGTCTTACACCGTGTTTTTAAATTTATTAAAGAAATTATTCTATATTGTATAAAAATTTTGTATTCTGTGTTGATTTAAATTACGAGTTAATAGTTGATTTTCGATTTCGGAATAATATATATCTGATACAATCTGCTCTAGATAAAAATCAAACAAATTATATAATAATCTCAAATAATTCAGCGTTTGTATTTGTGTTTTATTTTTCTCAGAACCTACTAAAATTATTTCAATTAAACTCGTACACAATATTAATTGTACAATAAATTCGTAAAATATAAACTATCTCTGAATCTGTTTCGAATTGCATCAATGTACAATTTTTCGATAAAAACTTCTTAACTGTGACTTCTAGCAATCTCGTAGCAATTGTTTAGGTTTTTTAGTTAGTTTTGTAACATTTTTTGAAATAGTTGATTTAGCCCAGTAATTTAACTGATAAAGTTAATGTAAGATTATGGGCGTTAATCTGCTTCTGGGGAAAACTCAAGTCGCCTCTAACCTCGAAAAATTAGCACGGCAGTATAGTTATTAATTTCACAAAACGTATGAATAAAATCGGCCAATATTGGCATTCATATTGAACTGACCTTCGTGACAGTTCGTGGTGACTCGGTCCCATTCCCGAATAAATGTGATTGCGTCACAAAAGTTTACATTATAGATTTTTTTTGTATAAGTGTTTGATATGTAATAAACGTTTTTAAAGTGTTCCGATTATTAAAATTATAAAAAAATTGTATTTTAAAATAAATTATGAACAAAGTTATAAAAAATACGAGATTTGATTAAAATTAATGACAAAAATCTGGGGCAGTTTCTCTAACTTGTCTAATGTTAATACAAATTTAGTGTTAAAAAATGTAGAAAATGGCGACTGTTTTAAATTCTGAGTAAGCGATAAGAAACGCAGCTATTCATTTTAAAATTTTGTGTTAGATATCAATTTTTTTTAACATTTTGAATGAGGGTAATAGTGTTCTTGCAAGGGAGGAGGGTGGGGAAACTAACGAGATGTTTGATTTGGATGGTCTATGAAGAGAAACATGTTCTTGAAATATAAATGTTAAACAAGGCCTTTATTCTACTCCAGCGGTCATCTTAGTTGAACACAAATTAACAAACTAGTCGTAGTTTCATTCGTTTGCAGTAGTCAGATTTCTAAATTACGAATTTATTCAATTACGAGTTGAGACCAATTCAAATTTTAATTCAACTTTCTACATCTTACGTATTTTTATTAAAAAACGCTGATAAATAAAATATTTTATTAAATAATTTCCGTTTAGATACAGAACTGTCAAGTCAGTATTATAATTGCAAGCTAACTCGTTAATTAAATCTGATAGAAAGTCCAAAGCACGTAATTAATGTTGACACATGGAATTTAACATTTAAAAAATATTCAAATTTCTGTGAATACTTGATGGATGTAACAGTGTTAATCGTTACAGTTCAGTGCATAACGTATTTTGTGTTTGAATCCGTAAAGTAATTAGATTTCACTAAATATAATTTATTAATTAAAAGAAACACGGAAGGTGCCAGAATTTTATCTGCATTTTAAATTTTATTTCACATACTGTTTGGTATATGAACAGATTTACTTTTCAACAAATCTTTACTGAATAAGTTTATATAAAACTTTCATTTATAATCTTCAGCTTATAATTTTTTGGGAAGTTTTAATAACTTTTCTGTTACGTAAAAAACTACATTTTTGAAAATTGCAGTCATAATCTAAGTACGACAAATTTTTTTGAATAACAGTTGACTTTAAATTTCTAGTTACGATTGGTTAACTGATGTTAACAACTCCAATCTCAAAAAAGTTTAAATTCAAAAATCATTTAATTTTGTTTATAATTAGTTCAGTACACAGATAAAAAGAAGGCCTTGCAAAGCTATATTTTTTTTTACATGAATATGATAAAACTTGTACATCTGCCCTCAGTGGTATGTTACGTCTCATACGATCTCAGCTGTACTTCCGTTTTCTAAAGGTCTGGTGAACACCGGTCAACATGATCGTGAAATAAAAAGTAGAAACCAGGAAAATCGGGCTAGGAAGCCTTGGAATATTCCAATATCATCTTAGTCGGAAGAGAACAAAACTTGGTCAAAGACCTGATGGCTCTAGACTACATGAAGAAAGTGTAGGATAACCAGTCATGTTAACTTGGAATTATTTTTTCTTCACTTACATATATTTTGTTTTGTTAAAATGGGGGTAAACCCCTTTTACCGCAGACCATAAAAAGTATGCATAAAAAGCGCATTCCTGTTAAAATATTTTATAACCAAAATAAACTGTAAACCTAGTATTGAAAATAAATTATATATATATATATATATATATATAAATTATGGATTTGATTAATAAATACAAAAATGTATTAAGAAACATTTGTTTGTTGTGTCTATTTCTTGGAAAATTATTTGTTCTAAAGAAGAGTTTGTATTTAAAATAGACACAACACTTCTTGTTTTTGTTTAATTTTCTGAGAATCTAATTTGACCTTTCAGAGTTGGGCTTTCAAGGGAAAAAGTTCATTTTGAAGTCAGAAAGAAAATTCCTTTTACGACTAAATAAGAGTTAAGAATACAATAAGTTCATAATGTAATTTGTTTTAATAATAATGTTTAGGCATGAATTAATTAAAAACTTTCCTAACAAAACATACGTAATATGAAACTAGGTATAGTGTTGGTTTATATCAGTAAAGAATACTACAAACCAGAGAGTCTGTATCAATCAGCTGGATGTACAAACATAAATGTAAAACTCTGACTGCGGAGTTGATCGGAGATTCAATTTTAGTTTCTCATCTGACAATCAAGATCCAACCCAAACAATTTACAAGAAATAAACCACGTTTCCTGTATATATGGAAGAACCACGTATTCTTGATTCTAATAAATGTTGTCATAAGTGTTTTAATGTAAAAAGACACGTTTGTTGTTGGTATAAATTGTTAAAAAATGTAACATACATTTCAACAACAGATTTTTGTGTAATTTTTAATACGTTGTCCCTATAAAGTTCACGACGAAATCCATATATATAATCGACTGAGGTTAAGACAGAAACTGTCAAAACCGTTAATTCTATTGGATTAATTATCGTTTCACTAATACAATACTGTAAATAATCCATTAACTAATTATTGACAATTGATCTGTGAACGGAGATAAATTTCAAAAAAAGTTATTTGATTGGTGACTAGCAAGAAAACAACAAGAAACAAATTGTTTCTATTTATTTCTTCGTGCTTAAAACTATATTTTACTATAAAGGTTCATCTGTATTTGGTTGTGGTCTAATTTTGTTAATATATTAGTTCGGGTAGAGTTAGTGTCTTTTTTATTAAACGATTGCTTTGGATCAAAACTCAAAAGCCGTTTATTTTGTACTTCTGCGTGTACTTTGGAAGTGCAACATTTAAAAATAGTTATAAATATAATAACATCAACTACCCTCAGGGGCTGAGGAATCGTAGCGGGATGTAAACCTTAATAATTCATGTAGTCTTGGCTTAGATCCCTCTCTTTCATATTGCCTATCAGGTTTCTCTTGATCAATTCATGTTCTCTTCAGACCCTGAAGCTATTAGGGTATTCGCTTTATTTTATGCTATTCTTTCATTTTTTTACAAGGCGATGATGACTGAAACGTCTTTTCCCATTAAACAACAAGGACAAAATATATTTAGAATGCACTTTGAAAGTGCAAGATTTAAAAATATTTAATATAATAACACTTATTTTCCGTTTTTATTCCTTTCCTCTGTGTAAAGTATTTGGTACCAACAATTGACTATATTCACTTATTAAGTGCCGTGCTAAAAATACATAAATATTTTGAGTAGACATCACAAGAGAATATTTGGATTATTTTTCATCTAATAATTGAAATTTATATTTAACGGTGACTAAATAATCAATCTTTTAAAATCTAAATATTTATCGTAATTATTTTTTGTAGAGAGCGATTCAGGAAGGAACAGAGAAACTACTTCAAGGACGTGTTCTTACAGGTTCTGGAATTATTCCAAGTTAAATATTTTATACAGCAGCCATTTAAAAAAAATAGAAAATAACCTCTTTGTTAGAAATTTCAAATGGTATTGGTAGATCTAAGGGGTCATGCCCGGTAGGATATGTTTGTATAAAACAGTTGTTACACAGTTTTCTTTTAAATTGTGTATATCACCACTCTCTTGACGTCAGTCAGGTCCTAGCAAGTCTCAACTTCCTTCGTTCGTATCAATGTGTAGGCTCTGGTGGGCCTAAAAGCTGTACATATGTGATGGGACCTCAATTCGTGTTTCGTGATTTAGTCCTTCGTAACATTTTCTTGTGATATTATCACTAGATGTTTTTCGTCGCAGAGAGGTGGGGTTGGTACCACTACATCCAGAATCTAAAACTTTATTTCTAATTTAGTGTGTTATAAGTTGAATAACGCACGGGATATGAACAAAATACCGTTTAAATGGGTCGACATTTTATTTCGATTTAAAATTGAAACATTTTATTACGAGCAGAGGCTGAGGAATTGTAGCTGAATCTACACCTTTATTCATATAGTCTTAGCTAAGATCCCTCTCTTTCATCCTTCAGATCTCTTTTGACTAACTTTTGTTCACTTCCATCCCTTACGACATTAGAGTATTCGGGAGAGTATTTTATATTCTTTTTTTATAAATTAAAAACATAAGTACAGTGAAATTATTGGGAGTTATTTTATAATCTTGCGGTAAAGAGCGGTTTTAATAATTTTTATTTTCAGAAATAAAATAGATTTTTTGTTTTACAATATTTTATTTTATTCATCTCATTATTTACATGTACTAAAAATTTCTATTTATAATCTTAAAATAAAGACAAGTAACAAAATCAAAGAATTTAACAACATGAAAACATTTACAGTAAATAAATTAAAGAAATAACAGGGATCCCTTGAGGCAAACCCTGTTTTGGGATTTCCAGTATTTAAATAAAACAAAATAATTCTTGGAATTGCATGATTCTTAGAGCATCTGCCTCTTTCAAAATATTACATTTTTAGATAAATAAAGAATATGTATACAATCTTTTCTGAATAATTTCCCCCTTTTATAAAATTTGGAAAACAAATAAAAAAAATTCAAAAGTATTTCTTCAGTATGTTAGGTTAGGTTAGATTTTGTTTGAAAATGAGCTTCATAGCTTATCCATTGATGTGGGTCGTCTTCAAGCAGCTGTAACGTGTGCTCACAAAAACCACCACGACTAGCACAACTCCGAGGTTCAAAGCTTGGACTATTTGTATTTAATAATCCTCAACTAATATAAGAATATTATAACTTTTTCTAGTGTATTAATTTGTACTTGTACTCTTAAAATTTTTGCTATACATTTATTATAAAAAATCTAGTATGTTTTTTTAATACTTAGAAAAAAACGTATGTTTGACTACTCCACTCCATAATATGATGATTTATAATTCATCAATGTACATCAAGTACCATCTAATTTATTTACGGGTTTTTAAACCTCTAAAACTTGCTTCATAGAAAGTTTCATTTCATAGAGTTAAAAGTCCATAGAGAATACAAGGTACTTAGGTTAGCGTCAGTAATTTGCGTTATAGTAATTACAGAAAACCTATTTGGATGAGTAGTTTAACCTGAATTAAACCATGTCTGGATGATTTTAATCAAATATTTTTTGGAAAAGATTGATTTATTTTGATAAGCATATTTTTGGATCAGTCACAATTTAAATAAAATATTTAATTACCTTAGGCCCGATTTGTGACTTCGTTGTTGGTTGTTTCTTAATGTTTCGATAGGCATGAGTACTTAATGAGTACATGCTTCATGAATACTCCGATAGACATGAAAGAGCACACAACAATGCAGACAAGCTCATATGATGTGTTTTTATTGTTTTTATTTTTGTGTCAGTGTATGTTTTTGTGTTAAATGTGTTTTTTAATATAACCAATGACGAGTTCTTCAAAGTGAACAAAGTAATTTTCTGATGATGGGGTTAGGGCCTCGAAACATGTAAGAAGCAACCAACAACGAAGTCACAAGACGGACCTAAGGTAATTAAATATTTTATTGATTTATTATTTTCTTTTAGCTCATAAACTGTGGTATTGTTATTATAAATATGACATGGTTTATTTAAAAATCAGCCATAGTTTCAATTTCTCAGACAATTTAAATTTACTTTTTCAAATATACGTAGAGCAGAGAATGTTATGTTAAAAAGAATGTTATGGTCAAAAAACCCATGGAAAGTTTTTCAAGGTGTCCGTATAAGGTTTGGTAACTATGTCTGTACAGTGCCTTACAGTCCTAACGAGCGGGACAGGATTTTAATGTTTCATTCTAGGTCGTCGAGAGGGAGTAGTGATGACTCGTCTGTCATTCCATGATTGCTCATGGATTTCTGATGGAACACGGGAATCCGCTACGATCCCCATTTTGTCAAAATGTCCTAACATAGCACATCCTAACAGAGTACGTTATTCCGAAAGGTAAATGTAGGACATTTGTCTTACTAATTTCCATTCAGATGATGTTGGGGGACAATTCTCAGAACTTCGATCAGGTATTGTCTATTATGTGTTGCTTGAAATTTGCAGAGCTCCATTACAGCTCTGTGATTTTAAGTTTAGTTTTATATTTAAGTTTTTAATATTTTATCCTTGTTAGTTCATTGCAGGGCCATTTTACAGTCCTTTGATATTTGTTTTGAATTGTATTTAATTTATCAATGTCAACTTGTTGCAGGGCCTCTTTACAGCATTGTAACATTGTTATGTTGTTGTTTATTTATGATTGTTTTAGTCTTGTTAATGCAATTCAAGTTATATGTTATTGTTTTTAGTTTTTTTTAATATTAGTAATTTTCTAATCTGGAGCAACCTATGCTCAATTTTGTGAAGGGGACGATAACCGAAATGGGTTTTTGCCTTAACGCAAAAAATAATAATATTTGGTATTTTGCCATATTTCGAGATTTTATAATTCAACATTTTGTGGGTACCTGTGGAAAGACAAAAACCAAAAGTTTGATAAAATTTATTAAAATTTAGTCCTGAGTTACGGTTTGCATGTTACTAGTAAAAACCAACAAAACCGGCAATGGGGCGGGGATTTATGAAAAACTTAAATCATCAAAATTGGCTCTACCATTTTTAATACAATTTTGTTGAAATACGTAGATTAATGACCCAAACCAGATGCAAAATTTTGTTATTAAAATACATAACAAAATAATTAATCAGAAAATGTTATAAAGAATGTGTTCAATATACACACATACATTGCCCAAGCAAAGTGTTTTGTGAATACGGCCAAACAATGCCGTATCGTGCAGGATTCAGTCATCCTTTGTTTGAGATGATCCATGTTTCTTATTTTCAAATCATACACACTTATTTGCTTTTACATACCCTCAAAACATAAATCGAGTAGATTCAAATCAAGGACAGAGTAGTCCATTCCACGTTACTACGACGTCCTATACAATTTGAAGACATTAAATTCAATCAGTCCTTCACTGACAATGAGTAATGAGGCGGTGCGCCGGCTTGTTGAAATCATTTGAGATTTCTTTCCTGTAGTAAGTCAGTTAACGTATCCCCATAATATAGCCAAATGTAAATCAACAGTCACACTACTTTCAAGGAAAAATGGACCAAAAAGAAGTGTAGTCCCCCCTCCCGATCTTTGGTAGGAGAAAACCAATACGTATTGGTTTTAGACCAGTATCACATGTTTTGTAAAACACTGACCTTCCATATTTATGTAAAACAGAACTTCGTCACTAAATAAGACAAACTTTTATGTAAACTTGGGATGGTATCTATTTGTTCGGAAATCCATGTATTCGAAATTCCATGCGTCGATCGGGATCATCAAAGCATATTGAAATTGAATCTTATAAGGATGGTCCTTTTCTTCCTTTAAAATTTTGAATAATGTTGCAATTCTGCGTATAGACTTTTGTCGGCTTACAGCTGGTTTCGCAAACACAGTTTCTTTGATACTGAAAGACGGCCAGAACGAGGCTTATCGTTCACAGAGATTAATTTAAATTTTCTGACAATCTTTGGCACAGCACTGTAGGTCACTGGATATCATGGTGAATCGTATACAAATTGTCTGCAGTTGCCTTCGTGTCCACTCAGAAAATTTAATCCACACGTTCATACATTGTAAATATCATTTTTGACCATAACTTCGCCATTTATCATCGTAGAAAGGTGATACTATTACATGCAGAATTGTAATATGAAATTTTTTATCTAATTTAGCATATTATAAGTTGATTAACATACGAGAAACTAACAAACAAGTTTTAAAATGGTCGCCATTTTGACATTTTCAAGTCGTATTTTCTGAATTTCAATAATGTTCCATATGAGTACACTGCAACATAACAATGACAACATATCGAAAATACCTTTTGGTTTCCTGAGTTCGTGAAACATGAAAAACAGTCAAAAACAGGCGTCGACATTTTTGATGATTATCAAACCTATCCTATACTTCGTATATTGGGTGATTTAAATTGGAACCGATTTCAGAATTATCAGCAATTTCCTGAAAAGTAGAAAGATTTTTCATAAAGTTTTTGTGGCTCTTGTAATTTTAGACATCCTGTATTCTAATTATAAAAGAAAGGAACGGATCAGTTGTTGCTTCATTGTAGCGTTATTGTATTTGAAATGTAAATGTTGTTACAACAACAAAGCACCGCGAGCTCAGAACACTGTGGCTTCAGTATTATTAATTTTATCCTGACGTGTTTTGCATGTTACTGTAACCTCATGAATTTATTAGTGAAGAAGTGCCACGGTATTTGTTGGAACATTCTAATGTATCCTTACTTATATTATTGGTCTTTTAATTTTTAGAGTATTATCTTGAGACGATCAAAACTTGGATTTGGAAAGAAAAGCTGGAATTTCAAGCGGTTGCCTTTTTGAAACAGTTTGGATGATTTTGTTGGTTAATTAACTATCCCAAATACTGTTGTATCAAAATTAAATAAAATTGGAAATAAATTTGTCAGTGAAATGGTCAATACAAACATGACCTATAATTTAACTTCAAATAAAACTAACAATTTGGCGGAGAGTTACAATATAATTGTTTGACTTAATTTTATTATATTTTAGAATTTTTCATGTAATTATTGCAAAAATACGGGAACATTTTTTTTTTTTTTTTTTTTTACTTACGTCATTTTGAAGTTGTTTGAATTAATTTGCCGGTTAATTAATTTATCCCAGATAGCGTTAAGAACAACATGTTGTACCAAAATTAAACAAAATGGTCAATATAAACCTTACCTTGTGGTATAAATTAAACCAAAACTATCAATTTGGCGGAGAGTTACAATTTAAATATTTAACTTAATTTAAATACATAAGTTAAGTGGCTAAGAAAGTTGATAACCAATTTGGTGTGCATTTTTAATCAGTTTGTGCGGAAATAAATTTCATTAAAATGGAACCTACATTGCTACCCCAAGAAAAGCCACATAAACAAAACGAAGGAGGGTGCCTCAGTTCTATTTCGAAAATGTTTTCAAAAAATTCGGTTATGCGTGTAAACTCTAACATTTTGTTGATAAAGGTATAACTCTACATATACAAACATATGTTTTGGTTGAACCAATGGCCTATATAGTGGACAAAATAAAACATTTATTTGGATCATGTGGGTTTCTCAGGAGAGGACATATTTTATCTTCCTTTCAGAATTGTCTTTCTAAAAATGTCTTTCGTATTGATCTTACATAGTAAATTGATTTGCAACACTTAAATACACATAAACAAAATGTAAAGTTCCCATTATTAAAAGATATCAATGTGTTTTAAAAGGCCCACTAAATAATAATACTCAATCTTTTATTAATGAAATTTTTAGCTTGTACAATTCCTAACATTTATTATACTGAACTTAAATAAGCAGACAAATGATATACAGATGACAGATATACCACAGCAAACACTACTTTTATAGTAGCAAGAGACCTCAAAACAGAAACTCTGTATAATATAAAAGTTCTTGTCATATAATATTTTCAATAATATTTTGTATTATATAAATGTCTGTGTACAAGGTTAATGTACTATATCTTAATGGCAGTAATTGCAAGGATTATTAAGGATTACAAATTACTCAGCTCGGAATAACAGGTCTCTGTTAGTCATTGCCTTACAAGAACTCGATTAAGAGCACAAAGGTTAAATTAGACTGCTGCCCCATTGTAAACACAGGGCACGATGTTTTCGAAAGTTTAATTCTTTGCTCAAACAAAGAGAAGGTCCAGTAAAGGATCCTTCATTTTACAAAGATGAACAGTACATGTAAACATTTTGTATTCATTAACACGGCTGCTTGTAATACTGTACGCATTACCAAGAAGTATTTAAATATTAAGGCTCTGTGTGAGATTTATGTGTGCGTCCTTGAATCTTTCGTTTTGTTATCCTGTAGTGTTTAATAAAATATTTTCCCCTCTAGATTGCATATTAGATTGTCAATTTGTTACTCGAGTGTCGGAAATTTTTCACTTTTGGATAACCGACATATTTTAAAGTGAAAATTTATATCATATCTTGCAGAACTAAAGTTCTCTATAAACATATCCACGTAAGGGAAGAATCGTTGACGTTCCAGAAAGAAAAAATCGTAATTATTTTGAAAACATGATTAGTATTGATCAATAGCAGTATTGAAGTATCGAGTTGTACCATTTTAACAAATGTTTAGCTCAATTTATTATCACACAGGGTTTGTAAAACTAATACAAATGTACGGTATTTCGTCAATTTGTAGCTAAAATTTCTTAAAAAAAATCAACGTATACTACTGTATATTGTCTATATGATGAAGACTGGACCTCGGACTATAAAATGTCAACTTATAACACGGTTTGAGATATTGTTTATGTTATATTTATATTTTATTGCATATTATTTAAGTATAATTTACTTGTTTTAACATAATTTGTAGATATAAAATTACATTTTACATTTGTTCAATATTTTTAGCTTATATGAAATTATGATTTTCATTTTTCGAGAGAAACCGATTGTACCTCTAAAAAAAAAACGTTAAAAAAATAACATTCCGGACACAATATATACTAAATTTGTAAACACCTATTAAGTTTTAGAAAATATTGTTCATATTCATTAACATTTTGACAATTTTTAAGTATCCAGGAAACTCTCTGAAAATATACATTTTTCCGAATGTATATCATAAAGTCTTGTATTTTGATTTTATAACATTTTTTTTTTTAAGTTTGATTTCTTTTCTACATTTTTGGACGTTTTTAATGACTGTAATCGTTTATGTTATATGTATGTAATTTACTTGTTTAAAAATAAATTGTAGAGATATAAAATTGTATTTTTCTTTTCTTCAAATTATTTATCTTACATGAAATTATGATTTTGATTTATCGAGAGAAAAGCGATTGTACGTCTAAAAATAAGCATTTAAAAACATTCCAAACACAATAAATATGAAATTTGTATACATCTATTAATTTTTCCAGATTTTTGAAAATGTTGTTCATATTCATTAACATTTTAACAATTTTTAAGTATTCAGGAAACTCTCTGAAATTATACATCGTTTCTAATAAAAATTATAATGTCTTGTATTTTGATTTCACAAATTTATTCTTTTTATTATCATTAGTTTGACAACTTTTTGTTTTCCTTTAACATTTTTGAATGTTTCCTAATGCATATAATATAAAGAAAAGTTTTGTTTAGAAAAATAACAAGAGTAAAAAAGTTTTCTATTTAAAAAACTTTCCGATTAATTTATTATTTTATTTTTTATTTTCTAAAGAATTGTTTTAAACAAAACAATAAGAAGCATTAAATTTTGAGCGCTGAAAATATGTTTCCGGATTTAGTTTATCCTGTTATTATGAAGCAATTCTCAGGAGAGATTAAAAAAAAAAGTATTCATTCCTGTACATTTTGGAAGCAATTTCATAATTTAACAAGACCTATGTTTAACTTCGACCAATGGTTACATTTTGAAAAATTGTTGTTCTAACCTATGTAAATTATAAATAATATAAAAAAATCGTTGTCCTATTATAAATTGACATTTTATTCGATTTTCTTAAGATGCCTGTCAAGGTTTATTTCCACTTGTTTATCTGTCGATAAAATTTATGGAAAAATCAAAAAGTAACGAACATTTTAAATTTGCTGAGGTTAGATATTGTGTTTGCGTTCGTGAGAAAAATGTTTGTTTGTTGTTTTAATTTACGCTTTACAAGAATTTCAACTCTAAAGAAAAAAAAATTAAAGGTTTGTAACATTTCATGAAAGTCACAATTAAATAATATTTAAATAAATTAAACTTTAGTTGGCATTTATAATAGAAGATAATAGCAAGAATCGCCATATAAAAGTAAAAGTACATTATATATATATATATATATATATATATCCAACCAATAAAACCCTTAAGAAGAAATTAATATTTTATAGGATAGCCAAATTTAATTTGGTCTACATTTTTTAAGAAAGTGATAATAATTTCAAAATATTTGAATATATGATTGATTACAGACCGATATATTTGTAGGGAACAAATAGAAAGTTTGAAGTCAAAGTTTTCATTAAATTTGAAAGAATGGTATTCAATTTAAGCTCTGTTGTATTGGATTGTATTCCCTTGCCACTCGTTGTCACTTTCCAGGGGATACTAAAGTGTCTCAAGTTTAAATAGAAAACAGGTAAAAATAAAAGAATTCAAATGAAAGAATGTGCATTCCTTTTATATTACGAGCATTGCATTTGAAAAGACGATAGAAGTGTTTTATTTGTTGGTTTCATATATTTTTTCTATATATTCAAAGTTTCAAATTTGGTAGGCACTTTTTCTTCATTTATACTCTAAATGATTTAAAATTAATAAACAATGCAAGAAACACTCACACAGTTTCTCACTATGCTCTCTCAAAAATCGAATAAAAAAGAATAAAAAATGTCATTTCGGTAGTTGCCAATCAAAGAGTGAAATTGAATCATATTTGAAAAAAATAATTTATATATTCAAATTAGGACCTAAACTCGCTTCGCTTATAACATAAACGAAGCGAAGTCGTATTTAATAAAATCAGGTTTTTAACGACTGCGGGTCAAGATTAGTTTTAAAAACAATTAATGTAGAATCGTAATATTTATATAATTGTGATTTTGCACACAGACTGTTTTAAGAAAATTGTATTTCAGCGGTTTTTTATTATGGTAGCCACCCCCAAATTTTGAGTTAAAAATGAAAAAAAATTCTCGAAATATGGCAAAAAATTGACCATACGTTTGGGCTGTGCAATACGATAGACTATAATCCAAAAATCACTCTTTAGACTCAAAGGACCACCTCAAAACGGATTTGTCCGCATCGATGTTTTGACTCATCTTATAACTTTCTCTATACTACATATATGTGAGAAAGCAAAACTGATAAATTAAACATCAAGAACTCACACGGTTTTCCACGTTATTCGTTCACTACCTATCATAGTCCAATATATGATATTAATAAAAACGTTGGCTGTAATTTAATACTTAGTTTGATTAGTAAAGTACGCAACAAATAGCTTATACTTGCTGATTTGAAACGAATGGCAAAAAATAGCCATGCAGTTTTTTCTGTTTATCTTGATATTTTAGACCTAATGGGTCGGAACGCTGACCGTTACTTAAAAGAACATATTCAGGAGTACCAATAAATTGATTAAAATAGATTTATTAATGGCGGTGGTCAAAGGTTATTTTCTCGTGTTTTTGTAATTACTCGTAATTTTCTTTTAAGCATTTTATCACACTGGTTTGGATCATAATGTCCACAGTTTAAAGTTTGAAATAGGTGGAGGCGATTTAGAGAAATTACAAATTTAATTATAGCAACAAGGAAATTTATTTTTAAATGTAACTTTCAACGAGGCATTTTTAAGTGGTAGTATCCACATTTTTAGATTATGGTTTGAGCCAAATTTGATCAAAATCTTTCTGTTGGTGAGAAAATAATCTTTTTATGTTTTTTATGTTATATTTTGCAACAGTATATTATATTAAAATAAAATTTGAAAACTTTTGTAACGAATAATAAGTTGATTTCGAATTTATTTGTAGATAATACGTCTACTAAGTTTCTTAATAAGAAGTTATATTACCTATCGTCAGTCATACCGAGTGCAGTTTCGGACAAAAATCCATCATCAGATAACAAAACGCATAAACACACGTAAAACAAAAACATTAAATAATTCATCATTCCGTGTGGAGTTCTTTACAAGCTCAATAAATTTGTGTGGTGTTTGTGTTTTACGTTTGAAAAACACATTACCCTGATGATGGTGCTTTGACCGAAACTGCAGTTATTATTAAATGTATTAGTAGTACAGTAGTATTATCTACAGATAAATTCGAAATTAATATTTCACTAATCCGGAGGCTTTCACGATGAGTTAAAAATAATAAGTTATTGACTCAAACATGTTTCAACGGCAATGTCGCCATCTTCAGTAATGGATAAGCTGTAATAACCAAACTACTGTACATCTGTTATCATTGAAACGTTTGAGTCAATACGTATGTATTTGTGAGAAATTGTGTAAAAGTTAAATTTTATTCTAAAAACAGCTCGCAAGTCAAGCTGAACATTTATTTATATATTATATAACTATATAGCAACAATTATATTTTACATGAAGATTCAATCAAAGATTTGTAGCAATTCTTAGTAAAATGGGTGAAATGGATTATCTTAAATCATTGCTGACAATTTTAAACTTATAAATTCTCTATAAAAAGGATTTGGATTTGGAGGAGAGTGTTCAAGCGTGTATTAAAGGTGAAGAAACATAAATATAAATTTTGTTTCGTTACAATACAAATTTCCCCTTTCTATATAGTACAAAATTAAAAAGTTATATCATATAAAAGTTCACCAGAATACATATATTTCAATTTGAAACATTTTCGAGGTTTTATGAGATATTGATTATCTTGGTAGAGCAAAGTGTATTGAAGAATAAAAGCCTTCTCGTGAGACGATGTTCCTCTTTTATGAACCACAATTTGAGTAGTTACGTAGGAGAAAGTCGTAAATATAGAAATACCAATCTTGACGGATAATTTAGAATAGGTGGACCATCAGTTGGGCTTAATTAGATAACTACGTTAGTTTCACGATTACATAAAATATGTAGATTTATAAAAGTTTTATGTTGCATAGAAAGTGTTACACTTTTTAGTCTAGAAATAAATATAATGTAAGTTTAGGTGGCGAACAGAAATTGTTTAGCTTTTGCACGTGAAATTTTAATTAAAATATTTTGCAATGAGCTGCAATAATCTTTGATAATTCAGGATTAAGTTTTTGTGCAACTGCTAACTTGTAGGAATGGAAATTTAAACAAGATGTAAAATTCGCTGTAAACTTGTCTTTGATTTATTTCACAAGTAGATGTGTAAGTTTAGATTTAGTTTAGAAGCAAGACCCTCCGATGATGATAACCATGTTATGGAAATGTACATCAGGGCATTTAGGGGAAAGAATAATTAAAGAACAATTAATCAAATAATTGTGTTTTATTTTAAAGTTTCCAGTGATTTTGGTTGGGAGTAAATTCGAATCATTATTGGCTTTGACACTTCTAAGGGGCAGATTGTTTCCTGGTTGATCGTTTTAGGCTTTGCAGTACAAATACGCGCACATTGTCTGGAGTACGTACAGATCTAAACCTACCAGTTGGTTTCACTTTTAATGCAGATGCATTATTTCTTACATTGTCCACCCGCCTTTTTCGACAAGGAACTGCGTCATGACGAGGAACAGTTACAGTCTAATTTTTTAAAAAATAACTTCGATAACAAAAGCATGATGTCGAATTTGTCCACTGCTCCATGTTGGCATCAGTTGTGTTCTTAATTAATTGTGCAACACTCAACAGTCTAAACGAAATAATAGGTGAGCAACAGCTGTTTAAAAACTGTCAGGACCATCCAATGACTATTTCATATTCGCAGTTTAATTTCTTTACGAAAAATAAAATATGTAGTGAAATTTTACGATAAAAATGTGCCAACTTTCATTTCAAGTGCAGACAATAGAATACCTTATCTAGTAATTTTTCCAGTTTGTGTTTATGTTGTCGTAACCTTAGAAACGGGGACTAATTTCGCATTTGATGTTTCACTTGTAATTAAACGAAACTCCGTTTATGTTAAGTCTTAATAACACAACTTTATATTCTCCTGTGAACCCTCTCCAAGGTGGCATTGAACCTCGAATTTCCCCATTTTACTGGCTGTGAAGTTGATTACAAGAGCAACAGGCTGGCAATCAACCCCTTCCTCATCGCATAGTCTTGCAACAACCCCCGTGAAATGTTTAGATTTAATGAAAGCTAATGGTATGCCATAAATTATAATTAAATTGTACCTACTGCTGTTAACAGCTCTTCTTTTATGAATACGATAGTTAAATTCCTTGTTAATTATTCACTCTTGTTTACGCCAGATAATACAATTTATAACAAAATTACAATTGTTTGTACCAAATGATAAAATAGGCAATTAAACACATTTCAGTGGCGATTGTCAGTTTTTCCGAACGTTTAGAAATGTTTTTTAATACCCTTAGGTGATTAGCACAAAATCCTAATGCTAGCTGCGCTCGCAACCGTTAGTTATTTGTTAATGTTTAATTTAAATGGAAATGAGAATTTCATAATTATATAATAGGGCCAATCAAAACAATAGTAATTCCATATATTTTTAATTTCGGTTATGGAATTTCTTTTATATTTTCTCCTTGTTGTTTAAAGGTGAAAAATCTTTTGGTCATTATTGCCTTTTAAAAAAAGCTAAGAAGAGAACATGAAATAAAAAAGCCCTAGCCTAAGATACTCTTATATATCGTTGGGTCGGTAGAGAAAAGAATTGCAAAATTTGAAACTGTAATAATTGAGTTGAGATAAATTGACATAGCAATATACCACAAATTATGAACATATAAAAGACATCTAAACATTTGTATTAAATCTTTTGTTTTGATAGAAGTCATTAGATATGGTCAAACTACTGATCAATAATAGGTCTACTGTAATAACTGTAAAACAAACAAGGCAGGTCATTTCATTTGTAATCTCTATGTACAAAATTCTTTTATGAAGTATTCTTTTGTGGTTATGACAGCCATGAACACAAATGATATAATACTAGTTATATCTTGTTGAGTTATAAATCAATATATCTACACCCAGGTAAACTATTTGTTGTTGTTTAAAGGCGAAAACCTCTCGGTCACTATCACCTTTAAAAAAAGAAGAAAATTAATAAAATAAAGATTCCTAGCCCACGAATACTCTAATAACGTATTTATACAGTAAGAAGACAAATTCCTCTCTCTCATCAAGATGTATCGATTTTCATAATTTTGAACGTTTACAACCCAACCAGTAAACCAAACAGAAGCCAAGAGAAAATAATTGTTTTTATTATTTGGTGAAAACAAATCTCGTCTAACTACATTTCAAATAGAAATTTTTTTAAATATAAACATTTGTTCTTTAAATTAGCTTTCTTATGTTTGTACGAACGGTATTTTACTAAAAAAAAGGGGACAAAAATTATTTGTAGGCCGAAGCTCATTTTTTGTGGAAGAACTCATTTTAGTTTCCGCACGTGTTACTAACACGTTGTCACTATAAAACCCAACATCGTGTGGCAAATATTTTATTCCTTACATTACACCAAATAGCGCCACCTGCAAACTCTGTAATGGATAAGTAGGATTTCTTGCGACCGTATCTTCAACTGTAGTCCACGTGTAAAGAATTGAACTTTATTGTCTCTTTAATGAAAGTTCAGTTTTGGGTATGGAAGTTTCAATGCTTAAAACTATATACTTAAATATAATGGACTTTATGCAGTAACAATCTATTTAATTAATTAATTTTTATGATGAAAAGGGCTTGTTTATAATAACCCCAAAATGCAATTACTAATGTAACATTAGATGTACGTCTATTTAGTTTATCCGAAATGAAATAATTTTTATTTTATTTCATTCAATAAATCTGGTCTCGTTTTGCTTGTATAGAGAACATTTGTATTGTAGGTTAATACAAGTTTTGAAAAGGCGCTAAATAATTTTGTGTTTACAAAACAAATTACTCACAAAACTATATTATCCACACAGGACTAAACAAAATATACTAACAAACAGAAATTAGAAAAACCAAAAGTGAAACGTATGAGTTCAACTGAAATTGGTTTATGGCTAGTGGGGGAGGGGAGGGGGTAAAACAAGAACAACCGATTCCTTCTCTAAAATAAAATAAACATTAGATTGACAGTCACCATTTAAAATTTAAAATTTGGCATAAGTTAGCCAAAAACGGTACTAAAAATTGGATCGGCCCATCTATTAAAATCAAGTTTAATTTTTCGCTCTACCACAAAAACGTCTTTATATATTTTAGAAAGTAAAACATCTAATAGAAACTGTTAAAACATAATTTATACAATTCGTTTTAAATGTTCTTAAATAAAAGGTCAGTGGACAAATTTCATTGGATATAGTACTCAAAAGAATTAATGCTACAGAAATTTCTTTTCGAGTAACCACAGCTGTGCATTGTAATAAGGCAGTCTACCAATGATGTCACATTTATCTATTTCGGATTGTTATCAAAAGCAAAGCTCAGCGCTAGTGGTATTATACGGTTTATTTGACCTCAGACGAGGTCTGGCTTAAATTGAAATATATTGCATCCCTGTAGGGCAAGGCAAGCTGACCCCGCAATGAATCAATATCACTTTATGCAGGCGGACTTTGAACCCACTCCTTTGCGATGTCCTTGCATTATTCCTAGAAAAGAATAACCAAGTTCATCATGGGGTGTTTTTGCTTGGATACATCATGTTCGACTCAATGTAAAATGTTCGACATAATACAGTAGGGACTTTCTTGAAACAATGAAATGTACAACTTATTCCGTGTCTTACTGAAATAATTTTGACTCAAATACGTTGTCATATTAAAACTTGTGACATATTAAAACATCGATTTCGAGGTTTTAGTTCCTCTGAGCAAAAACAACAACATTTTTTTCGAATGATGTCTCTCTGTCTATCATGTTAGTGCAATGTTATATACAGCCCAAACAATCCAACCGATTTTGATAAAATTTGTGGGTTGTATTTCGTGCCTATTCTCTAGACTTTTAAATTTTTTTAAATATCACAAAATTTGGGGCAACAATGTAGGTCAAAAATACTTAATTAATATTTTCTCAAAATGGTTTTTGATCAAAGTTCAATAAGTAGAGTTTCTAAGAACTCATGCCTGTGATGATACTGTCCGTCCATGGAATATATTTATACGTATCAGTCGTCGAGAAGAAGAGGTACCCGTGTTCGTATCGGTCATTCCATGATCACTCATGGATTTGATAGAACAATGTAATCCGCCGTAATGCCCATTTAGTCAAGGTCAATCCACCCACAAAGATATGCTCATAGACTCAAAAGGTGTGCGTGGAACATTCGTCAATTTCTTTTGGAGGCTTTTTTATTTTATAGAACATATTTGTCACTGAAATAATTTAAGACTATTGGTAAAATATGTTGACAATTTTGGTTTTCCGATTATCCTTGCACACATATTGTTATAATTTGCAAACTAATGAACTAATTTTAATTAAATTTACTAAGGTGTAACCAGGTGGAAAAGAAAAGAAACTGTATTCAAATTGGAACAGTGGTTTTTAAGTTATAAGCTTACAGAAAGAGGCGTTGCGTTTTGTATATGTAGAGATTAAATTATCCCAAACTTTTGAACAATAGTAAATAAGAACAAATACTAGCCTTATATGAAAATATTTGAGGGTTAAATTTGATAACGTTCCCTTCAATGTAGGCGAGCTAAACTAAACCTCCACCATTGATTGAATAAATTTTCAACAATTGTTTAATGTTAAATTCATGAAATACAACTGTTCGCCGCGGAATTGTAAACCTGGAACAATTATGGACTTGATAATATGCTATAAGTTAAGAATAGACCACAGAATATGCTATAAGTTAAGCATAGACCACAGAATACGTTATAAGTTAAGAATAGACCGGAGAATATGTTGTAAGCTAAGAATAGAGATAGAATAGGATATAAGTTAAGAATAAAGTGGAGAACACACTATAAACTAAGAATAGGCTAAAGTAATGAAAGTTTTGTGAGGGTAAAATTCTGCATACAATAGCATCTGTTCCAAAGGGAGCGATAGAAGTAATTGTGCTAAGGGAATAACTTGAATCTTCTGATTATAAACTCTAAGTAAATTCACGTGATTTTGAAAATCTTAGCTTTTTTACACTCCATTTTCACCACTGGAGAAAAGACTAGAAGTACATAAAGATCATAAAATGTTTTTAAACTTTATAAATGTTTATTTAATGTGTTGTAATTAAAAATATGAATACGCTTTGTCTCCTTTTTATGATTTTAAGTTCATTTATTATTTTTTATGACAAACCACAGTTTAAAAGTTATTGTTGTTTATGAGTGTGATAAAGTTATTCCAAAGTATAAATAATAAAACTAAAATAAAATATCTAGTTCAGGTATATAAGGGAAAACATGTTTACAAGTTTATACGATGAATATATAATACGAGAAGAGTATAAATGAAGAATAATAGTTTATATCTTTTAGTAGTTGGGAAAAATAAATAGTTCGCCAAACAAATTTATATATACCGAGTTTTTTAAAAATTTACAATAAAACAAAAACCATTATTCCTCCACATTACCTTTATTTTTACGGTTTTTCCAATTAGTGGAGTAAATTAACATATTAAAAATCTTCGGTATGGACATTCAATTGATCTTTTTATTTTGCTTGCTGGGGAGGTTGGAAGGTTAATAAAATTTCATTCCGTAGGAAATTTTTGAAATGTACTGTTCATAACATATAATAAAAGTTGTACATTTTATTTATTTTTGTATTAATGTTGATATAGGCTAAAAATCTCTTGGTTATCATCGCCTTACAAAAGTATAAATTGACACACAAAATAATGAGATTTAGCTCTCGAATACTCTTATAAGCATCAGGATCCGAAAATAACAAGAGATGGTCAAGAAAGACTTGATAGGTAAGATAAAAGAGAGGGATGGTTAAACAAGTCAATTATCAGTTTTAAAAGACAATTTTTTGCGTTTACAACGAAAAGCATACATAATCTAACAATAGGTGTAGAACAATTGGTTTTTAACTCTTAATTGGTTTTAACAATTAAAGTTGTTTCTATTCTCTAGAGGTAACTTCTTATCAGTTGATCGGGAACCATTTTATTTAATACATGTTTATTTATGTCTACATTTTAATTTCGAGTGATTTGTAGTCTAGTCGTGTTCTAAATTTTGTTGTTGGCTTATTATTCACTTTACAATGGCTGTTACCTACTAGACAGTGTCATGAGATATTTATGACCTACCGCTTATTGAGACCATAAAAGAACAGAAAGAAGTGTACTTTTTCATTAACCAGCACTACCAAATCAGGAAGCGTGTGAACCAATAAATTGTGTCAAGGGTGGGTCATAATTTGAATGAAACACTAAGTATTGATGATAAAGAAATGGCAGACTTAAAAAAGCATGTTTTGAAGAAACATCAATAAATGTTTTTTACTCTCTGTCAAGGAAAATGCCCATAAGTCTACCACCTAAATAGTTTTAAAAGAAGGAGAAGTGTGCAAAATTTCTAAAGTAGAACAGTTCCATCCTTTCAAAATACATTTAGATGATTTTAATTGGAGAATAGAATTTTGCGAAATAATTATGCAAAGTTGTCTGACTGCCATCAACTTCCTTTCAAAGATTGTTTCTTCTGATGAACCGACGTTACTTTGCATGTCAGTATGAATAAACAAGATATGAAATATTTTGCGATATGTTATTGTATTTTTAAAACTATTTTTGGAATACTCTGTGCAGAAAAGTAATAGGCCTTATTTAGTTATATTTTTAAATACCAAAGGAGAACAGCTTTCTAAAGAGGTGTCACATACATGATTTTTGTGTGTGTTATGACAGAATGAAAATGAAATAAGTCTGTAAAATTTGATTCCTCATAATTTAGTATCAAATGAGTATAAAAAGTTTCTATTTTCATAAAAATTAATGGACTTTTTGGGAGAAACAGAAAGGGGGAAAACATTGATATTCTTACACTTACAAAAGAGCATTAAAATTAGTTTTAATATTTTTCCAAACATTACATGGAATTTAAGTTTTGGCACACTATTTTACAGCAATCAAGAGCTTTCCATTGACCTGTCTATTGCATGTCTACCCTAACTAGAAGCTGATATATTGCAGTATTATGTAGAACTTTTGTCCAACTTTGCATTCGAGATGTAATGGGGGGGGGGGATTTTAATAAAACCAGTAACAACTTGTTCTTACGAGCTCTGAAGAAGTCTGTCGATCCAATTATTATTGTTTATAGAAAATTGATTTTTTTTTTTAAATTGGTAATTGTAAACAAATTATTGTAATAATTGTTTATAATAATTACTGATACAATTTCTTATCCATTTTCAATTTTCAGGCGGTCGAACAATTTACATGTATCTTTTTTTTAAGGACTGAATAGAAGTGTTCCTTTTTTAGTACCTAAAGTCTTCATTTAGTGCTTATTTAAATGTGGGTAGGTTATTAATATGAGTCAATATTAAAATATCAACATAACAGGTAATTAATTTTAAGTAATTGGAGTCAAGGGTTAGTGAAACAACCTTGTACGAGATATTTCTTGTCCCGCGAGTTGTAAACTTTCTCCTATGAATACTCAATATATTCAAGCGTGGTGCTCAGGGTTCATTAAACTTTAAACCATCGATATTCGGTTTTAAAAGTGTATTAATTATAATTTGTTACTAAATGTTTGATTTCCATCGACGAATTTCAACCATTATTTACCATTAAAACACTTTACGTTAACAACTTTCAAATTAATCGTTATATCGTAAATTATGTAAAGTTTCGAATTAACGTAAATATAAATAAAATTTTGGCTTGGTGCTAACCAAATTGCGCTGATGTTGTTTAAGAGTTTTTCTTTACTTAAAAAAAAAAACTGACATAAAACGCAGCATGACTAGATATAATTGTATTTTTAACATCCTGGAGGATTTAATAACAATACTTTCTTAAATAAATTACAGTAATATATTGCATAATCACGTCTAAAACTTGTGATTTCAAGGTAGAAATTTCATTCTTGATTGTTAGTTTGGTATTTTTTATAATAGACAGTTGGGATGATATAAACATATAAGTACAAATCACAATCTCTACATAGTGTTACAATTGTATTTTTATTTTTAGTTGAATGTTTGCAAAACTATCGGCAAACACTCTTTTCAACGGTGATCATTTTGAAACTGCGAATACTACTTAATTTAACCACACATTGAGAAATGCGTAGCGTATGTTTTATTAGCAGTTTTGTGAGACATGAGACAATCAATTCAATAGCTATTAATATATGGATTGCATTTTTATTGATTTCTTTTTATTAGGGTCCTTAGGTTGCGTATTGCGTAAGTCGCAACCAGTCTACACAGACAGACAAGACGATAAATCCTATATATTTAAAATTTTGACTATATATTCTTTGAATTGTCTCAAAAATATAGAAAATAATATAGCGGTAACAAAAAATATAACCTGGGGTAGTTTAAGGGGGGAAAAACTATCTAGTTTAAAAATGATGTTTTTAGAAATATTGTGTGGGATTCCAAATAAAACTAGAATTTATTCTGATTAAAAATAGGCATGTTTATTGTAGAAGAAATTTATATGTTGGCGTTAGGCATCTTAAAAGATTTCGACTTTATAAAAATAACTGTCCCTATATACACAGACCATAAGTCGTGAAGTTTAAGCACATGGTTGACTCTTTTATTTGTATTACTTCTTGAAAAAGAAAATTCCCCAAATTTCAGCGTAATGTTTTCTTAACATTTAGTACAATTTTCAAAATGTTTTAAATATATTTCCGATCCTTAAAATTTGAACAAAATAAGTAAAAACGTTGTGAAATTAACAGTTTGAATATTCATCCATTTAATTTGGAGATAATGTCTTATATGATTTATGATTTATATTGGAAACTTTTAGTACAGGAACTAGGGTGCGGTACACTAACTTGAACAATGGATCATATGTAATTGATGGAAAAGTTGGGTGTTTCCCAATAACCTTACGTGATTGCACTTGTCAATAGATAATGTAATAATTTTTCTCGTATCATATCTGTCTCGGTTACGTGTAAATTTAATGCATGTATAGTTTATAGTTTTACATTTTACATAACAGAGAAACTTATGTAATCATTTGAAATTATAAAATTGATATTTTTATTTTATCCTTGATGTTTAAAGGGGATATTATCAAGGAAAACCCTCTCTGTTATCATCGCCTTATGAAAAAGGGTGGAAAAAAACAACATAAAATGTATACATCGCACCACACTACTTTCATAACACATGCCTCTATATATTGTGATGCACTTAAGGCTTTCTTTTTTTTATAAAGGTGAAAAACCTTTCAGTCATCACCGCCTTATAAAAAAAGAAAAAAAGAACATAAAACGAAGATCTCGAGTCCTAGAGCATTCTAATAGCGGCGGGGTTTGGAAAAGAACAAGAGTTGGTCAAGAGAGGGATCTAACCGAATACTACATGAAAAAAAAAGTGTTGAACCATCTATGATTGTTCAGCGCGTACTCAAATTTAACTTCGAGGGAGTTTTGTTTTCTTGAAAATATTCGTTAAAAACAACAGATCTGGTTAGTGTTCGAATTGGAGAATTTTGAAATATATTAGGCCCAAGATAAGTTTGGTTTTTATTTAAATTTGGTGCAGTTCAAGAGAAAACCAAATTGAATAATCTGAGTAAATAATTATGTCTTACATTCAAATTTTGTTTCAACATTTTCCGATAACAAAATATGAATTTTAGGTTTTGGATTTTGATTTTTATGTTTTCAACTTAAAACACATGACAGATCTAAGCCACGGAGTTTTGTAAATACAAATACCTACATAACTAAAATTTGGATGTTTTAAAATTTTGTAAAATCTGAGAGAATATTAAATTAGTCACATTTGAACTCAGTTTTCAAAATATTTGATATGATTTTATTAAAATTGGTTTAATAATAATATATAACACAAAATAACATCAACTGTTATGTTTGTTTAATTTTCTACCGAAACTTACTTCAGATAAAACTGCTATTAATTTTCAATCTTGAGAAAGTGAAGTGGCGATCGATGCCCATCTCTTCTTATTTAATTTTACAATTTTAAGCGAATCGGTCCAAAATGTAACTATTCTATAGAACAGCGGCCACACGTCAAACTTTAAAATTTGTCAAAAATTTAACTATTCTATAGAAAAGCGGCCACACGTCAAACTTTAAAATTGGTATCATGCCATCAATTTTCGATATTAGCTGACGAAAAAGCCATAAAAATCCATTGAAGAGGCAGAATAATTTCAAAATGTTCTACCATTTTTTGCGAGTTAAATGGCGAGAATCTTCCAAAATGCTTTATTTAAACTTTGATAACATCATCGTTAATATTAGGGAGTAAAATTATCCCATCCTCTCAGTTAAGCAACAGGTAATTTTTACGACGCTATTCAATAAAAAATGTAGCTAGTAAACCTGTAATAAGTTTTTACAACCACGTGTTGACAGAAGGGCGCCGTTGAAACTGATATTAATTATTTACCAACACTTTTCAGGGTTGTCTACACTCTTTAATCCCTGTCAAAACATCTTGTGATGTACTGGGATTTAGAGGTTGTGTATTAATTTATCTTAGCTTGTTATTAGTACGCTAAATTCAGTTGTTTATAATTTGTATTGTTACAGAATTTAATATATAGAAGTTATTTATATTACAATCACCCTCATGATTTATTTTGTCAGTAATTTTGGCTCATTGTACACATACACATATTATATACATATAAGACATCATAATGTTTGTAAGATAAACAATGATAGTGGTGCTTACTATAGTATAAACATTGATGGCATTAGTTACGAAGAGCCATCAGCTGCGGCAAATTTATTTTTTAGAGACTTTGCGAACCAATCTCTTAAATCGGTGACAAATAAAAAAAACCTAATAAAGAGGGAATTATGTTTCTATTCCCTCTGTGTTGAAATGATACTTCGATGGTGGTCAACAAACTAAAAAATAAAAATAAAACTGATATTGATGAAGTCGCGCCTTGGCTCATCAAACAGTGTTCTGATGAACTCGTCAAACTTCTTTAAATTTTAATCAATTCTTCTTTTTATATAGGAAATTTTCCCGCCAGATTGAAATATGCTATAGTTCTTTTTTTGTTTAAAAAATGGAGTAAGAAGTGATATCAATAATTACAAGCCTATTTCCCCTTTACCAGTTTAGAAAGGTATTAGAAAACTTTACCAGGATATTTGGAAAAAAAAACTTTAACTGTTTAATTATCTAGAGAGGTTTATTATCTTGTTTTGTTCACAGAAGGTAAATCTACAACGGATGCCACAGTTGAGTTTATGGACTTCCTATTGGAAGGTTTTGAAAGTAAAAGAAAGTTATTTTTCTGTACCTCAGCAAAACCTTCGATTTTGTAGTTTATGATTTATTTTATGCAAGTGTGAGGCAATCGGTATTAGGGGAATTCAACTTTTGTGCTTAAAATATTTTCTTTACAGCAGAAGACAACGTGTTAATGTTGCAGGGAGGCTGTCAAAACTAACCTACCTGAGATATGTAGTACCTCAATAATCAGTTCTCGGACCGTTGTTGTTTTAATTTATATTAATGACCTATCATATTCAGTGTATGCAGACAGCATAATTCAATTCGCTGATGACACAACTTTGAGTTTCCAAGTAGACTCAGTACAAAATTTAGTGCATAAGACTTTTCTACAAGTCAATGTTTCAAGCCTTTGTTGAAAATAATTTGATCATAAATTCAAATTTGACAAAGTGCATATTCACAATAAGAAAAGGAGAGAAAAAAAATTAAAAAAAAAGAACAAGAAACAAACTAAGATTATAATAAATATAGTGTGTGTGTGTGTTATAATGACTTTATTTCCGTAACGTAGTTATTATCCTCAGAAGTTTTTAGTGCTAAACCCTTTATTTAAAAATAAAATAATTAAAAGCTATAATTTTAATGTAGAATACCGTTGAGTAATTAAATGTTTAATGTTGTTTTAATGTTGAACGAAATCTGGACTACATGGTGTAGAGTCCCTAGGATTTTCCAAAATTCAAAAACATCTACAGTTTTATTTATCCATTTATTTTAATTTAAAGAAAACTCGGATTTGTCGTGTGTTTTTAATTAAACGTTTGACTGCGTATACTGAACATTTCAAAATCATAATTTACAAACAATACAATCAAATTTAAATACCTAACAATAGTTTATAAAGATATTATATTTATATTTCCTATCTATTATTTATTTAACTGTTACTCATAAATGGTAAAATCATGAATATTGAAGCTGTTTAGCAAATTCAAATTTCAAGAATATGTGCGTATGTGTTAGAAAAAACTGTAAAACGTAATTTGAGTTCTACTTTTGTTGATTTTACAAACTAAACAAGTTCGTTAATAAACTAAATAGGTCGGTAAATTTTAAAATGTTGGATAATTTTTAAATTTACAAAATGTGTTGACAATAATGTTTACTTTGACATTGTACGTCTTTCCAATTTATCTCGTCTTGTATGGTTTTAAAAATGTCCGTGTAATGATGCTCAAACATGTTTTTTAATTCAAAGATAAGATAGTTATAAAATATAACATCAAAACAATGGTAAAATCATCATTAACTGAAGTGTGAGACTATTTTCAGACAAATTTAATATCATTGTTAGTTAAAGTAACTAGTTGTAGTTTCAAAACGACGGTTGTTTTAGTAGTTACTTATATAGAACTTACATGATGTCTCTTTTTGAGGTTTAGTGGTCTTTACATACTAACACCAAACATTCATTACTGACCAAAAAATTTAATTCTTAAAAACTTAAAACCAAAGTTGAAAAAAAAATCAACAATAATTGCTTAGAGCTATTTAGAAAATCGTTACTATTTTAGTTAAATTTAAGAAGTACTCTAGGTTTTATTTATTGTTGAATATAATACAAGAAATGGTCGAAAAATGGTTTTGCAGTGTTTCTATAATTAGTCCGTTTGGAGGACCTAGGTGAATCTTTAACAGTCTGTTTTGTTCTGCTTAATGGTGTTTTAATATTACTGTGTATTAATTAAGGTTTAGGGTGGAATAAAGCAGTTACATAAAAATAGCAAAATAAATTCACTTTCTATTACGGTAGCGCATCTGTTACGTATCGAGTGTTTACCTTCACTTTAGAGACATGTTAACTCCTCAGTGTTTACACTGCGCAATGTCCCTCTACTACTAATTGCCCCGGGCTGTATATTGCTTCTGCTAATTAATTTATCTATGTTTCATATTACTGGAAACAGGTCTCCAGGCTGTGATTAGTATATAATAATCACAGCCTGTTGTTTTGAAATAATAAATATGCCTATACTTCTTCTGTATAATTATTACTTATGATGTTATTGCAGCTTATAGCTGTAATAGTAGTTATGTTACATATTATGCCAACAGAAGCCGTCACATCAGTTACGGTATTTATATATATCGTCTTTAAGGTTACATATCCGATATTGCTTGACTATAGTTAAAACATACTAACTTGTGTTTTAGAGGTTATGCTTTATTATGAACGGCCCTTAAAAATATGCCTGGGTTCCTATTAATTAATTAAATATCAGATCAGTGGTTCAGTATTTTATTTAATCTTATCTTTGGTATTAAACTTATATCCATTTATTTGCCTGATACTTTACTACTATACTTTACTACAAGACTTCAATACAATAATTTAAATACAAAACTTTAATACAATAATTTAACTACAAAACTTTAATACAGTAACAGGAATTTAATTAAACAATAAAACAAAACCATATTATTTATTCAAAGCCCAGAAGTATTCCAACTATCATTATATTTTAAATAAAAGAAATTACAAGTCTTCTACCTGGTGACTTAATGTATAGAAATGCTTGCTTACGGTTTGTTGCGTAGATTTC
The DNA here is from genome assembly GCA_963513935.1 of Aphrophora alni. Taxonomy (NCBI): domain Eukaryota; kingdom Metazoa; phylum Arthropoda; class Insecta; order Hemiptera; family Aphrophoridae; genus Aphrophora; species Aphrophora alni. The sequence goes on along the minus strand of OY740769.1, from coordinate 91,640,067 downwards.
TTGGGCCATCTTCCACCACGGCTAGCCACACAGCCGTGTATCTTTCAAGCTCCAAAAAGACAAGAGAGCCCTCTGAATCCTGCTGATTGCTTATATACCTTTTGTTGTCTTGGTAACCTAGTTGAGTTTGCAAGTCAAGCATTTCAACATTTTTTTACTTGTTTCACAATAGTTGGGTCATTCTGAGCTTTGTGAATATGATTTCTTCCTAATATAACCTAATATTAACTTATTCCTAACAGCTTCCAGCAGTAGCTGTTTTATTAATTGATATGTAACGATTGACTGACGACTGTAATTTCTCGCTACTATATTATTATAATTGGTTAGCAGGTTGTTCTGTTACTTTTAGTTTTTATTGATATCAGTTGAACATTGTTAATTCTACAGTAGGCTACAGTGCGTTTAGTGTCGTAGTTGTATAACATTGGAGTTCGAAAATTCTTTGGTTTTTAAAATAAGTACAGTTCAGTTAGAAACATATTGAAAAGGCAAAGGCTAGATTCGTTCTGTAATGCATTTCAGAGACTATTCAGTATGTTTATTTTTTTAATCGTATTGTAAAGTTTCCAACATTTTCACTCCTATAAAATACGTAGTAAGTACAATTTTCAAAATCACATAATTGATTGCTTCTCATATAGGGGAGCAAAATTATTAAAAAATTTACATGTAAATTGAAATTTTGAATGGTAAAATAATTTAAAACTGTCTTAAAAGAACGTTTAATTTTTGTGATATACTATTCTTGTCAAGAATACATATTAAGTTTGACGAGCGCTTGAAAATTGTATATGTGTACTTGTATATTTATATTACATTATCTATTTGTAATTTTTGGTTGGTACCTTGTTTATTTTAAACGTTTAATTTTTATGTTACCTTTATATATGAGTGTTAAGTGCTTGTGTCTCCCTCTATGTCTATTTCATTATGTATGTATAATTTACATTAGTTGTATTTTCTAATTGAACAATTTTTATGTAGCTCATAATGAGCAATTATACAAATAAGAAAAAAAACAAAGTTTTAATGTTCGAAGTTTAAGATCGTTCACAATTCTTCGAGAAAACACGTGAAATATTCGCTGATATGTTTCCAAGTATCAACATTCAAGACGTTGTTAAAAATGGCGTACTACTGGATCCGTGAAAAATGTAAAATGTAGTAAGCCACCTTATGTTATCGATATACAACACAATATTTTCTCGAGTTGGAAAAATGGAATAAAATATAATACTGCTGTAAGACACGGCTTTCTATAAATTTGAGATATCTTTGTAATAACTGTAACATCTGTGCAACAACTGTGTAACATCTGTGTAACATTTGTTTAACGTCTGTGTAAAAACTTTGTAACAAATGTGTAGTAACTGGATAATCATTGTGTAACATTTCATCTGAGTGCGGCTTATTTCAACATGTTGCGTACCCCGGGCTTCATTCCATTTTGTTTACCAGGTTTTTAAAAAAGAAGAATAGTCAGGATAGATCTATAGTCTACACTTTTAACGGATTTGATCAGACGGATCTTTGGGTATTCTTGAAGGATAAAGTTTAGGAAATAATAACGTACACTTAGGACGAATTAGGTATTAGTCATTGTGAATGTACTGTTTTGCACCGAGTGCTATCTTTTAACGTCTTTTGTAAAAATAAAGAAGTAAATTTTCAATATACTTTTGCGTTTTAATTTTTTTATCTCGTTCATAAAAGTGCATGCATTGCTTTCCCACAGTTGGAGGAGCTGTCTTGAATGGGTTTGTTCTATTTGCTGTACTTGTGTAACAACAAATGTATATCGCTATAAAGAAGAATCAGTGTTAATTTTCCAACTTGGAAGTAATGTTAGTTTTTTTTTTCCAACATCAAATTAAAGATAAAGAAAGGAAAGAGAGATAGCGTAGGACCTGTTCTAACTGAACAGAGTAGGTAAGAAGTAATGAAAGATATTTATGATAGGAGATAATACTAAATGATGTCCTCTATTTAACTTCATATTTTTATTACAAAAAAAGCAGAACATATCATTTAAATGTGCTGATAATTCAAAAAGAAATATATTTTTTCAAAAATTTTATAGAACAGAACAGGGAAAATAATAACATTGAAAAGAGACTATAAAGTTTATTCTACAGTTTATAAATGTTCTATATGGACCCAAAATGTCACACGGAAGACTTTTATTCGATAATTAAAAAAAAATAGTTGATGAAAATGAATGTGATCGACTCTAATAAATAAGCTCTCATTTGCATAATTGATTTATCTAAGAAAACGGCAATTGCCACATTTAAAAACAAAACAAGGTTTTGATTAAATAAATTACTTCTACTAACAACGGATTATTTTCTTATGAAGTGTTAATTTTTAAAAGCAAACTTATCTAAAAAATAAATGTATGTTCAATGAAAACATATATTCTTATAATGAAAACCTGATCCTGAAATCTGAAGCTAAATGTTGGTACAGTAAACTCTATTAACGAATAACTCTAGGGTATAAGATTTTATTAATTCAATGGAGACGAGGTAGTTTACAGCACAACTAACAGATTCTCATGTAACGTTCTTCAGTCTAGATAGATCATTTACTTGTAAAAGAAAATTACACCATTGATACACTCGAAAAAGCTAATTAAACATAGTTATTTAAGCTGTCTTTTCTTTTCAATAATTATAAAACCTTGTTGTCACCTCACTGTATTTAAACAATGGATCGTTACAAAGAAGGATATTTATTTTAGAATATAAAAAGGACTGAGAAAAGAGTCGTCAGTAAACAAATTGTCTTAGAAGCATGACAAATGAGGAGGGTGGTGAATACAAAAAACTGTGACAAAGGTTCGGATTAAATAATATTTTACATTTTCTTTATGTTCTTTTATGTCTTGTCGAAGGTTTTTTTGTGTTGTGGTTTTCAGTAAAGGGTTTTGTTTTTTATTTTATTACTGTCTGTATTCTTTTATGTTAATATGTTAAGTTAGGTCCTGTTTTATATATGTAGTTTTATTTGTTTTTTGAAAGAATAATTTACAAAAATGAAATAAACTGTAGTCAAATTGTACAATTTGTTGTATATATAGGCTGTGTTAATATACAATACAATAATATATTAATCTGTTATAATATATATATATATATATATATATATATATATATATATATATATAAATGTGTTATATTTTGTTGTTTATAAATTATAAATGGTTTCTATGGCAGTAGACAGTCCAGAACCTAAATCTATTTTTTGCGCCAGTTATTGTTTAACCATAAAGCTCTGCACATATTAATAAGTCTATTTTTTGCAGTAAGTTAAATTCCTGATCAACAAGTTTCAAATATTTTATTTTATTTGCAAGAACTGTAGGTTTTCAAAATGTAGGAAGTCCTGAAGGGATTTTGTCCACTACAATTACATTAAGATTAGAAGGGCGTTTCACCAATCCCATTTACAAGTAGATTGGTCGCCTTTATTTTTAAGCCTAAAATCTTAGCACTATCATAGGATAAAAGTGTAGTTTGACTTCCTGAGTCCAGAATTGCAGTTAAAATTTTAACTTTTAATTTGTTGATTAGTAGTAATTTGTACCTTAGCAGTGCCTAACGTAACAACAGAGTTTTTAATAGATGGAAGAAAGGTATGAAGATACTAGTAGGTTAAAGCAAGAGATTTTTTTATTGCCAATAGATTGAGATAATTGTATAGGCACGGATGTTGAAGAATTCCTTCCCCTTTGTGCGATTTCCGCTGTCAATCGGATGTCAGATGGGTGGCGTAATTGAAGTCCTCAAACGTTTTCCTGCAACATTTAAATGTAACCAGATGTGATGGTGTTTATTAAAAATTTGGCATGTAGTAGTTGATTTACACAACTACAACAGTTACAAATTTAGAACTATAACAGTTAAAAGTTATAGTTTAGTTATTGTAGCACACGTATCCCTTAGGATGGCGACTGTGTCGTTGAAACGCGTTTGATTAAGTAAACGTAATTTTCGTGAGATCTTGGTTGGATTTTCATTCTATCTACTGTTTTATATTTTAATATTTTATATTTTTTGGTTATCAAGAACAAACGAAGCGTCGGTTGCAGTGTATATATTTCCCATCAAAATCCTTTCCCTTTTCTCGTCCTTAATACCCCATGTTTTACAACAACAGAGCTCAAATATTTAGTTGTACATCAGTTGAAAACTTTCCTGGTTGTAGATAATGACATATATTGTTTGATAAGTCATGAAATTTTTATTTTTATTTAACCTCCACTACTTCATTACCTTATACCGAAGACATAAATGTAACATTTCGATTGTCTCTCCATTTAGGTATGAAGAGATTATCATTTAGATAAAGATGGATTATTCGTATTATAGATATGGTTTAATTGGACTTAACCGTCATTTGTGTATATGAAACTAATACACTCTGTTAGTAGACAGACCCTAATGCTAGCTAACCAGGTGTTTCGTGTTCTTGGTGTGTTGTACTTCTGAGACTTGTGGTTTTAGATTGAAGTTTTATTTAGTCTTAGTTATTTTGAGTGCTTTGTTGCAGCTTTACTTTTGGGTTCCTTTATTAGTTTTAGTTTTCAACATATCCCTAGTCACTATGTTGGTGTTTTCCTTTCTTCCATGTTCTAGATTTATCATTAGAGTTAGTTGATTTATACTATCAAACATCGTGTTTTAGTTTTATATAAACAAGTGAAGGGGAACGTCTTATTAAAGCATACCAATAATATAAAGATATCGTATGTTTTTAAATGATGTACTATATTTAAGTCTTTGCAAATACGGTCCAGACGACCTCAAACATTACTTGTGTTTTGTTTCTGCAAGTTTAAAACAATAAAGTGTTACTTTTGTATGGAATACACTCGTGTTTCTTATGACCTGTTCAACCATATATAAATATCCTATATTGGCAAAAAATAAATTATTTGGAACAATATTAAGTGGGGTAATTGCTATAATAACATTAAGTTTAAAAAGAGAATTCATCTTCATACAACGATATTGTTATTTTAAAATCTTTAAATAAAATTTTCAATTTACTTTATACTTAATAAGGGTGGTTCAAATATACTGTAAGAAATAGATCTACATATACATATTACATACAAATTGATTTTTATTTGATATTGAAGTTTGTTGTATGTTGAGTTTTTTTAATATATCGGACGAATTGATTAACCAAATAGATTGTTAATATATTGCTAAATAACGGAAACTTAAACTTGTAATCTAAGAAGTTGAATTTAAAAACTAACTCTTCTTGACTGCAAAGTGAAGTTAGAGTAGTCAAGAAATAACACTATCAACTAACGTGATCAAGAAAACCACAAATCAACAGAACTACACACTAACATAAGAAATTTCAAATTTCCAAGTTGATTTGAGATTTGGACAAGAAATACGAAATAGGTTCAGTGCCAAAGGAGTGCCTAACTGTTTTACGGGGTGAACAACCTGTCAGGAAAACACACAAATATAAATATCTACCTTAAAATAAGGAAATATTTTTGTTTGTGTTAATGGAACTAGTAAAAGTTTTTTTTCTTTTTCTAATGGTTTGGCTGATCCAATATAATATAAAAATAAAGTCATTAGAAGTTGAATACTACGTTATATTGACTTTTTTTTCTACTTCAATCCATAACCTACCAAAGTTCAAACAGAAGGAATAATGAATGCGTAGCTTAGGAAAATATTAACATTTACCACTGGTAGGCTACCTCAACATGTATTAACCAATCGATCGAGTGGTCAATTTAGATATTAACTAAAAACTGTAATCTACAGCGAATTACAGTCAAAAATTTACTGACAGTGCGTTTCCTTTTACATTTGTTGATATAATACTGAAGAAATTCGTACAGTTTCCATTTTCCATTCCGGTTCTTTGTTCGAACATTGTCAAGTTGTTTTGTTTGATCCTTTCCGTGTTTTGTTTAAAGTAGATGCACTAGAATGTTATATATCCTAGTGAATGTGGTATGTTTTGTATTGAGAAGACCCTTTATGCTTTATCTTTATATTAATAATATTTTCTATTTAATATTCGTTTCGCTTTTAAAGGGTTTTATAAGCTCCGGGTTTATATATTGTTTATTTATTTTCGTCGTGTAAGTTTCTTTTAATAATATTAGATATGTTATATTTGTTAAATATTGTTCAGTTTATGTTTTTAAATATTACGCAGTGAAAGTGTTCTTGTTTATAAAGTGCAACTTCCTAAATTTATTTACTCTTAAATAAGTGGTGAAATATAATAATAAAGGAAAACATCGTCTCATAAAAGATTAGAAGATATAATAAGAATCACTACAAGTTTCGACTATTCTATTGCGTAACATTCGGAAGAGAGCAAGAGTTTGTTGAGAGAAAACTGACAGGAAAGATGAAAGAGTGGAATCTAACCCAAGACTGGTGTAGATCCAGCCAAGTCACTTGGAATTGATACTCCCGAACTGATTACAGTGAGCTTCTAAAGGGATTGAAAGTTAATACTAACACAAACAATCTTACAGAGTGAAAAATCTCGCGTTTTGTTATTGGGATGAACAAAGGATGTTGTCAACCACTTTGATTCATGTTACGCGTAATAACTTTGATGTTTGTACAGCCGTTGGTATAAATATACTTGATTCAGGACAAACTATTATCATGGAGAAATGAATGTGAAAATAAATAACAGAGATTGTAATTATTAATATTATATAAACTAAAGTAGCAATAATAATTGTATAACCTCTTAAAATAATATAGGTAAGTGGATATTATAATATCAATAATTAAATCGGTTTTACTACACAATATTTTGTAGCTCATTTCCTACTAAAAATATACATATTTCAGCCGTTGTTATTGTGTAATTGTGAGTGCCCGTTTGTGAATATGACACGGAAGCAGAATTACTATCAACGTTTGTTTGTAATCTATCTTTTATCATCCAAGAGATCTTTCAAAGCATGTTTCCAAAAATGTCTAAATTTTAAACTTACTCGACCAAATTTCCATTTCCCTAAAGGTGTTCCAAAATATCTGCTTTTACAAAATATCTTTCAAAACATTTTCGAATCCTAAAGTCATCTGACAACAAATATGTTTCCACAAAAAAGTGTTGAGCGGGAAAAAAGTTACCATGACAACAAAATTAACTGATCCGAACAAAAAAGTCATTTCCGAATCCAAACCTGAAAAAAGGTCAGCTCCCTAATTAATGTTTACAAAAGCGTTTCTGGAAAATGAAATTGAAAACAAAATGTTTAAACGAAATCTATATTAACAGCAAATTATATTTAATATGTGAACTGTTATATTCAACCAGATAAAATAAAGCATCGTTTGTATGGTTATTATTTAGAATTCCGTCATTTGCAGTAGGCAAACGATCTTTTCTGGTGTTGGAATTTGGAAATGGAACCATAAAAACACAGTTAAAAAATCAACATCCATTCTGTATAAACTAGTGATAAAAACTATACAATTGAACAACACAAAATCTAATCTATAATAAATAAACTGAAAACAAGTAAATTGTAAAAAATTGGAAAGTAAAATTTAAAGAATGAAAACAAATGAAATTGGACGTATTCGAAGGGAGCGGCAGAAGTTCGGTAACTTCTACCAGAAAATTGAGAGACGTTTCGAAATTCGTCCACCTTGGAGAAGGTCTACTGTACTTTAATCTCAAAGTTAAATTTAAAAAGTAGTATTCGGTGCTAATTGATTTTTATTTAGTTGAACAATTTATATATTCTATTAAATGACCTTTCAATTTATTTGGATACGATGGTTTTGGATCATCATATTTTCACGTAACAGATTAGCTGATGGATTTTCGGTGACCGGTTTTGGATTCGGATATTTTACTGTTGGTATCTTAGGAGGTTATCATATTTTGGGGTAACAGATTAACATCGAAAGATTTAAAAACAACACTTTTACGAAAACGGAAGAAAGATTTTGGGGTTCGATAATTTTCAGAAGCTAATGGAAAATAAGAGTGGTGGGTGACGACGCTTGATTAGTGGTCGGTATTTCCTCTATACTATCTATGGATGTGTCGCGTGTGTGCATTTAGACGTCTGTGTCTGTGCTTATCCTTTTTATTATATTTATCAGATATTCACCAAAAGTGTTTCAAAACCTAATTTTTGAAAAGGTTTAAAGAAATTTGTTCACAATATCTGAAGTTTAAAATATACAAACCAATCAGTTCGAGACCTTTTAAAAACTACACCATTCTCGATTTTTTAAAGAGAGAAAAAAAGTTATTTTTGTAGATGTTTAGTGAAAAAGAATTGATTTTCAATTTATAAACTATTGCCAGTTTTATATTACCTCCAAACATTACTTAGAGCTTAAAGTTCGGTAGTTTGATTGAACTTTGGTTAAAAATAGGTTTTAAAACAAATAAATCTTTGCATTGAATTTACGTGTTCAGTTTTTAATTTCTCAAAACATACTTGATAATCACTTCAATATATAAGACAGCATTCACCTATTTGTTTACGTCTTAATTACATATACACACAAAATCAATTAAGCACCCACAAGCTCGCTATAAAATCATGACAAATCGATATCCTGTGTTGTGCGTCACCTTATCGCTTGAGCGACTTGCAGCGAAACCAACGATAATTAACATTTAATGATGTGTGGAGATGACAATTAGAATACCTGTTACCATTTGAAATACTTGTTTTCTGACAACATAGAAAATGTGTTGAAATAAAACTGAATATCAAATGAAAACATTTCAAATTATTTAAACAGATTAAAACTAATATTTATATTGATGAACCATACACGGCATTCTATTTCTATCTTAAGCAATCATAATAAAGAATTATTACAATTAATAATGAAAAATATGTCAATATAAAAAATTGTTGATTTTTCTTACATAACTGTTGCCATTGTGTTGTAGTTTTTAAGTGTTTTTTGAATAAAAATGGTTTAATGCCAACTACTCTTTACTATTAAAAACTTTAAAACAACACTCAATATAATAACACAAACACAAGCTACTTGTAAAGCGTATTCATTTCTTAAGTTAAGTTTACGTTTCAACGGTTACATATCTTGATATACAGGGTGTTTCTGTAATGCGCGGAAATAATTCAGGAGGTGGTTATACGGGCCAAAATGAAGAAAAAAGTTCATATAAACACATGTCCGGAAACGCTTCTTTTACGAGCTATCCTCCATTTTGTTTTATCTTTACAAAATAATTAATATCTCTTGAACGGCATAACCAAATGAGTTTAAATTTTGCATGGTAGTCATAAATATAAGGGCGTAGTTTGAAAAAAAATACGCAACTTGATTCAATATTCCGTTTGTAAATAGTGGCCAATTAAATATTTCAATCGAAAATAATTCATTTCAAGTTATTTTCATTTGAAATTTTTAAATGGCCGCCATTTTGAAACAAGTTATTACAACAAGTTGAGTAATTATTTCAAACTAGGTTTTCTTTCATATTAATTATTACCGTGCAAAATGTCAAATCAATTGGTAAAGAGGTTCTAGAGATATAAATTATTTAGTAAAAACAACAAAATGGCGGATAGCTGGTAAAGAAGTGTTCCATATGTTTATGGCAAACTTGTTACTACTTTGTCCCCGACAACCACCCCCTGAGTTATCTCCTCGCATTACAGAAACACCCTGTATAGTAGCAACTTCCATTTAAACTTTGAAATTAATTATAAATTAAAGATGTATGCTTTAACATTGCATAGAAACTGCAAACGTTGTTTCGTAATTCTACCAATCCTCTATAGTACAACTAATGATAGTGTGTTGCAATATAAACATCCTGTATTGGATACTTTACATTTTGTATTGATAATGTAAAAACAGCTTATGCTGATGCAATTCCATGCTTATTGAAGCCAACAGCTGTAATGCCAAATAAACATTATACCAGGAGTTGTTACAACAGTCACTACTTTAACCATCAGATGGTTTATTAAAGTCGTCAATGGTTATACATCCAATATTCCATTATTAATTATAAAATTATAATAACTTATGTTTAAAGTGTTACGACTTGCTATAACAGCTGGTTCATTAACAGTACGAATATAACAAAGTTGGTTCGAAACATATTCTGCAAACTCGTGTCTCAGAACTTAGTTTCTCCAACAGCTATTTTATGAAATTATGTTTAACTTCATTATGAAAACTGCACCTTTCTTCATGTAGTCTTGAGTTAAATCCATCTCTGTGATCATACCAGGCCCCCTATTGACCAAATTTTGTTCTTTTCTGACCTTGACTTTATTGTATTATGCGAGGGGTAGGGGTCCCTATTTTATGGTCTTTCTTTTTTTTAAGTCCATGATGACCGAGAGGTTTTTTCCTTTTGAACAAAAAAAAATTAATGGTACACACAATATAATGTACAATTAGAGGAAACATGTCGCATTACTAGGTGAAAACTGTCTTAAAATTACCTGATTGTTTTATAGTTAATTTGTTTTATCTGTCATTAGAATGAAGAAAAAGAAAAGAAAAATTAAGACAGAGAGAAATTTGTAAATTAAACGACTAGTAGGTAAAAAATAACAAAATAAAACAATAGAGGATTTTATTAACAATTATTTATGTAATTATCTAAGGACATATTTTTTGAGAGACATTGTGAGCACACATTCATGAAATTAGTGTTATTTTTTAAATGAGTTAATACAAATAAAAGGAAATGAAAGATTTCCTAAAGTCTTGTTAATTATTCACATGTTTGAATTAAAACCAAGGGGAAAAAAGAACCACTATACAAATAATATTTTATAACCGAAGATAGTTGTTGATTTTTGTTTTCTGTAAATAACGGAAAAAATCTAATCTTAATAAAGAAAGTTATGGAATACAATGCAAACTGGTAAGTTTCAGGAACAACATTAGCCTACTTCTTAAGGGCTTTGTGTCTTTACTGGGCTAATGAGCGTACTGGTAAATGGGTCTTGTCCCTTAAGTGATTCGCTAATACTCAGAGAGGGAGCCAACATGAAAGGTGTTAGTGAAAATAATATCCTTAATGGACAAATTATGCTCTTTTCTAACTATGGATTGTACTTATGTACTTAAAAGGATCTTGGAGTTGATCGAGGTCTAAAATATGAACTCGGTGTGAATGATCATCACGAAACTTCTACAAAGGACAATATATTAAGCGATCTTATCTGTTAACAAAACGTCACCGGCGAAAATAAAGAGATTCCACATCAATTTAAAGGTTAGAGGTAAAATAATAAAGTATGTCTCACTGAACATACAGGATTTACGACCTGTCTTAGGTCTGTCAACTGGGCACTGACTAGTGAGATATCATCTTGAATACAGTAATGGGGTTTGTAGAACTAGACGTTTGTCGATTCAGCTTCTAAAAAAAGAGATTTGTGTAAATGTGGGATGTTTTCTCTATTAAGAATTAGTGTACTGTTCCGTTTAGTATCTGAAGTGTTCATGAGATACTGAACTCACGTTTCTAATCAGATTACGGAATAACTTTCAAAATAGGTTATTTTTATTAAAGAGGAGAAAGACTACATGGGCCTTGAGATGCTAATAAAAATGTAATTTCATTTTTGCGGTACCTGTTTCATACATTCGATGCACAAATAAGAGGCTAAAATATAAATCGATTATTTCAACGAAAAAATGTGCAATACAGACGAGGTATTTTGTATTACAGAACTATTACGCAGGTTTTCCTGTAACAGTATTCTAATCAATACATTATCCTGTTGTAAAAGTAAATTGGACTTGTGATACGTTTGAAGAAGCAAACGAAAACGTTACAGCGTTAGTTAAGTTTCTGTTTTCTTTTTCAATTATTAAAATCTTTTTCTCACCTCACTGTGTTCAAATAAAAGAAGGATATAAAATTTAAAACATAAAAAGGACTGAGAAAAGACGAATGAAAAGAGTCGTCAGTAAACGAATTGTGTTAGAAGCATGACAAATGAGAAGGGAGGACACTAAACAAACTGTGACAATCGGTTAGGATTAAATAATATTTTACATTTTCTTTACGTCTCTCTGTCTTGTCGAAGGTTTCTTTGCGTTGTGGTATTGAGTAAAGGTTTTGTTTTGTCAATGTGATATAAAACTGCAACTGTTATTCTTTTATGTTAAAAAATTAGCGAGGTTTTTATTTGCTTTATATAGTTCATTCTGAACTTAAACCCACACATCTAAAAGTCCTCAGCCAATATTTTAAATCCTGTATCATATATTATGGGACTTTATGTTAGGTATGAATTCAATAAATTCAATGGTTTCTAGTTAACTTATTCGTTTTGCTTTTATGGGTTTGCGAGCAATAGTATATTACTTTTAAATAAGTATATAACACGTTTGTGGGTTTATAATGTGGTATGTTTTTTGTTATGTGTGTACTGAATACGTTATGTGAGCACTGCTGTACGTTTTGTGTTCGTGTGAAGTGCATTTTGTTGTTGTAGTTAGTTTATTTGTTTTAATTGTGTAAGTTTTGTTCTGTTTCATTTGACTTCATATATTTATAAAGTATTGTTTTGTTCCTTTGTGTTTTCAAATGTTACACAGTAAAAGCGTTCCTATTTATAAAGAGAAACTTCTTAAATTTATTTTCTCCTAAATAAGTGGCTTGAGGTAACAGTTCTGAGAAGAATAAAGCCTCAGACAATCGTAGTGAGTGAAAAATCTCTCGTTTTCAGAGTCGGACAAATGAACGATATTGTGAGAATGTCTTACGTGTAATAGAAAATAAATGATATTCTAAGATAGGATTATCGTTCCGATAGACTTACTGTACTTAAAAATTACAAACGGTAAGCTATTTCATTTTCGTACAAATACAATTTGTATAGTTATGACAACATAAATCACTAATTAGTTTTCCAATCGTTACGTATCCTAGCTAGATCTAAACATTTCTTCATATAGTTTTGGATTTCATCTTTACTATGCGGTTTCTCTTAACCAACTCTTGTTTTCTTCCAACTCTGACTCTATTACGACGACTAGATGTCTTTATTTTTCTTTCTTCTTTTATTAAGATGATGGTGACAGTGAGGTTATTCACCTTTAAACATCGAAGAAAAAAGAGAGAGAGAGAGAGAGAGAGAGAGAGAGAGAGAGAGAGAGAGAGAGAGAGAGAGAGAGAGAGAGAGAGAGAGAGAGAGAGAGAGAGAGAGAGAGAGAGAGAGAGAGAGAGAGAAGAGAGAGTTATTAAAACAGTTATTTCATACAGTAGATTTTCTGAACTTCTTAATTAATTGTGAATATCATTACTTTCTTGATCCCGCGTCGGCTAGGCCCTAGCATGCCTTAAAGTTGTACATATTTGATGGAGTCTCTTCTCCATTCACTACTATCGTATCGATGATTCATCCCGGACTGGATCTCATATTAAATTGTCTTAGGAGGGTCAGGTTACAAAAATTACATTTTTGACTATAACTTTGCTACTTGTCATAGTAGAGAGGTGTGGTTAGTAACATTACACGCCGAATTTAAATTTGCAAACACAAATTTAAATTAAAACAGATATAAACAAAAAATCGTCAAACTGACCACCATTTTGACATTTTAAATTAAATATTTTTATAAGATTCTATTTGAGCACATTATAGTCTCTAATAACAATTTTCATGCTCTTATCTTAAAGCACGGTATCGTGTTTATATACAGACGACAACCATGACAGACGGACGTATTTTCAAAATAATTTTTTCCTGTTTCCTGTGACCATGAATCAGTTAAAAAAACAAAGGTCGAATTTTTTACAATTATCAAACTTATCTTATATTTTGTAAATGTAAGGTACACTATTACATTTTGTTGAGATGGACATGTAATGTGAATTAATTTTAAAAGAAAAAAAGTGAAAGGATACAAATTAGTTGGGTGAATAATGTGGACCAGATCTTTGCAATGAAAGGGAGGGAACTCCACAAAACAGGGAAGAATGAAAGGTGGTTTTGTAATAGACTAGGGTCGATTAGATTGTTAGGTCCGATGATGAATACTTTTATAATAATAATATACAACCCTGCAAACACTGACGTCCTGAAAATCCATTAACTCAAATACATAGTTTGGAATATTTAACTGCAAATTCAATTTTATGTTTATTCCCCCACATATTCTGTATTGTCGAAGTAAAACTTACATTTCCAATGCTAACAGATGTTCTAATTTTGAACCACCCACGTCTCGTCACATCATTAAATATTAATTAACATGGGTTAAGCCAACTGGTAATGTAACTCACAACACAGCATAATTGATTTGTCATGATTTTATCGCAAACTTGTGGCTGCTTAATTGATTTTGTGTACAGGAGATTTAGGGAGAATAACAAATGTGGTGCATGCTATTATATTGTAGGTGACGTGACTATTAAGTATGCTTTGAGAAATTAAACAAATGAGTACGTAAGCAATTTGTTTTTGTTTTTTAAAAAGAAAACTACTTGAAGACAATCGAATAGATACATTTCTTCGAAGAGAAGCAATTTTTTCTATTGTTATCTACATTACATGTTCAACTCAATGTAAAGTGCTAATTTTTATACAGGGCGTTTAAAAAGTTCCAGGTATTTTGGAGCTTCTTCTTCACATTAAAACCAATGAAAAAGTTCATTTAAACATATTTCCTAAAATGCATAGTTTAATATCTTGCCGCCATTTTGTGTTAAATCATATCTTTTTTTAACGATAAATTATATGTAGTTGAAATTTCGCATGCTATTTAGTGTTATAAACACCTAACTTGAGGAAAATAATCATAGCGATTTTCTTACTCATTTCAAAATGGCGGCTATTTAAACTTTTTAAAGTCTAATAACTCAGGAACCGTTAAGTTTAAAAACCATTAAAAAGAGACAAAATATCTCCCTTCTTAACGGCATGGATTTGTTATTATTTCTGTTGCTTAATGATAATTGAATTTTCGGGAAAAAAGTGAAAACATTAATTCTTGATAATTGTTTACAATATACAACAATCAAGATTAGTATAGAATACAACTTAAGCAGAAAAGAATATTTTCAATGGAAATGTAAATACAAAAAGAATAATGAAAAACAATATCTATATGAAAACTAGAGTAGCTCTTCAAAGTGGCGGCCCTCATTCAAAATACATGCATCACTACAAAACACAGAATTTATGATATTAGCTATTACATACTACCATATCTATAACAGTGTTTCTATAATTGATTTGTAAATTTATCTACAAGAAAATTTGGAGAATTAAAAAAAAATTGGTCGTAGAAAAAGCTTGGGTGTTGTTCCGAATTACCAATATTTTCAGTTTTTTGTCGATAACTCAGTTATCCTTTAAGCTAGAGAAATATAAAAAATCCATTTTTTTTGTCGTAATAGAATTTGAATTTTAGTAATTGAAGTAGTTAGCACCAATGTTTTTCCTAATGGTGTACAGTACTAAGACTTTGACATCTATAGGTCTACAACAAACAAGAGAACAAACATTATGAGAAAGGAAGGGGACTAAACTGCCCACACCATATACAAGCTGAGGTGTATTAAAGAGCAGGTGGGAGAAGTACAATAATGAGAAGAAATAATGGGTCCAGGAATTCAGCCATGCGGACAAACCTAGTTCTTTTATTTGTTACATATCCATAGTGTATATACTAACATACACATATAAATACATATATTGGTAAAAGCTCTAAAAGTTACAATTTCAATTACATTTTTTAAATAAAAAATTGTTATGTAAACTCGATTTTACAAGCTTATAACCAGAAATATTTGTCAATAAGATTCAAAATTGTGGTATGTTTAAAAAACAATAGTAATCAAAAAACATTAAAAAAACATTTAGAATAATTTTTGACCCGATTGTCGTATAGTGAAATTTTCAACAACATCTATTGATGTACAAATACGTTTTACACAATAAGAATAACTAAGAGAACTATTATTAAAAAAAAAATAATTAAAAAAAACAACATAACCTAAAAGTTAACATACATTGCACTAAATAAATAATAAATTGTAGTAATTGTATTTAATTTATTCAAATTTAACCTTAAGTTAGATTTCACAGTTAATCACATATTATTGAAAAAATATTGCAATCATTTTAAATGGCAATCAATTGAATTGATTTTTATTCGGGAGTTTTTTCTAGTGATAATCTGTAACAGAAATCCTTTCCCTATAAATTCAGTGTATTCTATCTAATTGCATTTTTTGTGGGCTGTAACAATTACCCAAAAGGTACAATTTTACTTGTCCACAGTTTTGACTTGTTAAACAAATTTTAAATATTATGAATTCCGAAATATTCGTTCATACACATTTTTAAATCATTTAAAAATTATCCCAGTGTGTTTTCTTCAATTTCACTGAGGATATTGTACTGCTTTAGGTTAGTTGTTTCAAGAAGAATGTAATCCCTTGTTTTTTTTTAAATTTCCATTATTGCAACTGATTTACTAATAATATTTATTTGCGTTTGTTTTTATCAAGTGGCTTGATGTAGTACAAACAAAAACTACTCAAAGCAAACAACATTTCAAATTGAAATTCCATATGGAGGGGCTTCATATATTTTTTTATCCATTTATATTCGAAGCTGACATTTTTCACATTTTATAAAGAAACACAACAGTAAAATTTCTTTTTATTCGAAGTTTCAATTGACAAGTTTTTTCTTTTAATTTATTAAAATATCACGTGACCTTGAACAAGTGAATAGCCAACAACCTGCCGTGAGAGGGAGGGAAGGTGGTTGGATCAATACCAGAGTTGAACCCTTTACAAACACCGCCACCACCTGAGCGAGCGGCAGGCTACGTTAAACCTTGTAAGGTGTCACAAGTTTAGCAAATCTGTGACATTCTTAAGTTATTTAGTTTTGAGGTTATGAAACAAGTGTCTAGAGCTCATCCAACCTGTTACAATATTTATGATTTGATAATAATTTATTTATTCCGTAGGGAAATATATTTAACGTGATTTCTAGATGTTTACATCTTTACGCAAATATATCCTTGACTAGTTAACACTGAATTTTATTAGATTACTAGTCCTTTATTTCATTATAAAATAACACCGTCCTACTTCTTTGTTATAAGTAATAATTAAAGATTCTGTAAAACTCTATCTTACGTTTCTTCTGAAATTCTTAAAAAACTTGAAACTAATTTCTCAGAGAAAAAGAAAGTAATCTAAACAATCAGTTATCAATTTAATTGAATTTACATTAACATTTGGATGGGCGTAAATAAGCACTATTTTAGCTTTCCAAAGCTTTGAGCTCGTTGACTAACATAATATTAAAAACGTATGAAATTCGGACCTCTCTGTTGACTGGCTGAATACAAACACATCCAACAGGTTAATCTGATTTCAAATGTATTATCTGATCCAATTTTTTAATTTGCGGTATCCTACAGGAATCTATTCTGGGCCCAATCTTATTTACTCTTGTTATTAATGATCTACACAAGCATTTCAGGAAAAAGTAATTCAGAATCCTAACGATATAACTCTTACTTTTAAAGCTACTAAATATGTGATTTAGGATTGAATGCATTTATTCGAATAAATATAACAAATGTTTGTCTGTAAATAATCTTAAATTAAATCATATTTTGAATAAAAAATGTATGCTTTTTAATTTAAAGTTCGAATTAAATAGGTCAGGACCTTATATGAAGAAACACTATTAATAACAAATTAACACGGAAGGATCATATTAATGCTGTTCTTAATGAACAAAAAACTTTGTTCTCAGACAGTTTTACTACAGTAATTGTCTCGGCACTGTCGTGTAAGAATTCTAAAATTAATATATTTCGTTCTATTTTCAATCGACATTAACTATGTTGAATTTTATTTATAATAACAAATTCTAGTACTGCCATTCGTATGCACAGTTTAGAAGTTATGATTTTCAAAAACAGAAACATAAGTTGATGGGATTTAAAGATATTTGTTTGAAGCTGGAATACAATTTTACGAGCTAACTTCCCAACAATTAAAGTCAGAACATTTATAAACAAATTAAAACAGTTGCTGCTGACAACGGGTTCTCCACCTCTTGAGACGGAATCAATATTTACTGAAATAAATGTGGACTCCTTACTGTAATTCATCTTGATTACATTTTTATTGTTGTATTGTAATGTTTTAAACCTGTTTTGACGTATAACTTTGTTTTTTGTATGGTATGTGAACCGAGTGACACAGTAGGCGACATTTGCTGTACAAATTTGTTAGGGACAGGGAGATAAACAAATAATCACTACACGATGTTCCAATAATGAATGTCAAAACTCAAAGTGTAACATTAAAAAGAACATTATAAAATATCGTTTAAAATTTACAGTTTAAAATAGCTCAGAACTGAAGTCGAAGTAGAAAGCAATGTTAGAAAATTTAAATTTAATAGTTCAATGGAATATGGTCAATAATAAACAATTTTTAATTTATAGTTTATTTTAATCAAAGTACGTTCAGTATTTTAAAATACAAATTTCAACTAATGTAGACCATTAATACTAATTTGGATTTCATTCTTAGTACTAAAATGTTTACCTAAACATCTAAAAAGATTTTTACCAGAGTCTAATAATTCAGTCGGACACTTACACCGTTTCAGGGTATTTATTATTCGGAACATATAGCTTGGGATAACTTTGGCAATAATTTTACTCTTTCATATGTTCATCAGCAATTCTGATCAATGTTATTTGAAACGTCGACTTACAACAAATTTTTGAATTTGAATCAATTCTCAAAATAATTCAATGAAAGAGACAACAGACGGATATAATAATTTAAATAATGGTTTAAAAGTTACTCAGTTTATTATTTTTTGTATTCTTGCTTAAAAGGGGAAAAACTCTTCTTGGTTGTCGTTACTTTATAAAAATAGAAAGGAAAGAACATAAAATAAAGACTCTTAATTCTCGAATATTGTAATAACATTAGGGATAAGAGAACAAGAGAGAGATGTAATCCAAGATCACGTGAAAACTGTGTATATCCAGCTAAGCTCTCTCGGGATTGCGTACTTACTATAAATATGTACATAAGGGTTGTCCTTGGTTTAAAAGTTAAGATTTTCCTGAAAGTAAGAAGAAATATTCTTAACTTTTTTTTTTGTTATTACGTTTTAAAGTAAACTTGTACTCAACGTTTTCTAATAAGTACAGTCAAATTTTAGAACAGAAAATGTGTATGGTATACTGGACCATATTTTGTGTAAAACCTAAAACCTTTTACCAAAATCTAATTGAAAACATTTGATACGTTATTGATAAATATAACCTTCACTACAAGTAAACATTATTTAATTCCATTTTGAAGAAAACATTGATATTGTATGTTTTATAAAAATAAAACGAATGGCTTCGTGACGTGAGGCTTACACACAAACAATATCACATATGTTTATATATATATATATATATATATATATATATATATATATATATATATATATAGTGCGTGTGTGTGTGGGGGGGATGAAATTAATTGAATAATTTATTGTATATATTGTACAATGTAATAACTGTGTACCTTGTTCCAGCTTTGAAATGTAGTCTACATTAGACCAGCACGACAAACCCACTGGGCGTTAGAACATGTCATAATCAATGTTCGGTGTTTGATAATGATGCATTGTTCACATTATTAATATTGTTTAATCGGAATTTGTCATCATTTGTTTATGTAAAAAAACAAAACAAAAATAAAAACAACAACAGTATATTTGGAGATTATATTTATCAACGTTCGTTATCAAATGATAAAGCTAAAGCAAAACACCAACATTGCCTAGTTAGCCAGTTTGGAAACTAAAACTATACAACTATAACCTTAGAAAGCTGTAGTCATGGGTTTCTTGGGTTGTAGTGTCCAACATGACATCAGGCTACTAGGTTATATTGGCGTTTTTCACTTTTTTAACTGTTAGATTATCACTTTATATCAAAAATAGATTTATACTCTCGAAACATTGTATATAAATGATGGAGAATGTCCGATAAAAATATATTAATAATTTATTCATCATGGTAGGCGGTGATTGTGGGAAATATTAATAATCTCAAATTTCTGTGTTTTGAGATGATATTAAAGTTTATATTCATAAAAAATAAAAAAACTTAAACATTAGAATGGGTACTAAACAAACAAAACAAATCAGCAGATATTTTCTATTAAACTCTAATTTGTCTTCGGGGCACCATAAAATGGTCATTTTAACGGATGAGAAAAAAAACATTTTTCTCTTCGCACAGTTATAATTTAGGAAATTATAATTTAGAAAATAATAACTCATACAAATTATGAAAAATGGAATGTCCACATATCTTTTGTATTTTAAATAGTTAAGTAAACAATCTTAGTAAAGTTTTAGAATTTAAACTGTATGGAGTAGAAACAGATACAAGGAATATATTGATTTGGATGGATTCATATGGACGAAAGAAATCTTATATCTGCGACAATTTATCTCCTTTAAAGACAGGATAGAGAAAGGAGGTGTGCGATTGCGTGACGAAATTATTGGTCCTTAAAGTTGATCATGAAAAACAAAAACTTTAACATTAGAAACAATATATAAAAAACAAAGACTAGAGTATTTCCATCACTTAACTTAGTCATTTAAATAAAACCTAATAAACTCAAATAGCAATGGGAAAAAGTTTGTTAAACATTAATAGATTGCAAAAATTTTAAGATTTCACCAAAAACAAAATTTGATGATATATATATATATATATATATATATATATATATATATATATATATATAAAATCAAGAAATTAGATTCGTATTGCAAGACAAGAGCTCGGTAGATGAACTAAAATGGTAACTGAACTGAATAGGAGCCAAATTGGAAATCAAAAAGGTCGAAAGATAAAGCACTAGATGGAACGCATCGTGAGGGCGACAAGTGGCGAGACTAGGAACTGGGAGTCCTACGCCCATAAGGAGCCCAGTTTCCAAAAGTGTTTAATATTAAAATACATAATAATAACATTAATGTCTCTACACAGGGTTTTTCTGTAATGCGCGGAGATGATTCAGAGGGTGGTTATATGGGTCAAAATAAAGGATAAAGTATCTTTGAACATATGTGCGGTAATGCTTTTTTAATAACCCGCTATTGTGTTTTTTTAAATTAAATAATGTATATATCTAGAACGGTTTAACAGAATGATTTGAAATGTTTGCACAGTTCTCATCAATATAAAGAACTAGTTAATAATAAAAAATAAACTTGTTTCAATAATCCGTTTCAAAATAGCTGCCATTTAAAATTTTTATATGAAAATAACTCAAAAATAGTAAATATCTGTAAAAAAAACATCAAGAGAAACTTTTTGTATTAGGTTTAATTTCGTATCGAAACTGTCAAAACTATCGATCAAAAGAGAAACAGTAAAACACCATTTATTAGTGTGCATTGCTGTGAGCGGTAGGCTGGGCTATATCATATGATCAGTAATCTAATTATCATATTTAAAGTGAAGAAGAATCAGCTGATTGTTACGAATTTAACGAAATGACATGAAATTTAGCTAAAAGATTTTGAACGCCCGATATGTTGAAATGCATCAAACTGATACTTTTTTACTGTTACCCTTTGTTTCGACAGTTTCAATAGGAAATTAAACGAAACTATATTATTTACTTTGACGTTTTGTATAAAAATGTACTGTTTTTGAGTTATTTTCATTAAAAAATTTCTAAATGGCCGCCATTTTGAAATGTATTATTGGAAAAAATCTTGGTCAAACTAGGTCTTTACATTAATGAGTATCGTGTAAAATTTCAACTCAATCGGTTTACCTGTTCTGGAGATGTAAATTAATTAGTAAAGAAAACAAAATGGAGGATAGCTGGTAGAAGCGTTTCTGGACATGTATTCATAGGAACTTTTTTCTTTATTCTGAACCATATAACCAGTCGCTGAATTATCTCCGCGCATTACAGAAACCCCTGTATAGATAAAAAAAAAAAATTATAACAATTAGTTTAATTTAATCTGTCGTAAGTTATGAATGAACCTAACCTATTTTCTGTTAAAACTGATAAACTATTGTGATTTTTTGTTTATTTTGTTGTGTAACATTACGAGAACAATAAAGGATTTATTTATATTAAGTAGGGTTCCATGTGCGTTGGACAAGTTTATTAAAAAGAGATATAGTTCGATATAGATAGGCCATTTATAATTACATATTTTAAATATTGCTTATTGTATAAAACACACTAATTATGTTTCGTTTTAAATTTATTCATTAAATTATCCCGCGTTTTGTTTTATTCGAAAAAGAAGAAATAGAATTAACCACAAAAAAGTGTATTGAATCTCATAATGTTAAAATAAAATAAAATAGAGTAGATAATTGTTGCAGCAACCAGGACTTAGCTTGGATTCAATCTGCACGCAAGATGTGTGTTACCATTTTGCGAAGGATTTGATACAATTAAATTTTGCGATATTAAAAAACTTCACTTTTTAAAAATGGGATTTCGTGAGTGCGTTTTAATTTGGAAAAGTAATTTTGTACAGTTTGTAGATTTACATCTATACAACTGTTAGCAAGGTGGACAAATAGACGGAATGGAAACTAAACATAAATTTGTGTGTTTTCACATAAGTACACGACCTGCTTAACAGGTGACCAATTTACATTTCTTGTGTACATTGGGTAACACGAATATATCCATTTATTGATAATATTAAAGATCACCAATATGTACTTAACATTATGTAAATGTATACAAATAGAAGGTGTGAGGGTATTTCATTATTCCGATCACACCTTGTATCTCCAGGCGTAACATATCCCAAGGGTAGTAAAAGTGTTATTATTTTAGATATATTCCTTCACGAGACAAAACTAATATATTCTATAGCCGTGTGGAGAAGTGAATTTAGTCGCCATTTGTATTTTATTGTATAATTTGTAAATGTTTCATTAGTATTTATAGGTAAAAATTAAAAATGTCATACAGGGTGTTAAACAGAAAGAATTTCAGGACGAGTTCTATTGGGAAAATAATTAAAAAATTTCATATAAACATAGGTGCGGAAATTATTCATTTTCGTCTGTCGGCCATTTTGTGTTAAAAATAATTATTGATAATTTTTTAAGTAAGTAATATTATCAGTTTAAATTTAGTATGCGCATTGTTTTTTCTATTTTTTATCAGTATATTAGAATCCAAAACTTTACTATGTAAATATTCAAAATGGCGACCGTTGAAATTGTTTAAAGTCAAATATCTGAGAAACCGCACATTTTGCGAAAATTATATAAGAGACAAAATATTAATATTTTTTAATGATAAACAAAATGCGTTTTTTAAATTTCTGTACCTTGAAAAATAATTAAGTTATTGTCAAACAACTAAAACGAAATAAATTTGTTATTCAAGAACTTACAAAACTACATATTTATTACTATACTATATCAATAACTCGTGCTGAAAAGCAATATTTTCTATCATAACATAATCAAAAAGTAAACTTCAACTGGTTTAAAACTTCAATATTTTCAATTTAAAGTTTTTTTTTTCGTAATGGACTAGAGATCAATTTTTTATGAATATAATTAGTTTTCTATAAGTTTTTCTTTTAAAGTTTTATCGATTCATTAACAATTTAACAAAGTTTGGATTTTTACCCCATTTTTTGCGTTCTACCCCAGATTTCTCAGAAACTCACGCAGGTACGGTTCCGTGACCAATTTTATTAGTTTTTTAAATACTAAAAATATTGTAAAAAAAATATTGTTAAATATATAAAATATTTTTGATGCGTGCGCAGTTATATAATTTTAGTAATTAATAGTTTGTAATAAAGAACATTTATAAGGTTTAAACAAGTTAAGTCTACTTTTTGAGTATATTATGATATAAAAATATTACTTTTTAGCACGAATTATAAAATATAAATATTTTGTCTTTTTAAAAAATTTTGTAAAATTTACGGTTTACGAGATATTTGACTTTAACAAAATTTCAACGGTGGCCATTTTAAATATTTAAAATTAAAGTTTTGGATCTTAGTATACTGTTAAAAAAATAGTATAAACAATGCGCATACCAAATTCAAACTCGCAATCTTACTAATTTCCAAAGTTATCTTTATATTTTTAACACAATTTGGATAATAGACAGAAAACGAAGCGTTTCTGGGCCTATCCTTATTGAACGTTTTTCATTATTTTCACCAGTAAAACTCGTCTTGATATTCTTTCCGTTTTCGGGAAACATCCTGTATATTTACAAGCGATTGAGTTGTAACAAGATAATATAAAAAATTATCAAATTAAAAAAAAAAAAAAAATGTTAGGGTGTTCTTGAAATACAAGAACAGCATTTGTTAGTGGAATTCTAACAAACAAAATATGTAAAAACTTCTTATTAACACAGATACCAAAAACACCTTTTATAAAACCACGTAAACGACTTTAAAAAATCAATCTAAAAGATAAATAATTTTGTACACACAGATAACCACAATAATTACCTTTGTTATTTTCAGTAAAGCATAAACGAATCATCAATACAAAAATATCTACAAGTTTGGATCCCCCCCCCCCGAAATGACCTAGTAAAGGCTAACTAGTATTTTACACTCATGGGTATTGTAGTTAAATATAAACACGGTTAATATTTAACCTATAATAAAAAAGATTTCTTTTTATTTTTCTTTAAGGGAGTAAAATATTTGGACTGTAATAAATCTTTCGTAAATGTTTGAAATAAATTACAAATTGTCTTTAGGAACCATTTTTAAATGGTTTGGTTTTTAATATACGGGTTACTTACAAAATACGTTTACCAAATCTAGATTTATTACATTATTCATTTAAAAAAAAATTATAATTTAATTATAAAAAAAACACAAACAAACCGATAGACGGAAAATAAAACGTTGTTAGATATATGTTTATAAAATAAAATTTAAAAAAATACATGTTGCAAAGCAAAATATGCATTTAATTTTATTTATAATGTTTTAATTAATCACAAAACGTCATGTGTAACGTGTTGTTTCAGGTAATAAGAGGTATCATTTGGAGTTGACATTAAAGGAAGTTTTTAGTAAGCTCTGCAGAGAAGTGCTACGTTTCCAGTAAGTACGTATTTTACACAAAATTCTTATAGTTTTTAACACTTGTCAAATTAATTTCAAGACGCATTATCCGTATTATCTGTGTTCATTTATCATACGTTTCATTACATTATATTAACCAATCTAGTGTATATTTTAAGCAATATATTACTTACTTATGTGACCACCAGAATGCGCTCCCTTACCTGAAAAGGTAGGTATACTTCATTCAGAATTACAATCACATTTATATTTTTGATATAAAAATAGTTAAACAAAATTTAACAAATATTGAGCTGGGCAATTTAAAATAGTTACAGTAACATTTTGCTGAATATTTCAATGTTTAATTTTATGTACTGCATTGAGGTTTGTTGTGTTATAAATATTAATGTATACAAAATAATTTTATATACTGGTTTATGCAAATTTTATAAATCTTTTATGGAACATTATGGTGTAAGCTAACAGAATGTTTAATGAAATTTATACTGCAATGTCATAGTGGTTACGAAAAGAAGAAAGTTTACAGTGGGCACTAATGAAACATTTTTGAAAAGGTAATAAAATGGTATAAAATTTACCGTGCAAATTAATGAATTTTATTATCTAATATTAATAAATTTTCTACCACGCCATTGTATTTATGATGGTTTTTTGCTTACGGAAGCTTGTACTTATCTTATAGTTCGAGAACTATGTTACAACAAATATGGGTTTTTTTCGTTGAAACTAACTTTATTGAGAAATATTATAAACGTGTATGGCTCTATCTTTTGGAGGTTAATATCGTCAGGTTTTTAAATGTTTAGAGCAAACCACTAGTGTACATTTATTTTAAAAAGAAAATAGACACAAACTCATATTACCTTATGGCAAAGAAAAATTTAACTTCATAAAGTTTATAACGATATTTTTGTATCAAACTAACGGAAATTTATAGAAAAAGTAACTTAGGCTATTGGAAATTTTACAATGAAATTGTTTGTATATATATATATATATATATGCAGTAAAGTAATGATACTTTACGACAAAAAAAGTTACTGTACTTTGCAAACTGATGGAACGTTATGGCAAAAAAAAAAAAAAAAAAAATGCATGGTTCAAAATCTTGAGACATGTTGTGCAAATAAACATTTAGATAGTTTTGCCTCAAATTTTATAAAACAGCTAATAATTTGTTTGGTTAAGTTTACTGAATTTCGTTTTGCCTCTTTAAAACTCATTTTAAAAGATTACCTTAAAAAATTTACTGATCCCTTCTAATATAAATGGTTTTAGTTTTAGAGCATTACAATTTTCCTCTAAACAAAAAAAGTAATAGCAGAATGTGTAAATAGTTATTTTGTTTAGAATTAGAACAAACATATAAAACATAAACAAATTTGACTTTCTATTAATGCTGGTAATGGTTTTAGTAATCTCCCATTTAAAAGAATTTTTAATATTGTAGAATAATATTTTATATTTTATACACCTTGGGTTAGTATGAAGTTTTTTAAATTCGATATTTACGTATAATATTTCCAATTTAGACAAATTCAGTAGCGTTTGTTGTGAAGAATATACAACTTTTATATAACTGGAAAAACGTAGCCACCGTTCACGTCTGCAGATTCACACGATTTCATTTAGTCTCCCTTTCTTCACATTTATCTCTTGGCTTTTAATTTAGCTCAGGCTATGGAGTGACCTCGAGTTCATATTACTCCTGCTTACCTAAGCCGGCATTTTATAGTTTTCTAACAACAAACAATTTATTTGTGAAAAAGAGGTAAATAAAATATTTATTGTTGTTGTTTCAATTCAAGTTGTCAAAAAACCTCGTATCAGAATTCAGTCTAAAAGAAGTTTAGACGATACTGTAGAAATACAATAATTTGCAACCGAAACTTATTTGTATTTTGAAATAAGGTCCTAAATAATAACAGATATGTATTACGAGGTACGTCCATAAAGTAAGTTCCGTTTGTTAATAAAAACAAAACTAGTACCGATACAGAAAAACTATTTATTGCAAAAAATCTACAAGCCTTAAAGTATTTATCTATATAGCTCCCACTATTTTGTATACACTTGTCATAGCGCTGCACAAGTTTTTGTACGGCCTCTTCATAAAACGTAGCCACCTGTGTTTTCAACAATGTGGTAGCATGTTATTTAAACTTGTCATCATTGTTGAAGTTTTGACCATTAGGGATGATATAGGTGCAAAAAGAATGGAAGTCACTAGGGGTGATGTCAAGGCTGTGCGGAAGGTGTTCAAACTGGTCCCAGCTAAAGTCCTGTAAGAGTTGTCATGTTTGCAGTGAGAGGTCGGGCTTTGCCGTGAATCAAAACAATAACGTTTGTGACCATTCCTTGAAACTTATTCTGTATTGCGAGAGGCAGTTTCATAAGCTTCTCGCAGTACAAATTTGCATTTTGGTTGGATCTCCTGTAAAAAAAAAAAAAGTACCAGTAGAATACCGTGTCTGTTTCAAAACACTGTGTACATGATTTTTCAAGTTGTCAAGATTTGTTTGGCTTTACCTTTCGCTGGTGATGAATTGTGCCTCCATTGCATCAATTGTGGTTTTAATTCAAGGGTTTCTCATAAGCGACTCTAGTCTTCTCACTGTTGTAAAGCATCAAAAGTCAAATGCACTGTCGGCGTCGCGTGTGTTGCTCTGTAATAGTTTTTGTCATCCGGTGAACACAAAATGTTCTAAAAACCACTTTACAGAAACAATTTCATTAAGAAGTGTTCTTGATATTTGGGAAAGAATAGAAATTGTAAACTTACAGTTTTCAATAATATTCTCTCATACTGCACGAACCAATTTATTATTAACCAAAGATGGATGCCCACTTTGTTAATTATCCTGAACTTGATAAGATTCTTCATTGAACTATCCATCACTGTACCATTGAATCACTCATCGCATTTCTCTGCAAACCTGGCAGCTCTGTCATTGAATGTCGATTGGCTTTGTGTTTTTTACATAAAAAAAAAGAATTACAGATGTAATCTCGAAAGCGACGGGATTTTCAATCAACATCGCCATTCTAAAAGCACTGGAAAGCGTAATCAACAAACAGCTATGTCAAAATGGCGTCATTTCCCTGTCTCTGAGCATCACCCGGGTCAGATTTGTACCTCACGGTGTTGACCCTTCTTGCCAACAGGCGTCGCCCTCTGTAAAGATATGAGGTATCGCGTGAGCAACCTGACGAATACTCATCACACATTGCTTGGGACACCATGTTAACATGAGCTATAGGAGAAGGGAGCCTCCTAAAATCGGGTCGAGCACTATATCCCACGGTGTCTTCCCAAGAAAACTGGGAGTAAGCTTTTTAGCTTCCAGGTTCATCTGGTGGGCTATCCTATCTCATGTAGGTAGATAATGGGCACCGCCACCAGTAGGTGATTTGGTGGGGGAGGGTAACGCGTAAGTGACCCGATGGTGACTTATCAAACGTGGCTAGGGGAACCTTGCCGACATGAGTACCTTGGGAGCATGCTCAGCTTGTCCAGCGGTTTCGGCTTCTAGGAGCATGCGCTCTGGAATGGTATCGTGGTGGTAGTGGTGTGCATGTGGTATAGATGGCTCCCGTTACCTTTCTATAGAGTGGGGGGTATGGTGTTGTACCGAGAGGCTCCAGGTGCACCTGGCCTTCTAGTTTCTTTGGAACCAGTTAAGTTTTACACTTAAACTCTAAAGATACTGTCTCTGAGAATGCGATCGCAGCGCTTGCCGTGGGAATAAATACACACGGAACTTGTTTTCTGGACGTAACTCGTACTTGTGTTTTGTTTATAAATAAATTAATGATG
This sequence comes from Aphrophora alni, assembly GCA_963513935.1. Taxonomy (NCBI): domain Eukaryota; kingdom Metazoa; phylum Arthropoda; class Insecta; order Hemiptera; family Aphrophoridae; genus Aphrophora; species Aphrophora alni. The sequence continues at coordinate 91,611,115 of OY740769.1, read as the reverse complement.
AGACATTATTTTATTAAAGAAAAAATGTATACAGAGGAAGAGATACTTACTAAATAACTGAATTGTTTGTTAGGGGTTTTCTTAAACTAAAAAAAACATCATAACTGTCTAACAAAAACATTTATCTACCTGAAAGTTAGCCGAAGGCTATGAAGAAGACAGAGCCTGACGGTATAAGAGATGGAAATAAAGATTATTATTTGTATATTACTTTAAGATAAAATATTTTGGAATTGTTTAAACGCCAAAAGGAACTGTATAAAAAACGGATTTGCCGAAAGCAATATTTTTAATGTTCTATTTTCAATAGTGAATTCCAATATTTTAAAATATATTATAAATTAAGATATTTTTCATCGTTGAAATTAGAATTATAAATTAGTCATTTTATATGAAATAATTTAATATTTATTAGATCAGTAGGTGATCGTATTGTTATATTGTATTAATAATATTATTATAAATAAACTGAGCTCTGCTTTATTACACGGTTTTTTGTTTATAGTTGACATTTAAAATTTTTAAAATAAGTTGCTTATCATTTCAAAACCTTTATGAGACATTAAAATTGGAGAGTGTCCGAATGATTTGTAACATCCCAACAACCCAAGTGGTTGAACCATTTTTCATGTAGTTTCCCCTGTTTACTTTCTATCGCGGTGATGTTGTCGGATATTAAATTTGGGCTCAACACGTTTTAAAAATAAAGTTGATATTGTTTTGTTACGTTCAACTGCACAATGGGATGAATAGCTTTTTAAAATAATAGTAAATCTAACAATTTGATAAGTTAAGTTTAATGTTACAGGTAATTAGTTGTAGTTAGTGGCCAATACATGCTGAATGTAATTAATGTGTTATAGTTATTTATGCTCTTCCACTTTTATAGGGGCGTGGTTAGTTTTTGTAGTAAAAAAAGATATAATTCCGTTCGCTTTACTACAAATCAGAAATCGAAACTATTACATACACGTGAATATAACAATACTCATAGACAGTTATTAAAGAGCTTGTGTAGAGAAAATAAAGTAACACAAGTCGTTGGCTGAAGTTTTTAAGTGATAGATAAAAATTTACCCTTTAATGTTTTGCATCCAAATCATAAAGTAGTGAATTAACTGAGGTCAAAGGTCGAGCTCGTTTATCACCTACAAGAGAGATTCAACAAATTTGAAGTATTAAAATAAATTTACAGCTTAAAAATACAACTGGAAAAACATACTTTATGTAGTCTTTTGAGAAATTGAAGAAACATTTGGACTTTAATTGGTTGCCTTGAGGGAACGATAAAAACAAAATGATAAAGGCAACAGCTTGATTAAATAATTACCCTGCAGACTTTTCTCAATTTTAAGGAAGTTATCTCATATCAACTTAGTGTTAAATTTGCGTTTCAGTTAAAAAAACAGAAGAAATTGGATTTCATCAATATTAAATTGTTTTATGGAACTTTATAGTGTTATGGTTATTTTGATTTATTTTTATAATAATTAAGTGACCTTTCGCGACTCTACTGCTTTATCTGTTGTTTCTAGCATTAAATTCAAGAATTGGCCAACATTTGTTACGGTTGAGTAGGTCGTCGTTGAAAAAGCGAGATTCGATTACTCGGCTTTGGCGAAATTCAAAGAAAGTGAATTGAACTATTTCCATACAAATAAAGACATACTTTTGATTAAATACATAATTACCGAATGTTCAGGGAATAAAAATAATTTAAACCTGATAGTTGTAAAACTCCACTCAACTTTAATATTACGTAATTTAAAATGTATTAATCAGCTGCTATAAGATTGTTTGCTAAGGTAACGGATATTGAAAATGTTTACAAAACATTTAAGATTGATACACAAACAATTTCTTCAGTTTAATTAATTTTTAAATAATTATTTAAAGTGAAAAATATACGATGTAGGCCGGGAATTGAAACTAGGATCTTTGGCTTTACACCAAACACCCTTTATATATTGGAATATTTGAATGATTTATACCAATTTAGGTATGGAATAAATTATAAAAATATTTCAATTACAAAAACTACAAATTGTATTCCAATATATTTTAAATAGAGGTTTTGATGCATTTGTTTAATTTTGGTGGAATTAAAAATAAATAAAAAATATCATAAAATTAAAAAAAAATTAGTTATGCAAGTCTTACTAAGATTTAATCATTTCATGAGATACATAGTGTATACCTACCTTCGAAACTATGTAATCAGAGTTGGATAGATTCTTGGCCTAACCTAACCTAAACCAACCTAATTACTACAAACTTTCTTTATCCATAGAGCAAACAAAATTAAAAAATCGACATTTATAATCATTCTTTCAACTTTTTCATAGGTCAAATGTCGTAGTAGTATTAAATACAAATAAAAAAAAGTAGATCTTCTTTATGTATGAAAATTCTCCATTCCTTTCGTAATCTATTATTATTTTACCCACGTCAAATTGCCAGTATATCAGAAACAAATTATTGATAGAGCTTTCTCCGAACCAATGGTTACTCAATTTTTTTCAGTACTTTACATGTTCTTAATTTTTTTGAAGAGTTTCGTAACTTTTTATTTACATAAAAACGCACCTTTAAGTGTGATTTTTGTAAAAATTGTCACCAGTGTGTTTTATTACGATAGTGCAAATATTTATGTAGCTCTCAGTAGTATGGAAAAGGATTTATCACATAATTATATACTATAATTTAGATATTAATTAAGAATACTCATGCCTTTACATTTTATAAAATTTTCTTCCCTTAATTTGATCTAATTTACTGAAAAAATAACAAATTTGTTTATATAGAAAATCAAGAAAAAATGTATGTAAAACATAATCACAATAATTGAATTGTGTAATGTAGTTTTGTGTAAAAAACAACTTAACTGAAACTGTGTAGGCCTTAAGGTATAACCGACGTATATAAATGTTTATAATATAAGTTAATTAAAAAAAAATTATGACATGTATATTTTAAGATCAAAAATACGAAAGTATAGTTAAAATGCCAAAATCAACAGTTGTAATATCTTGTTATGGAGGCATAGACACAAGGGAGAAATAGGATATTTATAAGGATGGATTTTCTGAAAGCAATATTTTAACAGTTACATATTTTTAGTGTCAAATAAATGAAATTTGTAAAACATAAACTACCAACGTGATGTAAACATGATCAGTGGTAATGTTAGACACTCACATTGTTTTATTTTTATGGTTTTCAAATAAGAAATGAGTTCTGTTAATTTGAAATTTAATAGTGAAAAAGAAACAAATATTTAAGATATCATTTGTAATTTTATTAAAACTAGAGGGAGTCTTTTCGTTTTCAAAAAAGACTTTTTTTCCAAATTTTATTTTTTATGGTGTAATTTGTTATAACATATCTAGTTTGCTGCAGTTTAGATTTGTAACAGCTAAGTTACACAGGTTCGAAACTAGTTTCTGTTTATAAGTTCTCTATGCGTCACGATACTTCGCCGTCTGTCTGATCTCATGAAATAAAACAACTTTAAGGAAAATAAATAAAAATCAACTTATAATACTATATGTTGAATTGTTTGAAAACCCTATTATAAACTAATATAAATTTTTGCAAAGTGTAATGAATCATCTGTAATTAAGGTTTTAAAATTGGCTACTAGGGTAACATATTTAGAAAAGAGATCGTAACATATTCAATTTAATTATGATTTTTTTTTAAAATTAATAACATAATTTTTCTCTTTAATCAAATTTTCGCGACAGTTTCTGTACAAGATATATTTTCAGGGATCAATTTCATGTAGAAATTTATTATCCTTCATAAATTCCTGATACAAATTTGGCAATTTTAACATAAATAATATTTTATTATTATACATTTTTCGGACATTTGCCTTCATTTGTGTGTTAGAAATCAAAACACGACGTTTCGGGAATAAGAATCAATTCCCATTATCAAGTGACTAAAAACTAAAGAAACTTGAAACTAAACTAAAGAAGGCCTATTAGGCCTAGTTTCTAGTTTCATGTTTCTTTAGTTTTTAGTCACTTGATAATGGGAATTAATTCTTATTCCCGAAACGTCGTGTTTTGATTTCTAACACACAAATGATGGCAAATTTCCGAAAAATGTATAATAATAAAATTGAACTTCCATCATTAACAAATAACTTCAAACAGAGAATAAATAATATACTTTAAAAACAACAAATTGTATCTTATTGTGGATATTTTAAGTTTTTTTTTGTCTATTTCGAGTTCAGATCTCTCTTTTTTAACAAACAAATATCGTGCGAAACTTTAGATAGTGGTAATTAAAATAACTGCTTTGAGATTAAAACTGTTGAAAATTTGTAAAAGAAGTTTTGAATAGCAACTTTAACTCGAATAATATACTTTAATAACAACAAATTGTTTCTAACTGTAGATATTATAAGTGTTTTTTGTCTATTTCGAGTTCAGGTCTCTCTTTTTTTAACAATAAAAATATCGTGCAAAACCTTAGATCCTGGCAATTCGAATAACTGCTTTGAGATTAAAACTGGTGAAAAATCGTAAAAGATGTTTTGAATGTAAAATTCATATTAATAATCTAAATACGCACCATACACCTTCTACTATTGTGAATACAAAGGCTTCCATATTTATTCCCCTAACGTGAAGGTGACAGTATAAAAGAAACAAATAATCAACCGAGTTTTGCCTGAAGCAAAGGCTAACTAATTTGTTTCAGTTCTTTGTAGGGTTTGAAATTTTCAAAGTCATTACACATTTTGTATTCATATTAACACGTAACCTCAACTGTGAATTGGGTGTAGTCGAGTCAGCAAAGTGTTTAAAATGTTAAATAAGGAAAGGGGAATTGAAATAATTGCATACAAGAATCTGTTATAAATGTAGAAAGTAGCCAATATCTCGGATCTAAACTTTATTATGTTTTTGAGTGAGAGAAACATAATAAGATTAATTTCAGTTGACTCATGAAAACTAATTTTTTTAAGAATAATGAATTTTTATTAGCCAAAACTATATTATTATATTATTATTAAGAAAACAAGGAGACATATGTATATTCAGTATAACATCTGTTAGGATTGGCCTTTAAACTGCCTGGATTCTTTAACTTTAACGAAATAATGAAATCAGTGGTTCAGTTATTTAATTAATGGTTCTTTATTATTTATTGCAACTTGACTATTTCTCTTCATTTTCTTATATAAAAATTACAAATATTTTAATCTTCTTAATTACTAAGAATCCAGACTAACTCTTAATTGTTGTGACTCACAGATCTCATTCTACGTTATATTTTATAATTACATGTCTCTGAAATAGTTACAAGGCATATATACACGAAGTTTGCTCATCCTGCTTGCCACTAATGGATGTTCCTCTGAAGTCTGAATACTCCTAGGTAGCTCTTACTCCCCAAGTCCGTCTGGCTATCTTCAAGAATTCCTATATCACCTTCCCTTGATCAATCCTGGCCCACTGACTACGTTTGTTCCCACCCAAGGGCTTATATATGTTTGTAGTATCAATGACGTCTGCATTGATTGTAAGGTAAGCAATTTCATCATTTTTCCAGGTCTGTCACAATAATTGTTGTCATAATGGGTTCTAAAAAAGAACTTAGACTATATTCCTACCTAACACTCTCCCAATTCCTAACTCATCTGTGCGTCTGCGTTATTATTTACTCTGTCCTCAGGCGTTATTTGAAGAATATAGGTTAAGAGAGCCTCACGGACACAACTATATTGAGTATGAACGAGGCATCCTAGATAGATACACCTTCTTGGGTTATATCCCACTCTTTCATCTTCACTATCTTGACCAATTATTGTTATTTCCCTACTCGGATGTTATTACCTAGAGCATTCTAGGGCTATATATATATATATATATATATATTTTAAACTGTGATGACCGCGAGGATTTTCATATTTACAAAACAAAGTCAGATTACTAAAAATGTTAAAATTTAAAATTTGATGGGGAGGGTTATTATATTTTGTAACAAATTGCTTCAAGATTGTGGGGTGAAAATAAGCTGTTTTAATAATTTGATCTGAACGAAATAAATTGTGCAATCTAGTCCATGGTAGCTGATTTGATTTTTGATAACAGCTTCGTCTCAAAGTTATAAAAACAATTAAATGAAACCCATGTTTAATTAAGCGTTTAATTTTACATAAAGTTCTACAATGTACCTTCGGTCCTCTTATAACAATAACAAATTCATAATGGAGGTTATTTTCTTTTACTTATAGACTTAAGTTACATTCGTAGAAATTGTGTTAAATTTCATAATCTGATTTCAGTTTTACATTTGAAAGAAAAATAAGTTGGAAAATTGTGAAATATGAACAATTTTTCACTTCGTCAGTGATCACGTCCACAGTTTAAACAAACGCTTCATCCCTTCATCCTGTTTATCTTTTGAATTTTAATTTTCTTCTACTCTGCCTTCCCACCTCACTAATTACAAATTTCCGCCTACAACAAACATCCTACTTACAAAAAGAGAGGAAAATACATTTTTTGAAGTTGTCTTTAAAATCTACATTCTTGCAGAATATCAGCTGGTTGGCAGTAAAGGTTGAAAACATCATAGCATAGACTGTATAAGGTGTAGGCGAAGGGTTTACAAGAAGACGTTTGTTGAAGAAGATAAATAAAATTTATGGGGTGTATATTAGATTAAACCCCTTAATCGTGGTTAAAACGTCAAAAACAATCTTTTTGATATAAAGCAGAAACAGTCCGTAGTTGTGATGAAGTTATTAAAGTGAAATTTCCCACAGTAATAAATTTTCTATATATATATTTAGAGATTTAAAATATTTTTTACAAATAAAAGATGATATGAAATAACAGAAACACTGCCAGAGCGATATCTGATATGAAATATATTATTAGTTCATATTTTTTTATCTGAAGTGTAAAGATTACAATAAATGATAATTTATGAAGTAATTCAAAATATTTTATTTAATGAAGTAGTATCCGAGAGCGCAGTTAAAATGTACACTCCACTTAAAGTTAAAAAAAAAAGAACATGGTAAACAAAATAAACGTAGTTTGATCAGATAATTGGTATCATTTGTGTATATACAAACTAATACACGACGTTTCGAGAGTATAAATCAACTATCTTTATCAAGTGTTAAATATAAATCGAAAAAGACTGGACAGCCTCTCGTTTCTCCTACCTTTTCTGTTCCTAATTACAGTATTTAATCTAAATTAAAATAAATAACAATTAATGGGTAATTAATTACTTTGTTTTTCATCCTCAAGCACTCTTATAAGTATCCTGTTGGATTATCAGTTTCGGCGGATCAAGGTTCCATCATCAGATGAAACCTAAAAAGATTTTTTATACCACTGCTAAGGAACATCTAGTTAAAAACAGGAAAACAAAGACTTGAAAACATGTACATTATACATCAATGATAAAATACTTTAAAGATTGAAAAACGACATAGTATCAATAATAATACACGTGTTTTTTGTGGAGTTATGAAAATGCTCTTCACAAAATAACAAGTGTATTAACTGATATTTTGGATAACATGTTGTTTTTAGTTTTTAAATTGGTTTGTCATTGATGTATAGTGTACATGATTTCTACTGTTTGTGTTCATATCAATGTTTTTATGTCATTTGTTTTTGTAGTTTTAACGACATGTTCCTTAGCAGTGGAATGAATAAAGATGTTCACAAGAACGATGTGATGATTTCGTTCTTGGAAGTTAAAAAAAATTATGTTCAAACTAAATGACAAACTTCTTTACCTATTTCTTAGTATTTCATAGGTGTAGAGGTTGCAACAAAAAAAAAAAGATTTAAAAAGCCGTTTATTTCATTGACAGTGTTTTAGCTAAACATGGACCATTTAATTATTTTATATAAACTATGGTTGGACCCTATTTAAAACTCAGAAGTGTTTAATCAATATACAATGTGTTTAATAAATACTAAGTCTCTTATGATAAATGTTCAAAACCACAAGGGAACCATCAGTAATTGTTTTATGGCTGTTGATAGCAAATTAAGATGAAAGGATCATGATAATATGCTGTGGAAATCTTAGATCTGTGGTTTTTTACAAAGTTCGTTTCAATCCTGTCCTTTAAAAATAGTAAAATTTGCATACTTTGGTCTGTTATTCATCCTACCTAAATTTAGGATAGTCATACGAGATAATTCTACAATGCAGATCATCTAAAAGACCTTATATTAAAAAAAAAAAAAAATTAGAATTCCGGCTCAGTTGAGGGTCACTTCACTCACACAAGCGCAGAAGATTAGGGTGTACAGTGATCTACCCCCAAGCCACCAGTATGAGTCACCTACTGGGCTTCACTTTATACAATATTAATTTATTTTATTTTATATTTGAAAATAAAATCTATAATATATTTTTATTCTACATACAATTTCAAGATAAATGAGACCAAACAACGTATAATTTACTGAATTATAGCCTAAAATCAACAGTGTTTGTTACACAATGAGTGACTGTATGATGACTCATAAGTGTGAATCACTATGTCTTATTTAAACAATGACTTATTCTCTAACAATCCGCTGCGCGCCGTAGCTGCTAGAGAGCGTTTTATTATTTATTAATACAAATAAGGAATATCTGTGTGTCTTGATTATATTTTTTATTACAATTCCTACGATAACATTTATACTCTTTGTGATGAATAATTATTTTGCAACGTCTTGTGTGTGACTGGTAACTGTATTCAATTAACTAGTAAACGGTTGTTTTTAAACTTATATCTCTCAAGTGTAAAGATAAAATAAGTAATACATTCGTAAGAATTTATCACCTTTTTGTTAGAACTTAGTTGTGAAAATTCGTTTTACGAAAATTCTAATTACATTTTAATCTGAAAAATGTTACTTTCCTCTTCTACGCTGCCTAATGGAAAATACATAAAACGCATTTTAGGTTAATTGTTAGCCTCAGGGTAGATATAATAACGGGATTAAAGCTAACCTGCAGTAATTTTACTCAGTATTCTTTAGATACTTAAAACTAATGAGATGGGGTTTCTGATTATTAGTTTAAGACATCTTTTCTTATATAAAAAATACGAATGAAGTCTTAACATTAAATTAGAGTAATTTTAGTTTATTAAAGATTATAACTCCTTTATAAATAAATATTATTAAGCTGTCAGTAGCAGAAAGTAAGGTAAAAATACACATCTGATTATTGTTGTCCTGTGAGGAAATGCTTGTGACTTTTTGGTTTCCTTGGTAATCGATAAGAAAGTAATAATCCAGTCAACAGTGTGATTAATGAATTATTATGTAGGCATTTTTCATTTGTTAAATAACTTGTATCAACTAAAGTTTATTGTAAATTTTTGTTCCGGTTAAAAATGAGTTCTAAAGATATTATATAACATCTCCCAAAAAATCGATATAAAGGAAATAATTTCTGTCTTGTTTTATAATATAAATCAGTGGGTGATTGTGAATAATGTCACATAGAGTGATAACTTTGAAAAGAACGCTTTTATTCTGAAGTACAACTAATAATATGGACTATAAATATAAATGTCAACACAAGCCGTAGACTTTCATTGCTTTTGATATAAAACAGTTATAGGATAATAAATCTTTTTATAGTTTTGTAGCCAAAATGTTGAGATACAAGTTGCGTTTAAGTGTGTGTTTTTATAGAAGAATTTTTCACGAATGTATGTTTATTATCTCACATAATACAGCAGACCTGTTGTGAAGATAATCAAATTTATTTCTATGCATTTATGAATGTCTGATGTTACCTTTTTCTGTAGGCTTAAAATTAATACAAACACCACTTGTGTGGAAGAGTTATTCGTTATGTATAATGGAACTAAAGCGGAGTGAAAACTACACTTACTACTTTCCTTTTTACACTAAATCGACTACAGTGTAGTTATTGTGTAGTTATCATATACAGTGGTAGCTGATTCTAGAACTAAAAAATATTTTTTTAATTTTTGTTTTCCGTCTGTCGGCCATTTTGTATTTTTTACAAAAAAAGAACATATCTTTAAAGTAGATAAGATATTGAGTAAAGGTTAGGGGGTTAATTATCTAACCTTTTATTAGAATACTATTATATTGTATTGTATAGGGGTGACCACTCCACTGCCACCTTTATAGATCTATTGTACATCTCCTTTCACTATTACTGAGATGCTCAATTATAAATAACCTATTACTAGAATACTATTATATTGTATTGTATAGGGGTGACCACTCCACTGCCACCTTTATAGATCTATTGTACATCTCCTTTCACTATTCCTGAGATGCTCAATTATATAACCTTTTACTAGAATATTATTATATTGTATTGTATAGGGGTGACCACTCCACTGCCACCTTTATAGATCTATTGTACATCTCCTTTCACTATTCCTGAGATGCTCAATTATAAATAACCTATTACTAGAATACTATTATATTGTATTGTATAGGGGTGACCACTCCACTGCCACCTTTATAGATCTATTGTACATCTCCTTTCACTATTCCTGAGATGCTCAATTATAAATAACCTATTACTAGAATACTATTATATTGTATTGTATAGGGGTGACCACTCCACTGTCACCTTTATAGATCTATTGTACATCTCCTTTCACTATTCCTGAGATGCTCAATTATATAACCTTTTACTAGAATACTATTATATTGTATTGTATAGGGGTGACCACTCCACTGCCACCTTTATAGATCTATTGTACATCTCCTTTCACTATTCCTGAGATGCTCAATTATATAACCTTTTACTAGAATACTATTATATTGTATTGTATAGGGGTGACCACTCCACTGTCACCTTTATAGATCTATTGTACATCTCCTTTCACTATTCCTGAGATGCTCAATTATATAACCTTTTACTAGAATACTATTATATTGTATTGTATAGGAGTGACCACTCCACTGCCACCTTTATAGATCTATTGTACATCTCCTTTCACTATTACTGAGATGCTCAATTATATAACCTTTTACTAGAATACTATTATATTGTATTGTATAGGAGTGACCACTCGACTGCCACCTTTATAGATCTATTGTACATCTCCTTTCACTATTCCTGAGATGCTCAGTTATATAACCTTTTACTAGAATACTATTATATTGTATTGTATAGGGGTGACCACTCCACTGCCACCTTTATAGATCTATTGTACATCTCCTTTCACTATTCCTGAGATGCTCAATTATATAACCTTTTACTAGAATACGATTATATTGTATTATATAGGGGTGACCACTCCACTGCCACCTTTATAGATCTATTGTACATCTCCTTTCACTATTCTTGAGATGCTCAATTATATAACCGTTTCAATATCATTGATTTGAAGGGGATTTAAAAAGGTCAGATCTTTCACTTCTAATTGGTATTTTCCCAAGATTTTGGCTATTTTAATAGCTACTGCCTCGCAGACTATTAGTATTTGATGAGGGGTTTTCTCACCTTACTGCCGTGATATCCGATAGACCAAGTCTCCCAGAAGCCCGTTAGTAGTCTTAGTCTATTATTCTAATGTATGCCCTGGATCTCTTACGGTCGTACTTACTAGTACACTAGAAAATCAGGACTATTTTGTACATTTTCAAAATGGCGAACATATAAAAAGTTTAATGTCGAAGTCATTATTCTTTCATAACAGAAAAACAAAATACCTTTTTATATTTTTTCGGTACGTTAAAGTATAAGTAAGTTATGGAGAAAAATATTTAAATTACCATTAGGACAAAATTCACCATTTTGAAACTATTAAGGGAAATATTATCATTTATGGTATACTTATGGGTAATGGATTATACAGTAATAATGTTATTAATAAGTTTCATAATATTTGGGTTTAAGTCAACCTATAGTGGTGTTGACAGTTACCAACAAATTATGTTATTCTTAAATTATAAAAAAAATAAATAAAAAATAAATTGTTTTTCGTTAAAAGAAAAAAAGGTTTCATTGTAAATATTTTGAAATGTTAATGGTTTTCGAGATATTCAACATTAAAGATTTTATTAGTAGGCCTACGTCGTTTTGAAAATGTACAAAATAATGTCTTGGTTGTCTGGTATTCTGGTAAAACATTATAAATAATATTTACTTTCTAAGATATGTTTTTTTAAAACACAAAATGGCTAACGGACGGAAAATGAAGCATTTATTGGACCTATTTTTACACACACTTTTTCTTTTTATTAACTGTAAAATCAGCTCCCTAAATATTACAGTGAAATTTTGAATCATTCTGTGGACATTTACATAAACATATAGTTAATATATATATATAGATTTTGAATTACAGAAGTTACGTTTCAACTCGGTTTCGCCCCAAAATATTCTGAAAACGCAATTTCCTGACAATTTTTTCATTAGTGACTTTGATATTTTGATTATTTTTTACTATGATCAAAATTTTCTTGAATTTGATATTAGAAACAACGATTATCGTCTCTGAATATACATATAACCGGGAATAAGAATAGTCGTACAGTGGCGTTTCTAACCTCCGTCCTCTACGAGATGACGAACGTGGGTTGGCTACAACGGTTGTGCACGTGTTGGTAAAGATAATACAATATTAAAATGTGTTTGGTAGTTGTGAGTATTTGCAATTAGACTAAATAGGAACGATGAGTTTGTTGGTGGAAAAATGAAAGAAATACTGTCATGTTGTGTAAAATCTCAGTAGTCAAATATCATTTTTATTATTTAAAATGAGTACATTGTTCCGCCTTTCCCAGATTCGATAATCTTAGTTTGTTGACGTGTTTCGGATATACTCCATTCTCAAAACACCTAATAGTACTGATCATCCTACGCTTGGACTCGTTATTTTAAGAAACTCACTACTCCCACTCTTCCCCCTCCTTTATTCTTATTGACCAATCTAAAACTCGTTTCTGATTAGTCCCCCCTCGCTCTCTCTCTCTCTCTCTCTCTCTCTCTCTCTCTCTCTCTCTCTCTCTCTCTCTCTCTCTCTCTCTCTCTCTCTCTCTCTCTCTCTCTCTCTCTCTCTCTCTCTCTCTCTCTCTCTCTCTCTCTCTCTCTCTCTCTCTCTCTCTCTCTCTCTCTCTCTCTCTCTCTCTCTCTCTCATATTTCCGGTATCTTGCACCTCTCGTTTAAAAATCCTCTACAATTTTTTTAAAAATAACGTCTCCTTGTGAATTTATTTCTTCATTAATAATTTTGCGTTCTTTTAATGTTGATTTGTATATTTCCATTTCTTTATAATATAAAACATTCACGGATTCTTTCATTTTTATCAGAAACAAGTTAAACAAGTTTTAGTTTGGCCAATAGGAAGAGTGGGAGAAGCGAGTTGCTTAAATAACGAGTCCAAGCGAAGGAGGATATGGAATGGAGCGAGGTCCTACCACACCCCAGATACCATCTAACCTACCGGTGGGCATTTTAATAAATCTGATCATTTTATAAATACCGAGTGAACTGACCTCATAGTGACCGGACTATTGCAACACACTAGCTTCGGGCTCGGATGTTTGGTACAAGCTGATTTGAAGATCATGTCTGAAAGGATTTTAGTGAAAAGCGAATAATTTTATGTTAGTTTAAGCCTAACAATGAATATCTTAAACGTGTGTTCATCTCTTATAACGTATGTAATATTTATATGCCAAAACAATACTACAATCTTCTTATTTCTAACAAATAATTTAAATTTACTTTTTTTAGACCTAACCTGGATTAAACTGAAACCATGCATAAATTTAAGCAATTAGTATGCATTAGTTTCCATTAGAGTAAAGCCTAAATTATGGTAATGAGCTTTACTTTGACAGTCACAGAGCTTTGTGCCGCGGTTACTGTGAAGTAAAATGTTATAGGAAAGAGGGGTAAGTTGTTATTAAAGAGATAATTTGAAATTTATATTACGTTTAAACGGTTCAAAACTTCCTAACTATTGGTTTTGCATTATAATATGTACGAACAAGAAATTTAATTATTATTTTATTTTAATCATGTGACATAAATTTGATACCGCGAATGCGTTGTTTAATTTGAGTTAAATATATACGGTAGTTCTCATTTAATTTCAAAACCACTCCTGGATAATTTATATTTTTTAATTTTGTCAATTATTTATCAGAAGACATGTTTAACGATTTAACTGAGTTGTTTAGGAGATGTAATAATATGTTATTCATATTTTTGCTATATTTATTTGATAATGATTTTTCTATATTGGATTATGTACATCAAAATTATATGTTTCTATGTTTTGGTGGAGATTTATATAACGTATCTTTTGTAATTTAATAAAATAAATAAATGTTTTAACATCATAAACATGGGAAATTCGTTTATGTCAGAGCTCTTACTTGCAGAGATTAGTTAACAAAACGTATCTATTACGATGTAAAACAAGAAGATAGGAGCCTTCGCGGTACTTACCCAGCCCAGCATTCTGTATAATGAAAGCAGATCTTTTAAATGTAATCCGCAAAAATTTGTTTTCTTAAACTTTGATGGAAATATTAATTTATATTGTTAGATTAAGGGGTTTTATTCACTAGGGTATGGTTATTTAAAAGAGTTGTTACACATGTCTTCTGAATCTTATAATTGTCTATATGTTGATATCACCTAGGCCCTAACGGGCCTCGTAGGTACCATTGCATGCAGAATTGAAATATGCAATTTTTTATTTAATTTAGGGTATTATAAGTTGAGTACACATGAGATATGAACAAAAGGCTGTTTAAAATAGCCGCCGTTTTTGACGTTTAAAATTTGATTTTTCTGGATTTCAATAGGGTTCTCTGTATGTGTACACTACAGTTCCCTATAACAAAATGTATTGTTCCTGTTTTTATTGTTGTGACCGCTATCGTGCTTACGTACAGACAACGACGACGACGGACGGAGAGCCAAAACTTAACCTAACCTAACCTAACCTATTCTAACCTAACCTAACTTAACCTACTCTACACTTCGGGGTATTCTGGGTAAGTAATTACTTTAGAGCAATGCTTACAGAATTACAATGGGAGATAGTGTCTACATTTGTTCCAATGTGCAAAACTGATTTATCCATTAATAAATAGGTCTCGCTTGGTAGCAGATGGGATCTGTCGTATTATAATTTAAACTTGTTGATTGCACTAAATATATAGTGAAGGTTTGTCATGATGTTGATTCGCGATCACCACTAATTAATTCTTTAGATTGGTGGACGATGTATAGTTTGTACACATTAAGACTAGAACCGTTTAGTTGAAATTATTTAAACGTTTCTGTTATTGGAGGTATCTAAATTTGACTTTAAAGGTATTTATTTACAATTAAAAAAAAAAAAACAGATGTAAGGTTTTAGGATTTAAGGTTAAATTAATCGAAGTTAAATTAGAAGACAGTAGATAAACATAAGTCCATTCATTAGACATCAGAACATAAACAATCATTATGACTGAGTACAAAATATTAGGTAATTAATTTGCCTGCAACGTT
Source organism: Aphrophora alni (assembly GCA_963513935.1). Classification (NCBI taxonomy): domain Eukaryota; kingdom Metazoa; phylum Arthropoda; class Insecta; order Hemiptera; family Aphrophoridae; genus Aphrophora; species Aphrophora alni. The sequence continues at coordinate 91,595,607 of OY740769.1, read as the reverse complement.
CTAACATAAATGACCAAGAGTATATAAGTCAAGGTTGGTAGGAAATCGAGGTCAGACTGAGAGAATTATCGGTTGTTAGTGGCTGGAGTTAGCAAGGGTTTGCCGAGTGGTCAGTTTATTAAAGGTCAGAGTCTCTGCCGGGCAGAAGAACTTGACCAGGATGGTGTCACGGGATTAAATTGTTTGGTGAAGAGAAGTTCGTACAAGGGTACACGGCACGGAATCACAGGAGAGCACTAGCTTTATAAAGCTAGTGTAAGCAACTTAGTAAGACTTTGTAGTTCGTGTTAAAGTATATCGGTTCAAAATCAGTGGGATAGCTCTGGATTGAGAGTTTAGAATATTTTACTTACAAGTTAGTTTGGTATTACATGTCAATATTTATATCCAGTAGTGTGAAGGATTTATATAGAGTTGTAAAGGATTTTAAGAACAGAATCATTGTTGTAAGAATCATTTCGTTACTACCCGATTCCATGATTTGATTCCTAACAGGCTTGATATTGTTAATTCAAACAGTTTATAATTGTATAGATCGCATGCTATTTAGCCTTACAGACTATCCTTGAGTTTAGAACTTTTATTGGAGCATCTGAGATAAAAATATACAGTACCATCATGACATTGATAATATTATAAATTATGCGTTATCACTTAAACACACGAATATTGATAGAAAAGGTTGGGAAGTAAATTTGTAAGAAGTGTTTATGGAGGATTTCAGGAAGATGAAGTACAGTGCATCAAAAGAAGAAATGGTGAATAATATATATTATAGAGAGAGTCATAGATAGTCGCAAAAATAAAACAGATAAGGTAAGGTAAGAGAGAGAGAGAGAGAGAGAGAGAGAGAGAGAGAGAGAGAGAGAGAGAGAGAGAGAGAGAGAGAGTAAAAAGTATTCAATCGGCATCAGGAGGGAGAAGAATTAGAAGTAAACTTAGAAAAAGATGGATAGGAGGAAAGAGGAAAATCTGTAGAAAATAGCAATCTGGGCGTGGAGAAGAGACGCGAAAGATGGTCAAAGTCGGAGGCATGTCTAATGCTGAAAGTCAAAGCTCTATACTGGCTGCAGCGACTTGGAGTAGTAGTAATTAAAACTGTACTGTATACCTAAAGGTGACTTTACTACTAAATAACGTTCTTTCCTTCAACCCGTGTTATTATTTGATGCTATATTTATTTAAGTTTTATATATAGGCCTATTCATAGAGGGTTTTTATTCTCAATGTCTATAACAAAAACGTTTTTAAGTATTATACGCGAAGGTTTTTTTAAGGTTGATTAATCAATAACGCTATTTTAGGGTCTTGTAGCTTATTTTATCATACGGATTTTTTTTAATGGGTGTTTTCTACAGTTTAACGTACATTTTTGTTGTTTTTTAATTATTAAAATAAATTATGTTTAAATGTCTTACTGAAGAACTAGAGCAAGTATATGGTTTACAATTAAGTAAATACGGGCATGAGATTAACCCGTAGACTCCGTAGAGCATACGGATTCGCTGATATTTTATTACATTTCTGCAGTGTTAAAAGCATAACTGAAGGTTCGACCACGGCTGAGGATATGCAATTTACGTACGAAAGTGTACTGCAGTGATTGCATAGTACACCAATGTAAGGCGATTATACTACAAAACGGGATGAGTATACTACAAAGTGTAATGTTTGTAGAGATTGTACAATTAATTTGGGAGGAAAGATATCCATTAGCTAATCTCGTCACTTATATTACGTATCCTTTATTTTCAACTTAAAAAATTGTATTACATATCAGTGTTTTGTAATTTGTGTATTGTAGTTAACTCAGTAAATACATATCTGTGTTAGTTGACGACTTTTACGTTTCTCTAAGTAATGGATATGCTTTACGTGTCTCATGTTGGTACTAAAGTTGTGTTAGGAACAGAGTGCTAAGTAAAGGATAAGATTTATTTAATGAACATAGTCTGTTATCCTCTAGTAAGATGTTGACCTTTCCTTAGTAACGAAATACGTTTTCCTCTTGTATCTTTCAATATTAAGTTTTGTCTTTTAGGGACACAAACCGTTACACAATTGAAGAGACTGTTTATAGCGTTTCTTTGAATGTAGAATATAAAATACTGTTAATATAATACTGATCCGGGGTTGGGGTGTCTTAAAGGAAATTTCAAATAAAATGTTTTTTTTTTAATATAGAGAAGGGGATAAAATTACATTTTAATCAACATACTATTTTATATCTTTTGTCAGAAGTAGTTCTGTAGTGTGACTGTTACAGTTGTTTCATCTCAATATGAGCCATCTTCAGTTATAGCACGGGAATAATTATACGTTTATGCTTCATTTTACACACTCTGTCAATTTAAAAATATATTATTGTACTAAAATTAAAGTACACGTGAATAAAGTATTCCTGTGCTGTTCCTGAAGATGTTGTTGAGACGAAACACCTGTGTTAATTACACAAATAACTATTTTTGGATTAGGATTTAAAAAGATATGTTGATTAATTAATTAACAGTAGTTAAAAATGGTAGCAATACGATATTATTTTTATTCGGTACATTAGTAACCTATATTTTTTGGTACTTATTTTTAGCTAAAAATGAGAAACTTTTATTTGTAACCTTTTTAATCCAATTTTGATTTATTAAGTTTTTTAACATGATATTTGCTGATCTCCTGAACTTTAAGACTTTGTTTCCCGAAAAGCATCAGTTTTAGAGCAAAAGTATATAAGGTAAAACAGTTTTAATTTAGGCGTAACTAATTAATAAACTCACAATCACCATGTACAGACAAAATGACAAAAGAGAACTTTGCTTCATTTGGTAATACATATAAGAATGTTTTATGCGTTTTATGTTTGTGATTTTTTACAGAATTTAAATAAGTTAGTTAAAATTTATTTAAACTTGAAACAACACATTATGACTTGAAATCATCTCATGAACATTGAAACATTTTAAAGTAAAACATATTGTTACAGCTGACGTTTAATGCTTTACAAAGGTTAGCATTTACTGCTTCTGCGGATTATTATTAAAACTGTATCAAAGCGGATAATAACTGTAAAGTTCTTATTTCTGTAGTCCAACAGTTTTAATTAGAATATCTCTGTGTTTACCCTCGAATTGTATTTATAAAATAATGACAAACTGGAGAATATTTTAATGCGTTGTTATTATACCAAGAATTTACCTTTTTTTAATAACCGAAATAAAAAGATTATTTTGTATTGTCTGTTAACACGATATTAATTATATGTTTGTGTATGTATGTGTGGGTGTATGTATATATATTTCTATGTGTGTGTGTATGTATGTATCTTATAATATATATTTAGACTAATATATTCGAGCTAGTAAATATTCACATCGGGTCTGTTTCATTTGATATGAAATATTATCTATTTTACAGGGGTTTCATAAAAAAAATTAAAAATTTTCATTGTTGATTAAATCCAAAAAAACTTTCGGCCATCATCGCCTTATAAAAAAAAGAAGAAAAGAGGTTCAAATAAAAACTCCTAACGCTCGAATGCTATAATAGCGTCAGAGTTGGAAAAGAACAAGAGTTGGTCAAGAGAGATCTGATAGGAAAGATGAAAGAGAGGGATTTAACCTAAGACTACACGAAGAAAGGTTTGTCCACCACACCCGCACATACTATGCGGAGCTCCTTAAAAATTCTGTTATACACCACGCAGTTTTTTATTAATTAATTATAATAAACAATAATCAATACAAAATCGACTAATGATTTCATATCTATAAAACAAAATCACATTTGTAGGATAATTATTAAAATAATAACTTCCTTAAAGTTATTGGAGTAGGTCCTATTGATGCGGCGCACATTCCAGTCCACTTCAAGTTCTGCTGCCATTTCAGCATTATCGTGTGGCATTGATTATACTTAATTGCACTTTTATTAATTTCTTCAGCAAAAAATTTGATGTGCAAATCATGATGTAAATCACTATTATGATGAATGAACTATTCCTCGATGGATTTTATTTTGAAATTAATAATTTTAACATTCAATTTTTTTTTTGTACAGCCCCATAATTGTATGCCTTATGTACACATGAGTTTTAATATCTGTTTATTTGTGAACATTTTCTTTGCACTGAATACTCAGATTTACAACCATGTTTCCAGTATAGTTTTCTATATTTCAATCTAAGCTCTTCTGCGTTTTTGTTAACACGTACTTTACACTTAAGCTTAAGCAAAAAAGACTGACACACTGAAAAAGAAGCAATTTTAGACACATTGGAGTTTTAACGCCATAAATCTTATCCTTAAATAGTACACATCTATAATGAGTCACTATGTGGGTAGAAATGAACGTGTAGTAGAATATTGTGGTAGAGGTTATTGTTCGGTAGATATTTCATTAACTGAGTTATACGGATCATAGTTTTCTAATAGCTGTTCCCTAAAATGAGAAAATATTGAGTGTATTGTAGTCTCTAAATTTACGATAGTTCAAGAAATATAAAACACATTAACATTGGAGTCAGAAATAAATTGTCTGCCCATTTTATCGATTCACTCTCTATTTCACGAATAACCTATTAATATAGCCTTTAACAAAATAAAAAAAAAAGAAAAAAAAAGAAAAAGTATTGAGGGGAATAAATCTGACCCAACTTCACAAGTAGACCTTGAAGTACCTACTGTAGGGAAATGTGAAACAATGCTGTGGAAAAGTTCAGTCATTCGTGAAGGCTTGTTCTTTATTTTATTTTTTGTCCTTAGTACGCCGTGTAAAATCGTATAATGCAACCATATAACTCATGTAACTTATGTTAACCAAATTATAAAATATAAAATTCTTTTGCACTGTAAATTATTCAGATCTTTGTCAAAATAATAATTTTCTTAAGGCCAAAAATATATAGTTAATGTAAAGCGTTAAATTACGTTGTATATTTAAAACAATATGCTAATTTCACAAACACTTTATTTTATAATATTTGTATTTTAATATATTTTACACTCCAACCTAACCTAACCAAACCTAACCTAATACTACACAATACAACATCTAATTTGTACTTACAACATTAATGAAGGCAATTTCACATTAAGAATCAAGCCAAGATTGTTTGTTAGTAGCAGATGTGGAAGTTGGTACTTACCTGAAAAATAGAAACAAAGAGTTATTTTCAATAATTTATATGTCTTTAATGAATGTCTTTTTAACACTAAAGTACATGTTTGTATTTAGAGTCATTATTAAATTACGAGCTAAACTATAATTTACTTAGCACATGGATTATACAGAGTGTTCCTCTGTATACAAAACAAACAAAACTAGTCTATCTAAATAGGGCGATCATAATTACATTGATAGTGGACAATTGACGAGCATGTGGTCTATTATAACTGAGGACATTTTTAGAAATTCAATTTATCCTTATTTGACAGATAGCTCAGACTCAAAAAGAGAAGAAAACTGAGGTAATTCAGTTAAACCGTGACGTCATCCATCACCTGTCCACCTGTCTGTGCTGCCTGACACTGATGAAGCGAATATAGTTTTCTAGAAACAGTGTAGGCGCGATGTAAAAAATGGTAGAGAAGTTCTAGAGTAAAATATGGTTTTTAAATTAAATTTTATTTAACCCACATGACATTCTAATTATTTATGAAGAAAAATGGTGCTAAAATCAAGCTATGCGCCTCAGAAGACATAAATATTAAAGTTTTATTAATACATGTATACATGATGTTTCTGAAATACTTGGACAAGATTCAGCAGTGGATTTTTTATATAAAAATTAATAAAACGTTTCTATCAACATGTGTCCAAAACTGCTTCCTTTTCAGAAGATCCATCATTTTTTATTTATACAAAAAACATTATGGCTTTTGAAGTAGATAAGATTTTAGTTCAGATTTGGCATACACATTTGGTATGTAATGTTTTAAAAGTGTGAAAAAACTACTGTATTTATATTAATTTCAAAAAATAATTGCATTTAAAATATTTAATGTTGAACTCTAGTGAATCATTAATTTTGTCTACGGTTGTTGACAAAGTGGCATTTTGTTCATTTAAATTAGTTTGCAAAACAGCTGATTTCTCAACAGTTTCACTTTGCCCACTACTTTTCTCACTCCGAATGGCAACCGAACAAAACGAAATTAGGTTAAGTTTATTTGAATTGATTTATAATATACAGGAAATGTCCCGTATGTAGGTTAGATTAATTCTTCCATGTAAAATAACATAAATAAACAACAAAACAACGTTTTAAAGTTGAAAAAGGAAGTAATTATTCATGAAGATGATTGACAGTGTATGTACAAGGAGAGTATTTTTCGTTTGCCGAGTTTTGAAGTTGGCAATCCCGTTTCCTCAACAATACACCTAAGTTATTTGTAATATTCATAAAAATAACCTCAGTTTTGACGTGAGAACTTCTACTCAGTGTTGATGTGTTGTTTAGCACTACTGCTATATTTTGTGTAGTTAGTTTTAAAATATGGACAGTTCAGATTATAAAATAATCTGAAAAATAAGAAAAATGCGGTTATTACAGATTGAATTGTAATTGATTGTTTGTTTGAACACTATTGCATTACACTAATGTTTTATTAAATTGTGTTACTGCTGAAGTATGTTTTTTATTTGTCACAAAATAACAACTGTAGACAAAATATAATGTGCAATTCGTGAGCAAAGTACGAATTTTAAACTCGATAAAATTGATGCACTCAGCTAGCCTCGTGCGTCAACATTTTTCTCTCGTTTAAAAAAGTGCCACTTTGCTCACTAGTTGCACAAATAACTATTATACACAAAAATTCAAGAGACAAAATTTCCTCTTTTAACTAAAAATTAAATGAGTTCTTATTATTTCTGTAAGCCAAAAAATAGTCGAGTTATTGACCAAAAAATAAAAACATAATGTCTTAATAATTTTCTACAACACATATGATGAAGTTAGAAGCAGTATGTTTTTAAGCTATCAAAATTTAAAACAATAATAATTAAAAAACTTGTTTCTAACCTAACAAGAAATTTAGTTTTAGTTTATTTTTGTCAATACTGCGATTGACCTTTGACTTACAAAAAAAAAAAAAAAAATATATATATATATATATATATATATATATATATATATATATATAGTTAAATGAGGAAACGTTTTGTCTCTTGCATTGTTTTGTAAAATTAATGGTTTTCGAGATATTGAACATTAAACATTTTAAACGCTACCATTTTGAGAATAATAAATACAGTCTTTATATTTTGTACACTTGTAAAACATTATTTAAAAAATGTGTATGCAAAATCTTAACTCAATATCGTAACTTTTTTTGTAAATACGTAATGGTGGATTGTTTGAAAACGAAGCGGTTTCGGACACATGATCTTAGAAACTTTTAAATTTATTTTTATGTTAGAAATTGCTCCTGCAGTTTGTCAAAGTATTTCTGAAACACCCTGTATATTATCTATACAATATATACATATATTGTATGGTTAATATACATAAGGCAATCACTTAGGGACTCACTTTATTGAGTACGGGCTCAGAAATTCCGATCTATACATTATTTTAAGATCCCTCTCTTTAATTTGCCATATCAGGTCTTTCTTGACCAACTCTTGTTTTCTTCCGATTTTGATATTACTAGAGTATTCGAGACGTAGGTATTTATTTAATGTTATTAATTCCTTCTGTTTTATTTTTTTATTTTTTATAACGCGATGATAACCGATAGGTTTTGTGTCTTTAAACAATAAGAAACAATAATACGTTTATATTATATGTATAAGACATATACTATACACATACAAAAATATATGTATATTTTATAAATATATTTGAGCGTATCATGAATTTTTAGAGAATTCTGTTTCCCGTTACGTTATAACCGATGCCAAATTTAACTTTAACATCATCTAACCTAATAAAATACTTCCTTAAATTTAATTTCAATAATTTAATTTGATAATAAACTCTTTAAGCTATTTTAATAAAAATTTAATAATTTTACCGAAAATCCACCTCATACCAAACATTTGATTAAATATGTTTTGTTGTTGACAAAAATACTTTTATGTAACTACTGTCAAAACATTAATGTTATCCTACTTAAAATATAACTACACATAGTAAAACATATATAAATGCAACTTGAATGTTAAAAATTATTACAAATTACACATAAAATGTAAGACATGCAATATTTAATGGACAGAGTGAGAACACTGTTCCTTGTACACAACATTCGTCCAGTTTTCAAAAGTCTTACTTTATGAAGAAAATTGATGAAGCTTTGTCTTGAGTTGTATAAAATGATATTATATTTGTGTGAATACGTTTAGGTAGGATTATAAATTTTGTAATTATTAGTTTGAGTTATAGGTTAGTTGCATAATATAGGGGCATTTTGTTTTGTTCAAAATTTTTATTTGAAAATGTGAGTTATATTGTTATATTAAATTAATTTAGTTTGTCTCGTATTGATTTGTTTTTCTTTTCTGTTTTGTTATGATTTTGTCTTAATGATACAATCATATTGTAATATTAATAATGCTGAATGGAAGAGAGGACTTAATAGTCCTAATCTTGTACAAGAAATAAACTCAGTAATTCATTAATTCATCAACAAACCTACCCATCTCCGGTTACAACAATGTTTCAACTTCAATTTAATTTTTTTAAATTATCTACACGACTTTGGAAATCTATTATATAGAGCTTGGGCAGGGAGTCTTTGTAGATGTTCAGTCTATTTGAATCGCCTCCTTCTTCTTGTATCATAAAAATTAAACTAATATTGTGAGCTTTCGAGTACATAATAATAATAATTTAAGTATATACATGCTTTTGAGTGTTAGGATATTAAAATAGTTAAAATATTCCCTGCGTGTTCTCTGTGTTTTAATTTTGTAATTATACTTATATTATAACCTGTAACGAAAAAAAAAACCTTTACGAATCCGATTCCTCCAAATAAAATAATTTCATAATTTAAATGGAGATGAAACAACAGAATAAGCAAACTTTAATAAACGAGAGTTACAAGTATTGGAGCAGATTTCGGAGCAAAAACACTTCTGAAGTTATTTTATGCCACACGTTATCTATTGTACACGCCGAACACAGTCCCCAGTTTATAGTTAAATCCCAACAATTAACAAACTCAACTTCTTCTAATAAAACATCATCCGAATAGAAATTAATTATTCCTGAGATAACGTATTCACGTTTCAATTTTAGAATTCATTACATTTCTTTTAGTTTGAAATCTAATGATACAATGGTATGCCCATCTCTATAGAAAGTCTTTAGTCAATTGGAACACCACTGGAGATAATAAAAGACGATAAAAGAGCAGGCAGATTAATAAGAAGTGACGAGACAGGCTGACGATCAGATTAGACCGGCGATGTGAGACCAAACTCTATTCAGGTATAAGATATTAAATGAGGCATATTTATTCTCCGTCTATTAATTATAGCTTAACAATAAATATTGAAACATAATTAGTATATGAAATAATTACAGGAAAAGTATACGAGAAGTTTATAGACTCGCCAAATTTAGTAAAAATCTGCTGTTGTCTACAAGCGTGAGATCAATTTCCAGAAATACTTGGCAAAATGGGTAGATCCAATAAAAAAAGGTCACGTAATTGTTTTATTCAATAAAAACGTCTACGAGTTTTAAAAGTGATAGAAGTTTTAATTACAAAAAGAAGAGACTAGTTTGGAAAATCACAGGGTAAATATAAATATTTTAAAAACAACAATATAGAGTTTAATAGTTAAAATAAAATAATTACACTGTGAATTATATTTAGTCTATAGTGTTATTAAGAAATTAAAAAGTTCGAGATAAAAATTAAAGTAATTTGGTAAAGGTTGAGTGTTTAGCAAAGTCTCTAATATATAAATGAAAGTTGAGTGCGTTTAGTGTAACAAGCGTACTGAAATAGTTTGCGATTAGTGTTACTGTGAATTAACAAAAAAAATTCGAATACATATTTTTCTTATTTTTAAAATGCGAAAAACTTTTAAGTAATAATAGAATTTTATATTTCTTTTCTTGGTCATCATCGTCTTCTAATTAAAGTAAAAAAATTCAAGGAAGTACATATGATGATTTCAATTATTATGTTAGTCAATAAATACATTCTCAGCTATATGTACGAGTATGTGTGCGTATTTTGGAGGCTGTATCTGACAATAGAAATATCAGTTATCGGTCATATCAATATCGTACTCTAACAGGCGTTACAACCCATTATTAATGCTATAAGACAACAGTTGTTTACGGCTATATTATTAGGGCTTTTTCTTCAACTAGAGGCGTGTAGTGAAGACGAATGTTTTCCGATAATACGAGGTTACTTGGTAGTATATCGAGGGCGAATCTGCTGTATCTTAGAGAGAGAGGAGAGAGAGAGAGAGAGAGAGAATCAAATTGAATTTTTGGCTTAACGTCTTTGTTGTTTACTTTCTGCTCGTTAGCCTAATGAAGATGGTGGAGTAGTGTAACGTACGAAAAAATCTCTTGACGGTATCAAGTCTGAATTGGATGGAACTGATCGTGCCTATGCTAATTATACCTCACAAACTGCGTTGTGTAGGCTACGTGATATGACAATCTCTACCAGGTGAAATAAATTTTTTGTTTCTTTAAATATTATGCTAGAATTTTTTAATTTTCGATGTAAACTAGTGTTTGTGAGCTGTGGCGTGAAATTGTATTCCTTTATTATGTTATAGTAAAGTTTCATATAATGTCACCAGTACTGAAGCAAATTTAAAAACGTATTAATGTCAAAAAAGGGGGGGAAAAAAAACAAATATCTCTTTAGAAAGTCTTATATTTAAAACAGTAAAGGTCAAAGACCTTCTGGTGTATTGTGTTGATGCTCTCAGTTACCATCTCAAGAACAGAACCCAAAAAATGAGTTCAATCAATAGAATATAAACACAAACAATTTTACACATTGTATAATAGGAAATGAACTATTCAAATAATGAATAACTTTTATGCAGTAAACTTTTTAATCATAGCAAATATAAAGAACTATGTAAATTAAAACAAAACATAAGGAGCTTATATTATTATAAGGAAAAAATTAGAAAACATAAAATTAAACACTAAATAACTTATATAAAAAAATAAAATAAAAGATTTAACTTTTTAAACCAAATGATAATCCAGTGACGCAACCTTTTGAAGTTAATTTGTTCTTTGGAGTAAATAATCTCTTATACTCGTATTTCTGCTATATTCAAAATTCTGGTATTTGATTTTAGTTTTGTAAAAAGAAACAAATGGAAAATTTTAGTTAGGGATCTACAGTTTTTAAAATTTTCTGTCAATATTTAGCTTCTTTTGATTTTGTATCTATAGTGTTAACAAAATAAGTTAACTCTTGTAAAATATTTTTATACAAAATGGAATCTGACTTTGTAGGATATTTTGGAATCTTAACATCTTATAGTTTGTCATGCGAGAGTTTTAGTTAATTTTGTTCTCTACTAAACCGACTAATTCTGACTTGAATTATCCCGAAACCGTAAGAACTACAAACTCGGTAGACTATCTGAGTAATATGTCCTGGTAACGATTTTCCCCTTTATCAAATATAGCGGAAGCGTCCTTAACAAATCATGACAAAGAAGTAGAGTAGTGAATGAGAAGGAAAAAATACAAAATTATAAATCTATTAGTATGTAGTTTTAGAAATGATCTAGGCAAATTTAAAAATAATATCTTTATTACCTTCTTACATTGCTCATTTACCCTTTTTTATATACAAATTTAACGATTGGAATTTTGAGACTTGTAAAATTGCGTGCTTATATTCCTTGAACTACAATCGCCGTATAGATTTAATTAAATAATTTAAACTAAGGGAGTTATGTAATGTTGCCACCATGGGGGTTAATTTAAGCGAGCTGCGAGTAGAAACAATGGTTAAATTCGCAGTGGGGAATTCCATTTATTATGCATTAAACAACAAGCTTGCTGCAATTTGTTTAAAGTGTGTAGGAAACGGAAAGTTCAATTCTCTAGTTGTTTACGCCTTTGGTGTCCTTTTTTTTGTATGGAGTGTAAGTGAGACACTGTAGGGACGAGAAAAGTAAATATTAGAAATAATAATAAAAAGTTAATAAGATAAAGATAAATGAAAAAAAAACACTTCAACCAAGATATTTCAATCGTGTAGATTTACTATTTAATGTAAATGATTCGATAATAAGAGACTGATTATTGACAAGCGCAAGGCGATAAATAACAAACCAATACCTAAAAACGAAAAATCCAAATTTGTTTCAAGGAAATACAATCGTATTATCCACCAGTAACATTTTCCACAGACGGGGCTACAAAATCCCCCATCGCTTCTCAAAGAATTGAAAAAGTTTCTCAACAATAAACCGAATAACTACTCGTTTTCAAATAGTGGGATATACAAGCTCTCCTGTAACGGCGGCAGTAAGTATTACAAATTGGACGTTCCTTTATACAACGATTCGAAGCAACAACAACAGAATAATGATAAAAGACTTTCAACTATGCAGAATCACACCTACACTGACATCAACACAAATTACACAACGTTAAAAAGAGCATTTCAATGGATATATTAGAGGAACACCAAATGTGCACAGAATACAAGACTAACCGAAACGACATGCTTAATGAAAAACTTAACATTTCATCCAACTCAATGTATGACACAATAGACAATATGAAATAAAAACACAATTGATTACTCGGTAGATAGACCTTGAGCCTTCAGTACGATAAACCAAACATCATTGCTAATCCAGTCTTCTATCGGTGGCTGAATAGATCGAAGAATTTATATACGTGGCCACAGACAAATTAATATGTATAACATAAAGCGATTATTGTGGTTTGTGTTTGTGTTAGGTACTGTGCCTGTGATTGCCGAAACAAGGCAATAGCAACCTCTACAACTGACGGACTGTGGAATATCAATAAGGTATTAATAATAATAATGGGTTTAACTAAAATATAAATTATGAACATATTACCAATGTTTGGGTTCAATTGGTAATTAAATAATCCGTACGCAATTTAGTCCTGAATTTTAGAACATTAAATAGATCTCATGGTCAGTAAATGCCTTTAAAATTAACTCTCCTCTCTCAATTTCACCTTACTCTTCAAATCACTTTAATGTTTTATTAGACCTTCAAAATTTTTGATTTTTCTAATCAGGTAATTGTCAATCAATTTTTTAGAATATAAAATCATATTCAACGTTTTGCCTATTAACTTCCAATGTTAACCGAGATAAATCAAATTATTCTCGTGGACATATTGAATCCAAATTAAAAATCAGAGTCAATATTAAAACCTATTAGTTATTGAGTTTATAAATTTCACAATTAATATTGCTACTGTTAGTGTTTAATTAAGAAAAAAACATTTATGTGTCTGTCACGAGTACGGAGAGATAGCGTGAATACTGTCACTGGGATGGGAAGGAAATCAAAGAAACAAATTATTATTCTATTAGAATTGCATTGAGGATAGTTCTGTGATATACAATACACGGCGGAGTTGATGTTAAAGATATTTCTTTATCTATTTATATTGTTGTGGTCAAGGAGGCTTTCTTTCTGGCATCGCTTTACTTTCGCATAAAAGGTTTTCAGACATCACTGGATTGCAGTTCAGATACAATTTCTGTATTTCGACTTAATTTTTCCACAAGTATAAGCTGACATTTTGTTGACATTTGTTTATTTTTATCACCAAAATAACTCAAAACTAATATTGTATACAATAAATCTACAGATTACGATCCGAACTCTCGATTGATACCACAACTAGCGCCGTAGCTTTACGAATCAGCAGTTATAATACTGTACGTGAAAGCTTTTAGAGGCGGAGAAACAATCACAAAATGTTGGCGCACCAAACTGCGTTGTGTAGCATACGTGATATGACAATCTCTTCCAGGTGAAATAAATTCTTTGATTCTTTAAATATTATGCTATAATGTTTTATTTTCGATATAAACTATAGTTTTTGAGCTGTGACGTGAAGTTGTATCTCTTTATTTTGTTATAGTCGAGTTTTATATAATGTCCCCAGTACAGGAGCAAATTTAAAGACGTATTAATGTCAAAAAAGAAAACAAACCAAATATCTCTTTAGAAAATCTTATATTTAAAACAGTAAAAGTCAAAGACCGTCTGGTGTATTGTGTTGATGCTCTCAGTTACCATCACAAGAACAGAACCCAAATGAGTTCAATCAATAGAATATAAACACAAAAAAATTTACACATTGTAATAATAGGAAATGAACTATTCAAATAATGAATAAATTTATGCAGTAAATACAATTTTTAATCATAACAAATATAAAGAACTATGCAAATTAAAACAAAACACAAGGAGCTTGTATATTATATTATAAGAAAAAAATTAGAAAACAAAACTAAATGCTAAATAACTTATATAAAAAAAAAAAAAAAAAATAACTTTTTGAACCAAATGCTAATCAAAATTTAGCACTTGTAAAAATTAATTTCAATTGCTAAATTAAATCAAATGAAATATTCTACAAAAGTGTTTATTGTGGAAAATTGAGTTTTATTCCATTTGTTATAATAATTCAGCACAATATCAGTCTGGAAGATTGGCAAAGAAGTTTATAAAAATAAATATCAAGACATTCGAACGTCAGTGTTGCATCGCATATTTCTCGCCCAATATATAAATCTAAAATGGAATATTTTTCATAGTTATTTGCATAGAATAATTGCAAGTCCTATTGTTTAAAATTTGCAATATCTTGTTTCATTCTCAATCCTTCTGCCTGTTTAATATACAAACTTCTCTGTTCACCACAAAGGTATGAGAAACAACAAATCCTAAAGGAACAATTCCAACCCTCTTGCTCATGTATATTCAAACATTTCCACTCAAGACTCAGTAACTTTGGCAGTAACTAATTCATGTTTAGTTTATAGTCAAGAATAATAGTTCTTTTTACATTATCACCCTTACTTGGTAAACGGAGTTCTACCAACAATATTTCCGAAAAAAATCACTTGAGGATTTATTTTATGAACCAGTTTCAGTAATGAAATCATTGGATATGCACATCAATAAACTGTTTAACCAAAAATGATAAAGTCATCTTCAGTTGGTCAACTCCTGTAATTGAATTTAACTGAAGATGATGATTTAGAGTTCATTATAAAGATTTTTATAAAATTGTAAGTTTATTTTATTTGTGAATTGAACTATTGATGTTTTATTTAACTTTTATGCATAAATCCACAACGATTCTTAAACATTTTCTCAAAGTCATACAATTGACATTGATTTTCAAAGATAGCCTGTGAAAGCTTCTTTTCGAAGACTGTACAACTTGCTGAAGAATTCTGTTATGGTTTTTATTTTGTAGTTACTGTGGTTGGTGGTTTAGTGGATTAAACTTTGTGAAAACTCTAAGGTATTTGTTCATTTGTTAGTCAATTTATTTCGTTTTGTGAGATGTGTGCGTGGGATTTCTTCAAGCGATGATGTTGATATCCATGATCGAGTAATGTTGATATCCATCCTTCCTATATATATATATATATATATATATATATATATATATATATATATTACGTTGTTTTGTATTTATTTTATCTGACTTTACGATTATTAATATTAGTTTTACTGTCTTTATTTTTATTTTCTACTATTACTGTTTAGGTTTTAGCATTAAGCTAGTTTTTCGCCGTAAAAATACAAAATCTATCATTATTAGTTGTGAATCTTTTGGCCTGGAGAAAGCGCGAAAACTTTTTAAGAATCTCCCATTTTAAAATTATAATGATTATAAGTAAAGTGTTCATGAACTTGTATCTATGTGGGCCTTGTAGTCTAGACCGTATACAGAATGTTGTCCGATTTCTGAATGATATTTTAATTTAATCTGTCCTGATTACAATGTAGGTATATTTTATTATAGAATAATTAGTGCAAAAGCATTGTATATACTTTATCAATCGTACATCCCTAAAACTTGTGTCATAACGTGTTCTCAGGGTAAATAGTGTTTTATTAAAAATAAAGTTTTAAATGACGGTGGTTAAGATTCATTTTTGTTTTTGCCAATTATTCCGGAACGATAATCTTTTTTAAGTGAATTTTGCACACGGATTTAGATTATGAAACTTCACATTACATTGACACTTTAATAAAATTATTAAGGCAAATTAAAAAAAAAACAGGTCTCTTATAGCAACAACAAGGCCGATTTTTTTTTTAACAATATTTCATACACCTGCATTTTTAGAGAGATAACAACTGATACATTCAATTTGGCTGGTACTTGAGCTGAACTTGTTAAAAATATTTACTTTATATTTTTTTATTTTCCCAGGTACCCCCAAATTTTGGGTTATAAGAAATTTTTTAAAAAAACCTTCATTGATATGATCAAATTCTGAATGTGATTAAAATGAGTCTCTGCATTTGGGCTGTAGGGCACTCGACTTCAAAAATTACTTTTTATGAGATCATTCTAAAAACTCGTACTTACAAGTAAAAAGTCAAAATGAATTGAAAGATAAAGTTGTGAAAACAAAGTTAACCTCAGCAAAGCAAAGGGCATTAATTATGTGATTTTCCATCAATCATTTTTGCTTTGTTAAGCGTCGCCTTTTATTGATCGTTATTTTACAACAGTTGTTTTGACGTTAAAGTACCGCCGACGTAGAATTTACAAGCTAATAAAGTTTTTATTTATATCCTGACGCGACGCATGTCTCCGTTTACACTTTACAGACCTAGTCTACAGCCTTAATATTTATTGAACGTGTGGCATTTATTTATTGTATTTATTATATATTATATATATATATATATATAGTATTATATTTATTTATTATATTCTACATGCGCATGTCCTAGACATTTCTAACTTTCTCAATTAGAATTTGTAGCCAAATTATCAGCTTGATGTTCACAGTGTCCAAACGAGGGGTTTGTGAAATGATGTCTCTCTGTAGTCTATCTTGCTGTAGTTTGGGAAGGTCACTACAGCCAAAACGAGTGTATAAAGTTTGGTATATAAAAAGATTTAGAGATTTTGGTCTTTTTTTTTTTTTTTTTTTTTTTTTTTTTTTTAAGGCCGTAAGACCGTAAGACCAAAAATTACGGATTTAAAAAAATTAATTCAAATGATTTTTATAAAATTCTGTTAAAATACAGTCTCAAAAGTTTAAAATAAAATGTATACAACGCCATTTCCCCTAAAAAACGTGTCCCATTTCCCTTAAAACTAAAACTACCAAAAAATTGTCGTTGGAGTTTTTATAAAAGATCTATTTAAAAAAATGTTTTCTTACTACTTTTATGATGTTTTATTGATATCAGTAACCTCACCTAACCTAAACTAACGTATTTTAACCTAACCTAACCCAACCAACCTTTTCCTATTCGACGAATTATTGATCATATTTTAATAATTCGTCAATGATTACATGCCATCTTGCCTTTGGGCGTTTTGCTCCATGATAAGATCAATGATTTATGTAAAAAGCAATATTGACCTAAAGAAGTACACAAATTTATCTGTATTAAAAACAATCAGAATACTAACAGCTTAAAGTGTCCCAATATATTCTTGAATTAAAAAAAAAAAAAAAAATATATATATATATATATATATATATATATATATATATATATATGTATTCATTGGTTGGGTAGATTAAGTAGTGTTCACCCCTGGAATAGTATTCCTTATTTATAGCATTCGTCTATTTAAGCTCCTAGTGTTAACCACTCGCTGCTTAAACACGACCCTCAATCTATAAAGAAGCTCATACTACTCCACGGACTAAGATAAATAATACGTAACTATCATACCAGTTGAGTGAACATTTAGAAAAGATAGAATGTTGAAATGCATTAAATTAGCCTTCGAAAGGTATGACCATATTTTAAAAATTCCGAAATACGTACACTTTTTTAATTTTCAAAAACCCATAACTAAAAAATTGCAAATTGATAGGTCATGATGCGCATAGTTTTAAAGGGGTTAACAAATTAAACATTTTTTTTTGTTTTTGAAGTTTTTCTCTACGTCTATTTCTATACTGATATGAGACCAAAATCCATTTTTTGATGTGGGTTTCCGGATAAGAAATATTGTACACGAGTGGTGTGAATTTCCCTCTATATAGATACAGTAATTTATTACTGTGATCCCAATTCATGATACATTACTATACAAAGAACAAATATTTAACTTTTATTGTTACTTTTTATGAGGTGTTTTGTTCAAGTGTATAGTACCTACGGTTTTTTTGGTCTATGGATATTGTCTTGTGTATGTTTACAATAACAATTTATTGAACTTATTAAAATACTTATAATATTCACAAAACTACTAGTTCTAGAAAATAAATAATTTATCTCATATTATTAAAATTTTATAACAGATAATTTGACAAATTTTTGAGAATTGAATATTGGATAAAGGATGATAGCAACTAAAATATTAATTTAATTGTCGAGAGAAACTTGTGTTTGCACGTTGTGTCCTGCCATACTCAAGATTGTTATAATTCCATTAACTAACAAACCTGAAATTCATTACATCAACATAAGAACCTAAGATAGTGTTAGAACGATAGACTTTACATTGGATGTAATCTAAGGAAAGCTTTGTAAAGGGTGCGAGGGAGGTTGGGTGGTAGTAAATGAGCCTGTTGCTGTGCAGGGGAAACAATCTACCAGTTGATTCTAAACAACAAGTGCTGGGTGAATAAATAGACACTTGGTGTTAGGTTAACTAACAATCTAGCACGTTAATAAATGTAGACATTGAGTAATTTACACGAAGCGTTTTCGTTTTTTAAACTAAATCGAAAGAGTTTGTAGTGTATTTGTATACCATAGAGTTTAAAAGGATCGTCAAAGAGTCAATATATCAACTACAAGTCTTTGCTCCGCTCCAGTCTAAGTTTTGTAAAAATATTGTAATTTAGTAGTGTTTTTGTGAAATGTAGATTTTTGAATAAATTGATTAATCGACCAATATGGCTAGCACGCGAGGTGACATGACAATATTCATAGACAACATGTATTGTACACAGGGACACCACTCAAAATCAAAACCTAATCAAATATATTTATTTTATAGGAAACTTAGTTCGTGCTTTATGATTGTGGGATCATGGTGATATTAAATATTATATTGTACTAATCAATGTATATAAACTCTAGAATTCTCACTGCCGTAATTCTTTACCCCACCACTTCTTGTCTTCGATATCCGGTGGCCCAATTCGTAGGACGAGTATTGTACTCAAATTGGTTTCATTAAAGTTTTAATAAATTTCAAAAGAAATTACAGTATAAATGTTAGTTGTTTTTTCGTAACTTAAAAGAATCTTTTAATTCATTTAAATGGAAAAATCAACAAAAAATCAATATTTGTGGACTTTTTGCGTTAGGTGAAACTTCCTGTGAGAAAATTTTAGGAAATTCCCCTTTTTACGATGGTTTCATATCTCAATTACACCGTTATAATTATAACTGTATTTTGGCTCGATGGATATCTAATCGGAATCCTACATACTTTCTTACCGTACAATAACGGTTTGGAAACTACCATTTTAAAACTAAAATATCGATTGATTTTATTACAACTTTTTTTTAAATTTTTTATTATTCACGCACATTCAAAATTCAATTTATTCCTAATTGTATAACGATTTGTACGCAAGTTGGACCATAACTGATTAACGCCCAAACAAGGCAATTGGTCAAGTTAAAACAGGACCTCACTTCGCTATATCGATAATTGTGTCTTATGTAATAGAGATTATGAGTTTTAATTTTATAAAAAAGTTAAATTGAAGTAATTTTCTAAACAGTTTCAAAAATTTCACCTTTTTTTACAGATAAAAGAAAACTTATACAGCGTGGGGCAAAAGTTTGGAATATAAACTTTTATAGGCTTCTAATTGATATAGAAAGTGTGTTGGAAAGCTCTTGATTAGAGCTATCTACAGGGTGCAATCAACTACAATCAAAATATACAGGGTGTGTCAAAATAGAAAATATTGAGTTTTCAATTTAATCATATTGGTATTTCTCCATATTTTATAGTAGTCAAGATGTACTTTTTAACGTCTTCTATGTCTATTAGTGGCCGAGAAATAATAATATTCCACACTTTTACCCCGTCTTGTATACTGTTTAAACTATCAGATAATGTCAATAAAATAAAAATCAATCGGTGGAATCAAATTAAGAAACCAAAAAAATTACAGTAGGCCTAATATCAAGAATAAGACGTATTTTAATTATTTTTTCTTTTGCTCTCTCCATAACAGAAAGTTATATGATGGGTCAAAGAATAGATATATAGTTTAATTGCTGGTTAATTGGTTTAAAAGGTCCCCTGATAAAAAAAGTGGTTTATGGAATTTTGTCTGTCTGTCGTCTGTTATACAGGGTGTTTCAAGTAGAAAGACCCATATTTCATGATTGAAGACCTAAACATAAAAAAAATAAAAAAGTTATATATACTTAGGTTCGGAAATGCTTCGTTTTCCGTCTGTCGGCCATTTTTGCTCAGCAATCAGTTCATGAAATATGGGTCTTTATTCACGAAAAACTCTGTATAATATAAACACATAATTCTATAAACCACTTTTTACTCAGGGGACCTAAGTATGACATTTTGTTCTTGTATTTAACTCTAGAATCAGATATCGAAGGATTTACTTTTCCCTCCTGAAAACACCTTTTATATGTATTGCAATACATCCCAAACACCTGGAATGATTTTAATCAAATTTGGTTTGTGGTATGTTTATTTCATATTTTTTATAACTTTTAAAATTTGAGAGTAAACATATAATCGTATGTGATAACACAAAATTAAAATTTTTTGACAATCGCTTCAAACGATTTTGATCAATTTTGCAAAACTGTTGACTCTTATATATAAATATATTAATCGCACTAAAAAATAATAAAACTGTTTCGATACTTATAGGTAAAAAACAAAACATAGGGCTCCGGTATGTTTAAAATAACTAATTCCTTAAAATTGTCTCAACAGATTTCGTATACATTTTAATGAAAGATCAATATTAGTGACCCAAACACACTTTAAATCACGAGTATAAAATTAGTATTGTTCAGAAATAATTGGGAAAATACAAAAATTCATTTGACCTCCGTTAAAAAACAATTGTTTTGCTGTGACCATGTTTTTGACACGAGCAAATCAGTTTTAGGGACTTACGTATTTTTTTTTTTCCAAAGATAGTTTCCATAGCAAATTTTGTAGTTTCGATTGACAACCACTGAACTGACATTTTTGGTGACGATTAGTTTTTTTCCTGTTTTTATTTCATTTTAAGAATAAGTGACTTAAACGTTTGGTACAATTTTTGCACAGTTTACTTTATTTACAATAATCGTGTATTATTTATTGTTCCTTTAATTGTGATTAGAACAATTTTATTATTGTAAATTTACTAGAAAATTCTTTTAGTATTTGTTTTTTTAAAGCTGTCACTTAAAGTGAAGTGCAAATATAAATCTAGATTTTGCAACAAGACTAACATTTACTTGATAATTTTATTGTGTAGTTTTATGTTATATCTGATAGGGTCGGAAACATTTCATTACAACAGTGAAATACGTTATTGAAGTGGCGGTGTTATCGGTCTTAGAAATCATGTACCCTTGCACGACATCTGTCGGTTGGAGGAAATCTAACATCTTTTATGTCGATTTTATTTTCCTAGGAAATGTTTGATTTTATATTCCTAGGAAATGTTTGATTTTATCTCATCTAGTTTAACTTGAGATGTATGAAACTCAAAGTGTTGACCACGTAAAGGATTATGTTGGAAGGGGGATAAAATCATTGTCTGAAAGTAATATCCTAACAAAATTTACATACAATTTGTCAAACCGACATCATCAACTGTCAGATTATTGGGCAATATATATTATTTAGGTCCTTCTGGAATAAGGGAAGATTGTATCTCGGCAATGTTACATTTACTAAATTTTATTCACCCTTTTCTCATGAACTATTAAAGAGCTTGATTTCAAATTGTTACTGCATATTTCTTGAACCTTTTTGTAACTATAGAAGCAAAATATTCGATTTTTAACAATACTTTCATATCTTTTTGAACTTTTTTCAAAATATATAAAAATATTAAATGTTTTATGCAATATATATTTTTTTTATGTAGTTTCTATTCATATAAATACTATATTAATAAAAAATCTGTAAATATGTTGGAAAAAGTGTCAAGTAAAAATTTGAAGTCATTATCCTGAATAGTTTAAGAGAGAAAAAAATACATTTAACTACAAAATTATGAATTTTCAGGAAATGCTTAAAAGCAATATTTAGTTTTATTTATACAAAAACATATTATGCAGGTTTGATTGGTTACAACATTTTACATTTTACACTAAAACTTTCCTGCTTCATAATCCTTATTCTTTTCACTTTTTTCTTTCGTTCTTCTTTGCTGCTTCCTCTTCTTCTTCTTTTCATCTTGAAACTTTTTCATCAAATCAAACTATAAACTTACCGCACTGACAAAACACTTTCATTGGTAAACAACAACTTCATATATTGAAACAGATTAACATCTGAATGTTGTCAGTTCAAACTTTAGAATATAATCTAGCAGGACTGCCAACATATAAAATTAAATGTTGAGGTATATCAAATTAAGTTACATGTATAAGTATGTATGCAAAAATCAAGCGTGTAGAGGTGGATTGGCTTACTGCTAAAAATCAATGTAATTTTCTGTGTAGGGTATTTTTCAAAATAATTTTTAGTGAGATTGTAAATATCATAGGAAATTGAACAGGGTATCAAAATGTTCAAAAAAATGTGAAGTTTATTAATTTATAAAAACTGAAAATGTAAAACAATAGGTGTACAATGTCTTTTTAAATTAATTTAAATCAAAATCATTAATGCTAATTACAGAAAATTTGTATTAAGTGATTTTTATTTTCATTCAGGTACTCTAAAATTTTCAGATATAATCATTTTTGATTGGTGTCCTTGCAGTCTGAACACTATCCTATCTCTTTACTAATTTAAATGTAATACTATCGATTTAAAAAAAATATCATTTAGAATTATTGTGATTTAATCAAAAAGTGATCTTTTCATGTACCCATTGTGCGAAATATTGGTTAAGTTTTTTAATGGAAAAACAATTCGACCTCTAATTTTGAACTGAACTTTACATTTAATAATCTCATTAAACCAACAAAGTGATTTTCGATATGCGGTTTTGTTGACGAAAGCTGTACTTAAGTGAAATAGCTGCTGAAAAAAAATTTAGATTGAAACATACAATTTTGTATTGAAGACTATAGTGTAGTGTATTTATATTGAAGTTCAGAAAAATGGAATATTGACGGTTATTTTAAACAGTTTTTTGTTTATATCTTGTGATTATTGAAATACACATTAATTAGATTGAAATTTTCAGATTTCAATGGTACAAACGATGACAAAATAGAGAAGTTATAATCAATTATGTGACAATAGTATAGTTACAATATCGGGTAGGGTCGATACTAGCGAAGCGAATGGAGATTTAATTAATTAATATATATATACAAGACACGTTTGGGCGTTGCCGTCGTCAAAAAATTAATGATATACACAATTACAAAGACCATAAACTTGTGCAACAATCGTTTTAAACAAACTTGATGCACACATACAATTTAAAATATCCGACAAGGCCCAAGAAATAAACATTTGGGCTTTACAGAGGATCTCCTTGTATTACATTGTACCCCAACAAAAAGTTTTCCCTTTAATCATTCTAAATAATCTTTCCCATTAAGAGATTTTAGCTCTACGAGTAATTTTCATTTATCTCAGACTTGGCTATAAAACATAAGAGAGAAGTTTTACTCCCAAACCCCTGGAGCTATGAGCGTCCAAAAATGAAGTTCATTATGGTTAATCTATTCTTTGTAAACTCTGCTTTACACATTTAGTCAAAGAGAATTGAACATTAATGTATTCATTCAGCTGCCAACATTAATTCTCCATTTGATATTTCAACACAATGTAAAAAGATAAGCACAAGACGGTTGCAATTTTCAATCTTTATAAATGGATGAGGTGTTTCCAATTTTTTCGTGAAACTACATTATTATCAAAACGCTATGTAGTTTTAGTAAACATTATGTTTCCTTATATTTCAATTATAATATTACGATAACTTATCGTTCAATTTCCATTTCGTCATAATTTGTATGTGGTGTTAGCACACAGCGAGTAGTCCTCAGAAAGGACATTTGTACCAGAACGAATGATTTTTATGTTATGTTAACTTGGTACAGGTCAAATCCATCAGTCAGTAGCAACTAAATTATTCCACAAGACAACAATTATTTTGTCAGTAACTAGGTAGTAAAAAAAAAGAGAAAAAACTGCCTGAGATATGGCCAAATTGTTAAAATACATTTTGTTTTAATTTAACCCTGGACGACATGTTTGGGTTGTAAAGTACTGCACTCACGACAGATGACAGACAGACATCGGCCCAAAACCACGTTTTGGATCTAAAACAGACATATCAGCAAAAAATGTGTTAACTAGGTCACCTAAAGATTCTTTTATGATAATTTGAAATTTTACACCTTCACCTAAAAGTGGGCATTTTGGGAGGTACTCAAAATCTTCAAACAGGGACTCGCATATTGTGACTAGTCAAATTAAAGGGCATAATAAGAAAAAAATAACGGTGCTTACGAAATATTATTTGGACGACCATAACCAAAATGGTGGCAGAAATATATTTGAGATTTTTAAATTATAAAACAATTAAATATATGAAATAAGGACACTAAACAATTTTAAAAAAAATTGCAAGACTAATCTGATGGAAGGATTTGACGTTGAAATTTACATGTCTCCCAAAAATGTGGTACTTTTGGGTACAGTCAAAATAATAATAACAATTTTAAAAAACCTCATCATGTGACATATCAAATTAAATTGATTTTTAAGGCAAAACTAATGGCACCAACCAATTTCACTTTTAACTTTATTAAAAAATGATTTCAAATTGTGTATGTGATATATATATAAAAAAAAAGTATTATATTTTTACAGTTAGCATGAAAGTTACATTTTAGGTGATTATTTAGATTAAGTGTTCAAACGAAATGTAACTATTATACTAACTGTAAAATTACAATACAAATTTTTGAAAATGTTACACTAATTTAAAAAAAAAAAAAACAATAAAAAATATAAAACCATTAAAAAGTAAAATTCGTTGGTACCATTAGTTTTGCGTCAAAAAGCAATTTAATTTGAAATATCATATAACATGATTTTTTTTTGTATTTTGAATGTGCCAAAAAGTACCATATTTTAGGGGAAAGGTAAAAATTTAGTTCAACGTTGAATGCTTCTCTTGGATTAGTTTAGCGAACATTTTAAAAATTGTTTAAGTGTTCTTATTTCACTTATATAACGATTTTATAATTGAAAAGTCTGAAATAAATTTTGTGACGACATTTTGGTTTTGGTCCTCCAAAAAATATTTCGTGAGCGAAATTAATTTCGTCCTGTTACGCCCTTTAATTTGACATGTCACAAGATGCAGGTTCACATTTGAAAATTTTGAGTACCCCCCAAAATTCTCCCCTTTAGAGGGAGGTACAAAATTCCAAACTGTCTTGAAAGATACTTGAAGTGACCCAGGAAACAGTCCCAAGAGGGTTGGTGTTATATAAGTTCATACAAAGGTAAGGTGGGAGGAGGGACTTTACTAACATACTGTAGGCCTACGTACAAAATTTAGCGATTTTTAACCTGGTTTTTATTACTAGTTGAAGCGTTTCATTATGAACCTTCATTATTAAAAACTACTTACGTACTGTTTCAACCGCTTGGGTATACGTCTTATATAGCCTACATATCTGACAGTCTTCATAGCCTCCTAAGCTCTGCCCTGATCGTGTTGTGTTGGTATCAAATTAAGCTAAACATTTATATCTTAAAATATTATCTGTCTTTAACAGTGTTATATTTGAAATATTGTAT
Organism: Aphrophora alni; assembly: GCA_963513935.1. Lineage (NCBI taxonomy): Eukaryota > Metazoa > Arthropoda > Insecta > Hemiptera > Aphrophoridae > Aphrophora > Aphrophora alni. The sequence continues at coordinate 91,569,497 of OY740769.1, read as the reverse complement.
CTGACTAATGTTTGTTAATGATTCATCTATTTAATTTTAACAGAAGTATATTCATTTTTTCATAGTTATTCAAGTTCCTACCTCTGTTATAAGTATGTAGGAATTTCATTGAATCTTTCATTTTTCTTAAAATACGTTTAACTTCTAGTAAGTGTATTATGTAGTTTAAATTATTCAAAACGTATTTAGAAGATTTCATATATTTTCGAAATGCAGTGTTTAGTTTTCCTCCAATTAGTCCTATGTATTATAGGAAATGAAATAAAGTGTAGATAAGGCAATATAAGGTAAGATTGAACAGACCACAATTACGATAAAAGAACGGATTGTAAAAATTACTTGGTTTAAAAATCTGTTGAATATGTACTCATAATATTTTTATAATGCTGGGTAAGTTATAAAAACCTATGATATTATTCTTTTATTGATTTCATCAATTTTTGTTTGTTACAGATGAAACATGTGACATGTCATTGATTACATAAATATCCTACATAATAGTAAGTATTAAAATAAAACGTACATATAAATAAAATAACACAGGTATAACTACAATTTAAAAAAAATACAGCCTATTAAAATATCTACAAAAAATAAGCTCTTCCTGAAACCTACAGACTGAATTTCGGTACTTTTATAAAGGTATTCTTCGACAGAGTAAAAAGATTTTTCTACGAGGTAGCCTCTGAGTGAACTCTTGAAACTCTTAATAGAACATATTATGTTTTTCATATTTTCTGGAAGTCTGTAGAACAACAAGTTTTTGACGGGTAGGGTATTCGTGGTGGTGCTGATTGATTTAAAATATATTCTGATCGTTGTTAAAGGAAATTAAAGTTTTGTAAATATAAATACAAGGGTAAATAAAAATATTATATTTTCTGAAAAAAGTATAAAAGATTGATTATAATTTAGGTGGAACATTGAGTGTACAATTATTTTTTGTAAATATTTTGATTGATTCAACTGAGTTCCCCAGAATTCCACACCATATCTTAGCCGAGAATTGACATAGTCAAAATAAATGTGTTTTATTACATTTAAACTAGTAATAGAGGAAATCATTTTGAGAGCAAAGCAAACTGACGCCAGTGGCTCACAAGTTTTATTTACATATTTTGTTAAAGGGCGTTTACTTTAGCACATTGTTGGGATGTACATCAGGAAACCACACCATGAAAGATTTAATGACAATTACACACGGAAACACTGCTCTAAAAACAATTATGTAAATAATTCAAACTTATAAATTATTCAAAAATAGACTGCAGTGAATATTTAACATTGATAGTACCATATTAGTTTTAGTATAATTAAAGTAACGCACTATTTTGTTGTTATACGCACGGGATGAGTATATTGTCAGGGTGTTACACTAGTGTTATAAACACAAATTTTAAATTATTCGAAAATACAATATTATGCTTTATGTATCTAGACACATGCTCATTTGCATGTTGTTGGTAGGGTATATAATTAAAGGGCGTGTTCTCGAGTTGTAATATGTTGTGGATGTTGACATTATATTTCTGGTATCTTGTAATAAAACTTGCAAACGTATTGCTCTAACTCTCTCATAACCAAATAATAAATACTTCTCACCATATCCCCGTAAATATATTTTAACAATAATTACTACTTTGAATACCCGAAAAAGGGGACAAAATATAACTTTCAAAATGAGTTTTCCCGTGTAGTTTACACTTTGTATTTCAGAAAAGTTACAAGTGGGCTTTGCTCGACATTATCTGGTTTTATGTGTAAATCGTATTGTATGAAATCTATTTTTTTAATGTGGTGCTAATTTTGTAAAAAATGTAATTTAAAATTGTGGGAAATACTTGAAATTTGTTAGTTATAAAATATTTTTTTGAGCCTAGAAATACGACTAAACTATCCCCACATATCTTGATCATAATTTGTTTTCACACATTATGTTTAAGCTCAGGAGACAATAGAAGTACCGTATAAGCCATACCATCAATGTATTGATTTTGGCCTATCACAAAACTTTCTTGTCTCTACTATAAAGAAGCAAAATATTACACAAAACAATAGTTTCAAAACTATTGACATGTAAAACTATCAGAGTATGTATGATAAATCTCTTAAAAAAATATTTTATTGTACTTTGTGCCAGATCAAAGTAAATAGAAGTAGGTTATAATTTGTGGTTTGTTTCTAAACTTGTCAAGCCTTTCATTGTTATCGTCATTCAAATATTAAAACTGTTTTATAAAAATAAACTAAAAAGAGCAGACTAAAAATAATTCTTAAGTCTTTATTTCGTTATCTTAAAAAACATGTCAACCTAATGTATATATCGATACATGCTCAAGATATTGATTTTTGAAAATAAAACCGTTTTGACACTGTGATGATCAATCTTGCCTTAGTGTTATATCGTAATTATCTTATCATAATCAAGGAAAGATATTACATCTGTTTCATTCTTTAAAACAGAATACAATATTCAATCTACGTTTTGAAAAATCTTACGGTCTTCACCTCATAAAAAAAGAGGGGAAAATATAAGATAAACATTAACATCAGATACGTTAATTGTGTCATAATTTAAAACTCAAGATTTATATGTAAATATTACAATTTACAAATTCGGCAAACTATATTCTTTAGATTTATCCACACGAAATTTGAAGGTTAACAATATTAAAATTAATAATAAACTATTGAGTGATTCAATCCTACTAATCATTGAAATATGACATATGTAAACTAAGCTTTAAAAACAAGAAAACATCGATTCAATACATAAAGAGATAAACAATGTAATATTTTATTTGTCACTTTAAATGAAAATTTACTAATATTAAAAGAAAATCGACAAAATAATAGAGGGTTATTCAAAAAGAAGTATGGACTTTTACATGTCTATAAAACTTGATATCCATTATTTAATTTCATCATATGTAGTATCAATGGATAGCAAATGACTTCAAGTTTTAATTCCAACAGTTAAGTTAACAATGTAGGCAGTTGAAATGATTTTTTTACCAATAAAACGGCTAATACCTCAACGGAGAATGCTTTTATGTGTACTTGATTTTAAAGAAAATTCTGTTACTGTTGTGCAACATCATTTTAGTACTCGTTATCATAAAGATCCTCCAAATAAGAAGTTAATCTACGACTGGTACAAGGAGTTCAAGAATACAGGCCAGCAACGCCTGCAGATCAAATTGAACAGGTTCGACTATCTTGTGTAAGGCTTGAGATAATCCCCTAAAGGTTTCAACTATATATAAGGGATGACGACAAGGTTAAACGTTATGAGTTTCGTAATGATGTACAGGGAGTTATAGGGGATTGTTTTTTGAACGACTCATGTTTCCATATTAGTGGAAAAAGTTAACAAGTACGTACTTGGGGAACTGATAATCATAGAGCAGTCGTACAGCATGTGGTTCTCACAAGTGGAATGTTTTTTGTACTGTATTAGTTAGAAAGGTATAGGGTCCTTATATTTTTAAAGAAACTACGCTCAAAGGAGCAGCTTACTTGGATACTTTGAGTGAATGGCTGATCCATCGGCTAAACGAAGACATTGACAACTGCATTTGGGTTCCAGATTGAGCACCGCCACACTGGCCAAGTCGTGAGAGATATTTACATGGATGGACATTTTCCGCAACGCTGGATTGGTTGCGCGGTGGATTAAAATATGTTACTTTGCTTTGGCCTCCTCGAAACTCCTTGTGATTTCTTTTTGTAAGGATGTGTAAACGATAAAGTGTTCATTCTTCCTCTTGAAGTTATGACAACGGATAATACCAGCAGTACGAAGTGATGATGTGGACACTCTTCAATGTCTGTCGAGTGACACGTGGGCCTCACATTGAACATCTGTATTGCTCTTTCCAGCCGTGTAAATCCTGTTAATTATATCTTGGATGTTCCAGCTGACTAAAATTGTATACTCCTTTTTGTATAACTCTGTATTTATCAGTTAATTATTACGAGTCAAAAAATCATCCGTAACGATTTGTATTTTAGAAGCGTTAAATTGGCAAGAAATTGAAATACACTAACAAAATCCACACTAGGTTGTAACTATTCTAAGAACTTAATATAGTTAAGTATAGGTAAATAACTACTAATTTAATTTTACGATATATTTAGACGAATGTTAAAAACACGAAATTGTAAACATATGTGGAGCAATGTATTAAAAACATCAACAAGGAAGACAAACAGCATCACGTACCAAGGATGACACAAGGCACTGTATTTTCCTCACTTTCACTTGCTATGGCCTATGTCATTTGTTAAACGAAAGTGGAGGGTAGAGGAGCTGGGACAGTCCTTGTTTCACCCTTAACTACTTTCCTGTATTTTATAGCAAATATTTACTTCTGTAAACGTGGACGACTTTATATTAAAGCTACTCTTTGTTTTTTTAATGCAGATTTTAATATTGTGTTTTTAATGAATAATGATAGTTTCTTTTTAATAAAGTGGAAATTATTTTGATGGAATAAAATGAACAAACATAGGAATAAATAATAATTCCATTAAAAATACAGTACAAAACATTTGAAATTTAATTATTTATAAAACCTGGTAAAGTTTTGATTTTCATTTGTTTCACATCATGACATTTCCAATCTGGAAAATGAAATATTCACAAAGTCAATCAACGAGACTGAATTATAACCCTGCAATTAAATATATTTACATTTTTAAAACGGCAAAAAACTGATGTTTAGTTAATAATTGAAATGTCGTCCTTTTGCAATGCAGTTTTTATTGTAAAAAATAGTCTTTAACATATACTAACTTATTGGTGTTAATACAACAAACGTATGTAAAAATTAATTAAGGTTTATGTCTTCAACAATTTAAAATTGTTAACAAATATAAAGCAACACTTAACAGATCTCATTTTAAATAAAAAAAATAATTGTTTTTATCCTTTAACCTATATCGTGAATGTTCTGAAGATAAGTAGTTTATTATACATAAGTAGTTAACTGTAGATTCAAAACGAACACAAACAAATATAATAATTTGAGAAGATAACAGATTTTTAATTGTGATATTCCAGTATAACAACAGTGTACCAGTTTGTTTATTAGATAGCAGTTAAAAATGAAACAATCTAATTTATTTTATTATAACTGACATAAAAGTTTAATATGATAGGTTGTAATGAAATAGATTTTTTTTTAAAAACAGAACATGAATAGCTTGATTGTGTATCTGCCAGGAATAATAATAACTATTAATATGGATGTATCTTTGTAAAATAGATATGGCAGGTATAATTTGTTAATACGGTGATTAAATAAGAGAGGTGTTTCTAGTTTATGTTCATAAGTAGATAGGGAGGTTTGGATATGTGTGTAGGTAGAACAAAGTGACCAATTTTGAAAATTCTGATTAGGCGTGTACATTTAGTTAATATTTGATGTAAAAAAAGGTTACAGCTGAGGGGAGTAGGAAATGGAACTGTTTTAAAACAACCAGGAAGCACAATAAGAGGGATTTTGTGGGTGATCAACCGAGTGTGGAAGATGTACCTCGTAAGTGGATTTTGGTGCAGCTGATTAAAAAACCAAACAGAGAAGAAGGTTCTTATTTTGTTGAGTAAATAGTAAGGTTGCTAAGGTTTTTATAAATTGAGAAAAATTTCATAAATTTAACTGGTAAAGTTGTCTTAAAGATATTGGAGTATCTCCGCTGTAAATTAAATTTAGGCCTAGTAGGCTATCTTGTTATATGTAAAGCAAGATAAAAAGATAATGTAATAAAACAGTTGTGTGTAAATGAATACATAATTCTGTTTTATTTTGAACAAAATTATTTACCATTTGTAAGTCAAATATAAATAAGAATAAGGAAAAACATTTTGTTGCTAAATTCTCTTGTAACATACGTTCTTTCAACTTTGAAACCTGGCAACAATCAACAGTTAAAGCATCAAATTTAAGACTTTAGCAAAACTCGTTAACAAAACAGTTTTTGTTAATAATTTTATTTAAATAAATGAATTATTAAAATCAATAATTAAATTTAAAATATCTCAAGCAGATAAAGTTTTAACGATTATTTCGTTATTTTTAATCACAAGTTTTACTCATCGGTTTGCTTTGCTCTCAAAATGGTTTCTTGCGTGACTAGTCGAGAAGTAATAAAAGTTTATTTTGACTATGTCAGTTCTCGGCCAAGAAAAGGGTGGAATTTTGGGAGGAACTCGTTTAAATCAATCAAAATTTTCCGTTTACAAAAAAGAATTGTACGTTCAATGTTCCATCTAAATTATAATCAATCTTGTATAGTTTTTTTTTCAACAAAAATTATATTTTAACTTTTTCTTGTATTTATATTTATGGAACTTTAAGAGCAATCAGAATATATTTGAAATCAATCAGCACCAACACGAATACCCTATCTGTCAAAAACTTGTTCAATAACCTGTCGACGAACTTACATTTTATGAAGGCAAAATTTATTATTCTGGTATAAAATTGTTCAATACCCTTCCAGAAAATATGAAAAACCTAGGTTCTATCCAGAGTTTCAAGAGTTCACTCAGGTGCTACCTCCTAGAAAAAGCTTTTTACCCTATCAAAGAATACCTTTATAGAAGTACTTAAACTCAGTCTGCAGGTTTCAGGAATTGTTTGTAGATATTTAAATATGCTATAGTGTTGTTAAAAATGTAGGTTTACCTGTGTTATTTTATGTACATTTTATTTTAGTGCCTACTATTATGTAGGATATTTATGCAATCCATGACATGTCACATGTTTCTTGTGTAACAAACAAAAGCGATGAATTTTATAAATAAATAAAGTTTAGATGAAGTTAGATTTAATAATAAGCAAAATTTTTAGACTGAGCAGTGGGTAAACTCTGATTCCTTGTAAATAAAAAAAAAGTTAGGTTTAAACGTAGGAAAAGAGGATATTTTGTATGTTTACGCTTTTATTCTGACTATACTATTTGTATGTATACACATCCAAAAATAGAAGGTATAACTTCATTTTATACGCTTAGGTTGATGGAATCGGAAGTAATATTAAACAATTCAAAAAAGTAGTTTTAGGTTTTTATTGCCAATAGGAAAAATCAAAAAGTTCGTCTAAATACCAAAGCTATGTTTTCAATCTAAATTCGGAAGACTCAATGACTTTCTTAACTAAATGTTTCATGAAAATCGTATCAATCTCTTGAATAGTCGAGTATTAGTTTTTGTAAACACTAAAAATGACACATGTTTATTGTTATAGCACAATTAAATTTCAAGGCTTGAGAAAAAATGTGCCCAACAATTATTATTCTCACCTCCTTTTATTCTCTACACAACTAGGCTTACAAATTGTAAATCACCCAAGTTGCCAGTTGCAATAATAGGAAAACCCTCAGAGGCTTATTTTAGTGATGACAAGATTGGCAATCCCGAGGGTTCCTTGGATCTATATTTCCTTTCGGTTAGATCCCTTTCTTTCATCTCTTCTATCAGGTATCTCGTTCTTTTCTGAACCTGAACTTAGAATATTTTAAGGGCTAGGAATATTTGTTCTTTATATATAAAGCGCTAATACCGGGGAGGTTTTCGACTTTAAACAATAAGAAAAAAATATTTAAAATAGTTAATTTAGTAACGACTTTTTTATTAAAAGCATTTAAAGATAAATTTATATCTTGAACTCTAATTTCCTTTAATACTATTAAAAAATTGATATCTTAAACTTGAACAGTTTTTAATTAATTCGATCAAAAAGTCAAAAAAGGAAGCATAATTTGAACTGCTATAGTTAAAAATTTATTGCACGTTGTTTAAATAACAGTAAAACTTTGTAAACTCAAAAAACAACTTCATTAAGTAACGACTCAATTAGCCAGAGTCAGAATGAAACATTGCACATAGTTCACTAGCCGGAAGTGTAACCTCCTCAACCTCATCTAATATGTACAAACACATAATTGTTAAAGTTGATATATTTATTCTCTAATAATACTTTTAGAAAACTATTATATGTACACAAGTACGTAGGCTACAGTTGGATTGTAAATGTAAATACGTTTTTATTTATACTGTAGTAAACCTAGAGTAGTTTAAAATTGCAAACTTCAACGTACAACTTTGAAATTTACACAACCAAACTACCGTTATATGTTTTAAACAAAGATAATTTGTACTTAAACATTTCCTGTCCTGTTAATTAATGTTACTTTAAAACTTTCAAAACTGTTACAATGAATTTAAAGTATATAGTTTCCTTTGTAACTGATATCTTCTAAACAAAACTCATATATTTAGAATTTATGTACTTTTTACCTTTGGAATAATATATTTTTTCTGGATTTAAATATATAGATCACTATAATTATAATTAATTAATTATATTTTCTTTAGTAGATCACAATACATATTTTAGTATGAGTGTTTAAAAATAAAATACTGGAAAATTGTGTAAAAATATAGTCATTTTGTCAAAATTGCTTTTTTTATAAGTAATTTTCCGGCGCAATTTACTGTTATAAACATTCTTCTCTCCCCCCTCACCCAATTCTCTAAGATGATATTTCAATGACTAAGGTCCTAATTGTACGAAGTCTTACAAACTCTAAAAGATGGAATACAAAGCTCAGGGTTCAGTTCATTTATGTTTTGAACGATTAAAGATATAATTTATTAATTGAAGTCCATTTTATAAAGGAATGCGTATTTTTCTTTCGTTTTTACTTTTCAAAGTATTTATTAATTCCTTGGATTGAACATGTATAAATGTAGTGATTAAATAAAAAACAAAATATAATATATATAACAGAAAGTACAGATATAATAATATATTATATTAATATTCAATAATTCATTAATTTATTGCTATTATTATCTACAATAAAAAAAAAATATACTGTTAATATTTTAAAATTTAATAAAATAATCCTCATACTTACTTTTTTTAAATTCTAATAAAACATTCCCTCTAACTATTCACAGTTAAATAAACCTAAACAATATATGGTCTGAAACAAAAACACTTGCTTAAAAATTGCGGAAAGATGTAGAGGGATTTTCATCTCATACGACTAATTAAAATATAACATTGAAAGCAACACAAAAATAAACAATATGCTTCCATTTCTAACTAATAACAGATTATAATTATCTCATCACTGATAAATAATTTCAATCAGTGTACAAACTTCAAGTAAGTTTAACTTGCTTAAAAAATACAAATAGGAAGTACGTATGAATCAAGCCCGTTGTGACATTCCCATAAATAAATGATTCCTACAATAGTTTTAAAAGTACAAAATTTGAGGAAATAGGAAAATAAATAGGCAGTACAATAATTTGTACAGTAACAAACAAAAATCGTTTATTCTAAAAATTATAGATTTAATTTGTTCATTTGAAAATCATATAATTTTTATAGAACCACCTGTAGTAAATGAATATTTTTCTGCGATTAATCAGTCGTATAGAGTATTTATGAATAAGAATGATTTGTGAACGTATTTGTTTCATTTCTTCTTTTATCAAAGTGTTTTTATTTCAGAGATTGAAAACGTTGAAGAATAAATAAAAAACAAAACAAAATATGTACCACAAATTATACAGCTATTTAAGCTATAGGAAGATGATTTTTAATATTTTGGAGTTGATTTAAAAATAAAATAAAATGCTAACACATATGTTATATTTGATTCATTATTTAAAAAAAAGTAATATCTACAGTTTACATTATTAATATTAAATTTATTGAAATAATTCTCATTTAGTTATGTAAACAATATAAATATTATTATAATATACTTTTCCCCACCAATACCAAATAATGCCACAAGAAACAAAAATACACGTTCACTAAAGTAAATACTTGCTTAAAAATACAGTAAGGATGAACACATGAGATTTGGGATTTGGACGTGGCATTCCTCCCCCCCCCCACCATCCCTAACACTTTCACTTAACAAACAGCCTAGGTCTTTTGAAAAGTTAGTGAGGGAAATACAGAGTCTTCTGTTATCTTGTGTACGTGATGTTTTTGTCTTGCTTGTTCCTGTTCTATATCAATATTCTACAGATAATCTGCACAAAATATTCAGTAAAATTTATTTTTGAACGCACGCCTATAGAATTTTAGTTACGTTTTTTTAGTCTTTAATATATATACACACATTTGATAGTCATGCTTTGTAATAGTCTATTTGTATGTATTAGTCGAACTGAGTTGACATCATTTCCCGATTACTGTGATTTAACTTAAATATTCCATACTTATTTAATTAATAAAACACATTTATTCCCTACTTTTAAAAATACCTGATTTTAGCGTATAACTCATAACAATATAGCGTTAACATACTCCTACCCTTCTCTGTGCATGTACAACTTAAATAGTCCGAAGCCTTTTCAAACTATTCCCTACTTTTAAAAAATACCTGCTTTTAGAGTATAGCTCATAACAATATAGCGTTAACATACTCCTACCCTTCTCTATGCATGTACAACTAAAATAGTCTGAAGCCTTTTCAATCAGAATTTGACCACATCCCTAATTCTGATTGGTCGTAACCTCGTAAACAGTTCGCTTCTAACTTTTTTCGTTTGAAGGCTTGGGAAAGCTTTACTCACGCTGAATGAAAGTTAGTATGAAATCTGATCTACTCTTTGAAACAAGAATTCACGTCCCGCTTCAATTTTCATTTCTATAAGCAGTAATCGTGTAGAAACCGTTTTTTGTTCATTTTAACGTAAGTTTGACGTCTTGAAATCACTTCTCTATCACGGTCGCATCAGTCGTAGTGAATGATATCGAAGTCTTTGTACACTACATCACAAACCGTGGCTTTGTGTAAAGTGTATGTGGAAACTTCTATCTGTAGAAGTCACACGTAGAAACTTACTATATACTTAATTATTTACAGATAGGTAAATTATTTGTTTTTGATTATTTATTGTTTTAATAGTTTTTAAAATATTAAATATTCAATCTCCTCTAATCTTACATTAGAGGGTCCTTAATCTGGTAAAAAAGTTTCCAATCGGAGCTATTAAAGTATCCGATAAGTAGATTTGTTCAAACAATATTGAAATAGTTTTCTTAATGATAAAAAGTTTCTTTCTACAAGAAAATACGTGGGTGGATATTTGTGTGCATGCAAAATTAATTAATTATGGTGTGTGGTGTCTCCTATACAATCCCCGCAAATAACTGTATGCTTCTATTTATTCAAAATTATCCATCTGAGTTTATTTAATGAACAACATGTTTCTTTCCAATCCAAGTTAGTCTGTTTCTATTTTTAGGCTACCTTTACTACAATAGTATGAGCAACGAAATCACTCTTCCACATGTCCATTTCAATTAAGTAAAACAAAATCGAATATTGTACAATTGAAGGCCAATTTTCTTAATTTCTATAGGTTTTGGAAAATTGTTTTTAAAATTTTCTATTTTTAAAATACATGTTTGTTATTTATGACTACGTACTGTCAGTTATATAATTAAAAACGAAAATAGCCGTAAAGGAGTTAACCAGCTATTAAACTTTTATTTTTAAATCATTAAATTACCAATAAATAATTTTATTAATATATCGCAGTATTATAACACCACAAAGAAAAAAACATAGTAATAAACAAGAGATATTATTTATTTACGACTTATATATTTGGTGTTCAAACTGAAACACTATCTATTGCTTCCAATGTAATATCAATTAAAAAAAAAAATTTTTTAATAAAATTATTTTAAAATTTTGGGATGAACTAATTTAACGAGAAAGAAATAGAGTCAAATTTTAGACTACCTTATCATATATTAAGTACAAAGTGCGGTAAAATATTTAGATTCCTAAAAGAAGTAAAAATTTGATTTATATATCAATTCAAATTTAAATTTTAAAATACACGATGCTGAAAAATCCATGTACAGTAAACATAATATAACATAAATGTACCACCATCTCTATCACCCCCTCCACTGTGTTTCCCACTGATCGATTTATCTTACTTCACCACAAAAAAGTCTGCTACGAGAACAACAATGTTTCCTGAGATTTTGGAATATAATATGTTCTAAATGTTTAACCTAAAAAATAATTATACTAATACGGAGAAACTAAGCAAAAAAAGGGGGGGGGGGGTCACTTACATTTATAAAGATGATGTTGCATTTATTGATACTAATTTAGTATCTCTAATATATAAAATGTACGTAAAAAGTACACTTTAAATGTGTATGACACTGATAGCTTTTATAATATCACAGCTGATACTAAAAGCAACTTCGTGTAGAATATAGCAGAGAAAATGGGTTTTAAAATAAATTGCAAAGTTAAAAGGCTTGCAATGTTTGTAGTTCAAAAAGGGTAAAATATAATACAAATTTAAACGGACTACGCTTTAACTAAATGTTGTTATTTCCCCTATTTTATATGCTAAAAGTAAGGTATGAAGATGATAAGTAGCTAAAAATATTTTTTAAATATAATTCCGCCGGAAGCTTAAGATTTCTTATCTTACACGACGTTGTTATATTTTATAAAACGTTGTTCAAATATAATTTTCTGTTTTAAAAATGAAGTCTCTTTGTCTTCAAATCGAAAAAGGAATTTATTATAAAGCGAACGTTAACTTATTAGTGAAGGTTATATTGAAAATTCCGTCTTTAAAAGTACCTTAAAACTTTAATTGACTATGGTTTATTTATGTTTTAATATAGAACAAAATAAAGTAAATATTTTTCTTTGAACTTAAACGGGATTTTAAATAAAACATTATAAGTCAAATTCTAACTTGTTAGGGTTATCAAGACAGCGGTTTGAAATAACCACCATTCTCTTCCTAGAAGAAAAGTAGTTTTTCCTCTATGTTAATATGGTAATAAGGTATTTCTCAAGGTTTTACATTTATCTCTGATACGTTTTGAATAATTGCTTCCATTATCTCTTACGATAGAAGGTCTTCCTGGCCTCTTGATGTCCCCAACGCACCCAGTGGTTTCAAACTTACTAACAAGCTTTTTATACGGAACTACGCTACACGGTGAGTCACTCAAACCGTTGCGAGTACAAAACTTTATTAACCCGGCTGATGAACTCCGTTCACATTCTTAATAAGACTTTGTAAAAGTAAAGTCATAAAAACATTTAATTATTGTAAATTACTACAAGTTTTTCCCACCTACTAGATTCTTGTTTGAAATAATTAACAATGAGAAAACTCGTTGCTATGGCAACAAATAAATAGCATAGAAAATAACAGCTGATGTTTTAATAAAGCCTAATTATATCTGTAGTAAAAAGTTTTCCTCGGGGATTGGACAATAATTACCGAAACCACAACCATTTAAAGTTTTTAATTCACTTTTGAAAGACCCGAACATAGTTGATGTTTAAAAGTTAATGTCGGCAGTAAGGAATCCTCGTTCCACAACAATCACTATATCAGCAACAAAGACGACGCCAACGTTTCAATGCGTAAGTTGTCTGTTATGGTTCAGTACCAAAATGAAAATGATAAAAACCTTATCATTCATGAATTCCTTATGTGCAGGGATTGTGGAAAAAAGTCATGTAAAATACATAAAGCTTTCAATATTCATTAGGCAACATGAAATTTCATGAAAAATCATTAGGCAATATGTCATTAGGTAACATTTAATTATCTCCTCTCTTCAAATACTACTCAGGATACTAGAAACTGTATTTACAGTATTAATTGTGAATGAGAAAAGTAGTCCCTAATAGATAAATAAAAAATAGTGATATTTTATCTTACAATCATAAATTTAATTTCAAAGTGGCAAAGATCCAGAAAAAAACATTTATGAGTAATTTAATAGAAACCTCATAATATAATCATGATAAGTGACACTACTATCATAAAACTAGTTTAGAAAGTTGAATATAGATGAGGCAACAATTAAAACCTTGGCTGTTGTATAGAAATTGTATAAAAGTTTTTCTACTTTCATTTAATTGTTTTTAACAATAAATTAGTTCTAAGTCGATAATAATATCTAGTTATAATATTAATCTAGACAAAAGAATAAATTCATAATATTAAGACCCCTAGCCATCGAATAGCGTAAGGGTCGGAACGAACAAGAAATGTTTAAAAATTGACCTTATAGGAAAGATGAAAGAGAGGAATCTAACACAAGACTAATGATTTAGATTAGGTTATGACCCCTTGGGATTGGTAAGACCCTAACTCACTAATGTAAGCCCTTGATGATGAATAATACAATTTATTTAGTAAGGAAAACGTATTTAAAGATGAATTTAATAGAACCACCAAATGTTAAGAGAAATGGACAGGAAATAAACATTAAAGTGGCATTATACTTTCCTTCGTTTCGCCCTCTAGAGTGTTTGTCGTTTGTTAAATGAAAGCACGGTGGGTGGAATGTCCAATCTCTTGGTTTATGCGTATTTACTGAAGTTTTAAGCAAGTGTATTTTGTCGGTCTTTGAGAATTTGTGTAAAATTACACCTTTTCATTATAAAAATGTAGATTTTTACGTATTTTAAAATAAGGTCTACTGGTAGCGTAAATCTATAGATGTTATTTTTCGTAACTTATAAATACATAAGGGTTGTATTAAAAATTAATATAGTAAAAACATTCGAAATCGTATGCAATTATGCATGTTTTCTCTTTTATTATTTTAAAAGTTACAAAAGAATCTGATATTTTATAATTTTGTTTCCTTATTGTGATACAATTTTATTCCTAGAAGAAACAATGCACACTTTTACTTACGAAAACGAAACAAACACGCTTTCAGGCACACAAAAAGTTTACGACTAATTGCAGAAATTGTTATTAAGGGTTGTTTCGACGAAAAATACAGAGTGTTTCTGAAATACTATGACAAGTTTCGGGAGCGGATGTCTTACATAATAGATAATTTTGTAACTAATAAATCAAATACGATGAATATAAGAATACATCTTCAATAAATTTAAAAAATAAATTGTAAACTACACTTGAAAATTTGCCGGAGTTCACTTTTACTGACTAACGAGGACTAGATTACATGATGAAGTTTTTTTCTCTGTACCGTTAGATATTTCCTGTTTGTGAAATAAAAATATATGTATAAAAGCTGAAACGAAAATAATGCGCTTTCAACTTCACAATCATTCTTGACTCTTTGTACAACTAATTGCAAAAATATATTAATTTTGTAGGGATAGGTCGACGAAAAATAGCTTATTTTAAGTGACTAAATTTATGGTACTGAATCTAAAAAGGAGAATACTGTTTAAACAGGCATTTTTTACAAGAAGGTGATGGTTTTTATTTCTGTATGTTTTCTAATTTTGAATTTTTTTTTTTAATTTACGTAATTTAAAAAAATGATAATCGTACTAAGAATTTATTCA
The DNA here is from genome assembly GCA_963513935.1 of Aphrophora alni. Lineage (NCBI taxonomy): Eukaryota > Metazoa > Arthropoda > Insecta > Hemiptera > Aphrophoridae > Aphrophora > Aphrophora alni. The sequence goes on along the minus strand of OY740769.1, from coordinate 91,554,122 downwards.
TCTCTGCTACAAATATTGACTTACGTAAAATTTTGTTTTTGTTTGTCCATCATTTGAAATTATTTATCAGAGCTGACGAATCAAGTTGGTTAATAGCTCCCTGCACGAGGCTAACCTCTAAGCAACGCTACCGACGTCTTGCAATGCTAATAGAGTTGAGTAAATAAGTAGTTTTATTATGATTGAGCAGTTTTTTATGAGCCAAATGATAGTTTTTTGTTTTAATATTTTAAACATGTTTTGTCTTAGCTGTACTGATATATCTATTAATTAAATATTTTTTGCTTTAAAGGTAATAATTCTTTCTCCTGTAGTAATAACGCAGTAATATATATATATATATATATATATATATATATATATATATATATATATTGGTTTTTAATAAATGTTTCTTGCAATAAGAGTAAAGATTTATATTACCTTCATTTATTTGTCAGAAACATATTGTTTTTGTTGAGAAATTTATTATGGTTTGTTTACAAGCAACCGTGATGCAAAATGAAATGCAGTATAACTATAATTTTTTGGAGCGTCTTAAATTAACGTATACGTATTTGCAAAATATGCAAAATAATTGCGTTGTCAAGCACTGTCACAGTGGGGAAACTAGTTGGAAACCCGCATGGTCCATACTGGTTTATTCAAGGTCAGGCTGTCTAGTGGCTCCTCCCTCAACGGACTAGACTCATAGTGGCTTGTTAAGTGGAATAGTTGTTAACAAGTAGATCGTTATACAAAATATTTGTTATATGAGTTTATAGAAAATTTTAGTTTTTAGCTAATAAACAAATGTATTAAATAAAATAACTAATTATTGTTAAACAAAAGCTATAATTAAGAATAAAACATTTCAAATCAATTCATTTAAAATGGTAGAAAACTTTATTTTTATTGATTAAAGAGGCGCACAATTTCGTGATAAGATGTTGAATAGTTTCATCTCTACAATTAGGAAATCAATTATTAACTAAATCGGAAATAACTCTGTATTCCAATATTTTCGAGTTTGTAACTGGAATTAAATGAATTTCATTTTTTGTATAAATGTAATATTGATGAAATATATTTTTTGAGGAATTTATTTTATTTTCGCCGATATTAACTCTAAACAATTTAAGTAATTTGGTAACTAGGGAAAAACACATTTATACCTTACAACAATTTAAGTAATTTGGTAACTAAGGAAGAACATTTATATCTTAGAACAATTTAAGTAATTTGGTAACTAGGGAAAAACACATTTATACCTAAAAACAATTTAAGTAATTTGGTAACTAAGGAAGAACATTTATATCTTAGAACAATTTAAGTAATTTGGTAACTAGGGAAAAACACATTTATACCTTACAGCAATTTAAGATTGAAATTTACAAGTAATTAAAACTACTTTTCAGCCCTATTTCAGTAACCTTTGTTTTGTGAACCTTTCAAAGGAAAATATTCATTAGCAAAATATAAATATACTAAACTGATATTTATAAGTTATTCGGTTAGTAACTGAAAAAGGTTTTTACTATATAAGTTACAAACGGAACAACTTCATTGTAATTTTTAATTTTTGTAAAAAATATCATGAAAGTTTAAAAGTAACTTTAGAGGAAATATTAAAGTAGCAAGGATCTTTGTTTAAAATAACTTAGTTGTTATTTATTATTATTAAAATAATTAAGTTAGTTTTAAACTTAAATAATAAGTCATTTGAATTATATCCTTATCTTATTCATACTCTAAACCATTACTTTAAAGTTGTTTTATATGTTTATGAATATGTAAAATTTTACATTTAATCAATCTGAATGTCTAGTAATGTTTCCTACCTTATTTCTAGGAGTAGTTCACATTTTCTACTGAGCTCATAAATTAAAAACCAGTCAAGTATGAATTAACATTCTTTTGTCGTCTATAATAATATTATTTCACCGTTTAGACAAAGGGTAAGTAATTACAGTACAAAATACAAAACTCCTCTACCAAACTCAAACAGCGATGGAGTTTAGTTTTAAATTACTTTCAGTAATTACTTTAGCTATTTAGTTTCCTTACGTTTAACGCAAAAAATACGCATTAAAAACGTCGCTTGTTTAAAACTGTATTCATTTTCATGTTTTCCGGAAGTACAAGTTTGTTACAAGCCATTTAGTTTTAGCAACTTAGTTTAAAATGCAGATTCTCTTTTATGTTCTACTGCATAAAACACTTTATGATACGAAAACACTTTTAGTATCAGCTGTGATGTCATGAAGGATAGCAGTATTATATTTAAGTACGTTTAATCTACTTTTAATAATAAGCGAGTATCCAGAAACGTAGCATCACATTTACAAAGTAATGTTTTACTAGTATCTCAGATCCTTCCATCTGGTAACTTTGCTTATCCGGATATAGGTTAATCGAATAAAACAAAAAATCTTGCCAATTATCATTAACAAAATTATATTTTTCCCCCGTTTGAGCACGATTTTATTATGTGAACCTAGGGAGTCTTATCATTGCTACTACGGAGTTTTAGTCATGAGTAATATATTTTATAATAATTAATTCTTATTTATTAAATTTTATCATTTAGACAGGCAAACAGTCACAGTCGGGATACTGTCACTCTACCGGTTGCCAATCTGTGGCAAACGGATACCCCGCCAGGCTCAAGTGAGCAATCTTTCAAATTGCTCAGTGCATTCTTCTTCTTACTAGGAAATTCAGTGGTTGCTTTAAAAAAAAACATGTCAGAGATTGTGTTTTTCCAGTAGTGTGTGCTAAAAATATTATGACCGATTCACTTCAGTGAGAGTGGCGTTAGGTTATCCCGGGGCTGATATCTCACTTGATCAGTCCATAATGTGATAAATTGTGCGTAAAACGCATTATCTCTTGGAATTGTTATCTTGGTTAGTATATCTTAGGATAACAAAATATAATATTATTAAAATGATGTATTTGATTAAAAAACATAATGTAGATTTAATTAAACTATTTAAGGAATTCATAATGGAACTAATATTAGCTTTTGGTCTTAAAGGAATATGGTTTTTCATTATTAACAATGTTATAGAATAGAAACAGTTTCCAGTCTCCTAAGAATAGAAACAGACAAACTTGGAGCTAAGTATGGTTTCCAGGAAACAAACAGGTTGTTAATCAAGTAGACGCAGTCTGGATGATGGTTTTGTATCTTTGCTTGAGTGGAGTATGTTGGGATTGTATCCGTGAAACCACAGATCGTATTTTAAACACGTATTTGTACAGAAAAAGGATCGTATTTAAATCTTTAATGTACAGTAGAAGAAAATCTATCCGTACCTGTAATATTTCTTATCATACAAGAAATATTAAAATGTTATGTGAACGAATGTTAGTAAGAATGTGTTCTGGTTAGAACTTTTGTTTTTATAAAATTTTTCCCCTCAGTGACTCACTTGGAGTGAATATGGAGATGACGGTCCTGAAGATCCGAAACACCTTTTTTTATGTAGTCTAGGGTTAGATACCTTAGTTTTATCTTTTTTATCAGATCTCTCTTGATTAATTCCTGGGTCTATTAGAGTATCCGAGCGCTGTATTTTTATTTTATGTACATAAAATGGCTTTAAGTGTATAAGTAACAAAAGGACGTAAAACTCATTATTGCCAAATAGAATATAGAGCAGAGAAAAATACTATATATACATATACATTTTAACTACATAATTTTTAATTTGAAAATGTATTGAAATTGAGGGTTTAAAAATCTGTGTATGTATGTTAAAATATTTATTGTAAAACAAAACTACATACGTAAATATTGTACATGTAATGTTTGATTGAATTCGTATCAGTGCTTCGTAAAATGATTGGAATGCTATTGAAATAAATAAAACAAACAGAAGTTCCCATTACGATACGGAAGAATTGTGTTCATTTCATGGGAAACCTTGTCCTTAGTGCGGCTTATAAATAAAAGGTGTACAGATGTGTATAAGGTTATTTAATTCGTTATATAAAATTGGGCTCTTTTTAAAAAGGTTTCACAACCATTTAAAATTTATAAATGGAATATTCTAGTGATAGAATTCATAATAGGATCAATTAGTTAATTTAACAGCTTATTAAATTAATTGATAACATATTTTTATTGCTTTGTGGATTTTTGTAATCCAATAATACCATTCATGTTAATATAATATGTTGTCTTTTTCATTATACATATTTACTGATGTGCGCTTTCAACTATCGCAATACATAATACTAAATAGCTCAATGATTGTTGTAACAGTTCCATTAATTTATAATGAATTAAAAATACAAACTCTGTATATTTGAATTGATATAGATAATTGTGCTTAACTCGATTCATAAGCTCACTATGCTTAGGCTATATTAAGCTTTGAATTAGTTAACTCTTTACAGTTACACCGAACACGTCAATGTTGTTATTTTCAAAGATTGATTAAATTTAGCTGATCTTCTGTAGACAATTAAAAAATAATAATAATAATTTCTGATATTATTTGTTGAGAAAATCGTAATTTTGTGTTTTGTCGTATGACAGATTCCCCAAAATTTGAATTTTTGAAAAAACTGACAAGAGATATGAAAAAAAAATACCTACATAACAAATTTTAAGTTTCAAAAGTCCAAAAGTCCCTTACCACACTTGGGAATTGTCCACACTTACCAAACTTTTTGTCAAATTTGATTATTCCAAATTTGATTAAAATCGGTCCTCATGTCTTGCCTCGTAGAGCAGTGGACATACGAAAGAAGATAGACATAATTTTAAAGGAATACTATTTTGGGTTCAGTGACTACGTAGATGCGAGAATGTGAAAATTGAAAACCCTCTTTAGAATTAGATTACTCCTGTGTTATTTAAATGTGTTATTTAAATGAGTTTTTGTGTTCATTTCAATATTATGTCATACGATTGATACAGTTAGTAAAGAGCTTCACTTTATATTTATTGTACACTATGGTAACTAAAGGATGATAGGTCCAAAGTGAAGTTTATAGTTTGTTTATTTACTACATTTGGAGTGACAAATTAATTTTGTGTGTGAACATTTTCACGTGACAAATATGTCTGCACCGTGTTTTTATATTTTCGAGTGAAGAAATTGGGGAAGCTTGGTAAGAGGGTTTATTTCGTATAGTACAAACTGATCATGAAAATTAGTATTTTTCTAAGATTTTCCAAATCCCTATTTTAGTTTTTTCTAAGTACGTATCAGCTGTTATTGTTCCCTTGTATTGTTTACGGTTTTGGTTATCTAATATCGAGTTGTTTTTCGTTAGACAGTGTGACTTGTTTTCTTGTGTAAAATGCTTCGTACATCAGTTACAAAACTAAAAGAACACTTAGAGGAAATCAACATAGGCCTATACGCAAGTTAGAATATTTACGCACTTTAGTGATATAATATCCACTCCAGATCAAAGTGAAAGTTTTCCTAGTCTTAAGTCCTCAGAAATATATCAACTGTGTGTAATTAAAAAGCGGAAAAGGTTGCTGAGGAGATGATCAAGGAATCAGGAGTTAAGAGAAGGCAGACCATAATGAAGTTAGTAAATACAGAGATGAACATTACAGTAGGCCTACATTACTTTAATTGCCTTTTCCCTTAAGTTTGGATTTTTAAAGTTAAGTTCCCGTATGTCTGTTTCAGGATGTCATGGAAAGATGGAATTTTATGGTGGCTGCCAAATATTAAAGAGGCTGTAGCAGAATTATATGTGTATCCCATCCTTGTATTTGTTTGGATAAAAGATGTTTATTTATAAAATTAAGTGTTAAAATTTATAAACCTATTTTTAAATTTAACACTTTTTCGATATATCGTTTTAAAATAAGTATAGGACCTTTCTTTTGAAATATAGAACACACAGTATAATTTTGAAGGCAATATCATTCATAGTGTTTATGATAGAAGTGAATAAATGTATCCGGAATTCCCATTTAAAATACATTAAAATCATCAACATTATTCTACCCTTAGCATCAACGTTATGATATTTGAAATCAATATCATTCATAGTGTTTATGTTAGAAGTGAATAAATGTATCCGGAATTCCCATTTAAAATGCATCAATGTCATCAACACTATTCTCCCCTTAGCATCAACGTTATGGTATTTGAAATCAATATCATTCATAGTGTTTATGTTAGAGGTGAATAAATGTATCCAGAATTCCCATTTAAAATGCATTAATGTCATGAATACTATATTACCCTTAGCATCAACGTTATGATATTTGAAATCAATATCATTCATAGTGTTTATGTTAGAAGTGGATAAATGTTCCGGAATTCCCATTTAAAATGCATTAATGTCGTCAACAACCTTCTACCCTTAAGCATCAAAGGTATGAAATTTGACGATAAAATTAAATAGAAGATCGACTAGGATTGATGCAAGTACTTGCTTTTTACGTAATATAGCAAATTAAATAAATATAAGTTAATCTTTAATGAAAATTGTCTTGTGATTTGTGCGTATAAAAGGTACTGTAAGTCTACTGAGAAAATATGGAGTCAAAATACACTTTGATGCAGACAGATTTGTCTGGAGTGTTGCCCTGGCAGATTGCCAACTGATATAATTCACTCCTATAAAATGACCAACATAATGTAATAGAGTTATTGTGCCTTTGTTGCTTGTAATCTGGAATGTTGACGGGTTCTTCAGGGCATGTAGTTCATTGTTTGGTATTTGTTAACAGATTCGTATTTCTTTATTTAACATTTCTATATTAAATAGATCAGAAAGATTATCAAGTAGATCTGAAGAAAATGAGAGGAACAGTGTAAAGAAAATGTTGGAGATGTTTGGATAGAGAAAAACTGAGCGTGATAGAGCCATATTGTGGATTGAAATTGAAAGAGGCCGGATCCAATGGAGGACGGAGTAAACATTTTCCACTTTAATTGTTCAGGCAAAACACTTACATAGGTTGTACTACTATAAGGGCAATCATTTTTATACAAAAGACCAACTCCTCGTGTGAACAATCTCCTTCGCTTGTTTTTATTCGACTACAAAAGTTTTTTTATGAATTACAATAAATATCCGCTGTTGTTGTTGTATCTGGTTCCATAAATACAGGCATCGAAACTCCCATGCTGTCCCAAAATATTGTAGTTAGACATTGTTTGTTTGAAATTTTTTAGTTTGTTGAGAGATTGTAGACGTTAGGATTGTTCCTTGGTTTCACTGACAAATGTCTCATCGTCAATCACAATTCTGTATAGGTAGTCATCCTTATTATAATAATTTATTTCTAGTAAAGTCAAGCAGCACCTATTCTCTGTTTTTATGATCACACAAATGATTAGGCACACGTTACACAATACTTACTACAATCCTATTTGGCAGTTACAATTATTGAGTTGTTCTAAAAATCTGACAGAAATCTAGAAAGCTGAGAAATTGTAAAATGTCGCTATTTACGTACAGTTTGTTTCTCAACCTTAGGAACCAATAAAATTGAGGATGTTCCTTCCCTTCTTCTCTATTCACATTTGTACACACATCTCTTAATTTTATAAACCGATTTCTTACAACACTGTCATTCATGATACTATTGCAAATAAACTCGAAACAGTCGGCGATGAATGTCATCATACTTGCTTGCAGAAATCGAATTACTGCCGAACCTCACAACTGGAGGTAGTAACATCAACCCAACCATATGGGTGTATTGAGGTTAATATACGAGTATATTGATTGCAACAACAAAATGTTCGTTACTTATGGCAAACCGCTTGAATTTACGCAAAGATTGGTTAATTTCTGAATAGCCTACTTATGAAGAAAACAACTGATATTGTTTATTATTTTTTTTCTATGAAGATTATTTAAACTCTCTGACAGAAATTCAAAAATGAGTTTCCTACCAGTGAGGACTAGATATTATGCAACCACAAAATATTTGCTGCATATAAACGAATATTTTGGTAAACCAGAAAAAAAATTACCAGAACTTAATTTGAATAGTTTCTGAATCAAAACTACTTTTATTCACTCTTGTGGAAAAATAAATCAACAGATGAAAGGATATACAATGTTCACAATAAACACTTTATTTTCTAACAGAAACTAACTACACTATTTGTAGTTAAGATTTGTATATATTTAACAACTATGGATGATAACTTAGTTAAATATCGTTTATAAAAAATAATTGTTTATCGTGGGAAATTGAATTGTTGTTTTATTTGTTGAACTTTTATTCTAATTTCTTTTCTAGAACTAAACTTAGTGAAATCGGTTTTTCCATTTCTAAAACGATTTAAACGAAACGGTATGAACTCTTTTACAAAAAATATGTTAACATTTTCGACTATAGCGTGAATGAAGTCGATAATGATTATAATTACGAATCTAAAAAGAGTATTAAACAATTTACAACTGTGCTTTATACAAATCCATAATATGAAACACAATATTTTGTAAATTCTAAACATTTAATTAGTAGAAATAAGTACTTCAGTAGGATTACCCACGGGGTGGAAATATATTATTAAAAAATCAGTGTAAGAGAACGTTTTATGTAAGAACAATTAAATAAAAATGAAAATGAATTTTTTGATAATATGTGCAAAAAATTGTTGTTTAAAACTGGAGTGTAATATCTGTAACGCAGCTTATGTAGACTAAACAAGCCGAAATTTCAATTGATGAGAACACGACAGTATTTGACGGTAAGGAAAATGACTGCAGCTTTCATATCATTTGAAAACTATGTATGGTTTGTGACAGAATTTTATCTAATGCTAATTTACGAGTTTCCATTTAAATACTAAAAAGAGGAAATTAAATGCTTTGGAAAATTTTGAATTTAAGAAATTGGTTTTATAAAGATGTTGGTTTAGTTTTGAAAAATCCTTCAACCTTTGTCATCCTATGATCATTGTCTCTCCAACCTTCTAAATGAAGTTTTCTTTTGTATACAGTGTTTTTATTAATACAATTAATTGTTTGCTTTTTAATATTTCCTTTGGTCTGTGTTAAGGTTTCATTGTCGGCAATTAAAATTTAAAATTTATGAATGATTGCTTTTAAGTTTCGTCAAAGTTTATTTTCTACTTCAGTAAAAAGAAAAAGATAACGTCTCCATAACCTAGTTTCTAAAGTAAATATAAAAAACTTTAATCAAATCACGAAGGCAGTATAATCCCAAGTTCTTGGCATATTTATGTTTTCCTTATATTATATTAAAACATATTACTGTGAAGCAGCTGCACGTTCGATCTCGAGGCGCTCATATCTCCCAACTATAGAGAATGGATTGCACTTTGAATTTGTTCGATACACGTATTACTATCGTAAGACTTCTTGGCAAGATTGTATTGGTTGTACTTTATACAATACTCCGAATGCAATTCGCTAATTTATCATCGAATGTTGTTTTCAAAGGTTAAAATAAATACATATAAAATGTTACTTTCACAAAATGAGTTTTAGGTAAAAGGGAAAATAGTTACTACAAATATAAAATTTATCAAGATTTAAATTTCTACAAATTTGAAATATATATTTGGTAGTATATAATTTTAAACCTTTCTGGAAAAAAGTTATGAAATATACTTGTCGTCATTTTTAAACTGTTAAAATTAAACAATTTTAATTTTTGTACTTATCTCAGCAATGGATTAGACTGTAATATTATTATTAAAAAAAAAAAAAAAATTATAATTTACATTAGTTTGGTTTAGGCTAATCTGAGGTCTTGTAGATAATTGTTTGATAACTCAGATATCGTTTAACCTACAAAAACATTTTCGTGTTTCATTGAAAGTAGAAAATATTTTGTTTCTTGTAAATATTTTGTAATGTATTTGTTGTCGAGATATTTGAAATTAAACATTTTATACGTTTGTGATTTAAAATAAAGTGTTGATTACTAGCAAAATGTTTCATTAATAATATGTATATCGAATCTTCACTTGATATATTATTTATTTCAAAATGTAAAATGTAAATTGTTTTGTTATGTGAAAGCTCAAAATAACTGACAGACGGAAAACGAAGCGTTCCTGGACCTATGTATATATTAAATTTTTTTCTCATTTTTATCTCTAAAATCAACTCTCGAAATATTGCCGTACAATTTTGAATCATCGTTTATACAGGATGTCCCGAAAAAGTGAACTGACTATTCATTTTGGATTATATACATCAAAAGTAACAAAAAATATTAAGTAACGTATAGTCGAATTCTTCTCATTACCCCTTTATCCGGTATTTTCTTCTTTTACACAAAAGCATTATAACTACAGAAATATATAAGATATTCAGTTCAGATTTGGTATAAGCAATTTAAATGTTACGTTTTACAAGTGTACAAAACAAAAATAATTGATGTTTTGAATAATTTCCTAAATGATAATTATGCGTTTTAAAGGATGAAGATGTTGAAATAGACGTTCGTGAAGTGATTATAATTGAAGCCTCTAAAATTACTTCAGAACTATTGGCATCAAAATCTAGATTCAAGTATGAAAAAGGGTACGAAGATTTTTGTAAATGGCGTGAGTTTAAGGACATAAAAATTGTAAGTGATATTGTCCTTCTTGTTTATATGTCACAGAAGTCCAAAGTTACAAAAGTTACCCCTTTATGGTCTAAATATTCTGTGGTAAAATGTGTCACTTCCCAAGAACTTTCTTAAACAGAAATCTACTGGTGAAATCCAGTATACCACAATAAAATAATAAATAAGTGTAATAAAAAATAGCGTACATTACTCGCCCGGAAAGTATTTTTTCCGTGCTTGCATGACTTCCTGTCCTCGGCTACGCCTCGTACGGAAATTGTCACGCATGCACGGAAAAATCCCACTTTCCGGCCTCGTAAAATAATTTAATATTTCAGTGCAGCATGCCAAAACCGTTACTTAAAATTACATTGCAGGCCTCCTCCAAATATTATTTAACAGCATTTTATAAGAATAATTTATTTGTTTATATACTCTGTATAGGTCTGGTTCAGCTCTGGAGCCGGGACTACCTGTGGCAACCCCAAATAAACCCTGCCCGAATCGAACCGGCCTGCAGTTGTTTCGCCAATGAGTCACCTACTGGCTATTTTACTAGGATATATTTTTTTTTTTATAAAACATAATATGATTATTTTAATCAGTTATTTGAAACCTACTAAAAAAGTTAAGGAAAATGATACCAAACTCAACTATGGTGTAAACAGATTTAATATCATTTTGGCTATAATACTATTTTTACATTACAAATTACTATTTTACAAAGTTACACGAATTACTTTTAAAAAGTAACTAGGAATAACTCTGTTATAAAGTTATGAATGTCTATTATAAAAAGATATAGCGAAAGGCCAATCAAGTTATTACGAATTATAATTAATTTTTTATTGTTCACACATTTTAAAATTTTATTAATAATTATTTATTTTTATAACAAAATATATTGGTATTGATTATGTAGATATCTCTTTTGTAACCCATCTATTTTAAATTGTTTTGACTGCCATTTAAAATAGTGGTACCAATAGTGAACTTTAGTTTGGAAGTTTTTCACTAATAGATGCTCCCCATATTACTAAATATCTGTTAATGTCCGTTAAAATTAAAATTGTTTGAGTTGTCTAAAAAATAAAATTTCGAGGTTAGAATTGCAATGAACTAACTTTTGGAAACTTTAATAAACAAATGAATGAAAACACAATTTTCCACACACACAAACCCTACTGACAGTGGACTGTGACTACACACAGACTGTCAGTAGGGTTTGTAGGGTTTGTGTGTGTGCAACAGCTGATTAGTCATTGAAAAATGGTCTTGTATTTGTGTTGCACAAATAAAGTGATTTTTGTGTTGAAAATTGTGTTTTCATTCATTTGTTTATTGAGTGTTCTGAAAAATTGTTCTACATCTCAAAAAGTTAGCCAATAATTATTTTTGTATCCACTTGAACAAAATTTATAAAGGATATATTTACGATATAAACGTCTGAAAATGTAGTGACAACGAATAGATCTTAAGGTTGTACCTTCTGTCAAAGCCTAACTTTATTGAGGTTAATTAACACATCACACCTAACTACACGTCATGCATACAACTTTAATCGTCCTCTGTGTAATATCTATCGTACATCTTACATTATAAGCAGTTTCACGGTTTGATCATAAATTAACTTAATTGGTCTGAAGCAATCTCTACCAAGGAGAGTTAAGTGCCAATAAGTGTCTTCCAAGTAAAGACAATCTTAGAATGGTTAGAGTATGTGTAACTTAGTTGAACTTTTAAGTAGAGGATAAAATACAATAAGAGCTGTAAGTTATCTGAGGATTTCAAGTGGAGTACTTACAATTTTATCGTTTATTTTATTGAAGACATATTGTTTAAATACTAAAATGATTTGAATTATAAATTTGTGTTTTTATTTTCTGATGCTTTTAAATTTAGTCTATTACTTATGGCGAAACGTTTGTGAAAAGTAAACTAATTATGAAGTTATTGAAAAGAGTATATTTACATATACGTGTGTAAATACACTCATCAATGTGTCTGTGTCTGGTATTTACATCACATTACTACAACTTTTTCTATCTTAATTTTTGTCCAATTTTAACTAGATTAATTACTTTAAAATTACAATTAGGGTAATTGGATTATCGAAAAATATGGAATTTTATAAGAATAGAAAATATTGTATTTTTAGTCAACATTAAATGATTTTTTTTTTCAATTGTGTAAATGCTAAAAACAATTTAGAAAACAATCCAAACACTTTTAGGCCTATGGATTTACGGCTTTATTAATATCTAAGATAATGAGAAAACTTTTTTTTATTGTACGTTTGATCAGTGACTATGAAATGAGTCATTTCCGGAGATTAGAGTAAATTTTTTTGCAGAGAAATTTAAAATTTTTACTGTACTAACTATTTTGATCTGTTGTTGTGTAGAACCACTTTATTTTTTCTGTGGGGGGGGGGGGGATAAACTTAAAGATACTCACTGGTCTCCTGCATGTATATTGTAGATTTATTGTACCTCTAACACCATTCCAGTGCTTTTGATTAGGTCCATAAACATATCCGGATGCTAGTGTCCATAACTTCTCTATGTTGCAAGGGGTCCACAGATCTTTTGATAAGGTCATCTATTTCAAGTGCGAATCAAAATCTATATATTGCTGTGTTCTGCAGTCCACCGTATGTGTATGGATTCGGAGCTGACCATATCCTGTAATTTCCTGCTGGTACCACCTCTTATACCGCTTGGCAAATGCCTTTCTCAATGAAATGTTAGGTTCCCAAATCAGGCGCTTACTCATGCGCTAACTAGGATATTGGTAATATCGATGAATATTTTTATCAAACTCATGTTTTAATATTATACGTTACAGTTACACCACTGATTCTACACATTGGTTCTCTTTTAGCAGTTCTATTTTAGCTAAACTGTCTGTTCTGTTCGTTTCCCTCTATTCTGAGTGCCCTGAAACTTACCCAAGCTCAGAGGTGATGTGGAAGGCTAGTGTTTGATACTAATCCGATCCAATAGAAGTAAACTTACAATGTTTACGATTCAATGTCAACGATTCATAGAGTAATGTAATGTATCTGTAGAACTAGTGGTATAACAGAATTTTTTGAAGTTTAAAGTCTTTTGGATTTATTACATTTTTGTTGAAAATAGTGAAAACACTGAAGACTTTCAATTTGACGATGGGTCGGTCACTAAATAAGTAAATTGGTTATGGAAATCGCTTTAGGTGTGAGAAACAAACATTAATGAAAATGCACATAATTCGACAGATTTCTTTAAAACCCTAATTATGTATGTATTTTAGAGTCGTGTTTTACGTCTCCCCTTAAAATGTAAATATTGTATTGTAAATAATGTTTGTTATTGTACCTGCATCTTGAAGCGTTTCGTTTAGAAGGCATTTTCAGTGGCTAACATTGTATACTGATCTGCTGTCTATTGTTAAATTTGTATTGTGTCTCAAACTGAGAAATAGAGAGAGAGGAATGTATGATATTATGTAAAGATGACGTTTGTAAAACGAATCAGTATAGATGTATTTTTCCGAAGACGGTATCTATCCGAAACCGGTCAAGGTGTAGTATAATGACGAAGAAAATGAAGACAGACTTTATTGATTTAGATATATTTGAATAATCCTTGCACAAAAAAGAAGTAGTTTTTAATACAATTTTATTTTAATGAAGTTATAGTGATTACATTTTGGAATCACAATTTGGCTGTAACTGTAAATGTAAGTGCCGGATGTAACAATTATATAAATTGGGGAAAAAATGTGAAAAAATAAAATTTGTTAAATAGAACGTCCATATTTTATTTTTATAAAATAAAATGTCAAATGAAACCTAATGTGTACAACATATTGTACGAATGAGTTACGAATTTGTGAGCCTATGTTGCTTTATTGATTGAAGGCAGCATTAAATATGCACCCTTGTTTGAATACAAAGTTCACCATACACGCAGCTTGCGCTTTGTTGAAACTCGCTTTAATCAAATTGTTAGTCTTCGTTGTATTTGTTATTTTGTAACTGTCTCTACTCTTTAAAACATATATTAACGTTACAAATAAGTATTTTGGTTTTATATGTTTTGATTGATTGAAAATATAGTATTGTGGATGTGCGTAGGATGGAAGGGTTGTTGTAAATTAGGTCATTGAGACAACGCCCTTCATGTTACGCACACACACACGATAGGTAGTGAAACCCTCATGTCTGGGTCTAAACATTATTTAAGTTGATTTATTATTCTATCAATTTGTACGATCCTATTAAAAAACATGAACACTCCATGTTCCCGTTTATAAAATTGTTAAAAAAATATTAGACTTTAAAATAAAAAATAAATATAATTATAGTTTATGTAAACAATCTGTTTTGAAATTGGCTCTAATATTTTTATTTTATGATAGAATCTTTAAAAAAAAACGTATTTTTTACGTCTTTGTTTTAAAGGACAAATCCACTTGAAATTAACAACACTTACTTGTTGAAGCTCAATTTTACAAATGAAGAAAACGGCATTATCTACAATACAAATACTTTAACGCTCAAGATGTGTCATCACTTATTGTTCATCCTACATTTTTATATGTACAAAAATTATTTAATATTGAAGTTTTTGTACATGTAACAACTGAAGATGTCTACTTAGTCATTGAAACTTTTTTTTTTAATGTGACAGATTGTGTTTTATTTCTTTTGGTGAACGTTATAAAACAAAAACAGATTTTATTAGTTTACTATGATTTAGGGTAATTAACAACTTTTTTATTTACGCAAAATTCGTTAAATTGAACAGATTGAAATATAAACAATCTTCAAATTATCCGTTTTTAAGGACAGCCCGTTTTACCATTATATATATCGTAATGTTTTTAACAATTGCTGAAATAGGACACAATTACAAGCGACATAAAATTTGATTAAACCGAATAAATTCCGGTTGGGATTTTTTTTAATGGTTTAAACCATATTGAGTAGCAATGTTCAAACATTTAACAGAAATTGAGGACGCCATAAAGGGTACAATTATGAATAAAAATTTACTTATATGTAAATTTGACCAATCCTTCAAAATCCTTCTCACAACTAAGGTCAATGAACATTTCAAAGTCCTAGAAAATCAGAGTCTCGTCTTAATGGTGATGCAATTTTTAGCGTCCGTATTAAAACCAAGGCTCGTTATAGTTTCAGACAGTCTGTCTGTCTGTACTTAACGAGTCTACACAGATAATGCTATGCATTTCGAACTTTGCATTTATAGTATATATAGTGGTAACAAAAAAAAGACCTTGGCGTAGTTAAGGGACAAAAACTATCGAGTTGAAATTATTTTATTGTTTGAAATATTACATGTGGGGTATCAAATAAAACCAAAAGTTATTCTCATTACGTATAATATGTATGATTATTTGATGAAAATATTAGTAAGTTGAAATTTAAAGTCTTAGGTATCATGTCTTGCCCTCTAACTTGAACACACCGTGATATAAAAATTGAAAAACAATAATTGGATTAGAAATTAAATTTCAGTGCGAAATCTATATTATAAATTTTGTGACGATTAATCTTAATTTAACCACACAATAAGAAACGCATAGCGTGTAAGCTTTAAAAGTAGTTTTTGTGAGACGTGAGGCACAAAATTCTTTAGCCATTTAATGATGGATTGCATTCAATAATTTCTCTTTAATAGGGTCCATAGGTAAAATGTCTGTACAATTTAAACTACGGAATAAAAGACTTCATTTTAAAAATAACTTTAGCTATATACATACGTATATTGTAACAGTGAAATCTTGAACCTTTCAGTACAATATTATTTTACAACGTTATTTTATCGATAATTTCTTTAAAAAGTGACACAAGCTTCGTAAATTTGATATTAAAATGATTATATTTTAAAAATGCTTTCCAATACGTACTTGGAAAGTAAACATTAATATTTTAAGTTACACTATTTGTTTATACTAGTTATAAAATCTTGATAAATTCAAAATAACAAATTTAAATACGATTATATTTTTCACCAAAAAAGTAACATTTTACTCGTACAGTAAACACAGTTCTTTCACAACATTTAAACTAAGTGTGACGTCACTACACATACTTTGATCTTTCAGTTCACTTTTCTGTTGATAGTTTAACATTATTATTGTTTGTGTTGATAGAAAATTCTAAGTGTGGTGTTTTATTTCAGGAGGAACAAATCAGTCTAAGAGTGGAATCTGACGTTATACAAAGTAAGCTCGATATTTTTATTATTTTATTGTTTGATGAATTTATATATTTTTAAGGTTAAAATAATATAAAAAAAAATCGATACTATTTAATTATATTACTATTTTGTATGTAGCTAAATATTTAATTACAGCCGTAATATTTATTACCTTAGACCACAATAAACTGCAAGTTTAAAGCAACAATTTCGGTTTACTAGACGAAATATAACCGCGTTATAACTTAAATCACACGATGAAATTTCTTTAGTTTGGTTAGAATTTATGCCCATTTTAGAAATGACACATAATTTATTACTTTTATTAAATAAATAATTCAATCCTTAGTGTAACAACCCATTTTCGCTGTAATTCTATTTTTCTTAATTAACCAAGATTAGCTATTAATCATAGCTCTCCACTTTTTCTCATGGTACTGTGTAAACACCGAAACATTTCAAGCCTCTATCGAGAACATATTGCACACAGGCTAGAGTGCTTTGCTCGTCACATCTTCCCATGCCGATTGACCTACTGAGAGATTCATGGTATTTTATCTCTTGAATTTCAGCGACTCGAATCTCTTTCCGTAGTTGTGAAACCATAAACTATATACAAATAAATTAAAAAATTGTCTTCTAACAACTTTATGTAAATTTTGGTGAAATAACGTAATTGTTGTTGATATATTCTTGTAATAGAAAATGTAGGAATATTTTACAATACGGAGCTCGGATTTGTAGTAAAAGTCGGTCGTACTGAATAAATTTTACCACTAAGACCTGCACCATTGAAATAAATTTATCTCCTCGATACTTGGTAATGGTAAAACAGAAATATAGGAAGATTTGGATCGATAAATGGAGAGATGGAACTACAGATAGATTGCTCTTTATTAATATCCACTCTTTAATAAGTGTTATTGCCACTTTTGTTGCCAGAGCAAGAACAGGACACATTGATACTGAGATTAAAGTGATAATTATTCTTAGCTTTGTCAAGCATGTGGAAAAGATGAGGAGATCATGGAAACGCATCCTTTTCAAATGTAGCTGTATAAATATTGGTCGTGAATGACAAACAACTGACACATAAAGATATTTCGAGCAAAGAAATGTTTGGAGATTAACAGTAATGGCATACGAGAGACAACCAGCCATCGTAACAATGGATCCTGGAATCTCGTCATAAGAAGTAAGAAAAGTTTGCACAAAATAACTCACCAGAATCCTATTAAAATATATTTAAAAATTTTGTTGGGAGAAGCCTATGAAAAACTTTCGATATCCTTAAACCGACGTTATATTTTCGTGAAAAAAGGGAGACGGACAGTTTCAACTCACACAGATTTTGTGTTATAATAATACTTCTCGAGATATTAAAATCATTTTTGTTTTTGAGATTAAATAAGGAACGATGGAAATTAGTATAATTATATGACAACGTGTACACATAATCTTTAGAAAATCTATTAAAAATATCTGAAACGAAATATTTCTTAAATAACCCATGCGTATGTTATCACTCACTTCTTTAATAATAAATGTGACATGAAATTTGTATGAAGATGCATTGACTCCAACAACATACGACTAAGTGCTGAATAATGCACCAGGCAAGGCGTAGGAACGGTTCGTTCCCAGAATACAATAAGAAATAAAGTTAGGCTTGTATGATGGGATCGAGGAAAACCTTTGCATTATCGTTTATGTTATTATAGGTCTGACATTCTGGAATGAAATAAATTGAATATAAAGACAAATGTCTACCTATCTGATAATTTATACATATCTTAATTTGAAAATTACAAATATAATGTAAAATATCTATGATTTCCGCCGAATCATGATACTATATAGCCCGTGAAATCATTTTTATCTAAGATATAGGACTATATTGATTCTACGACAAAAGGTCAAGTAAATATTAAATATTGTACAGTTCTCGACATGTTTTATGAAAAGTTCATTTATTTTCTCAGAAAAAAATGTTAAAAATATTTCTAACTCAGAATGACAATATTGAATAAGATTACGATTTTTTTTGTATAGATTTACCTTCTCCTGCAACAGAATCTGTTGTAACCGATGTTTCACGAACCTTAGATATTAAAAAAAAAAATTCACACAACTAACACAACGCCTCACTTTACTCGCATGAACTCTCAGTGTCTTCTTTACCCAAATTGACACGCTGTTCATTAAACGACTTTTTACAATCATAACAGCTCATCTTAAGTAACTTACTTTTAAAAGATTTAAACATACACAACGGTGACTTATTTTGAGTGAAAATCAAAGAGAAAATATTCTCATAATTGCGAAGAAACTAACTGAATAAAACAGTATGAAAATAGTAATGAACATGTAGATATAAGTATAACGTGAGTCTACGAACAACTCTCTAGATATGAGATAGAAACAGGTTTGTTCTGTTTAACGTCTGAACGAATATAGTCCTTGAGGTGTTGATTTAACTGTATTAATATTAAGAAAGTAAAATTTGGAAAATCTGAGAAACACGCTTATTATATTATAAAATACTTAATTTATTAGACATAAGATTAATATCTTAGTCATACACACTTGGAAAACACTGATGATGATGGGTTGTTAAAAGGTGTCCGTACCTACAAACATTTTATTTACAATTATAAACTGAAATCGTCATAACTCCATCTATATACAGTTATTAATAAACAAAGCTGTCAATTAAGGTTTAATTATGAAATAATTGTAATAAACGTTGTATAATTTTCGATTTGTTTATGGGTATTTGTTTTGTATACCTTATTGAGCTTCTATTGGTTAGTTGTTAATGTTTGAATGTGTAATGTGCTTTAAACAGCAAGTTGGAGATAATTTTATTTGAAATTTAGGATAATCTAGACTCATCATCAGAAGGCATAGATGTCACGATATATAAGTTCCATCTTGAATAACCTTGAACACAAAAAGCACACATACAAAAAGAGGGTCCGGAAAGTTATTCCTCTGGGACAGATTTCCTATAAAAAGCCTTCTCCCATTGTCAAGGGCAGGATAATAGGAAAAGTTTTGCGTTGTAGTGAATACCCTGATATTATTTAGAGTTATCATCAGTTTTTCTTTAAAAGTTCTTTTGTTCGTATAGACAACAATGTAAAAACCACTACATTTAATGTAAAAACATTCGCTAATAAGTTTATGCGACTTTTTTAAATGTGGCTTTCTTTTAAATAATTAGTAGTGTATTCTATTTACAGTTTACAAAGTTTCAAAGATTATTGTTTGGATTCCGAAAAAGAGTTATAACGTACTTGTTTCTACCTAAATAAATCTGTTTTATCACGAGCAATATGATGAAATTAACAATAAAGGAATAACAAAATGAATTAAAAATATTTGATCTATATTTCGTTACGGGATTAGTCGTTAGTCTGATGATGGTAACGTGGAATTACAGTAACGAAATTGTGTTTGTGTTTTTTTATCGTATCTTAGGGTAATGAACATCCACTATTAATATAAATAAAATTAAATACCCGAAGAGTCAATTTGTTCTCATGTATCGTCTCTCAGACAAAATTGGTGATTTAAAAAGTTTTTATTCGTTTTAATTAGTTGTGTAATTCAGAACTCAAATTTTTGAGTTTTTGTTTGAACTTCCGAAAGTTCGCAAATTTGATACTTACTGTAATTGACACAAACAAACACGTAAGAGAACAAATCATGAAGATTGAGATTGAAAACAAAAAATTAACTTGTTTAACTCGGCATATTTACGATCGTATAAACTTTAAATAAAATTTGACACAAACTTTGTTTTTTCTTCCATACATATTATTACGTTACAAGCCCGGTAAATAGGGGTTTTCCGTGGAAGCAAGATAGTTCATGCACGGTGAACCTACCGGGCGAGTTACGTGCGATACTTTTCATTAAACTACACCGAAAAAGGAACATACTTTAAATCATAACATCTTTTTATTTCAAAAAAAATAATTTAAACTCAATACATAACTATAATTTATTTTAAACAATTATCATGCTATTTGAAATTAATATTTATAGTGAAATTTGCGTTATTTTGGATATTTAATCCTTTGCTGAGTAGTGCATTTTGCTTCATGGAGAGATCTGTTTTATATATAGGGCTAGACATTATCTCCCATTGATTCTGTATTTGATGGGCACATAGAAAGATCAGTGGGCTCAATGATTTCTTCGATGCTATCTATGTGTAATTTTTCACTTGTTACTGTATTATTTTTGAATAGTTTTCTAGAAACTTCTACCTTATGTTTCACATAGTCTTCTAAATGATCTTCTTTTGTTGTTGATGGGTCAATAAATCTCCCCCTCCTTCAACCAACATAGGTGGTGATGTTCTTCTAAAATAATGTTTACTCTTCTTGATTTTTTAAGGTTTAGATATTTAGCATCTTACTAGTAATTGCAGATATGGTATGGTTTCCCAAGTTTTGAGCAAAAGATTTCCCATTACGATAATATGCAATGAATAATCTTGTGCGTTCCATATGTTTTGGTCTTAGGCCTATGTACTTACCATATAAATCACATGGTTTAAAACTGTATCCATCATTTGTTATTGTGAATGAGCGTTGGATGTGAGTTTTCCCATCACGTATAAACACCACCAGAAAACTGCCATTATCCTCACATTATCGTTTACATTAAGACGTAGTAGATCATCACTAATATTAAACCTGTTCTCATTAAGGAATTAATTAAAATGTAGCTTCGACTTTTTTGGCATGTAACCAGTACTCTGACGTTTCAGAAAAGAGTTCGTTTTAGAAAAGTTAATAATATTTACATTTTATTTTAGTGAAATACAATTCTTCAACATTGATAATTTACTCCATAAAGAATTAGGTTTCATGTGCTTTACTTTTTCCGATAAATAAACAAGTAGAACTTGATTGTTTGATTTTTCTGTTATTTTTCCATTG
Source organism: Aphrophora alni (assembly GCA_963513935.1). NCBI lineage: Eukaryota > Metazoa > Arthropoda > Insecta > Hemiptera > Aphrophoridae > Aphrophora > Aphrophora alni. The sequence continues at coordinate 91,532,442 of OY740769.1, read as the reverse complement.
ACAAATTTGGTTGTATTCAATTCAATTTCATACCTGTCTTTTGATTTTCTTGGCAGCGAATTCGCAGTTATTTCTTGTGATGGTTTAAAAATATTATCGGGAAAATTAGGCTCATTATATTTAACAATGAAATTCATTATGAATTTTTTTAGATTTCAAAAGATGCATAAACCACGTATGTCTAATCTTATTTTAGACTTTGGAACTAACATCTCATAAATAAGTATATTATTGTTAAAATCAGCTGTTTACTTAGAACTGATATGTTTATTCTTATTTGTAAAATCAGCTGGTGTACAGAAAATTTACGGTATAGTACACAGTAAATGTTCTATGTACTGCACGGAAAAGGAGTACTTTCTTGTAGATGAACAGGTAAAGAAAACAAATGTTTTCGGTGTAGTATAATGAAAAAAAATGTTATGTATTCTAGAAAGAATAAATTTCCGAAGTAAATAGTAATGACAATATACTTGTTGTCTTTCTACCTGTGAACGTGACTACTGGGCAAGCAGATGAGCCAATATTGGTCAAATTTGGTATGTAATGGTTTTTAAAGATTTGGAAGATTTGACATAACTTTTGAAATCATATTCAATAAGGACTTACTAGTCAAAAAGGATAAACATACCATGGATGACGTCACTGAACTTATCTTAAAATTGATCTAAGCGATTTTGACTAAACTTTTAAAGAAATGCAAAAGCTCAATAATTGAAGTTCACAAATTTGAAAAACACGAAACAAAAACTAATCGAGAACTTATTGATGAAATTATTATTTTTTTTAATGCCGAGAGAAAATTTTAATTTGTGTCACTTGTCGATATTATTTGAAATATAAAGTTGAACAACTATAATAAAAATAACAAAACCAAATAACTATTCAATTTTCACCTACTCACCTAATTACTTTCATAAAATACCTAAAATTAATTATGTAATCTAACTCAGGTAGTCATTAAGCCTGAGAAAATTATTTTTTCTCTTTGAGTAATTAAGTGAAACGTGAAAACTATTTTTTGTAGTTACTAACAGAACAATGTCATTCATTGTATAGCTCAGTTCATTCTAATTGAATGACACGCTATTTCAATTCAATTAATTTTAATTGCTTAAAAATTTTCAAAATGTAGAATATTTATTGTGCAGTATTTTGTAAATTAATAAAGGGGGATGTGAGAAGGGGATATTCAATGGAAGCAAACCAATAAATTGTAAGGTTTGCATATTATAATTATGCTAATTGTTTGGTTTATTGTCTGTATAAAAATACAAATTAAGGACAAATATTAATTTATAACTGTTTTAACTTATTTACTTCTAAAAAATTATACAATAAATTGAGTTTTTTCTATAAGTGTCACCGTATGTCAATTTCTTGATTTATTTCAATCAAATATATAATTAAATAATCAATGATTCATTGTTTAGAAAAACTTCTGTTTTTATGGGTAATTTTGTGTGTTACATTCAGATCTAAAATTTCAACATTTTCTCTTTAAAATTTTCAATAAATTATATTAAATTTGGTAAAAAATCGCTATACTAGTGGAGATAAAAATACAAGGTCAATATACAATTTATGAAGATTTGTATTAACAGTCAGAATGTAATAAACCGTATATAATTTAAGTATTTTTGAAGATATGATATCAATTTATTTGTATGTAGTACATGGATCCACAAAAGCTATGGATATTAAGAAATTTTAAAACAAATCATTTTAAATAAAATTTACAAAAATAATAAATAAATTTTATGGTTTCAAAGATGCTGATTTCTAATTTAATATCAGTTTTACGGCAAACTTTTAATGCATGGTATAAAAGATCAAATTTATTAGGATTTAACTATTGCCAATACAATTAAGGTTTTATATAAATTAGGTTATGCAAATAGATCTATAATATATTAAACAAATTACATCTCCTTAAATATAGTGTCATTTAATTATGTATGAAGACCATACTTACAGATAAATATTTAACTTCTTTTGTAAGATTTAAAAATAATAAAATAAACCCTGAACACAATTTCTGGATAATAACTTTTCAACAACAAATAATGCGTTTCAACAACAAATGTGGCAACACTGTTTGTGAAAAGCGATTGAGTTAATAAACGTATTATTTGTGATAGAGGTAGTTCAAGTGTTATTTTAAATTTTATATCAACGGCCTGAACTTGACGTAATTATTAATATTTGTATTACAGGAATAAACAAAATATTTTTATGTAAACATAATCAACAAATATTGACAAAACACCGTGTTTCAGAGGTAGAAAAAAATAATTAAATTTATAAATCGTAAACAAACAACCAAATAAAATGAAAATTAAAGCAGTACATCGTTTGAAATTAATTAGTAAATATTTTGATAGGAATAAATAAATATACCCTGGATATGTCTGTTGTAACTGGCGTACTGGAAAGAAAACTTTTCATTATTACCATATTTTTCATGTCCCTCAAACTAATTAGCACAAATCTACAGTAGATCGTTTTGAAAATTACAATTTTCTATAGGAAAATGTAAGAACTACAAAAACTGCTGTTTGACATTTTTAATACATTTTACAGCTTTTGAGTTATTTAGATTTTTTAAATTTAACCAGCCGCCATTTAGAAACGGGTTGTTCAATTAGATTGGTTATTTTATACAAGATACAGTAGATCTTTATATTTTTAAGTATCATGTGAAGATTCAAATGAATCCGTCAAACCATTCTGGAGATACATTTTTGTGTAAAAACAAAAGCCGGGTATTTGGGAAACTAGTAAATTCCACACATTTGTTTCTAGAAGCCTTTTCTTAGTTTCGATGTGGGAAACCACTTCCTGTAGTTTGGAAACACAATTTTGAAACACCCTGTATTTGTAATCTGTTTAATGTTGAGATATATAATGTGTAATGTAATGGTTATTCACAAAATATTGTTAACCTGAAGATGCAACATCTTCATTGCAACATGTGGGAAACATTTTGGTGTTGCAATGAAGATCAGTGTTTTCGAAACTATAAGGTATATATTTAGGAAATTAGAAGAATTAATGTCAGAAACACGCCATAATTGGTCAATTTAACCCCATTTGTAATTAAATCTTAAGATTATAAATTAAAGAATTTATTAAATAGCTATGTTTGAAAATCTATAAGATTTTTTGCTCATGAAAATAAAGAGTTAGGGAATGTTTGTTTAAATATCTGTAGCTCTGAGTAAGGATTAAAAGGATGCCTGTAGCGTATAATAATGTTCTTCCAATTAACATTGACATTTCGGCATCTCGATTGGATACAGAATGTTTGTGTAATGCGCAGAGATAATTCAGTGGATGGTTATATGGGTCAAAACAAAGAAAAAGCTTCTGTAAATTTATGTCCGGAAATGTTTCTTTTACCAGCTTCCCCCATTTTGTGTTTTTTTACTAATTAATTTTTATCTCTAGAAAGGTTTAACGGATCGAGTTGAAATTTTGAATACTTGTCACCAATCTAAAAAACTAGTTTTACAGAAATAATCATCTTGTTCATATAATCCGTTTCAAAATGGAGGCCATTTAAAAATTACAAATTACAATAACTTGGAACTTTTGTCTTTATTTTGACCCGTATAACCAATCCCTATTTTGTATTTATTTGAGGAGGATTTCTGTTTAAAAAAACGAGAAATATTTATGTGTTTTCACCGTAAAATATGCATAGCAAAAATATGAAATTCGTAAATATAATCGTCTGATTCTGACATTTCCTGATCTATAAAATCCAAAAAATGATTTTTTACATATAGCAGGTAGATTTAACATGTAGATTTTATATGGTTTATCTATGTGAGTGTGTGGACACCAAACCACTGAGTTTAGTGAGTGTGTGGGGAACACCAAACCATTGAGTCTAGTGAGGGTGTAGAGGACAACAAACCACTGAGTTTAGTGAGTGTGTGGGGAACACCAAACCATTGAGTCTAGTGAGGGTGTAGAGGACAACAAACCACTGAGTTTAGTGAGTGTGTGGGGAACACCAAACCATTGAGTCTAGTGAGGGTGTAGAGGACAACAAACCACTGAGTTTAGTGAGTGTGTGGGGAACACCAAACCATTGAGTCTAGTGAGGGTGTAGAGGACAACAAACCATTGAGTTTAGTGAGTGTGTGGGGAACACCAAACCATTGAGTCTAGTGAGGGTGTAGAGGACAACAAACCACTGAGTTTAGTGAGTGTGTGGTTAACACCAAACCATTGAGTCTAGTGAGGGTGTAGAGGACAACAAACCACTGAGTTTAGTGAGTGTGTGGTTAACACCAAACCATTGAGTCTAGTGAGGGTGTAGAGGACAAAAAACCACTGGGTTTAGTGAGTGTGTGGGGAACACCAAACCATTGAGTCTAGTGAGGGTGTAGAGGACAACAAACCACCGAGTTTAGTGAGTGTGTAGGGGACACCAAACCACTGAGTCTAGTTAGTGTGTGGGACACCAAACTATTGAGTATAATGAATGTGTGGGGAACACCAAACCACTGAGTCTAAAACAATTTTTCTGCTAAAAAATAATGCTATATGCATGCAAACTAAGTCCTACTGACTCATGCAGAGAAGTATTTTAAAACAATAATTTAGCCTAGTCACCTCTTCTTGTATTTTTTATTTTAGAAACAAATTTACGGTATTATTTTCTCTGCAAAATTTAACTTAATAAACAAATGTAGCCATGATACAAAGTCAAGGAATTACTTTTACATGGCTTCAGTTTTTTCAAAAAGAGGTGCTAAAAATTCTCTACACTGTCCTGCGAAACTTTTTAACCAAGCACAAGCTGATATAAATGAAAAATCGTTCAAAATTAAATAAGAGGAATTCACAGCAGTATCCAGAGGTCCAGAGGTGTTCTCTTCTGTTTCGGAGTTCCTGGCGCAGTGACCATATTAATATATGATTAATATAGTTTGATATTAATATATTGATAGTATTGCATTGTATGTTTAATTGTTTTATTTAATATTATATTCTTATTAAATATATTTTCAAACACATATGATTATACTTATATTAAATTTAATTTGTTTATTATTTTGTTTATTTAATTTATTTTATTTATACAGTTGTTTTGTTTGTAAATTTTTATAAATTAATAATTGACCAACTTACATATTCATCAAGGGTTGTAAATAAATAAATAATTTACAATTAATTTTTAATATTATTTTCGTTCTGATTTATAGAGCTCGAGATAGTTTTCAAAAACTGAACCGAAAACACTAAACAAATTGCATTTATATGGTCAAAAATTAAAATAAACAGTTTCCGTTCACTACCGGATTTAAAGATTTATTATAGTCTCTATCTTATGGCTGCATTAAAAAAAAAAATAGTTTGTTTACAGATTTTTTCTGACGACAATTATCTGGTACATAATTTCACCATTTAATACGAAATTCCATTTCACTGTTGAAAGAAAGTATTTGCCGATATATTTTATATAATGGGAATTTGTGTTTTTTTTCTTTCAAAATGCTTTGAGTAGTGAATGATGATAACGAAATTATCTTTTTATCTTAGAAAAAAGCAGCAAGAGACCGAATGCTATGTGACTATAGTAGAGTGACATAAACTTTAGAAATGTTTACAAAGCTTGAAAGTATCCTCGCTTCCTGCCCTTGCCAATTGCACGACCAGTGAGAAGGCTTTCCTTAAGTAGAATAGTCCCCGAGGAATACTTTGTCGGAGCTCAACCCTTGTGCGTGCGTGTGTGCTTTTACTCAAGGTCCTGTATGATCCTCAATTTATATTTCTTGATTTTTGTCACTCAGTGTCACTGATCAGATTTTTTTCAAATTTATTTTCATAATATATAAAAGCATTTTAAATTATTCAATTACATTCTATTTTTAAAATTATTACTTAAGGATGGAATATTTGTATTAATATTATTGTTTGTTCGGACATTTGCCACCATTTGTGTATAGGAAGCAACTTGCTTTTTCGGATATACGATTCCACGACTTACATTTTCGGTATATACTTTTCTACGACCTATCTTATCAGTTATACGACTACACAACTTGTATTTTCTGTTATAAAACCTCACGATTTGTCTTTTCGGTTATACTAACACCCAATTTGTCTTCTCGATTATAAAAACCCGCAAATTGCTTTTTCGGTTATACGATTCCACGACTTACATTTTCGGTTATACGATTGCACGGATTTGTTTTTCGATTACATGACCCCAATTCGATTCTAGGATTTAATAAATTTGTATTAAAATATTTCGATACTTGTAATATCGTACGTAAACAGGTTTTCATGTAAATAATAGTTGGATTATGTTAATATAATAAAATTAACCTTACTTAACCTGTCTTTGACAAAAGGACAAGTTAGATGAGTTTTAATTCAATTATAATGATTTCATATGGGTCTAAACTAACCTAAAATATTTGCTATTGAAGCTAACTGGGATTGTAAATCAAGAAGACAAATCTGAGAATAGTAAAACCCAAAAGAAGAGTTATGAGTTACTTTAACAGAAAAGACCCTAAAATCTTACGCCCGATTTTCAGATAAAATTGAATAAATAGTGTAAAAATGTTGAACAAACTTTTCCACTTTCTTATCCCCAAACCAATTAAAAACGAAGCACAATGTCACCAAAAATGTCATTTCGGTAGCTGTCATTTGAAAAATTAAAATAGTATTTCACGCCGTCCTTGAAAAATATTTCTTTCTTTAAATGAGAGCTTATACCTACTTGTTTGGGTTGTGTTATAAACACGTCATCAGTGAATATTAACGGTGGTCAAAGTTCATTTTTGTTTTAAAAAAAATCCAGAATCATATTTTTAACTGCTGTTTTGTAACAATAATCTTTAAAGTTCAGTAAATTTGAATGAAATCTGTGAAGCCGAATTTGAAAAAAAAATATTAACAGCCTTATGGGAATTTTTTTAAAAACTATAATGAAACTATAAAGAGAGATGACGTCCAATACGTTTAGTTTGAGTACTGAGAATGTATACATCAGCAAATTTTTTTTCAAAAATCTTTGAACCGATTTTGATAAAATCGTAATTATGTTGTTTTGTTTCTTAATGGATAATTGAAATTTTAAGTTATTAAAAGAAGATCCGAGATATGACCAAGATATTCTCACTTACCGAATTGGATTAAATTCTGTCCACACTTTGTGACTGTAGAACACAAAGAACAGACAACAAACGGACATTATTTCAAAAACCATTTCTTTTGGATTCAGGAATTCTCAAAACTGATATATCCGCAAACTGGATTTCTATTTTTGTGATCCATCAGTTAAATTTACCAACAGTAGGTACATGTAGTAAATTTAATATAAGGATTCTTCGGTTAGTAGAATTTTTTGAAGTAAGCTAAATAAAATTTTGGACGTCACTATTTTTCGTAAATGTGCCTGTAACGTCATCTTAGAAAAAAGAAATTTACCAATTGTGAAATATTTCACAATTAAGGGTTTAGTTATGAACAGAAATTTTATATTTAAATTGCTAAGGAATTTCAGCACCAGTCACGTATTTATTAACAATAGGGCAAATTTTAATTGTTGAGGTGTCAAATTAGAACAATGTTACCTGCAAATTTGGCGAAAATTATTCTCATTTTCCTTGGAAACAGTTATTTTGAAATCAATTTATCTTTTAAGAAACATACCTTGATGGGTGAACATTTTTCAAAATAAACATAATTTAAATTACAGTAATAAATTTTCAAATACGTTTTAACTTTTGTTTTGTTTGAGGATTTATTGCAGCTGTTTTAATTTTGATTATAACTTACTATTGTTATTTTTTTAAAAGTTAACTTATACAAAGCTTAATCTATTTGTAGGGATTCACGTTATGTTGTGAACGATTGGTTATATTTCGCTGAATTTTGTATCTCGCAAAAGTGAACGACTTAACTGTTCATACTGTATAGCAATTATTTTATTTGTGATTTATTGTTTACAGCTCGCATAAGATAACGGTTTATATGGCTTATTGTTAATGTGTGACAATTATGTGGGAGTTTAGATATTGTAAGATTTACACAGTATAAAACAAAATGGCGGCTGCAAGAAGACCGTGTGAAATTGTTGAACACTTACAGGTTTAAGAGAAATTTGAATGATAGAAATCGAAGGACACTTAATCGTGAAGTAAATCAACAGGTTCAACTTTTTGATACCTACACGAAGCTAAAACCTCGATATTATTGCACGTTCATTTGATATTACCGATTCATATTTTGATGTAGGCGAATGTAGATATTGATATAATAACCACACAAATATATTTATTCAAAACTGTTAAAATTATTAACTGGAAACGACCAGTGTTTCTTAACCATAGGCGACCGATTATCAACTACAGGTAAAAACACGAAGTTGAAAATATTTGAATTACTTCGGGTTCAAAATTTCTATCCTATTATTGCATTCGGTTCTAATTCGAGTGTTTTTTATCCAAAATTGAAATGACTAACTATGTAGAAGCAAGAGGTCGGGAAGTCAATCTATTTCTCATTTTCGATATGTAACAGTTTTAGTATAAGGTGTATTTATCGTATACAGTGAAAACTTGTTATATGTCACTAACTTACATAATGGAGTTCTCGTGTGAACTAAATATTGTGCATGCTTGCCACGTTTCAATTTTGTATGTTTCTCTTCAATTTATGTGAACAGACAGGAAGGTACTGTCGTGAAATCATAAACAGTTTCTTTGAAATCCTAATAAAACGACAAACAGTTTTCTAGTTACACTTTGCAGTAAAATGTACGTTGTAAAAATATAAAATAAATAGTAAATTATAAAATATAAATATCGTTTCTTACTGTCAAACGTATCCTTGTCTTGATTGATGAAACCTGTTTCAAGTTTAATTGCATTTTCGAAAATTTGTATACGAAACAAATAAAAGTTAAATGTTAGACATGGTTTAACTTTGTTGGTTAACAGAACAAATTATTATTTTTTTAAAGTTAGTCAGCTGTTTAAAAAGTAAACTATATTTTATTTATTTATTTTCCTTAATGGTTTTGTGAAAAAAATAACAATTAATATTCATTATATGGTACAAAACTAAATTTATAAAAACATTGCTATTTTTCTGAATGGTTTCATTTTTTGCAACTTTACCTAAATTCTCAAATTTGAAATAGCTTTAGAAATGAGTGCATTGAGAAGTGAGTAAAATTACGTGATTTAATATAACGCTTCTGTTATTTACTTGTTAATAACCTTAAAATATAAAAAGCTAAATAAAATAAAAACAAATGAATTAAAACCAAACTGTACGAGGAAGACTATAGTTATTGATAGCAGGAAAGTCCTCTCATCCTATTCTATCAATAAACAGTATTTTTTTTATTTGATATTTGTCTGTGTTAAAATAGAACGAGATATCAAGAAGATAGCTTATCCCTAAACAAATTGAGCAATTGCAATGAATCAGTTGAAAGTAGAAGAGGGTGTGTAAGACGAGTTTAGAGTAACTTCTCTTTAGGATCCTTATTCAATTGCGAGAATAGGATATCAGATGAAATCCTCAATAGAATAGTAGAATCATTTCTGCCTCACAACCTATTCAAATCAAGACTAGTATCACGTGATATAAAGTTGAAGTTATATAAAATGTTAATAGGACGTATTTGTGTCCTAAGGTTTGCAAGTATGGAGTATGGCTATACATATTATATAAAATCTAAAAATCTAAAGAGACTACATGGTGAACATAATATCTGGAAAACTAACGAAGAAATAGAATTATAATTGAGATAATAAAACATAGTCAGACATTCCAAGTCATTAAGACTTGGATGTGTTTTCTACGTGGAAAAGCACAGAGTATAAATCAATTATGCTTAACTAGATAGGAGGAGGTAAAAGATTTTGCCTTGTTTTTTTAAAGAAAAATCTCTCGGTCATTATCGCTTGATAAAAAAAAGGAAGAAACGAAAACAAAATAAAGACTTCTAGCCCACAAATACTCTAATAGCGTCAAGAAAGGAATAAAACAAAAGATGGTTAAGAAAAATCTAATAGGAAAGATGAAAGAGATGGATCTAACCTAAGACTACATGAAAATATGTGTAGATGCTTCTGAGCATACATAAACTCACTATAGATGAGCTCCTGAGGGTAGGACGTAGATGCGGAGGCTGACCTCGTAAGAGATGGATAGAGGATTTACATATAACGCAGGATAGAAATTGGAGAGAAGAGGCCAACTATAGAGGAACTTGGAATAACCAACTCAGACCGAAGAACTAGTGGAATAATAAAACTTATTTTTAACTATTAAATTTGTATTAACCAGAATGTCAGTTGGATTTTAGTGAAATGTTTATTTTTATTTTCTACATCTTGAAATATCATACAGGTGGAAATTTGAAATACTTTTTTTCAGAAGTCTCTTTTTACCTGTACAGTTTACATAGGTTATGGTGAATCATTTTGTGTTAATTTGCGATCTACAGGTATTGAAATTAATGTTATAATCATCATTAACTCTTGAAAACCATTTCTACAAACTCTTTTTCCATCACGAAAGCCTATCATTTGCGAACCTAAGATTATCATTATATTTTACAAAACATAAAAACTATAGATTTTTCAATAATTTGGTAAAAGAAGCACACATTTCAAAATTAAAGTTGGCTATCCATGTAACCAGAATGGAAGACCTACTTGGGACAAATTAAGTACAGAATGGATTAGTAGGGACAAGCAGAAAAAGGAAGATCAGCTCTCCAGTGGAGGGATGAAATAGGGGAGAAAGTAGGTGACCAATGGAGTATTCAGGAAAGGAACGGAATGCTGTGGTCCACTGTTATGAAAGACTTAAAATAATAATAACAATAAATAAATAAAAAATGGCTTATTACTTATAGTTTGTATTTAATAAACTAATTTTTGTATCAATTGAATATTTTTGAAAAGACATAATTTTTACCGACTCAATTTACCTCCACTTTATAAGCTCTTGTTATTTTAAAATAAAATGTCAATAAATATTTATTGTTATTATCATAACTTGAAATTGCTGTCCGGCAAACGCTAACTTGTTCCAAAATACACATTTCTGAGTGAAATACAATCACACCACATATTATTTACCAGTATTAACATTTTCTAAACAAGCATTATTATCTCAGTCCAAACAATGACACAACAATGGACGTTAAATAAATGAAGTATTGATAAACTCCAGTGCCCGGCAGCTTGGATGTCAAGTTCATTTGAACGTACCCTCCAATCTCTTGTATCCTGTCAACTTATCTGAGTCCCTAAAGAGTACATTTCATATGGTTAAAATAAACATGGAGGGGTTTGATTGGCTCTAGGAATGTTTTATTTATGCAATCTTGCCCCCTTTAGATCTGGTGTGTTGGATCATATTAGTAACATGGAAATTATTAGGATATATTTTACGAATTTGTTAAAATGATTAAATTATTATGGACATTATAAATAATGTAGGAAATAAGAGTTGTTAATAAAGTTTATTTGATACTTACGTTTGCCATTTATCAATTTGAAGTTTAATTATGCTAATCAAACGAACAGGGTTATTGAAAACCGATAACTAATCAAATCTAGAGAGAGAGAGAGAGAGAGAGAGAGAGAGAGAGAGAGAGAGAGAGAGAGAGAGAGAGAGAGAGAGAGAGAGAGAGAGAGAGAGAGAGAGAGAGAGAGAGAGAGAGAGAGAGAGAGACTGCTAATAAATTAGTTTGTTTTAAAAACATGAGGAGACTGAATTTCCTCAGGTATGATAAAGACGTAATAAATAAAGTTGATATAATTCTGTTGAATGTTAAAGAAAATTAAAATTAAAAAATAAAATAAATACATTTAATCAGAATTAAATAGACCATTTTAGGAACCTTTGAACATTATAAATGGATTAAATAACATGCCATGCAATAAATGTTCATTACTTTTTGATAGTTGTGGTGCATACTTAAATATCATAACCAGTTTTACAGGATCTCTCAGGATTTTCTCTTAAAACATATATCACAATAGTAAGAACATAATAAATGAAATCCTTAGTAGTCACTGTAACAGGTCGTGAACTTTAGCCCTTTTGAGATGACGAGCATCGCCGACCCTAGGAAGTAATAGAACAACCTCTGGTTTTCACGCATGGAGAGGCGTTGATAATGCTTTTATCATATATTTTCATTTCATCCAAGTTAATGCGAACATCACGATGTAAATCAGCGTTACGTATACACCAAGGAGCATTAACAATTCATAGTACTTTATACTGAAACTTACATTACTTTTTGTACATCCTCAAAGTTGGATGCCAAGTCGAAACTGATTTTACTATCGGTTTATAAATTAATAGTTTATTTCAGGTTGATAACTCAGATCCGCGTCAAAATTTTCATCCCTCAAAAGTTAAACGTTTGTAATAAGAGTAGTTTAGTGAAACTTCATTTAATCATGTGTTTTTGGCTGTAAACACATGTTTGTCATTAGGTTAGGTGTAGGTTAGGTTTTATGTTAGGTTCGGTTAGGTTAGGTAGTAATAACTTAAAAGTTTCCAAAAATACCATAAAACAAAAAAAAGTTTAATAGCCCTAAACAACAAAACCTTTTCAGTCAGGCAAGGTCTAGTTCCGAACTCAGTTTTTCTATTATTTCAACCATTGTTCGTTATCAATTGATTGTGGATTATTAAATTCTCACGCTGTTGAGTTAACACTGAAAATTTTTGAGCCCGATGGGTACTCGTCTAGTCACGGGAGCACTGTGTCTTCTCTAACTGCTCTAGAGATCTTCTGTTTTTATCCAATCTATAAAAATCGTTCTTAAAAATATAATTTTAAAAGTATAATTATGAAGCTTTTCATTGTGTTTCGTTAAATATTCACAATAACGATATAGATCCAACAAATATATTTACATAAAATTTGTGCCAAATTGTAGCTGTACTAGTTAAATATAAATTAAGAAGTTACTAAATGATAAAATAATTTAGGATATTGTTAATCCTATTTATTGTTCTCGTTTTAAAACATAAACATTTTTTTAGTAATAGAAAGACGCTAGATTTTTATGGAAATTTGTGGTTAATAATTTGTACCTGGAAGTAAATTGGTAATAATTTCACAAAATATGGTTAAAATAGAATTTTACTTAATATATCCTCTGAAATGTCAAGTTTATGCTAAACTAGATAGGTACCCCGAAGATTACATAGAATATAAAATAGTAGGAATTACTACAAGATTACATGTCAAAAGGACTTTTACAGACACTTTTATTTTAGATTTTTACAACTTTTCTAGGAAATCAAATATTGGTCTGGGTAATGAACAGGGAATAAAAACTAGGACCATACGAGTGAAAGTTAAATTATTACCTAAAGTAATAATCTTTCAAAAATTAAAACAACATACAGTTTGTTATGTATTTTAAAATAATATAGTTTTAAATTTTTTACTCACCAATTCAAGCAGTAATGTATAGAGTTAGTCTCTAGATTTGGTATATTTTGAGAATCGAACATGTACTTACCTATAACAATAAACAAAACAATGAATCACACCTTAAATAAGAAACGTTAAATTTACAAATATTGTTGTATTCCTAGTAAATATAATTTCTTTTAAAGTTTGACTATTGTGAAAAGGATCTTACAAATAAATTCATGGAAAATTAAAGACATGACTTAATTATAATTTGCCGGTATTCGAACAGAAATTCTGTGAGCAGTTTTGTATGGGGATGAAAACATAACCTAAAAAGTGAATACAAAAACAAATAAACAGCTTTTTAGTAAGTCATATGATCTATATATGCAGGTTTTTTAGTTGGTAAGTAATATAAAGACGTTGTAAATAAACTGAAACTTCAACTGTCTCTGAAATAAACATTGTGGCTAGAGTTACATTTCAGATAAATATTATTTTATTAAAGTTTATTTCCTCAAATGATAATCTCTTTTATTATTAAAATTATCCGCTTTTATTTGATTAGATACAATACCCCCTTCAGTCTTCATCGTTACCTACTTACTTTTCAAGCACCTCACCTTTTACATCGCTATAGTATACCTCTACAATCATACCAATAGTCGAAGCACACATTAATTATTAGGTATCACGAATGTTCTAATAATAAAATCAAATTGTTTTGTTCTTATTACAATGAATTAAAAATATACATGTCCAATTTATATCTTGAAAATTGTTCATTATAAAAACATAGTCTATGTGAAGCTGAAGGATTATACATCAAATGATGTGTATTTGTGTCCTCTCGATTGCAGATAGCAACTTCGATATTAATATATATTCACATGTCACTAACTCTAAATAACGAGTTATGATGAGCTCATATTAGACGTAAATAAGAACTAAAAAAAAAAAAAACTCATTCAAACGTGGCAATAATGAAATCTTTCAAGCAATTTTTTTCCATATCGTACTGAACGATTAGTTAAACTTACAAACTAACTTTGTATATCATTTCTATCTCAGCTATGATTGTTATAATTAAAAATGAGGCATTGTTCTTCCTTTCCTAGCTTCGTTAATCTCATGTTTGTTGGCGTGTTTTTGATACTCTCTATACTCGCAAAAAAACAACGAGCCCAAGCGTAGGACGATCAGTACTATTAAGTGTTTTGAGAATGGAGTATATCCAAAACGCGCCAACAAACGTGGGATTAACGAAGCTGGGAAAGGAGGAACTATGTACTAATTTTAAATACTTCCATACAAAATTAAAATTATTAACTAAACTAACCATCCTATTAAAGGAATAGTTCATTCTTTTCGTGACAGATTTAACAATATATCTTCTGATAAACAGAGTCTATATCGTATTAGGGATGGTTTAGTTATCAATACATATCCCAACCTAAAGTAAACAAACTATTGATAACAAAAATACTGAATCTAAAGATAATAACAAGTACTTATCGTGCATGACGATCACTTAAGTGGCGGGATTATTGAAAATGTTGGGCGTGTTGCTAGAACATATAAAATAAGTACAGTTTTCAATATTCAAAACACTGTCAGGTCAAAAACAAACCTAAAATGACACCCAGGATGCTAAATCTACATTTATATTATTAAACGTAAACGTGACAGACAATATATGAGCGAAACAAAAAACTTCTAAGTATAAGAATTAATGAATAAAAAAATGGAACATTAAATTAGACCTAAATAAATCTAAAATGGCCGAAAATATTTGGTCTTAATATTACCAAGAAGAAGTAAATTGTATTACACTGGGAATAATAATATAAACGGAAACTAACTGAAGCCTCGTATAATCAGATCAGCTACACCAGTGTAGAAATAAAGTCTTTATGCTTCCGTTAATATAAAATTAATTAAAAATAATCTTTAATTCCATTATTACCATCCGGCTATTTATTTTTGTCAAACCAAGTCGTTACTTACTATCAACCTTTATAGGAAGCCATAACAATTCGACAACCATTTAAAAGACAATAACTCAATCACGAAGAAAATAATAGGTCTAATAATTACTCTCCTACGAACATTTTTAGAACAGAATAATAATAAAATATTCACAAAACATAAACATAGGTAAATTAAGCAATAATTTATTTACCAAATTAACTACCAAAATGAAGTATATAAAAACTACCATACACAATCCCATATTAGAGAATCCAGTAGGCAAGAATTTTTCAAGAAGGATACAAGAGTGCATACAAAACATCTAATAATTTGATTCGCATATTACCAGAAAAAAGATAATAACGACAAACATTTATGTAGAGGAGTTACATTCAGTGATTGTGAGAAATGTACGAACTGTTTGTATAGGAAAAACTGGTAGGAATTTCATAACTAGAGCCAAGGAACAACTACGTCACACATATATTGACAGGTGCACTAAATGATATGCTGATCATTTAATAACGAACAACCACACATACCATAATATAGAGGTAGAAAAAACAAAATGCTAGAATATTTCATCTATTCCAATTTTGATAATAATCCTACAAGGATATTAAATGATAAACAGAACTTTACATCTACCGTATATGCTACAATTACTATGTTAAAGGAACTGGATAAAGGTAAAATAAATTTGTATATTGATGGTTAGTGACACAAATATCAGCAAATTGACAAGGCATTCGCATAGTTACCGGTTTTCTGTTGACTTGTACTAGAAAGAAGTTTAAATATTTTTGTATAATCGTGATACTTTTTAAAGTATTTGGTGCAATGTTTTTATAGCAGTGTTTTAAACCTGATGATGTCATAAATTATGACGAAACAACTTCTTTAGTAAGTATTGACTAGTTTGTTTTATAAATAAATTTATACATAATAATAATAATAAATATATATAAACTAATCATCTTTGTAAGAAGGCTGGAATTTGTCGCTTATTTATCCAGTAAGATTATGACTAGATCACGTACTAAACTTTTGAAAGAAAGGAAAATATGTTCTTCATTCCGACAAACCGTTAGGTCACTATTGCCATATCCACTAACAGACAGTTGTTTGCCTAGTTCTATGTCTATATTGTATCTTGTGGTACTTTCTTATCACGTTTGTAATTAGTCTTATTATTGACTACTCTAAGACACACAAAGGGCTAAGGAGACCTAAGGGTTCCTTTCTTAGGTTGTAGTTTTAGTTTTGGTTTCCAACATAGCTTCAGCATACTAAGCTGGTGTTTATTATTTTTTTAAAAAAAATATTGGTTTATTGCTTGATAATGGGAGTTGATTTATAATCTAGAAACGTTGTGTGCTAGTTTTTATCATTCACAAATGATAGAAAACTTCCATTAAACCATATTAATAATATGGAGTCCGTCATTAATCAAGAATTTTAAAAGTAGAATAATTTTCAATTATCGAAGTTGTTTGTTAAAGCAGGAAACCAGTTTGGGATTTTTTGATACAGATTTAAAAAAAATAAAATAAGCTATTGTGTGACATTATAGGATTTACAGGTAAATTGTTCCCTGAAAAAGTATTTTTTGAAAAATTATACAATAAAAAAATATAAATGAAACTCCTGCTATTTAGTATTTTAACAGATATTTGATGGCCTTCGGTGCTGCTAATTCGATGAGTGTTCCCAGTTAGAAGTTCAACATTAAAAACTCGCCAATTTATCAAAACAATTTCTTTATATATTTATAAATACATGCAAAATATATCTTAATATTAATAATACACTTTAAATTCTAATGAAAATAAATTCAAATTCATATTTATCACAGTTAATTTGTGACATCATACAGGTAACACTTTCATGAAATGGCACAATCTTGAGTGGGAATTGTGAAGAGGTCTCAAGACTGAGAGTTCAGCTCTCAACAGCCTCTCGTATGAGAATTAGCTCAACAAAAGGCACGAACGTCTTTGCTTTTTCATTGTGTGCACTTTCTTATATGTATGTTCGTTTAACATAGGTTTAACACCTCGTATATAATATTATTTCTTTTTCTATTTTCTATGGAATTATTCTAAATTTTAAAAACAAATTAGAGGCACGGTATAATAAATTTAATTTGAAGTCATGAACAATAGATATGTTTATTGACATTGCAATATATTGATCTTTAAAGTTAGATGTTTAATTGTCTCATAGATTTATTACACATTACACAACTTTAAAACAAAATTAACCCCTACGAAATTTATTTAACCCGTTATGTAAAACAAAGGAGGTTTTTCTTGCAGCTTTAATTACGTTTTACCGCTTTAAAATTGTAAAATTCTGGGAGAAAACGGATAATTATTGTTAACAAGTTTTGATAAAATCCTTTTAAAATATTCAGATTAAATGTCATATTATTTTTCTGACAAAAAATTAGAATTTTTAGATTAAATAAATTTGAAATTGATTCAATATTTTTTGGAGCCTATAAAAAACTATTAAGTTGAGATTTAAAAAATTTATTTACCACTTGTACTGAAATGTATTTATTTTGTTTTTAACCTTTCTGTAATAACAATTCAACTGACCAAATTGGATCAATAATGGTTTTCCTTTGTTGTGTAAAGATGGATAAATTTATCGCTCATCACTGCTTTATAAAAAAAAAAAAAAAAAAAAAAAGGACGAAAAGAACATAAAATAAAAAAGACTCCTAGATATCGAATACTCAAATATCATGGTAACAAAAGAACGAGAGTTGGTCATGAGTCCTGAGAGGAATGATGAAGGGGATCTAAACCAAGACCAGATGAAAAGATATAGATCCAGATAGGATGGCTCGGAATTACGACTCCCGTACTCACTATGAGTCCTGAAGAGGTCGGATCAATAAAAAGTTATTCTAAAGTATATCAGAACCAAAAAATAGCTGTAATTACATTTTTTTGGGAAAATATACAATTGTCATGGAATAATAATTGTACTATATAGTGCGTTATCATTTGTATTGAATTAAAACACCTACTTAAATTTGTCTTTAACAAACGGACAATAGAATGGTTATTTCCACCAAAACTTAACAAGTCCAATCAATTTCAGTTTCTTTCCAGAGTTCGAAATTTCCAGTTCGTTGGCTTCTGCCTTAGTATTGATTGGCCTATTATTGTTTGCCTTGTGTTTTCTCTCGCTCTAAAGACAGGCATGAACAACCTTTTATAAATTATTTCCCAGAGTAATAAATGAGAGGTCAACCTTTATCTATAAGATATTAAAGTGTCAAGGCAATCAATCATGTGTTTCTGTCGGTCATTGGTTGGCAGCTTCAAAATTGTTGTTTACTCAGAACGTAATTTAAATAATTTTTCTTACTTAGGTCACATGAGTTATTTAGGCGTAATTATAACGATTCGTTCTAGTTATAAGGAAAACAGCTATTTGAACTCGATCTAATAATGAGTTTGATTGGTCATAGTTTATATCCTTGATCCTTGAAATTATTTATCAGTTTAAGTGTTTTTAATTCTTCTAATTTCTGTCACAGACTGGCACTCACACATACACTCATACAGAAATACAGACGGGTAAATATACAGGACAAAATATAATTTAGAATTTAAAAAGTAGATATCACTTTTGGGTATAGCCAAATGTACCTTAAACCAGGTTTGTATAAGGTATATAACTGTATAACGTATAACAACTGGTAACAATTCAAGATTTGAAATTAATTTAAAAACCGTTTATTAAAAAATTATTGTTATTACAGTGGTGACATTACATTTAAATTAAGCTAGAGGTTACTTGCAGGGAGTCCCAAAAGTTATTGAAATTCCATATCATGATTACATATTGCCTACCCAGCGCCGCGCCTAAATCATTGCAGTTCTATTAATTTTCCCTTCTCGACAAACCCCTCTGTTGTCATCACCAATGCAGGTTGATTATGGAACATAAGACGAGCTGAGATATCATTTGATATTATTTTTATTAAATACTTGTCGTTGTTAAACAAAATTTGAGAAAAAATAAAATCCTACTAATACAGTTTTATTGAATACATGGATTATTAAATTTAAAAAACCGCATTAGAAGGGGAAAAAGATTTATTTCCGTTACGGAAGTTATTAGAGTTAAGCATGGGTTCCCTTATTTTCTTGATTCAACAGGTAACTTATAGATAAGCCAATAAGTAGCTAAATAGTGATAAGCTCCATGGCCGAGTTTTTTTTTGTTTTTTCACTGATTTTAAGAGAAACCTAGAACCACCAAATGTTGTGCTCCTTTTAGCATAAACATGGGGAAAATGTCATAAAAATCGTAATGTTTTTGTTTTGTTTTTACAGCAAACATCACGAAATATTGGGATATCGAAAACGTAATCGTCGTATTAATAGTCGGCATAACAAATTTGATTAAATTTTCAGCTGTAGTCCACTCTACAGATGACAGACTACAGACCTAAGACTATCAATCTAAAAACCACTGGTCTCGGGGATTTCAAAACGGATAAATCCGCATTACCAGCTGAACATTGATTTTTCGATTCATCACGTAACTATTTTAATGCTACGTATATCTAAGAAAATAAAATCGTTGTATATTTAGAGACAAATTAAACTGTACAACGTATTTAAAGCAAGTCTACACGTTTTAAAACATTAATCATTTCATATTGGTATCACAAATTTATCCTTTTCTTCTAGTAAAAATACTTTAACGAAATCATGCATATAGTTCAGAACTCTAACTAAAATTAAATTCCAAACATTTTAATGTAAAAGTTGTCTAACAAAAGTTTTTGCTCTCTGGGAATGTAATTATGACATCGCATTATTCTTCTCAGTCACTCTGGGTCGTACGTTACGTTGCTCTCAGTCGCACCCGCGCTTTTCGTTCGTATTTAATCCCTTACCTTATAAATTGGAATTAGTTTTGCGGAACTTTGCCCCATAGTGAATTCACTGCTATAAAAAGGCTTACTGTTACTAAAGGAAACAGCGAAAAAGTTTTAATCAATTTAATGAATAAACGAGTTCAGCAAGCGTATAACGGAGTCAATAAACTTACTTTGATATTTTAAACTTTGAGATATTGAATTCTATGTAAATAATAATATCTTATAATATTGTTTCATGTTACTGCTTAACATCTTTTATAGTAAATACTTTATATATATAATATTGAGAAACCCTAAAAAAAAATGACGATTTCATCAAAATATACTTCAACTTCTTTTATAAAATTCTACTAAAGTGTAACCACTAAGGGCTCAAATAAAATGTTTAGGTCACCATCTCTAAAAAAAAAACCATGTCGTTAGAAAGCCAATATTCAACCATGGGACTGTTATAAAATACGTAATTTCTTTAAATCACCTCAACCGATATCATTAAAACTTTAGCAAATTGTAAAAATTACTGACACAAACCCTTATGTAAAATTGCAAATAAAAAATATATTGTTTCAGGAATAATTAGCAAAAATAGATAAATGTTATTAAAAGATAGTTTTTGGTACTATCCGTTACACAGGTGTTTGTTAGAAATTTGATAAAACTGAATTATTTTGAACTCAGATGAATAAAAAATTGATACGTAAAGAAAAATCTCAACATATAGTTGTTTTTTTTTCATCATCACATACAGAGTTATTAAATTTTATTTCGATTTAATAAACAGAGAAAAATTGCTAAATTAATTTTTGTTGACATTCATAATATTTAGATCTCTGGTTATTAAAATTACTTTGGTACTAAATCTTGCTAAAATTAATTTTTTATCTTGTTGTTTAAATCCGGAAAACCTCACGGTCGTAATCGCCTTATACAAATAGTAATAAAATAAAGACCCCCTAGTCATTGTTCACTATTAATGCCAGGGTCGGGAGAGAACAAGAGTTGGACAAGACAAGGTAAGAGGGATGAAAGAGAAGGATCTAACCCAAGAGTATATGTTATAAGATGAAGGTAAAGATAGAGGTCCTCGGAATTTCCACGCTCGTACTCATTAGAATTAGGCCCTGAAGGGTTACAAAATTAAAATAACCTCGAAATTGTAATAACTTTAATTTTAGGTATAATTTTGATGAAATTTCTATTGTTGTTGAAACTTCTGAGTTTAAATTTAACATATGTTTTATTTTGTAAATGTCCACATGTTCTGTTCACATACATTAATTTTTCATGTTTTAGTCTGGAAGATTATCATTTAACCAGTAAATCCTAATTAGCTTATAAACTTTCTCTGATACAAATGCGTTCGTTTTAATACATTGACAGGAGATTAGACATGATCCTAACGCGATCGTTATACAGCATCTTATCCTTTTGACAGATACAAGGGAGAGGAGGATCAACTGTAACTATAAGGATTTGACATCCCCAAGGATTACGCATGTATTATGTATACAAGCCTCGAGCAGTGTAGGTTTCATTTCTTGACAAAACTTCAAACAAGAATGTATTGTTATTTCGCCGTTATTACATTTTTGGTGATAACTTTCATCGTTAATATTATTTTTTGAATATATATATTTTAATAAATTTGAAAGCCTCTTAATCTTTACATTTCCACACGCAGAGAAAGTGATGGCTTAAAAATTATTTGATTTGTTAAAAAAATAATCTTTAGTTTGTGAAAATATTCATTTAGAGATACTCTTTATAAAAAACTGTATTTCATAATTTTTTTATCCATTGTCATCTGTAATGTGTTCTACAGCTCAAACGAGTAAACAGATAAGGATAAAATTTAATATGGTGCCATATTTTGGCAATATCCCCAGGCTGTTTTTATTTTATTAAACCATAACTGAAAATTCCAATTTCCTCAGCATTGAATCTGATGATTTTTTTCTCTGTTCTGAAAGAACTTAAACAAATCGTCTTGTCTGGCACCTTCCCAAAAATTCCGATTTGAGACGTAGGCCTATTGCTAAAGAACAAACATCATACTTGGAGCTGCTATCAAAGGGCTAATTTCTCAAAATTATATGTATTGATGTTATGAAAATTTTAATATTAATGATCCCTAAACATTGTTAGAAATTTGAAGGAATGAATACTAAAATAATTAAAGAAAAAATTTTAAAATGAAAAAGAAACAACCACTATGATTTAAATTAAAATTGATTAAATACGTTTTCTCTCATGACAAACTTTAATATAAATAATTATTTTCAAGATAGATGTATATAAACGTATTATATTTAAATTTAAACCTGCGTTTAAGATCCACTTTGACTTATTCAGTAAGTAACCATATTTTGGTGACTTAAATATATATTAAAGCTTTGGAAAATCATACCATAAAACTAATATAGAATCTAAGCAGTTATGACATTAATAAAAACTGAATGAAGAATTAAAATTTGTGTTGTTGATTCGCCACATGGTCACAACAGAGAGGAGGAACGGAGGGGGTGGGACAGAGGGAGAGACAGAAAGTATAAAAGATTACTCAACAACTGTTAGGCACTAAAAAATCTTTGTCTAACCTCATTTCAACTTGGTGTAAACATTTTCTCTTGAGTTGGTGTGTAGCCCTGTTGACTTGCGGTTTTTTCTAATCTTGTTTGTATGTAGTTATAGTTATTTTAGTCGATTAGACAGTTCCAACCTTGGGTTCCGTTTTTAGGCAACTAATATCAGTTTCCTGCATAGTCAAATGCTGCTATGCTTATTATTGGCTCTTTTCATATTTCTCACGTAATAGGATTTTCACTTGATAACAAAAGTTGATTCAGACTCTTGAATCGCCGTGAAGTTTTTAGTCTTCACAAATAATGACAAGTGTCCGACTAACCTATATCAATAGTTACAATTATTTCAAATTGTGTTAAACTTGTCCGATATTGTGATTTAAATTAACTCAATTCCAAAGTTAATCTCACACTTTACCAATGAACAAATTATCAGTTAGTATTGACGTTTACGGTCATGCGCACAATCATAACTCTTGGCAACAGATGAACAAATAATGTTGTCCAACTTTGTAAAACTGACAACTAATATTACGTAATTGGATAAACTTATTCTGAGTTCAAATATTAGTCAAATTAACTTAAAATATTTAATCAAATCATTGGCTAACTATTTATTGCAACTGCGTGTAAAATTGACATAACTCTTTCATCACTTTTCAGACCTTAATATAATTATATAAATTGACGCATTTGTTACTGTAGTATTTCCTTTCATTCCAATAATGTTATTTCCAATTGTTGGATCTATAGATGTGCATGGTGTAATCTTTACGTTCATTCCAATAATGGATTTCGAATGGTTGAATCTATGAATTCACATGGTGTAGTCTTTCCCTTTATTCCAATAATGTTATATCCAATGGTTGGATCTATTGATGTGCATGGTGTAATCTTTCATTTCATTCTATTAATGGTATTTCCAATGGTTGGATCTATGGATATCCCTTGTGTAGTATTTCCTTTCATTCCAATGGTTGGATCTACGTGTGTGCATGGTATAGTCTTTCCATTCATCCCAATGTATAATCCCATACAATTTATAATGGGATTCCAATGGCTGGGTTTAAAGATGTTCATTTGTTCACCCTTGGCTTTAGCATTAAGTTAATAAAATGTCATAAGCAATATGTACGAGTACACTGATTTATTTTTTATAAGAAATACTTTGTTTTGTAAATATCAATTTTCTAGTAACAACCTCACGGTTTATTATTTTTTTATTCCAATTAGTTATTGGAATCTCGTTTAAACTAATTTTGAAATTAAATCTGGTTGTATATGGCGTTTTGTTACTCACAAACGGGTTGGTTCAAATAACCTTAAATTGTTAATTAATTGTATTTGTGTGTCTGTTAATGGACACACGGGATGATCATATATTGGTCAGAATCGTTTGAAAATAGAAGTACCTTCAAGTTTATAATAATTGTATTATTGTCTGTTATTAATATCACTAAAAACATAAATATATTTGTACGTAATGGCTACATAAAATGTAGGGTACTGATTTTAATAATATTAGCTTTGTAAGTGTAATTATGAAAATTTTTTGTCCATTTTATGTTGTTGTTTTAAGACAAAAAAATCTCTCGGTCGTCATTGTCCTTTAAAAAAAGGAATAAAAAACATAAAAATAAAGATTCCCTCATCTAGTCCTCGATATTCTAATAGCGTCAGAGTCGATAAAGAACAAGAGTTGGTCAAGAGATAGTTGATATTAAAGATGAGGAGAGGGATCTAATCTACAAACTTGATGAATAAAGGAGTAAAATCAGCTAACGTACCTCGGGATTGACAAGACTTTACCCATTGTGAGCACCGGAGTAATGAACGTTTGGAAATATACAAAAAACATATTATAGACAAATAATAAATTCTGATTTTATCAAAATGTGGACTAATGAATTTACTCAAACATACTAATGTAAGAATCCAAATAGTTATTGATGGACACCACCCGAAAAGTGTTTGTTTATTACCTTTATAAAAAGTGAAAATCAATCATGTTGCTGTCTTACAAGGTTTCAATATTGGCTTAAAAGATTTACTCAAAATAATGAATAAATGTAAAATTGTGTAACCTAAGCCAAAACGTTAAATTGAACTAAAGTGAAAATTTTAATTCCAAAATTTAATTAAATGAAAAAATGCGCGTCCCAAGATTTTCTATAAATTGCTGTGATCAACCAAGGATTCCTATAAAACAGTAATGGATTAAAAATACATTACAAGTAACCGATCATAAAAAACAGTAAAGGATTAAAAAATCATTACAAGATTAAAAGACATAGTATTTCAGTAGAGGAGATTATCGTATTTTTTATTGACAATAAAATGTTACGGGAGACATTTAGCTGACAATCATTTACAGTGTAACATTTAGTACTTTTTGAGGAGACTAAACGGGTTTTATGTTATTGTTTCACTGCTATAATATGTTGTAATGCTGCTTTCAGACTATTTGTAATTTGTTGATTTTGAAATTTTTATCAGACGGAAACTGTCCTCTAATCATCAGCTCAGTTACCACTACTTGTTATAACATATTTTAAATGGTTACTACTTAAATAGGACAAATATATCTATCAAAGAATGAATTTTAGTTTCTTCCCTCAGATATGCGTAGTGTAGAGTAAGTTAAATGAGGGTTTATAGAACTGAGGTCGAGTTTTTTGCCGAAATATCCGTTTTGACGTCCCATGAGTACTACTACTGTCTGTCTGTCGTTTGTGTCCGAATTTATCAAAATCCGTTTAAAAGTTTAGTAAATTATTAAAATTATTGATTCAATCACGTGTGAAAAATCGCAAGTAAAAATATTATGACTCAGGAATAATTGGGAAAAAAACTTAAACTTAAAGCTCGTCATTAAAAATTCGATTTTAATGAAACACGATTCAAGCTGAGGACTTGTTTATGACTTAAGCAAAGGAAGTTTTTAAATATATAAATATTTGTGTCCATGATAGATTTCCACTTTTTACGAATACCTGACTGAGATTTTTAGTGGCGTTTATTTTTGGTTCGTTTTTGTTTGGTTTTGAGGATGAGTAAGTAAGATAATTTGTGCGTTGTCTTTGTTCTAATGATAAATTTGAGTATAATATGATTTAAAAAAAATAATCTGACCAATCTATTTAGGATGAACTACCAACTTATACTTTACAATAACTTTCGTCCTTAGTTAAGCTAATTTATTTAGATCATAGGGTTTGGTCCTTTTTTAGTCGGCGTACATCATTGCTGCTTCAAGAATCGGTTGAAATGTGTTGATCTGGACATCACCTATGCTCTGAAAAGTCGGCATTATTTTAATATTGGATCTACAAGCGTAACCCCATAGTTGTATTCAGTATGTTCACACAGGTCTGAGTACTTGTTTGTCATTAGTTTATTGTGTATTGATTACTCAGAATTACGATCAAGCAGCTAATACATATTTCTAGATTTTATATTTAATTTCTCTCTCTTCTTCTTGAAGTGTTCTTTCGACATTTATTTCATATCTATATATTATTTTTTTAAAGTTAAATATTCTATTTTATTCCCTCTAAAAATAATACAGATACAAAATATTAACACATTTATTACAGCTATTTTATACAATAGTAATCAGCGAGAGAGAAAACCTATAAAGAAAAAAAAACAAGAACTTGAAAAATCTACAATAGACACAAAGTGCAAGTACAAAATTCACTAATAATTGGAGAAAAGTAAAAATTAATTTTAACAGCTGTCATTAAAGGCTTGATTTCAATCAAATACCATTTACGACCAGAACGCGTTTATGGCATAAGTGAAGCAAGTTTTAAATATATATTCAAAGATATCATTCCTTGTTAATTTCCACTTTTTTATTGACAGCTACTTTGGAAACGAATAGTTTTAGTTGGTTTTATTAAGTTTTGTGGTTTGGACAGTTTATGTAGTTATAAGTTCATTACTTATTGTTGTAAATGTTGTATTGATTTTTTTTTTTGGCAGATTGTTAAACTACACAAACAAGATATCATTATTATGCCAAATATAGGCTATACCTGTAATTTAATTGTAAAAAAATTTATGGTGATAACCACTTTATCTTTGAGCATGGGAATATATATATATATATATATATATATATATATATATATATATATATATATAAAGATTCATTGAAAAATAAAAATAAATCAACATTCAGACGTACGTACATTATGAAAAGTACTTTTTGATATAAAAGTTTATTAAGTTTTTTCCAAAATAAAAGTCAAATATGTCTTTTTTTAATAAACCTATTGAATTCGGTAGATTGAAATCGAAGTGTAAAAAATGTTATATCTCTAAAACTATGAAACCCACCATCAAGAGTTTTGGCATCAGATTTATTTTACCTATTTTCGATGATGACATTATTTTTAAATCTCTCTCAAACAAATTCTTATAAAGAAATGTAATTAATTACAAAAATAAATACATGTTAATGAAACTGTGTTCTTAATAACGATAGTTAGGTTTACTTATATTAATTAAGAAACTTACTCCAGTCCAATTTGCGTCATAACTAATTACTCTAGAAGTGAGTTTTGTGCTTTTTATAACATTTAATTTATAAATAAGTTAAAAAATTTTATAAACTTACGTTCACAATCGTTTTGCTTTTATACAAGAGTGTAATTTTTATTTATATATACTAAAATTATAACAACAACAGAAATGAAAGGTCGGCGCAGTCTAGAGTTTTAAAAAGTCAACACATCATACCGCGAAGACAAACAGACAAGAGATGTCTTTCGTTGTAAAAATAACAACGGAGAGAATATACAATCAGAACTGGCTGACTTTAGGAAGAAATAAATACGGTGTTTAGATTTGTTTACACATTATGTATAAAGAAAGGTTTGCATTCTTATTTAGTTTATTATTACACTCATGTTACGTATATGATTTTAGACCTAGATACTTTTTTTAATGAAAACTGTAACGATTTTCATACGAATTAACTTTTGTAGGCTGCATATGTTGCGCCATTAGTCATAATCAGGCTGATATTGAAATAAAACCTATATAGAATAAATTGATGATAAGTTGAAAGGGCGGTAAGTAAGAGAATTTAAATGATTGAAAACATTTATTTAATGAGATAAGGAAAATACCTGTTATTATTATTATTATTATTTTTAGAGGCTAAAATCCTCTTGGTTATTATTAACTAATAAAAATAAAGGAAAATAGAAGATGAAATAAAGATCAATAACTTTTTTATATCTAGAGGGTTGAAAGAGAACAAGAGTCGGTCAAGATTGATCGCGTAGGAGAAATGAAAGAGAAGAATATATCAAAAGTTTATATGAAACTATCAGTAGAACCAGCTGGGTACCTCGGGATTGCCAAGTCGTACTCATAAGTAAACCAGAGAAAAATGCGAATCTATATTTTGAAAGATGTTTTTAAATAATAATTAAACTAATTTAAATGTGACAAATTTATATTTATATATTGGTCCATTATTAAATGAGAATAATCTATATTTGCTTAGAAAAAAATCGAAAAATTCTAATGAACAAATGATTTTAAAATGCTTCATTTTCATCTTTAATCCATTACAAAGTTTATGTCAATATCTCAAAAAATGTTAACGTTACGCCGAATTAACAAAACGAATTTTTTATCGTTGCACGGTAATAATATGGTGTTATTATTACTATAAAACTTAAAGCATGAAATATACTAATTGCCGGTTGAAGTTATTGAATAATGAAGGATTGTTTGTGTTCAATTTATTATCACAGCTGAGGCATGTAGTTCCTGTAGACTAAATTGGATACTCTTATTTTAGGTTGTTTCACTCGACAACGAAAGCTGATCTTTATTCTCGAAAAGTCGTGTAATTGTTTGAATATACACAAATGATGGTAAATTCGAATAAATAATACTAATTCAGAGTAATTTATTGTTTATAATTTATATTATGAACCATTAAAGTGTGTTTATTTAAAAAATACAAAATACATTCTTCAAAATACAAAAAACAAGGACAATTTTTTAACCTGTTCGTACAATCAAAAACCGACCCTAAATCATTTATTGCATGTACCTTTAAACAACATAATAAAAATCAACCTCAAAAATTGGAATATTTTAGAAATTGTCAAATAGTTTTTAGTTTAGTTTGTGCCGTTATTTTTAGAGTAAAAAGGCACACTATGTATTTATTAGTTTTTACACCTCCTCTGACATCTACAAAATTTTCAAATATATGTGTAGTTAGTATTTTTGGGTCTGTATTGAATTGAATGATAAAAACATCTGAGAAAAAATTAGGGAATCAGACTGATTTAAAACTTACTGATTATTGAATTTATTGTATCTACAAATAATTAAATGTTTTTTTTTGTATTAATATCTTTTCAAAACGTGTTAATACAAAATATTTCATTTTAGAAAATGTTTTATCTTTCCTCATATAAAATACTTTCTTTAGATACTACAACATTCTCTATTGTTATACAAGTACATTGTGTTTACAGTTGCATTATTATCTTCTCCAGACAAATTGTGTTAATCTAACTGAATATTACTGTCGTAAGCATGACGTCACACAATAGTGTGTTGACGGTAGAGCAGACTGTCGCAAAGTCGTTATCGTAACAGTAAAGTCAGTTTAAGTTTTATTGCTGGTAGTTACATTTTCTTTTATTACAAACGTAAAACCTAAAAATAATAATAAAACAATACAGCGACCAAATTAGTTATCTTTAAAATAGATTATCCAAAGCTATGTCTTTAGAGGTGAAGCAACGAATCACAAAAGTCAATTATAAATATTTATCGAATTATTGGGTTGTGTTCGGTTATAGATTAAATCAAGTTTACATACATAAGTGGCGCAACGACCCTTCAGTAAGTTTGGTCTTCCCCTAACCTACACCGCGAGTAAATTCTGTTCAGTATAGCAACGATTACAAGAAAATTTCTTGTGTTCAAAATCATCCATGTCATTGGTCTGTTGACTCTCCTCTTTGCATTAAGCACATCCTTTAGTACATTCGGGAAATATGGTCAGCCCACGTATTTGGTCACTTATAAATCTCTATACAGATCATGAAGTTACTTATTTCTTCGCTTTTTACAGATATTTTCTTTTTATAAAATAGTACGTTCATGTAAGCATGAGCTCGATTCCATCAGCCTTGGTAGCTAACTTGGGTTTATCTACATACGTCAGTAGGTGGAGTGACGTGTTTGTACAGGTATAGCTTAGTCCTATATTTATATATGACATTACTTCTAGATCGGTGTAATAATCCAAATTTATATCTGCTTATATAACATGGTGCCTGCTTATTTCCGACGGTTTCCAAGTAGAAAGGGTTGACCGATATTATATTCGACGATTTTATTCCGTCATAAATTTGGCAACGTTGCACATTCCAAACATAGTAAAAGCATGACTCATATCTATTATAACAAATGCAACAGCTTGTCACTATAACCCGAAAAAACACAATGAGTAAACCTATGTCTATGTCATCTATAGTACAATTGAAGAATCTTTCAGATTTTAAAACATTGAGTTATGCGTTGTGCTCGTGTCAAGTTAGGTTAGGTTAGGTCAGATATATAATAAACTGGACTTCGTGTTGATCTAATATTATGGAGACCTAAGACTGTCGGAAATGATATAGGTCAACTCCTTCTACATGAAAATCGTCGAAAATAATACCATTTTAGGATTGAGTTGTATTATATACTGACCTTCAAACAATCACTTATTTTCAGATACGTCTGACTGCAGTTTCGACATCACACTGTCACAAAACCACATAACATTTCACGTACAAAATTATAAAATAAGAGTTCACCTTTAAGTCAGCCTGACAGTGGACGTATGAGTGATACCGTAATTATACATTTCAACGGCCTAGAAATGGTGATTATTTTATACTTTGTACATGAAATGTTATATGGTTTTTTTTAAGTGTAATGTGATTTAACTGTGTAAAAAAAAAAAATAAATAATTCTTGTCTTCGACAATGACAGTGTGATGTCGAACTTCAGTCGACGTATCTGTAAATAAGTGATTGTTTGAAGGTTAGTATATAATATAAATATTAATAATTTAACAATCCAGGAAGTAGGAACCAATAAAAACATGAACAAAATTGTAGTATTCTTTTCATTGATTCTTTTCATAAAACAAATCTAATAATTTCTTACCACAAGAAATGTTTTGTTTTTGTTTTAAAAATAAATGTATCTACCTAAATTTGAATTGATCTATTTATTTGAAATTAATTAGTGAAAAATAGTATAAATTTATACTTTTCAATTAAAAAGTACAACATTAATGTATATTATTGTTCCTATATATTTATTTATTTAACGTTATATTCTAAATAAAGTAACAAAAGATTTTACAGAAATCGTTTGTAATGATTTAATTTTACCCCATTTACCACATTGGAAAAATATAACAAGAATTTCTATTTTAATTTTGCATAACACCCAAACTTTCTTAAAATGTAACTAAAAGATTGTTGTACAATGGATGTGCGGAACTTCACATATTTATTTTTCAGTAGGTTACGTCAAGCATAAGAAGGTCGGATATTATAACGTTCTGAAAACTTTTGATCTAGTAAAGATAGAAACAGAATTACAACAGCCCTTCCAATTAATTTTTAACATCATACTACTTCAAACTCTCTCCAAAGTACAGCTTTGTATATTTTTTAAATACATCTCGGCCTTTAGAGTTTGTTGGTATGTGAAACGAAGTAATTAAATTGTCAAAGTCGCTTAGCTTTCTTGAATTTTCAAATTTACGTAATGTTTTACAGTTGATGTCAAATTAAATCTTAGCACAATTAAAAATACATTATAGAACAATTTAATTGAAATCAAAGTGCTGGAGTTGTTTTCCAGCTTTTGGTGTACAATTATTGTACAAAGTACGGCGACATTTCAATTGATCCAGTTTTTAAATATTTCTAAAGACGAAAAATAAGAATAAAAAATCATAAAAAGTCCTTATGAAATAAAAACATCTCATAACAATACCCCCCCCCCGAAGTGTTCTCGCATGTTTTTTAGAGATATCTAGTAGCCTACCGAAGGAGAACAAAAATGTACAGTGTTGATATATCAACGTAATTTAAATAAGGGAGTTACGCTTGGTAGCGAATTCTGGTTGAGAAGGCTAAAATTACGTTAACGGAAACTCGATATGCTGACCGCACATTATACCCCATTGAAAATAATTATTCTATGCATATAAATATAAATTTCAATGTTAATTATATTTTTGTTATAAACCTACAAAAAAAAACTTATTCAGTGTTAAGCTGTTTTGGAGTCTTTTATGAAGGAAATTAGAAAAAGGATAGTATTAACAACAAGTTGTATTTTTGTTAAATCTAATTCTAACACCAGAATGTCGCAATGCACAGTCATTCGTTTAAACTGTATCTCAGTAATCAAGTTGCTTACCTCTGCAATGCATCCAATTGTTCTCTCCAAAGCCTTTGTTGTACAAGTATACTTTCGTTGCATTTCTAACTGAGTTGCTCCTTTCATTTGTGTAATTATAACGACAGTAAGTGGCTCAATTTATCAACACCTTTCTTTTTATATTCTTTCTTCTTACGTCATGAGTGCATGAAATATTGCAACCAATGAAGACAAAAACATCAGACTTGATGTCGTGACAAATTATGACATGAATAGTACATTAAGTTTGGTGTTTGTCTGCCGTGTAATTTATGTTAGGTTAATTGTAGTGGAAATCCTTTGTTTCGTCCCGACTTATTGTTTATTTACGGAAGTTGACGTAGGGTTAATGGGTAGTGAGAAGGGAGTCAACTGAAAAGGTCGATGTTTTATTTATTGTGAAATTTTACCTTGAAGGCTTTATTTTATATACTTCCAATATTTGGGTACAATAGTTTACACAGATTTGAAGAGGAAATTCATTTTGGAAATCAGTGTAAATATGGTGTCCACCGTTCTGGGTAGATCTAGATGAATTGTTCACTGATCATTTTTTTCAAAATACTATTGTAAACAGTTTCTATCGTATTTATCCAATTTAAATGTAAAAAACTTCTGCATAGGATTGGACAGCTTGTCAGAAGAGTATATAGCACAAAAACATTCACAGACTTTTTTATTCACCAAAACTAATTGTCACCAAAAATTTCATTTACGTAGTTATCAATCAAAAAGTGAAAATGAACCATTGACACCATCATTGGATAAAAAAAAAAAAAAACGCAATAAGGGGCTAAAGTGCTTCACTTAGCCTATGCCAGAAACACGTCTGGGGGAAACACGTATAAGAGGAATCTTGGCTTTTGGTAACGGCGATCGAGGTTCATTTTTTGATTTTTTTTTAAATAATATTTTCCAAACCGTAATGTGTTTCCTGAATACTTGTGATTTTGTACAGATTTTACTGAAGTTTGAACGAAATCAAAACAGTTGATTTTGAAAATTACCTCAATGACCGATATTTTGTTTTTTTACCTATAAATCACGAACTGGCATTCAAGTATTTGATCGAAACCGTTTTGTATTTATATCTTTTGACAGCTAGCTCTAAATTTTGAATTATCAAAAAAGGAAGTAAATTGGTCCATGCGTTTAGGCTGCATATCACTGGCTGCAAAACCACTTTTTTCGACTCAGGGGATCTTAAAATTAATATATCTCCAACAAAACTGCACATGGATTTTTTATCCTATCATATCACTTTCTCTATATTGTCTATATATGAGGGAGTAAAACTAATTATTAATTTTCAATTGATTTTTACAAATTTTCTGATCTAGCGGAAAATTTACTAAATTTGGTGCACATGTTTTCTTGTTGTTTAAAGGCGAAAAACCTCTCGTTTATCATCGCCTTATAAAAAAAAAGAAGAAGAGAATAAAATATAAACCCCTACCCCTAGAATACTCTAAAAGCGTCAGAGTCGGAAGACAACAACTGTTGGTCAAGAGAGATATAAGAGGATAAGTGAAAGAGAGAGATCTAACCTAAGACTACATGATAAATGGAGGAGATCCATCTCAGCTCCCTCACTACAACCATATCATATTGAGTCCCTGAGGGTAAATTTAGTATAGATAATTACATTGGCTAAACCATTGTTTAAATATAGGAAGTTATTTTTTTTACTGATTTTAATCCATTCAAAATAGTAGTTCTCTGATTTCTAAGAATAAAAAGATGACCAGATTATCACTACATAAACTTTATACGTTTTAAAATTATTGTGAATTAAGGAAAATACATTTGTCTACAGTTGTTGACAAAGTGGCATTTTGTTCATTTAAATTAGTTTGCAAAACAGCTGATTTCTTAACAGTTTCACTTTGCCCACTACTTTGCACACTCCGAATGGCAACCGAACAAAACGAAATTTAGGTTACGTTTATTTGAATTGATTTATAATATACAGGAAATGTCCCGTATGAAGGTTAGATTAATTCTTTCATGTAAAATAACATAAATAAACAACAAAACAACGTTTTAAAATTGAAAAAGGAGGTAATTATTCATGAAGATGATTGACAGTGTATGTACACGGAGATTATTTTTCGTTTGCCGAGTTTTGAAGTTGGCTATCCCGTTTCCTCAACAATACACCTAGGCCTAAGTTATTTGTAATATTCATAAATAACCTCAGTTTTGACGTGAGAACTTCTACTCATTGGAGCACATATTTTATTTGTAGGTATGGTATTATTTGTCACAAAATAACAACTGTAGACAAAGTATAATGTGCAATTCGTGAGCAAAGTGTCTTTTTTAAACTCGATAAAATTGACGCACTCGGCAAGCCTCGTGCGTCAACATTTTTCTCTCGTTTACAAAAGTGCCACTTTGCCCACTAGTTGCACAAATAACTATTAATTGAAGAGAAATTCAAAAGTAACAGTTTTGATGTTTCCCAGCGTGTACTCATAAGCTGTTGTTAACACATTAATATATGGTAATGTTTAGAATTTTTTGATTTCTTATCATTTATATTTCTAATTTATCTAATTCTTGTTTTCTGGTTTCATGATTGGGCATACTACTGTTGGGTTTCTTGTATTAAATCCCGTTTGGGGTTCACTGAATCATGTTGTACAACCAATTATCCGCCATATGAGTAACATCATTAGTCAAAACCTAACCCCACCTGAACGTATAAAGTCATTTTGTTTTGTAGTTTGATATTTATTGAAATTTTGATATTATTTCATTTAACTTAATTTATTTAAAAAAAATAATTTCGAGTCATATGTTTCTTTAATTTCACATATGTTTCCCTTCATAAATACAGGGCCAACAAAGATTAGTATTTTTCATTAAAAAAACATTTAATACTACTAATTTTTTTCAGTTAAATTATTTCCGAGATTGATTAAATCAGCAGTTTAATTAAAAAAACTAACGAAATGAAATAGTAAGGCGTCATTTTTGTTGTTTATAAAGTATTATAAATTATTAACAAATTCAGTACTTTCCCATAAATTTTTGAATGTTAAACACATTTATTTTTATATTATGTTTCTTTTGTATCATCCAAATCAACTATAGTCATTATTTTTCGTGTTGAAGATAAACTATTTTTTAAAGTATGAGAAAAATGAGAACAACAACTTAGTGTTTTTCTTAATTCTAGAAAAAGTGAGGACAAAACGTCATGTTTACACGAATAAATATTACAAAATTGTTTTTTAATCTTATAAGATTAATTATAATCATTTAAATAAATAAACTTCCAATTTCAAATTCAGCTCCTAGAAAAACAAAACGAAATGCAAAAGGGCTTCAACTGATATATTTTTTAAAACTACTCCTGTTATTCAATCTATAGTATAGTAAATAAAAGTATAAAACCAATTAATCATAAATTCTTACAGATGTTTTTAACATTGAGGGTTGCCAATCAATCAAAAATTGTATCTCTTGTAGGAACAGCAATGCAATACTTTATTCCTACAAAAATGTGTTATAAGCTGATACTACAACGGCTAGTAATACCATTATTATTTTGGTATTTATTTAGGAACTTTATTTACAAATAAGTGACCGAAGTAGGTCACAAAGTAATTGTACACTTTTATAGACCATTTACTCACTATATAAGTGGAGCGATATCGAAATCCGTTGAATACTTTGCGAGAAAAAATTTTTTTAGAGGTTCAAATCAGAAAATAGTTCACTGTTATTGTAGGAATTAAGTTTAAGCTATTAAGGAACGTTGCACGACGGTAAGTTGAAAAAATATTTAAAAAAAAAACTGTTTTATAAAATTAAAAATAGGCAGCCATTTTATGGTAAACGAACCTGAACCTACATATCAAATATAAGCAATATTAAACTAAAGTTGTAAACTCTAGAGTAAAATATTTTGACAAATTTCTCAAATGTATCAAAATACTGTATAGTTTCGGTTGACATTTAATGGCCGGAGGTTTCGGGGTTTCTATTAGGGGGATAACAACAAATAGGAATTTCTATTTTACAAATATGAAGCCGATAACTATCAGCTGTCGTTCACAGATGTTCACAAGTTATCAAAACCTAAACTCTCTCATTAACGTGTTCACTCTTTTCGTGAATTTGAAAATAACTTCGACGGATGCTTCAACAGTTGAAATTAGTTTTTGTAGAAACGCTCGAAATTATTTCACTTCATAAGTTTTCAAGCTTGGATAAAATTTATCATCAATAAATTGTGGGAAAAAATGTGATTTGCTGGAGTGAATTTAGGTGATATCATTAGAGCCTCATTAACAGCGATACTTGGTGACACGTGTCTCGGTAGAGTTCCTGCTATTGAGTTCCCTTACATATTCATACAACCCACTTTAGTTAATAAAATAAAATCAGATGTAAAATGACAATATGTAACGGTACGGTTTAGTGGCCATTAATAAAGAAAACTTGTGATATTTTATGGTTTCTCAGACTGTACACATCACTGGTTAACGTGAAATAAATATGTATATTGTAAAGTGCGCCAACTGTCAGATAAATTGTGTGTCAAGAGTTTATGGAAATGAAACTAAAATATTTATTGTACAATGAAATTTTACAAAATAAATTACAATTTCTTTCTATGCATAACATTATAGTAGCCTTTAAAATTAAAAATCTTTTTTTAAAACAATGACTCTCGTTAGATGTAAGCCTATAGGAATTTCAGACCAAGTCTGTGTTAGATCTTCGTACAAAAACTTAATTATCAGTAACCAGATTCACAAAACTGTAAAAACATACAACAGGGGGAATTATATCTGTCCTAATTTATACAATTCCCTAGCTGTACAGCATAAAAATTGCATTTAATCATACGTTTCATTTATATGAATTGTGATTCTTTTTTACCACGGATGCTCGGTCCATGAATGAGGATCATTTTGTTCTTGTTTGAGCTTTAAACCAAATTTTGGTTTAAACCTTACAAAATGCCGGTTTCTTAGTTATTGGTGAAAAATAGATAATGAATACGGGTCGTCAAAATTAATAGTGCTAAATCGAGGGGAACGATTTTATTCAACTTTTGGTCAAATGTGAATATTTATAACCTAAATCAAACACCAATTATCAAGTTAAATAATATAATATATATATCATTTTCAATAAATCTTCTGGGAGATGACGAAGGATAATATTTTGGTTGATCCGTTAGAAGCGTCCATTAATATACGTAATATATATTTCTTAGTTTTCGATTTAAATGTTCTTCTTCCATTTTTTTCCCTAACTTGTGTGAGAAAATTATGTGAAATTAAACGTTTGAACGCCGTTTATTTGTTAGACGATAGTATTTATCCATTCTTAAAAAAAAAAGTTTACAATTTTAGTATATTTCCTGTAGAACATCTATGAAGCAATGTCTCATACTATATAACAAATATGTAAATAATAACAAAACACCAATTTATACTCTACAGACAAAGAAATGAAATGAAAACATTCCATTTGGACGTAACGTGCATTACAGAATACAAAAACATACAGGAATCAACATTTAAAATAAAGTAGCAGCTCATTTTGTTCATTACTTTTGTTGGACGTTCAGTTAGTAACTCATAAAAATCTAGTCCTACTTTTTATCATAACGAACAAATTTTAACAGCGTGCGGAAATTGTTTGGAATAACGTCAAATTAACATTCAACTGTACAGTATAGTTACTACATCAATGTTTGTTTCTAAATTTACAAATAAATTTAGTGTTTTTATTACAGAAAAAGAACAATACTGTACGTTAACAATGGAAATGTTTGTTGAGATTTTACAGAGAAAAAAAACAGTTAAATATTTGCAAAGAAGCAATAAGTTCTCAAAATATCTCGTTGTATTTTAAATTTCTAACAACCTATTAAAATAATTTAAATAATCATAATTTTTTGTTTCTTTTCGTAAAACCTGACACTGAATGCCTTAATGTTTAAAAAGAGCATAAATTTGACTACTTCCATAACAATCAGTAAATAAAAATGTTTTAAATTGTACACCCTATCCTGTTTTTGTCCTCACCTTTCAAACGATTTTGACCTAAATTTAATCGCTCCTAAATCAACGTTACTTTATGTTGCTTAGTCAAATTATGGATAATACTATTGTTTTCCTGGAAGCTAAGTCAATTTAGACCAGGAATGTAATTCTTTCAAACACCCTAAAACAACAATCTCTCAAAAATACATTGATGAGAGAAAAGAGAAACCCACACTATCTGCAATGACAGGTGTGCAAACTTTAAAACGCTGAGGGTAAAGAGGATTATCACTTTCTGTAGAATCAGTCGCAGCCCTGACTTATGATTGGTTTTACCTGTAGGATGAGCAATGAAAGGTGAAAAGGCTATTGCGTTCATTGCAACCATCGGATGATTTGAAACGGTTTAGATAAAGATATAGATGTATGGAAAGTCTGATCACATTGGTGGCAGGCTAAAGGAAAGAACGGATGTTTTAAAAAATTCTTACAAAAAAGACCTTCTGTATACATCCAGAATTTTTCGCTTAACGTTAGTACTTTATATCGGAAACGTTGGAGTAGGTATTTTAAAAGAAAACATGAAACAGCATCAATCAGGTTCGAACCTGCGTAACTATTGACGAACTGTGACAAGATCTCCCAACTTACCTACTTTGCTCCCAAATATTGACAACATACTTTTGTAATGAAGAGGCAAAAGTTAACAACTACATATCATCCTTTGACATTTCAAGTTATTTTGATATGCCTTGAAATATTTCATAACAAGATTATCTTCCATCTCCATTCCTCAACTTTTTCCGATTTTATAAAATTTTAATCCATTCCGGAGAGATTTAATCGAACTGAGTTGAGTCAATCGAACACTAAATTCTCGTGATATTTTAGGTTAATCAAGATTGTATCTGCATAGATCTCGAATTGAACTTCAATACGAATTTCCATCAGTTCACGTGTTTCAACGTTACATATGGATGATAATAATGTCAGCCAAATATAAATTCCGAGAATTAGCTACATTGTATTTTTTACATTGACAAACTCAATGGCATTTGTTTTATCTGAACAAAAAACCAAAAATAAATCTTATTTCTATTAGTTATCGATGATGTGGTAAAGTTTTATACTGAGGTGACTAACGTTACATTGTTTATTCAAAATCCAATCATTGCAAGTCACACAACAGACCGTAAAGTTCAGACTTTATTTGATTGTACTGTGTAAATAATTTGCTTTGTTTGTCATAAATAATAGACGGGCTGAAATAACAAATATACTCCATTGTAATGTTTGAGCAGTTCACTGAACAATACAAAGACTTTTATTGACTGTTACCATTTTAAAGTTTAGGTAAAACCATTAAATCTTTCTTCCACAAGAATGTAATATATTTCTACAAAACATTATTGGAGATTCATTAACCTATAAAATTGAAACGGCTGAATCGAAATGATGAAGTTTTTGTTTCATTCTTTATTGGAAATCCAATTTTAAAATAGAAAAGATCCTTAAAGAAATCGTAACTAATAGTTAACTTGGAAAGACCGTTTTATACCAACTTTTCCCTCAAATAAATACTTGTTTCCTGTGTTCTCCTAATTTTTAAAGAAATTGATAGTTCCATAGATTATTTATACACATAATTTTCTCGTTTTTACATATCTTCTGAAAAATAAAATACCATTAGTACTTTCTTAAGAATTATATTGTTTATTTCGTCATGTTGGTCAACTTTGAGAAAAAAGACACAATACACCTCTTTGATATCTATTAACTATTTATTATTCATTGCATAATTATTGAGCCTATAATGAATATGACTTCAATCTCAAGAGGTAAAACTTCTTTTTTTTTTTTAATTGTTGACTTAAATTTCGTGACAGTACTTTGAAACTTATGAAACTATTCTCCGATAAGTCTATTTGATTCTAAGCTTTTATTAAATTAATGCCTCCTTCTAGCTCCGATGGTAAAACATAAATCGGTGAACCACAACATACTCCGCACTAAAATTACAGTAATGTGATTCTACCTTCATATATAACATGCACGGAATATATTTTTATCAATATGAAAACTATTCATCTACTGCAATTTTTAATCATAACAACTAACTCCATGCTATACATATATCTCTTATATTTCGCTGATTATATTAAACTATTTTAATTTCATTCAATCTATTGTAAGCTCTTAATAAGCTCGTATTAAGATCATTGCACAAGTCCATTGCACGCTCTGCACACCTAACAAAACCAAATTACAGATTTATTTCACAAGGAAGGGAACATCAAGTCCCACAAAACACAGTTTATTGCGATGTTAGCCTCGTTGTTTTGTCCCATTCACTCGTAAATGTAAACATTTTACGACCTTTCCCTTCCTGTGCATCAGTAATGCTTCCGTATCATATAATGGACGGTGTAACTTACACATAGAAACAAGTGTATCGTACATATTTTACTAATGTTGTAAGCAATAAAATATTTAAGTAATACATAACTGTATATGATATTGAATTAAGCAGGAAAAGAAACAAATTGGTGGCAGTGTCCTACAGTGCGACTGGTAACATTGAGAGAAATTCATTTTTTGTTTATTTTACGTATCAATAGGAATTCAGTATTTCTAAATATAGTGTAAATTTAACTTCATTATATAAGTAGATTATAAGAACAATGACAATATTGTTTTTCTAAAGACTTAATACTAACAAATTAAACTGAATTTCTAACTGAACAAGTAAAATTAAATCTACTTATGCATGGAGTTCAGTTTGTGTGGAGAAGTTATTGATATTATATTGTTTATTGAAAATCCAATCGTTGCAAGTTACACAACAGAAGGTATAACTTTATTTCATTGAACTGTACAAATGTGTGTTTGCTCTGTTAGTTACATATAATAGACTGACCGCAATCAAAGTAGGGTGAATTGTGATGCTTGAGTAATTCGCTGAACAGTATAAAGACGTTTTGTATTTCAATCAGAACCTTGGAGAATAAAATATTTAACTTTTTGGAAAGAAATATGTTCATGCAGTCTTACTTTGTTATGACATAATAAAATAATCTGTGATATGATGTAAATAGGAAATGGTATGTTACATATGAATTATGTTTAAAACTCTTCTGGTTAAAAATAAAACTGATCTCTTATTTTACTATTTAAAAAAATGAATTGATATAAATCAGGTCTCTTACTCCAAGAGAACCATAATTAATAAAGATTACTGCGTAGTCCATTGTTCAAACGGTGGATCAAATGAAGCCAAATCTAAGATTTATTTCACGCGAAATGGAACACCAAGTCTCACAAAATACATTCTATTGCGATGTTGTTTTGCTAGGTTTACACGTAAACGTAAATACGTGATACGACCGTTCTTTTTCTGTTCATCCGTAATACTTCCGAATCATGTAGTGAAAGTTGTAACTAAAACAAGAAAATATATTTCAATAGTATTTAAAAAAATAATTACTTCTAATATATTTAGGTAATATCACTTATGAACGACAAATAGGGCAAAACCAATTAACTGCAAAGACCAGTCAAAAGACCGCTTCGTTTAGATTGAGCGATAAATAATTGGCTAGAGTTTAGTAATTACCGTATCATTCGAATTCATATATTGTATATTTTTACTTGTATATGTTGCAATACAATTCGTAACCTACATGAATCTGTGTTGTAAATTATAAACAATACATTTCGAGGGTTCGTGATTGTTGACTGATTTGGTAAAGAAACAATTCTACAATGTAGGAACTGAATGATTTTTGTTAGAGGGTGGAAATATAATTCCATCATTGTGGACAAGATTGATTTAAAATTAAAGAAAATCTATTTTGATAGTTTATGGGTTGATTAAAATATAACTAATGTCAAAATAAAATAAAACTATAACGATTTTTATGAAACGCCTGAAAATTTCTTAATAGAATTTTAATATATAATAATTAAAAAAATTAGTGCAAAGGGGAAGAAAATTATACATCAGTTTAAAAGACGTCCGGAACTGTAATATATTAAAATGTTCAAGGGAAATTCATATGTATCTGTTAGGATTAGATAGATACTAGAGTAGAAATATATAATAATTAATAGAATTAGTAATAATAATTAGTATTTTAAGTAAGAACCATACATGAAACCCAGAATAGCGACAGGTATTGCGAAACAATTAAAAAAATGATGAAATGCTTACCTAGCATGGGCAACCTACTTAGCAAGGCAGGTCGAAGCAATATAAGCGACGACTCAAGAGAGGTGGGGATCTTTCGATCAACAGCGTGAACGAAGACGTCAGGAGGAGCGTTCGAGGATTGGAACACGAGGGTATTATTGGCAAGTTGGAGCTTCCAATAATACAAAGCTGTAGTAGCGGCTTTTGCAGTGCACAGAAAGGGTGAGCAAATAAACAAAGTATCAGCACAAGTAATCAACAATTTAAATATATTAAATTCATTTCAAAATAGCTGGAACTATTCTGGGTTCATCATTTTTTGAATATTTATATAGATAGGTTAATTCAGTTTTTAAAGTAATCATTGTAAAGTAATATGAAGTAAGTTATATAAAGCATATGTATGTTATTTGAAATAATTGAATGAGTTAGGGAGATGTATTGATTCAGTTTAAATTAATATTTGAATAGAAATAATTGTAATAATATTTGGAAATTAGTAATTGTAAAATAATATAAAGTATTGC
Organism: Aphrophora alni; assembly: GCA_963513935.1. Classification (NCBI taxonomy): domain Eukaryota; kingdom Metazoa; phylum Arthropoda; class Insecta; order Hemiptera; family Aphrophoridae; genus Aphrophora; species Aphrophora alni. Next base: position 91,489,337 of record OY740769.1, on the reverse strand, counting down.
ATTCTTTAACTTAAAAAAAAACTGAACCACTGATTGAAAAGAACCCGATCCTAATATATCCGTACAGAAATCAATTAATTTTTAGAAAAATGTAAATGATTATTTTAAAATTTCAGCCATTTGAAGTTAAATGTTCTATATATATTAAATAATTCAACTAAAAATAATTTATATTAAACTTTGCATATTTAATTGGATGGTTAAAATAACATATTCCTATTTTACATAAAGCTCGATTCAAAACTTCGACGGAAAAAAAATCCCAATATTTATACTTGCTATTATTGATAGAAATTTGGTTTTGGATCTATTGGTGAAAGCATATTTTTTTTCATGAAATGTATTTTCAATAGTAAATGGCTAATACAATATATATGTTGCCTCCAAGAACTGTTATATAGACTAATAACATTTGTTAACATACCTTACTTCCCTCTACAATCCTTTGTACGTCCTCATTTGAAGGGACTATCGATTTCTAAGATCATGCCTCCATTATCTAGTCGATTACAAACGTTTATACATGTCACGTTTAAGAACAACACAATAGAAAACACTTAAATAACACGATACCATAAATGCGTAAATATAGTCCATCGTTGGCCAACTGATATCATTTATCAAGTGGGTGGTAATTTGTGTAACCTTATCAGGCAGTCTGAGGTCATCATATATTAACAAACGTAACATATCACTTGCAGGTACTCAAGTGACTAAATTATCCTTTTAAAGATAATTTTTTTAAATTTCACGTTAAATGTAAATTTAAAAAATCGGATTAAATCGTGATACAAAATTAAATTTTCCAAAATATCACTTATAATTTTTAAAGTAATAAGTAAATCCGTGCATAATTTGGCCTGACTTTACTGTGCAAACCTTTGAAGGTTTCACAATCTAAAAATCTCGGTGGGAGTTATTAGTTTCATTAATTGCTCTGGAAAAAAAACTTGCAGAGGACAAGTCTCACTAACTTTTATTAATTATTATTATTAGTCTCCACCAGGGACACTAAATAAAAACATTTACATTTCTTTTATTCAGAAAGTGTTGTAATATTAACAAAGCTAATAAACTCTGCTGTATAGCTTCAAATTATTAATACTATTATAAGCTTTCATTTTTATTTCTCTAATAAAAGAACTCAAAGTGAGATGAAGTTGTAAAAACGTTATATTAGTATGATTACAACATTGTAATCTCCATCTTATCTTTAGAACTTTGAATTCTTTCATAATAAATTAATGGGGTACGTGTTTATTGAGTGTCCAAATAACAGACCTTTATGCTTTGAACATATATACAACATAGTATGAATAACTAAGATTGTATACGACATTTATACGACAAATCACATACCTACGGGCTTACAATATTCATTACATTGGTTTTATGTAGATACTGTTATGAAAACCTTATTAAATAGTTCTCTTGTTAAAAACACTAAATATAGAGTAGAACAAAAAGTATACTGAGGTAGGTCGGCATACTTATTCTTCTTAACTAGTTAGTGTGTATGGGTTAAAAAAAATTCTTTTATTGGAGCTTGTAATGTGTTGCTTTGAACAATAAACAAGTGTAATGTGTTTAAAATCTACTGGGGTTGTCCTAAAATTGAAAGCAGATTAAGAATGAATAAAACTGATAATTCCTAACTGACCAATTTTAGCTTAGTACTGAACACATTATATGTAATTTAGGTTCACCGTGTTTTTTGTATTTTCAAATATATTTCAACATTTTTTTACCAAACCTAATATTTTCAATTACAAAATAATTCCTTGTTGAAATTATTCCATTTGGATTCAACAGCTATAATTTCATCAGTGTGCTTTATAAATGTGTCCATATCAGTAACAACAACTGTGTAAGTTAATAATGGAATGTAAATGTGGAGTAACATAATGTTCAATATTTTGGGAAATTGAATCTGATTTCGCTTTGTATGCAGGTTCAATCCCTAATTTGGATTCGTTATGGTTGCTGTTTCTATGTATTTGGAAGAGGGTGATATGGAATTCACGTACAGTATAAGTCTGTGGAAGTAACAATTATATTTCTTATCAGTCAGTTTCTACTTATTAGATAACAATAAGATAAAATCGTCGTCGTGCGTTGTATAACTTGATTGATTCTGTGTCATTTACCTTGCCATTGGAAGTTTCACAGTTAAGAAGTCTCAATAGGTGCCGTTTGATTTACCTTGCCATTGGAAGTTTCACAGTTAAGAAGTCTTAGTAGGTGCCGTTTGATTTACCTTGCCATTGGAAGTTTCACAGTTAAGAAGTCTCAGTAGGTGCCGTTTGATTTACCTTGCCATTGGAAGTTTCACAGTTAAGAAGTCTCAGTAGGTGCGGTTTGATTTACCTTGCCATTGGAAGTTTCACAGTTAAGAAGTCTCAGTAGAAGCCGTTTGATTTACCTTGCCATTGGAAGTTTCACAGTTAAGATGTCTCAGTAGATGCCGTTTGATTTACCTTGCCATTGGAAGTTTCACAGTTAAGAAGTCTCAGTAGGTAACGTTTGATTTACTTTGCCATTGGAAGTTTCACAGTTAAGAAGTTAAGTAGGTGCCATTTGATTTACCTTGCCATTGGAAGTTTCACAGTTAAGAAGTCTCAGTAGGTACCGTTTGATTTTTTAATCGCTCAGAATGAAAACTTCATAGCTAAGTCTACCACTTTTATAGAACATACCAGGACTATTGAATCATTATTTGTTACAATATTAAGCGAGAATAATAAATTGTCTTTAGTTACTTCACTTGGTTACGAAAAAAATACAATAAGCAATGCGTCTAAATTTGAGGTTAATGAATTTTTGTAACAAAACCTTATTTTATAAAGTTTTCTGTGGCTGATAGTTACAAAACTGATAATTTCTTCAGGACCAATTTATTAAAAAAGGAAATTTAAATATAAGATTAAATAATTTTTGGGTTGCATAACCAAAAACTTTAAAGTTTGTTTTTGATTGGTCAACTTATCTGAATCGGAGGAACGTTTTGATTTTCTGTTGATATATGCTTTTAAAGTCTAGGCCGGAGTATATTTCGGGACAACATGTATACGAGTTTGGCCGAATCCGGAGTAGGCCTATATAGCCTGGGGCTTTCGTTTTAATTCTTTCCGAGATATGTATATCTATCCTCGGGTTTCGTCTCCTTACAATGATTCAATACATCTATGGTTCAATTCCAGCTGTTCCTTACTCCGTATCCAGAATATTACAGCGGATGTATTTAAAACAGATGTTTGTGGTTATGTTGGCTTACTAGACGCTGTATTTATGTGAAGTATATTGTTTGTTTTTATGCAGTTATTTTGATAGATCTATAGTTATTTATGTTTTTAATTATTTGAGTTATAAATTATTATTTAAGGTACCTATATCCATCTGTGATTTTGTCTCTAAAATGGATCCTAAAAATTATTTTTCAATTTGTTGATGATAGCCATTCTAAATTGGTTTATTATTTTATATAACCGTATGACGAGACACCAACATTTTTGCATAAATGTCAATTGTAGAAACTTATTGAATCAATTGGAATGTTTTTTTAGAGAAAAGGGGGGAGTTATAGCTCAATAAAACATTCCAACTATAATCAAAACCAACATATTCACCGGTCGTTGTTTTGTATAAAAAATTCTTTCAACCAAACACAACCTACAAGATTATGTAAAGTTTGTTAAAAATAAAACAAAACATCAATACGGTAATTATAAAAGCTGGAAGAAAAGAGGCATCCTGGCGCTGTCCTAACTGTTCAAAAGCATTTTCTTTACCTGACTGTTTAAGATTTATTTTTACCTGACTAAAGCAATTTTTATATTCTGCAGTATTTATTCAATTTTATAAAATTTGTAACTTTTTAAAATTTACAATAATTATATATTATATAATATATAATTATTGTATATTATTGTGTATTTGAATGAGCAGAAAATACAGTTTAATATTATATATTATATAATATTAAACTGTATTTTCTGCTCATTCAAATGATATATAGGTTTCTTGGTAATACAAAATATCAACAATACTAGAATTTTTACAAATAATATTAAAATGCCCAGTTACTATGACAAAGTACACCACAAGGTATTATCTTCAAAGTGTTAATGCCAATAGAATAAAAAGACTAGTTTGGTTTATTGAAAGATTTAGTTTATGTGTTGCATTGATGAAAATTATTGCATTCATTCTTTAAATACTGAAACTAACAGCATTATAAATTAATAAGCTCAAATAAATAATGTTTTCACTATTATAAAACAATTCTTTATTGGAATTAGTCCATTTAGATTTAATAGTTATAATTAGATCAATATGTTTGGTAGTAACAACTGTGTAAACTAGTAATGGAATGGAAATGTATTGTTCGTTGTTTTGATATGGAAATTGGATTTTGAGAAATTGAATGTCATTTCGATTTGTATGCAGCTTCAATCCCTGCTCTGGATTTCTTATGTATGTTTTCCATGTACATACATCTGTACGGTTTATAACATGTAACATTGAACTGCACGTTTATTATTATAATATAAAAGTTTTGGGCCATGTTGTCGTCGATGCGGTGTTCACTCGTCAAGTCAGTTTCCAAGGAAGTTTTACAGTTAAGAAGTCTCAGTAGGTGGCATTTAATTACTCAGAATGAAAATTGTGTTTAAAAATGTATAGCAGAAGTCTACCCATGAACTTTTATAGAACCCTATAGGAACATTAATAAAAAACTTTTATTTAGTGACATGTCGTGTGTTTTAATTTTTAAGAAAGAATAATAAACTGTGTTTATTATCTTCACTTTTTTTAGGCTTTAGTTTCTGTCTTCTAACAATATGTCTCAATTTAAGCTTATTAGTACCAAAAAAAGTATTTAGGAGAGTTTTACGTTACTGGTAATCAGTTACAAACAGCCTTATATTTGTTTGTTAGGATTTTCTTTGAACATTTTGTATATTTCGAATTCTTTGAATGAACTCGCGAATTTGCCTTTTTTTACATTGATGTAAAATGTTTGGAACTAACAACTACTGAGTAGTTGTAGTTGTTAACGATAAGGCGTTCCATCAATTTAGATTCATTTTTCTGTGCGAGTTGAAAATTCACAATAGATTTTTTACGATAAGTTTGTTACGTTAAATTTTAACATTATCGGATGATAAACCTAACCAAAAATAACCTAAATCGGTGTTGTAAATTTTGTCGGTTTATAAAGAATTATGTCTTTATTGTTATGAATAATTAAGATTTGAACATAATTTTGATCTACATGTATAATAATATAAGCAAACTATTTATGTAAATAATGATACGTATGCATGTCTTATAATAATAAATAATATAAATCTAATTTTACTCTTTTCTATAAACAAGAAATGTATGCATATGATGTTACAAGGGATTAAATTAGATGTCGATGTTTGTATTTTACAAATTTATTTTTCATTATTTTCCTATACAAAGTCATATGTTTACTACTACAAAATAAGTCCCCTTTGAAAAATTTATCCTATTTATATTTAACACTTATAATCTGATCATTATGTATGGCAATAAAGACCACTGTGTTAGCAAATATGTAATGAAAATGTGTAGGAACGTAATGTGCAATGTTTTGATATGGAAATTAGATTATGTGAAAATGTCATTTTGATTTGTATGCAGCTCGAATTCTTGCTCTGGATTACTCATGCTTGTTGTGATATGTACTTGTGGGAGGAATGAGTGACACGTACAGCACAGCATGAGGCTTTGTAACTAACAGATCTATTTCTGATCAGTAAATTTCTTTTTATTGTTACTGGGTTGAAGAAAACCGTAAGAAGTAAAACAACTTCGTTGCTTGGGATGTATAACTTGGCTGATTGTAATTTTGTTTACATTACTTTTGAAAGTTACACAGTTTAGAAGTGCTACTATGTAAAATTTATTTTATTGAATTACTGAAAAAAAAATTTGTTCTAAAACTTCAAATGAAGAGTCTTGCCATAAACTTTTATATATCTACCAGGGGCATTAAATAAATTTTAACTTTTATTTCTAAAAAAAAAGTTTCAATCTGATTTTAACCGCTATTACTAATGTGAAAAAACTTTATAAAGTAGTTTTAAGAAACTCTAGTAGCGGGTTATAAAATTACCAGTCACGTGATTCTCTAATACAATCAAACTTATATCTCAGATTACATACCTGTTGAGTTGGATCAACTAAAATCTCCAATAAATCATGTAGGTTTAGATTTCCCACGTATGTCATTATTTGGGAACACTGGAAAATGTCGAACAGCTGATATTTAATGCTCAGTAATAGTAAGAAACATTCGGCCAAAAACATTTTTTGCAGACAAATATTGCCTGTAATATTTACATACTGTCTCAAACTTATTGCAATACACACATGAACCTACACAATATACATATTATTAGTTATATTTTGAAAAATATTTATATCAACACAAAACAAAAACGAAACATATATAAATAACATTCTTCTATTGAAGAATATATAATAACTATTTATACTATAAATGAAATCGTACTGTAGTCACGTAAATATTAATTTAATTCTCCTGTTAAATTCATTCTGATGAGAGTTGTAGTAGCAGTAATGTAGTTAATTTCGGAATTCCGCAGGGATCTGTTTTAGGCGCTTTGATTTTGATAATATATGTTAATAACTTATGCAATGCTCGCTTTAAGGGCAAAGTTACCTCGTATTCAGACAACATGCGTCTTATTGTGGTGAGTCTCATGATGCAATTAGAATCTCAATGGAACACGATTTAAAATCATTGCAACTGTGTTTTCAAAAACAACATGTTCTTATGTTCTTAAATGTATCCAAGACCAGCTATATACTTTAAGGGAAGGAAGCCTTTAATAAACCTGTGGAGTATCATAACACATGATGTAGTTTTATAAATGAATGTGTGAGTCTTTTTGAAATTATTAAGAATGTGGAATCCATGAAGTACTTAGCTTTAATTATAGATCAGAGGTTATTGGGAAATACATGTTGTTAAATTGAAACAAGAATTATTTGTCAGTTATCGTAGTTTCTATTTATTGAGCAATATGTGCCCTTTATGTATGACTAAAAAATGTACAAGGCCTTAGTAGAATCTAGGAATCAGTACGGTATTGAGTGTTGGGGTGGCATTTACTTTTAAAATATGAGGCATACAACAGAAACACCTGGTAAGATGTATATTAAAAGTGCCTAAATATGCGCATTCTTTACCACTGTTTAGGCAGTTGAAACTTCCATCTTTTAGACATCTATATATTTTAAAATTATTAAAATTATTCTAAATATAATAGAAATTTGCCTCGTCCTTTCAAAGAAGCTTTTGTGAAATTCTATTTGCATTCAGCACCTGATATTTTTAATAGAATTCCCACATTTTTAAAAGACATGAAATCAAAAATTTTTTTTTTAATGCAACCGAAAACATGGTTATTTTCTTTTAATGACGTGGAATGTTTTTTAATATCCTTATTTGATGTCGGTAAATCTTTGTTGTTCTCTGAGTAGTGATGACTTTCAGTTAGGAGGAAATTTCCTTTTATCAAAGGAGGGGACTCTCAAATAATTCGTGAAAATCTATGAATTTTATTGTATATCTCTTTTTCAATTCATATGGAAATCCATAAATTCCACCTTTTTATTTTATGTAATGGGACTCTATTTTGTTTATTATTATAGTCATGTTAGCACTTAGGGAAGGCTTTAGTTTTTTTGTTGGAGAACCCAAAACACGCTGATCCTATAGGGTTTCCTCATTTTCATCGAGAATATTGTTTTGATTAGTTTCGTCAGTTTAGTTTTTAGTAATTTTGATATAGAAAGTAAAGATTGAATATTTTACTATGTTTGTATTGTCTCTATGAGAAATAAAGAGTTTTCTTTCTTTAAAAAAAAAGTTCCTTAACTGAAATTAGGTTTTTGAATATATCGGTATTATTTATTTTAATTATTAATGTTGTTTTGGTTTACACTTTAGAGACACGTTTTATGTAATATAATTTTCAATTTATCTTAAAAGTTATCAGACTGCTTATGATATAGTTTATAATATATAAAGTGAAGTTTTGTCTGCTTTAAGTGAATTAATGTAATGTTCATATTTTGTAGATGCGTACAACATTTATTTATGGGTATAATTTTTCATAAGCTTAAATAAAATGAACAATAAGTACTTTATATCATAAATTTATTATTAAAATTAGCCCACAGTATATTATATTCATTGTTTTGCCTTCTAAAATAAAATAGATAGAATTTCGTAGGTGAAAAACCATTTATTCTCTTTGATTATTATGTTAATAACCTTAATGTAATCTTTATAAATATGACTTCGTTTAAAATGAAGCAATGGCTTTACTGCGTGACACAATAACAGACACTAAATATGAAAGTGAAATCTATAGTTGCCATAAACAAATAAACTTGGTTGGGAGTATTATAAATGTAATTGAATTTATAATTTTACTGTAATGTTAAAACGATTAATTTAATTACGCATATTATGAGTAGTTTAAAAAAAATTTGTTCATTACTTTCTTATTAAAGAAATATTTTTATTCCTACAAAATAATTATTTTGTTAAAATTTGTCCAGTTTGATTCAGAAGTTGAAATTTCAATATGCAAATGAAAATAGAAAAATTACAAAAGTTGATATTGTAATGGAAGTGTGAAGTAACGTAATAGTCAGTGTTTTGATATGAAAAATAAGTTTTGGGAAATTTAATGTAACTTCGATTTGTATGTAGCTTCAATCCTTGCTTTGTTAATTATTATGCTTGTTGCTTGTACAGTTTGTATTTGTGGAAGGAATAGGGTTTACATACATCTGTGGAACTAACAAGTATATTTCTGATAATTTTCTTACTTAGTTAAAAAATAAGAAATAAATAATCAACATCGCACTGTGTATAACTTGGCTGAATGTCTTTTAGTGTCAAAGACCTCTCGAAGTTTCACAGTTAAGATGTTCCAACAGGTGCCATTTATTTTATTTTGTTGCTCAGGAAGAAAACTTTTTTCTAAAACTTCAAAGCAAAAGTCTACCCATCTACTTTTATTGACTCTACCAGGGACATTAAATAAAAATAAAACCTCTACTTTCGTTTTATTTCGTGAGATGTCATTGAGTGCTAACATTAATAGTAGATTCTACAAAGTGAAATTTTGTTGGCGATATTATAAAGAAAACATTTATGCATATAATGATATGAATAATTCAATGTTGGACGTAATGTTATAAACTATTAATCAGTAGGGATAATTTTATTGGCAAGTTATGCAGATAATGTTATGAAAAAAAAACTATTTCATAATGATTTGAAAAAGTAATGTATGTTTATAATATTATGAATTATTTATATTGGATGATATTATGAGCTTTTTCAAAATTTATGGTTAATTAATTTCTTTCTCAAATACATATTTTTACTTCTGCGAATAAATTCTTTGTTGGAATGAATAGATTTAGATTCATCGATGTGCAAAGTAATAAAGACAATTGTGTAAGCTAGTTTTGGAATTGAAAAGGAAAGTAACCTAATTTGCAGTTTTGAAATGGTGATTATGTTCTGGGAAATTGAATGTCATTTCAATTTATATGTGGCGCTAATCGTTGTTTTGGATTCCTTGTACTTGTAGCTTATTGAGCTACCTGGGAAGAGAAAGATAAAGGACTCACGTACAGCATATTGAACTAATAAACCTGTTTCTGATCAGAGAGTTTTTTTTCGTACTTAAAATAAGAACGAAAATATTTGAATTGTTTACGCTGTATTTATGGGACATTTATCTTTAGAAGATTCATATTTAAGAAGTAGTAGTAGATGACATTTATTTTATTTTTAAGAAAAAACTTACTTTTTAAACTTCGCAGGAAAAGTATTTTCGCGGATTTTTATTGACCCCATCTTAATACTGAACCCAAACATAAATTTCATTTACCTTTAAATTAAATTACATTACTACTTTTATATTTCTTTTATTCAGTGAGAAGTAATTGAGTCTTATAAACGTTAAGAAATAATAATAAACCTTGTTTAACAACTTCACGTTTAAAACTTTTTCGTTTGAAAATTAGGTTTTGAAAAATTGAATGTTATTGCGATTTGTTGGCAGCTTAAATCCTTGCTTTGCATTCCTTATGCTCCCACATACTTTAGAGAGGGGGGGGGGATAAAGGGAATTGCACACAACATAAAACTGTGAAAGAATGAAATATATTTCTAATAATCATTTTTACTTTTCCGTACGTGGCTTGTAATAATATCAACGGCTAACTGTACTTCTGTGTCCCCAAAGTTCACAGTTAAGAAGTCACTTACTGTTTGATTTAATTGGTAAGAGAAAGAACTTTACAGCAAAAGACTTCTCATTAACTTTTACAAAGCCCTTTAAAGGATATTAAATAAAACTTTTACTTTCTTTTTATTCAGTGAGATATCATGAATAGTGTCAAAATAGGAAACTATAATAAACTGTTTTTAATAACTTCACTAGAAACAGTTTTAGTCTGTCATACATTTTCTTTATCTTTAAACTTAAATAAAAACAAAAACCATGAGACATATTATCTGCTCACCTAATATGAAATAAATTAAGATTCCAGATTTCTGATTAAATTATTTCATGAAAGAAATGATTAGTAAACATTGGAAAATGTTGAACAGCTGATATTTAATGCTGAATAATATGAAAAATGTGTTGCGTAAAGATTTCCTATTTACATACTGCAATTTTACCGCATTATGAATAACACATTACTTGTAGGTTAATTTCTAAAACAGATATTTTTACTATTGCAAAATACTTCTTTGTTGAAATTACTCCAATAAAGTTGATAGTTTTGATCAACATGATGGGAAAAAAGACAAGCTAATAATGGAATGTGAAATATAGTAATGTTCAGTATTTTGATATGGAAATTAGGTTTGGAAAATTTGATTTCATTACTAGTTGTATGGAGCTTCAATCCTTACTTTGAATTTCTAATGATTTTTGAATGCAGATACGTAGTAAGGCTGGCGGAACGGGGAGGGAATAAATTCCGTGCGTACAGCATAAGGCTGTGAAAATAATAAATCTATTTCTTAACAATCAATTTTTACGTAGTCCGTTGTTTTATTAAACGATAAGAGAGAAACAATTTATTACGTTTGGTGTATGAACCACCTCACATTAAACAATTTGTTTTCTTTAAGTGCTCAGAAAAAACTTTGATCAAAATCTTCACAGGAAAACTCTATCCATAAACTTTTACTGACTTCCACAAGTAATTTCTTTATAATTATTCAGACAAAAACTTTGTTCAAAACCTTTACAACAAAACTCTACCCATAACCATTTACTGACTTCTACAAATAACTTTTAAATAATTGCTTAGAAAAAACTTGTTCAAAACCTTTACAGGAAAACTCTACCCATAAACTTTTACTGACTTCCACATGTAATTTCTTTATAGTTGCTCACAATAAGCTTTGTTCAAAACTTTCACAGGAAATCTCTACCCATAAACTTTTACTGACTTCCACAAGTAATTTCTTTATAATTGTTCAGAAAAAACTTCGTTCAAAATCTTCACAGGATAACTCTACCCATAAACTTTTACTGACTTCCACAAATAATTTCTTTATAATTGCTCAGAAAAAACTTCGTTCAAAATCTTCACAGGATAACTCTACCCATAAACTTTTACTGACTTCCACAAATAATTTCTTTATAATTAATTGCTCAGAAAAACTTCGTTCAAAATCTTCACAGTTAAAGTCTACCCATAAACTTTTACTGGCTTCCACAAGTAATTTCTTTATAATTGCTCTGATGGAAAACTTTGGTCAACCACTTTCATGAACATTTATGACTCCACTAAGGATACTAAATAAACGTAAGTTCCCCATTAGTTTCTATGATTAATGTGACTTCAATATTAGGCTTATGCTTTTACCGTTCGACGACGGCTGTTTCGTCTGTTCAGCCATTCTCGGATGTGTTCTGTTGTCAATTACACATGTACGACATTATATTAAAATAACACTTTGTAGACACACATACACTCTTAAAAATAATAAATTCACATTTAAATTAAAAAGCAGGTCACTGTACATTTCAGTCAATGGTAACTGAACAGTAAGGACTAACTTCACGTTGTGAACTGCGGAACGATATTTGCCTACTAACCGTTGGAAGGGGGTTGTTATAGCTTCACTTAATGTGCTGAAAGTGTTATTAACAACGGGACACATCCTGCTCAACTTGAGAATGGCTGAGTAACCGAAACGGCCGTCGTTAAACTGTAAAAGCAGAATATTGAAGACGGTAAGTCCCATTAATCTCTAATCATGTTGTAAGCATTCGTGTTTATTACTCTAATAATGGATTATTATATTAGAACAATGATTTTTCTTATTATTAAAACTCATTTAAGATAGCTTTCTTAAACTTTATGATGTAGAAACATTAATTCTGTTTGAGCAATAGATTAGTAATCTTACGGTAACCTATAAAACTAAACATCAATCAGAACTAAGTATTGGTGTAATAGTGACCTAATAAAAGACTAATAATTGTATCAAAGAATGTTTCATAACTTCCAAAAACAATTTGGTATTGTTACGGATAAAAAAATAGATTTATGTTAGAATTATTATAAGTCATAATGTAGGCAATTGAAAATCGACAATAGTTGGGAAATAATGTAAATTGTTAGGAAACTGCTGAGCTTGTATTAAGTAACAAGAGATTTTATGAATAATATGTGTGCATATATGTGTTTTTGTGTGAGTCACAGTGTTTTACTAATCTAGATCACAAAGTGCTTTGTTAAGCCAGCGACTTTCTAAATTATACTTTAACACTAATAGATTATACTACGTAGTGAGAATGTGGGAGGAAACCACTAGGGACAAATGTGGTTTACGAAGGTGGTAGTTAAACAGGTATGACAGTTTAATTTCCAAAGACGGTGTTTATACTTTAAACATATCTCACAGTACACTTCTGGATGTTACTCTTATCATAATGTTTGTTAAAAAGTTCCAAATTTTGAATTTTTTGCAAACACATCAAAAGAACAGTACTTTTCTACATACAATATACACAGGAATAAATATATATAAACATATGTTTAGTAATATAATAGGAACTTTTATTTCATGTCATTAGATTTTTAATATTGGCAGCCAAAGTCCATTTTTATTTTTAAAATTTAGTTTACAATTTTTTTAAAGATACACCTTAATATATTTAATGTTTAAGATGGTCATAAAAAGTAATATTTTGTTTGAAGTATAACATACAGTAAAACATAATATATTTATAATGCAAATCTATATATATACAGTATTATATTTAATGTTTTACTACAAAAGTGTTCTTACTCACTTCACAAGTTCTTGCAATGCCCTAAACAACATGTACTGTATTATCGTACATACTTCTCTGCTTGGCAGTTGATTGACTTATTATTTGAAGAGGTGGATTTCTCATATATTGTATTTAATTTATGTTCATTATATTATATTTATCGAAATGATTGTTATATATATATATATATATATATATATATATATATATATATATATATATATATTTACTTTTTATTGGTGTCATTATTATTAAATATACAAATATCCAATGAGGCTTTGGGTAATAACAATATGAAAGAGTGCTTCCCAAACCACAACCAAAACAATAACACAATTAACGTTAAAAAGAATAATAAACCTTTATTTTACATTTAGGTAAAACAGCCATTATATTTATATTAGAGTAGTTGGATTGAGTGCACGTCGCCCCTCACACTTTATCGGTAGGTAAGGGAAAACCGGTCTGACCAATGTGGAAGGGGAGGAGCGTTACCTTGACGCTTTATTAATCGTTTCGCTGTCATATTTAGTTCTTTACCCCTTCTGAGGATGGTAACTATATTACCGAAATGTACATAGCGGTTTAAACTCTTAACGTCAAAGGAGATAATTACAAATTATATTTTGATTAGGCTATTCGAAATTAGATTTTTAACAATAACTTTGCTATTATCGTAAAGGTGTGGGAGTTGGTACCATTACATGTAGAATTGATATCTGCAAATTTTTATCTAATTTATATTGTAATAAGTTTAATAATACAAGAGATATGAACAAAAACTGTTTCAAATGACCGCCATTTTGAAATTTGCAATTACACTTTTCTGAATTTCTATTTGAGTCAATTGTAGTTATTTACACCAAATTTGACGTTTATAACTTAAGTTTTGTGCACGCTATCGACCTTACATACAGAAGACAACGACTCGAAAACAGATTGGCGGTAAGTCGAAAATCATTGTTTCAGTTTTTTGAGACCATAAAACTTAAAGATCAGTCAAAAATGTATGCGATTACCAAACCCATCCTACAATAAATATACTTTATAAGAAACTATAAACATGTTTCTTATATATATATATGTTTCTTATATATTTGGCATGTTTGGAACATAGCCAAATTTATCCTTTGGTATATCATATTCAACATAAAACAAGAAAATACCAGTTGTCTTCACAGTGTTTTAACTCCTACTATCAGTATTCAGTATAATTTTAGACTCAAGGCCATTACTTGTAACCACTTTTTCCCTCCCCCTCTACCATCAACTATAACCTTATCAACTTGAGTGAAGTCACAGTTAAGTTTCGCTTCATGCACAGACTTGTTTTCTCCTTTCAGTGTGGATAACAAGTGACTATTACTTGAATCAGTGTTGTACCCGTTTTAAAGTGAATTTTGTATGATATTGTGTCTGTGTGCGCATGTAAAATGAGCATGTATTAGGTTTTGTATACTTCTAATTGTGTTTTACTTTGTGATTGTGGTGTACTGTGTTTCGTTGCCAGTTATGAAGGATCAAATCAGAATTCAATGACTCAGGAACGGATCTCACAGTTCTTAGGTTTGGAAGGATTTTATTATTTTTGAGGTATTTTAAAGTTTTAACTTAACCATTATTTTCGATTAGTTAGAGAAAACAGATACATTTTAATTACACCATAAAAAGGTGAAAAAAATATTGCGAACAAAATACATAATTTATTTGTTTATATATAAAAATGTAATTTTTAATTAGAAAAGTAGAAACAGCTGATAAATGAAATTGTATACATTTCTTTAATGAAAAATTATGTATTTTTATTTATTTATTTATTTATTTTAATGACTTTGGTTTGAATTTGTATATAGTAAGGAAAATTTTGGAAAACATATTTTTCATTTTTTGTATTGTGTACCAAATCTTGTTTTTAAATATAACAAAGGACATTAGCCCTTAGTTTTGATAACATTTTGGAAGTTGATGTAAAGAAAATCTGTTTTGCTTTATTCGTGCTTTTTATATATCTTTATCTATTTTCTGCTAAAAAAAACACATTATTTTTGTAAATTTCATTTATTTCTAAAATGGTTTCATGGCTAGAGTGCAAACAAAAAACCAATTTATACTGTTCTAGTCAAAGTTACATGGAAGTATTATGTGATCCCTGATTTGAGACAAGATACAAATATGCATATATTATTTTAACACACAATTTTTTTAAAATTTGTAGGATTTTTTATACTGTCTTGAAATACTGTGAAACCCTAACATTTTAAATGCTCTACAATAATTTACCAAAAATGATAGGCAATTTAAAATGTTTATAAACATGTAGTTTTTATTCATTCTTTGTTATATTTTTAAACCATATTTAGTGTACTTATTTATGATAATTACAAGTATATATTTTTTGAATATTCGTACTGATTCAATGATTATGGTTTGCAAATATAGCCTAGTCTTAATGACACACTTTGCATTGAATTTGGTAATTGAGATTACTAGAATGAAAAGTAAAATGTCAAATAATGGCGTACTTGTGTGTTAAATTGCTACTGAATTTATTAAATAAAAATGTAAGTAAAGTTATGTAATTATTATAAATTAGTTACCTTATTTTCTCCGTCTAAACAATCCTTATTATTATACAAATTACCGATTTTGGTGAGATTAAACCACCATCATCAGATCATCAAAAACATTTGTTGTAATTCTTTTTCTTTTTCACATTCCAAGCATAAAAATGTTTTACTTGTGAAGACATAAAACAACAAACAGTACATATTTTTAAAACTTTACACTTCACACACACACAGGCACATGTAAAACGTTGAAACAGATTAATTAAAATATCTAAATATGAGATGAAAGTCCGAAGAAAAAAAATCAAAAATACAATTTGGATATGTTCAACGTTTTCCATGTGCACATGTGTGTGAAGTGTAAAGTTTAAATGATATGTACTGTTTGTTGTTTAATGTCTTGACAAGTAAAATATTTTTATGCTTGGAATGTGAAAAAGAAAAAGAATTAATTACAACCGAAATTATGTGATGATTTGGTTGATGGTGGTTTAATCTCATCGAAACTAGCAATATGTATAATAATAAGGATTGTTTAGACGGAGAAAATGAGGTAACTAATTTATAATAATTACATAACTTTATTTAAATCAGCAATCCTTGTGACTACACGCATAATGTTTAAAAAAGTAAGATTTTTACAACGTTTTCACCCAACCTTTAAACATTTATTTTTATTTAAAATTGTTCACTAAAATATTTATAGGTTTTTACAAATTTGGACAGATTTGTAATATTATACAGAAAACTTTTACGAGTCACATAATTATGAAAAAATAATTTGAAAATAAAAACGATGTTTTAATTATACCATTAATAATTCTTAAATAGGCCTGTTAATGAAGTAGCTTCATTTATTAGAGCATATTCATTACTTGAATTTTGATATTTTGTAATTTAAGAACTAATTTAGACATTACCTTTATTTGCATTTTATTATTTTTTTATTATTAGCATTCTGCATAACTTTTAAAATCACAGGTGTCCGAGAATATATATTAACTTGAACATTCATAGGTAATGTTTATTTACCTTTGTCTATTTACAGAATGTCAATCAAATAGGAATTGGAAATATTTGAAATTTGATAAATTTTGAAAATTAATTTATAATATGCTTTTATAATTTAAAATATCTACATACAGGAAAGTGTCCATTTTAGAAGAAATACCCACACGAAATACAATAAAGTATGAATAAATTTACAATGTCTAAAACTATTTGATTTTTTACCACCAGGTGAATCGATACTCCATATTAATCGTATTTAATTTTACTTGGTTAAAACTTTTTATTTTAAAACTTCATTTGTGTTTCTTTAAATAAACACATTTTGATATTTAAACATATTTCTATTCAAAGCGAGTGATATATTAAGGAATGAATTTTAACAATAGATTTATTTGAAGATGATAAACTTTTCAGTCTATTGTCTAATGTTTTTAAAACATTTTATGTTAAGTGACTTCTCCTCAAGAGAGCTCCTGTTTTAATTAGTCTGTATGTTAGTTTGTATGTTATGCAGTTATGCAAATCTTTACGAGATTGGCAGATAACATTCTTTGCAACGAGTGCAAACTCTATATGTAAAGTAAAAACATTTTATTTTATATTTAAAACTGAGATTATTCAATATAGTGCGCACGGTTTCAAGTCATAAACGTGGGTCTCCGGTCTAAGAATACAGCTCGTTCCTATTTATGTAGTGAACGAGGCATGTCGAGCAGTCGTACAAAAAACTAGAAATGAGAAAATAAAATTTGAACTTTTTTTTAAAACATTTCCGCAGGAAGTTTTACCGGTCCTGACATAAAAATTAAATACTTTCTTAGTGAATAATCAATTTTTGAAGTTCAAAGATTTATGACAATATGAAATATTTGATTATTTACATTGTTTTGTTGCCATTAATTTAAAACTTGCTAAAACTTGAAATTTTAATATTTTTAAAGATGAATTTATGTTAAATATAAATAACAGAGGGTTGTTAAGTATATAAAAGTAAAAAAAAATGTGTCAGTAATGGTTGCTAACGTCTATCGACAAAATTGAAAATATATGCTGAAGCAGAGCCATTAGGTTAAAATACCTATGTTATTAACTTATTTTGATTTAATAAATTAGCTACCTACATGTGAACCTAACCGACCTACTTGAGAACCTAACCTACCTACTTGAGAACCTAATCTACCTACTCGAGAACCTAATCTACCTACTGGAGAACCTAACATATCTAGTCGAGAACATAACATACCTACTTAAGAACCTAACCTACCTACTTGAGTACTTAACCTACCTACATGAGAACCTAACCTACCTATTTGAGAACCTAATTTACCTACATGAGAACCTAACCTACCTACTTGAGAACCTAACCTACCCACTTGAGAACCAAACCTACCTACATGAGAACAAAAATGATATCAGTTGGATTTAGACACATTGAATAATATTTGAAAATACAACTAATTTCTAAAATCAAATTAAAATAATATTATCCTTTGAAAATATTGTATACAATTAAAACTATAATGTAGATTAATTTTGTATAGTTATTTTCTTCTATGGTACTAATAAAGTGAGAACAGGAACATTTTTGACAGAAATAAACGAAAATTGAATAAAACGACAATAAAATTGGTATTATTTTAAACTTCCAAGATGATAGTATTCCATCTTATGAATACCGATAATACTTTGACTTTACTAGTAAATAAATTTCATTAGAAATATTTGTTATCAAGAAGTACATTATATTAAAAAGTCGTGTCGCCAAGAAGCTCGTAGTTTCCATTAATATTTCATTCCATAATGACGTCTCCAGTAAAGTTTTATTTAATATACCTGATCTGTGGTCGTGGCCAGTCATTTATCTTTCCAGATTAATATCTTTCGTTAAACAAAATGTGTAATTATTAGTGTAATGATCGAGATATCGCGTGCCTCCACTACCATGATTGTTTGCATTAAAATGTTCTATAAACATGGGAATGGACGATTTTAATGTTAATGAGCGTGTAAAAAATAGCCCATTGTATAAGAATTGTATAGAGTGTTACGAATATACTTGATTATTAACTTCAGAAAATAAATATTAGTGTTAAAGTTGAGAAATATTTGATGGCATTATTTGACTTTTCAAAAAATTTAGTTTCATCAAATTCAGTAAACTCAGTAACTACAAATTTTCAAAATGTTCAGCTAGTTTGGGGATCTAGAATCTATGTAAAATCTATGATGATCCCAGTTAAGTAAAATCTATGATAAGATGATCATGATGTAAAATCTATGATGATCCCAGTTAAGTAAAATCTATGATAAATTCTTACAGGAAACTCCAAATAAATATTTTTCAGAGTTAACATTTTTTTAAATTGTTAATTGGTTGCCTACCGCTATTTCTATCCCCACCAAAATTTACCAACTGATTAATTGGTTGCCTACCGCTATTTCTATTCTCCCCAAAATTTACTAACTGATTAATTGGTTGCCTACCGCTATTTCTATCCTCACCAAAATTTACTAACTGAACGGCAATCATACCTCAGATACCTCAATTGAATTATGCATTGTTGAAATAACGTATCAATAACCCACAGTCAAACGGATAGACGACGAACTAAAAATATTATTTCGAACATAATCTAAATTTAATCTTAAGACTTGTTGCTATATACAAATTTTGGCAATACTTTATTCCAATCTACATTTGAATTAAATGAAAGATATAAGTAACATATATTCTAATAAACTTTTCAATTTTTCTACTTTTTTAAAAGTATTTACTGAATACAGTAGGAGACTCTTGTAGCCAAGGGATGAAGAGGACACTAGCATAGGGTATCTAAATTCTCCAACTTATGCTAACCTTAGTGGAGAACAATAAACCTTTTTTAAATGCACGAAGCTTCAGCTACCAGCCCACCCAACTGTTAGTCACTCAAATATAATTAGTTTCCATTGCGTATTATATTCCTAAAATCAATGCTTAATATGTTTTTTAAATCATTTGTCTGATTTTTTCCTTAGCGATTTGCAAAAAATTCATTAAATTGAAACAATAATTCCGTAACTGTAAATTATTCTACTTTTTTAAATAAAGTTCACTAAATTCAGACAATATTGTTTTTACAATTTGTGCTTTCATCGGTTCTTCTGTCAGTATTTTAACGACAGCAATAATTCTTTACCGAACTTAAAAGAAAATATCTGATTCACCTTAAATATTGTATTATCCCGTAAATAACCACAGCATTGTTTGGTTTTTTCCCCGGTACATAATTATTGTACCTCACTATTTTTATTCACATTATCGTTACATGACGCATAAGGAATCAAAAACAGTTATTTTAACACTCCGTATTTATAGTTGTCGTTGCCCTTACGCACACAAAAGAACTGCTATAAAATTAAAATAGAGTTAAGAAGTGTGAAGCGACAGATAAAGCTAAATTTGGAGGCTATTTTAAACAGTTTTTGATGTAATTCAACTTACGACTAATAAACTATTACGTCAAAATTTAAATGTTTTATTAAGCATGTAATGAAACACCTTCAAACTTTTAGCTCCACTTCCCTGACTTAATAGCATCTGATAAATGCTTAATTTTCCGTATAAATTCTCTAAAAATGTTCCACTAGTTGGTTATAATTTAACAATAATTTCAACCAAGTCAACAAAATTAATTCAACAATATAACACAGACGTATATTTAATTAGTTCACTCGTATTTGTTTTAAATAATTATATTTTCCTTTACAGTACATTTTATGAACAAAGAACATTAGACAAGTATATACCAAAGAATTAAAGCACATTTATAAACATGTAGGTCTCATTTACAATTAATTTTTTCTATGTTTTTATTTCCAGCGTTACTTTCTATTTTGTTGCATAAAATAAAAGTTATTGTTTACACTGATGACCGACGGTACTTGATAGAATTCCATTTTAACAAATAAAACAAAATTTTTCTTTTGTAAAATTCTATAATTTATTTGGTCTAACCGACCATGGTTTCGCCAGTTACGGCATTGACGAGGCTCTTATAAGACTAAATACAATACACACCATAACTATTATAAAAGGTTGAGAAAGGCAGGAAATTCCCGTTAACAAACAAAACACAAAGATCCGGGGGAAAAACCCACAGGTCATTCACACAGGTATTAACCAACCTTGAATAGAGGTGAAGTAAAGGAGAAAATGACAAAAATTCCGTTTGGTCATTTAAAACTAGATTAGCATCATTACACAAAAGTCTCTTAATTTCTAAAATTTCCAAAACATTTAATTTTCTACTTTTTACGTTCACATGTAGAATTTCAAAATTAACATTAGAATAAAAATCTGTCAATACATGATTTTTTAAATGGTTAGAAAAACTAGAATCATTATAACCTAACCGCCAACTCCTTTCATGCTACACTTAAAACTACGGCCTGTTTGGCCAACATAAGCAGCATTACAAATACTACATGTCAGTTTGTACACACCACTTTTTTACATTTTTTCTATTTAATCTTTGGAATTTACTAACATCTTTCCTAAATTTTGTTTACAATAATAAGCTGGTTTACAGTGTTTTTTTTTCTAAAACTTTACCAACTGCATGGCTAACTTTACCAAAATAGTTAATTCTACGCCACTTTTGTGTGGAATTATTAGAATTGACTATTGGGAAAATAAAGGATTTAGCCTTATTTTGAATTTTCTTTTAAACATTTTATCAATGAGATTAACTTCATAACCATTATTAATGGCTATTTGTTTAATACATTCAAGCTCAGCAATACACAAATCTCCTGCCTTTCTCAACCTTTTATAATAGTTATGGTGTGTATTGTATTTAGTCTTGTAAGAGTCTCGTCAATGCCGTAACTGGCTAAACCATGGCCGGCTAGACCAAATAAATTATAGAATTTTACAAAAGAAAAATTGTGTTTTATTTATTTAATAAAAGTTATAACAAAGTTGTTCTTTCTCTAAGAATAGTGTGGTTATGAGACTGAAAGAGTTATGGAGTTATCATAAGTTAGGCTTCATGAATTGTGGATTCTGAGTTTGATATTTTTTGACGACATTGGATTTTCTGATTGCTAGAGAGAAGCAAATGCTATAAAAAAAAGCTTCAAATCTAAAATTTCAGATAGGATACGACATTTTATTCGTTACAATTTAAGTACAGTTATGCGAGTTTGAATAGTGTAAAACGTGATTTGAGAAAAATAATAATGAACACTATCAAACTAAAAAGACACACATGAATATTTCATTATTACCGCTATAACATGCAACTTGTGTAGTAAAATCGCCCTAAGTAGCTTAGTAGCTTGTTCTTTTCTTTAATATTTCACTCCATTGTGATGTTTTATATAATACTTCTGAACTATGGTCATGACCACTTATACATCTCTCCGTGTTTAATATTATATGTTACACAAAATTTAAATTTATAATCGCAATCAACGAAATATCGGGTACTTTCCGTACCTAATTGTTTGATTTAAAAATGTTTAATAAACGCTGAACGAATTTAATGAGCACGAAAACAGAAATGCTTTAGAAAACCTACAGGGTGTTTATCTATTGTTTTGCTTTAGGAACTGACGATAGGTGATAATTTTTTTTCAATTAATTATACTATGCCAATTACTGCTTCTTAAATAGATTAAATATATAGACCGTTACTTATATACATACTGAACGTTTTGAGGAAGTTTTATAGAATAACCTCAAGTAATTAGAATGCTGCTACTCAGAATGTTATAAATTTGTATTTTCCCATAAGATTTACTAACACATATTGTTCTATAAGTTGTATACATTAATGTTTAAAATTTAATAATTTAAAGACAAATCGTTTTGCTAAAACGTGTTATTTTAGGTTGACTATCGTGAAAAATTATGTTAAATACAGGGTGTTTCAAAAAGGACTTTGCAACTTTGAAAATTCATATAAATTTAATGAAACAAGGAAGAGAGCTGGCTTTGGTGTTGTTTTAAAGGAAAACACTTCAAGTTTTTTTACCTTAAACTTATGATGTTCTATGTGGCTTCCGTTGGTTATCCTGCAGACATCCCATCTGTAGTCGATTTCTTCCCAGACTCGCACTAGCATTTCACGTGTAATTTGCTCAGTGGCAGCGTAAATTCTTGCTTTAAGTTCAGGTAGAGTGGCCGGCAAAGGAGGTACGTACACCTTATCTTTTATGAAACTCCAGAAGAAAAAGTCTAGCGGTGTCAGGACTGGGGATCGTGTGAGGGGGGGGCATGCAGTTGGCGCAGCACGTCCAGTCCATTGACCTGGAAAGCGGTCATTGAGAAAATCCCGGACGTCAGTCAGATAGTGTGGTAGTGCGCCATCTTGCCTGAAGTATTATTTGATTCTAAATGTCAATTTGTATTATTACACATACTTAAAGTAGTTGTAAGTTAAATTATAACAAAACTGCGGACAATGAATCTTTTAAATAACGTGAAAAGGGCGTCATTTCCTTATCTACGCACAATACAGTTTAACTGTTTAAATTCAATTTTGATCCATCATAAATGATTTTCCGGGTAAAATATATATTTTGTGTATTTGACATTATGGCGGCTGCAAAAAAATGAAATTATCTAAAATGTGTCAATTTTAATTATAAATATAATACTATTTTATTCAAAGCCATCATAAGAAATTAACTAAACATTTGAAAAGGGAATTATTTTGAATTAATCAGTCTGCCTTTGAAAAAAAAAATTATATTTTTCTTTACAGAAAAACTATGAATAAACAAAGCACATTAAAAAATGAGTTAAAGCTAATTTAAAATAAATGTAGGTCACATTTACAATTCATTTCAAAGCCTTGTTTCTTTTGAAATATATTCCAGCTTTATTTTATGTTTTATTACATGACAAAAGTTATAACATAGTCGTTATTTATATGGTTGATTAATGTTTTGGTGTAGCTTGATAGTTAACATTGCATTTCTTAGCGTTAACTTGTATATTTATTCCAGTTTACATAAGTATTAATAGTTGCATTAAATTACTAAAAAGATAATCAATAACCCGCTGGTTAAACATTTTCAAATGATCATTTAACCCCATTGGCCATTTTAAAACTGTTGAAGAGTATTGTTTAAATTTTGAACTTGTTTGTTCCTTTTTACCATTGGCGTTTTAGTGACAAGTTTTATTCAACTAGGTTGTGTAGTTTTATAGATATGTGATTAAAGATGAATGGAAAGGAAAAACCAAGTATTTATAGAAATTTCAAGTAGCCAATTTTACCATTGAAATCCGTATTCCAATTATAAGATTTTTGCCGTTGTTACAAAGTTTTCTATGTTATTAAACACGAATAAGGAAAACAATCAAATCACCCTGTAATTTCATGAAGTCTGTTGTTTTTACAGCAAACGTGACTACACTCTGCATGACTGAAATGTCTGTCTATTTCTCGCCACAAATATTGTTTGTAAGTTCTATTTAAGTTGCAATTCTATTATAGACATTGCATGTTTTACTGCAGTTGTTAACTCTGAACTTTGCGTGCCTCTTGAGGGCGTACATTTAAACACAAGTGCAGATAGAAATGACACATCCGTGGTCAAAACCCACAATGCAATTCTGACTGGATTACTCTATATTTACAGTTTAAAAGGATGTGGAATAAAAATTGATTCCTGAGCCCCCTCCCCTTCAAGTAAATCGTACTCTACATTAAAAACACAATTAATTGTTGATCAACTTTAAAACTCAGGAAAAGTTTGATATTTTATATTATTGTCATAGACTTCACTTAACTAAACATGTATAAATGGCAGGTGAACAAGGTCAAAAGAGCAACGCCTCAGTGAAAAGAGCTAGTTTTAGGTATAATCCTCCCATTGTTCAATTAGAACATATTAATTGAATTACAATTATTTTTTGATCAAATCTTGATATTTTTGGTCTTTTTTATATTACTTTTTGTTAGCATATTATGTTTAATAAAAGGTTCTCTAGAATCATACTTTTTTATGGGTGACCATTTAGGTTGTTTTAGGCAATCAATATTTTATTTAGCTTAATTGGTCTGTATAAAATAATCCTTACTTATTAGACAGCTCAAATACAAAATAGATTTAATGTAATCAATCCAGAGGTTTGAAACAAAATTAATTAGGCAATGTGTAGATGTCGTAGGGCGAGGGGAGGGGGAGACGTTATGTAAAACTCTCAATTAATTCAATTTCCACTTGATTATTAATAATTCTATAATTTATAATTAACTAAACAGAAGACGTAATTATAAATTTTCGAGTATGTTACGAAGATGGGTTTCAAGATGAAAACACAGTTTTATAATTGGAAACACTTTATGGTTTTAAGTGCCAAGTTTACGTATATCAGATATATAAAGTTCCCATACCAAATTGATATCCACCATTTCTCTGATTATCGAATTAACAGATTTTTTTTGGTCTGTTACACTAAAATAGCAATGCAGAAGCAAAACTTAGTTCGAAGACTCATGAGAACTAAACCCTTTGAGGTTATGTAATGGGCTCTGGTGTTAGTGTGTGTTTAGTACTTATCTTTAGAGGTGTTAGAAGAAAACTTAGAATCATCGATGGTTGAGCATAGTACTTAACTATTTAGGATGTGAATTGTTAAATTAAAATTAATGGTTGGTTTTAACTAGACCAGTTTTAATTGTTCATAATTCGATTGTAAATAAATTGTGGAAAATATACTCATGAAAAGTAAATTTTGCCAACGTAAGTAGCTATTGCTTTGAAAAAATTATATTTTCAGTTGAAAATCAATAACTTTGGCTTTTTCATTTTTCACTATAGTTTTTTTCATGAAAATTAGCGTGGAAAATGGATTTTAAAATAACATAAATATATATGTTGGAGGTAAAAACAAAATTTAAATTTCACCGATTTAAAAAACGTATTTTAATAAGCATTTTGAAATATCACTATTTGAACAGGTATTTAAAGATCTTGAAGCAAATTCCTGCAATAAACAAAATCGTTACAAATTTAACTGTTTCTAGATCTAAATTGAATAAGTTACAAAATGAATCGTCTTCTTTAAGGATATTGTGCAATAATTGTAAATATTATGTATCATCAATATACTGACAGTGTCCTGTTCAATATACTAACAATATAACAAGTATAATATATAAAACTGGATGTAAAATATGTTTTTGATTTTAACACAAAATTCAAAGTAGAAATCAGTAAACTATTTAAATTTAGGGATAATAAATTTTTAGTAAAAACGACTTTAGTCCTCCGCGATGTGGGGACAATAATGAGTTAACAACTAATTTTCTCGTTTTGTGTACAAATTTAAAAATTGAGTGTAATTGCGTCGATCTACAAAATAATTATATAGGTAAAACACAATTAAAATTGGTTCGGTCATGTAGTAGGGTGTACAGACAACTGCAAATTTTATTTATAGGTTTCTTTTTACGTCATAAACGAAAATATACCAGGCACAAAATGAAACAATTGAAATATGTACCATATCCCATAAAAAGGGGAACATATACGGTTCTGTACCTAACAGGAAGAATAATTTGTTGTTTATTGACAAAATCTTAAAAAAATCTAATTCCTAATTCACTGGTAGCCTCAATTATAATCAAGTTCTAAATAAAAATATAAAGTTACAATTAAATAATATTAAGCTTACGCTTGTATTATTCTTCAGACGATATGGATTAGGTCAGCTGATGTCCGAATCATAGTAATACAGTTATACCAACTTTGCAACGATTAAAGCCAAGCTTGTACGTGTTAAGAATCTTATGGACTTTAGAAAGGACACATGTTTAACATGTAAGACGGTATCGGAGGAGCTTTGTACTCTAAACACGTTCACACGGAGGAGCAGATGGGTTTCTTGGCGAATTGTCCTTTACAATTTAGTTTTACGTTCAAAATAAAAATTAGTCCTAATTAAAGAAAAAATAAGAACATTCATTTTACTTATAGTGTCCATGGAGTTTTGTCTATTCCTTTAGTCCAGACGGAAAACACTTCTCTCTAAACGGGTTTTCAATTGAATAACTCAAAATCAAATATTAAATATTATATTCTTTTATACATACTGAAATTTTTGTTTTGTTACATGTATGAGAAGCATGAAGGAAGTAATGCACATATTTAAATATAGGCTATGCATATTCAACTATGATAACAATACGAAGAAAATTTTATGCAAAATTATTAAAGATATATTCTGTTCATACTACAAGAATGTAAAGTTTCACACGATAACTACACCGTCAGTAATACATGTTCCAGTTTTATTATATTTAGTTGTAGGATTTGTGCAGAGAATCACAATGTTGAAGAGATCAAATTTCCATTGAAAGAAAATTATCCTAAACCACAATAAAACACTAACAACACAGACTGTATAGTTATGTTTATTCTACCTTATGTACATTTCAATAGCACTGCTATCATCGACACGTGACGAGCGAGGGAAACGCCTCACTGCAGTAGTAATTATAGTTATTAAGGTTAGTGTGTATTGTACCTCTGAAGATGATAGCAGTGTTATTGAAATGTACATAAGGTAGAATAAACATAACTATACAGTCTGTTGTATTGTGGTTTTGGGGATTTTTCTTTAATTGTATATTCACCACAGTGCTCTAATGATTCATATGATTTATTAAATATAAAATTATCGTTAAAAAAATATGTTGAAAAGTTGTAGCACCAAATATACGGGTATTATATTATACTACTTGGAAGGAATTTGTGATGAGAATGTAGCATTTTGCTTTAGTACACTCACTGGTGTAGAGATGGAACCGTCACTCAAATATACTACAAAAATTATTAAAAAATAGACCAATATTCGCCCCTCCATTTAAATAACTTAAAATTTTGTTACTACTGAAGATATATTTGTATACAATAAGTGTTTCTTTTTGCTAATAGAAACAGTTAAATTTTCTTTATATACTAATATTTTCGCAGTTACAATTCTTTATTAATTACCTCATATTTTAATAATATATTTTCCAAGTTCCAGCTTGTTTCATCACAGAATTCACAAGTTAGCTGAAGATTTATTTTGTATAAATGGGTCTCAAGCAGTCACATCCAGAATACAGTCTAAAAATAACAACTCTCTAGCTTCATGATTCTTTACCGTTCCACCATTCTTCAACGCTAGATCACGTCTAAAAATATTGTTTTCTCTGCAAAAACTAACTTTATTTTCATGATAGGGTAGCGGTGTGGCGTAATTAGGATCAATGTACACAGAATCGCGTTACATTGCTCCCCTTTATTAACCTAAATGGCATTAAGCGATGACGATAAATCACACGTATATTTATACAATTAACCTCTTTTTAGAATCATTAATTACTGTTTTGTTAAATTTTATGCCTTTGTTTGCCAACGTGTATGTCAAATTATTTCTCCCTACTTGAGATGGCACACATTGGTCCGGTTTACCTGTTCAAAGTCGACTTTGTAGAGTCGTTATAGAACATCATTCGATAAAATTTTACTCTCCAGATGAGTTGCTGTATTGCCACTCTTACAGATTTCATCTTAGCACTAAAGTTGGATTTATATCCTCTAGCAGTATATATTGTGAAAACAGCTGAGAGTATATAGCTGTTTCAGCACAGATCAAACCTTCCGATTCATTCTAAATCTACACATGTTACAATCTTCTTTTTTTAAGATGGTGGGGTTATCTGTTTTTTTTTTACAAATAAAACAAATTTTTCGATTATAGCATTAATAGTCTAATCTCACCTGACTGGCATAATACAACGTAGCTAAGAAGGTTGTATGTTAAGTGGAAACTATTTCAACTTGTTTCCACGTTTAAAGAAATTTATTAAAAGACACTTTTTTACATAAAAATAAAGATTTCCGTTCCAAATACTAAATTGTAATTATTGTTTGTACTTTTATCCCCCATTTATTCTCTTTATTTAAAGCGATTTGTTTTGTAATTAAGTTTGTATTAAGCGTGAAACAGAGGAATTTAATTATTTTTAATGAAGTTTGTAATCCTATCCGATTAAAGTTTTAATATAAAGTTAATGAAACATTTATAGATTGTTTCTGGCCTGGTTAGAAGCTATAATCGTTTGTATTGTTTATTATGCGAGCGTGTGTTTAACGTATTTATTTATTAGTTTACCTTTTCTTTAGAAGTAAACATCGTAATTTGTATATTGTTTATTGCAATGTAACTAACTTACCGTCTAATAGTAATATTTCTCGTGATCATCGATTCAGCTATCAGTCGTTTTTAAGTTTTCTTTTCGGATAGTGGAAACGAGCTTCGTAATGAACATGAGAAATTAAAATATAGGCTGATATTGTTTGACACGAAATGCATATAAATTGTGGCCATGTGGATTATAATTAATAATTTCAAACTATCCTCATTGCTGCACTTTACTTAGCATAGTTTTCATCTTTTACATTGCTGTAAAAACCTGATAGTGGACGCGTGTGTCATTGCGTGTCATTTGATACAACTACTCTACTCGCACTTTAAGTTTATATACTTGTGATAGTTTTACAGTTTGACAGTGAGTATACAATGTTGATTTAAATAATATAATTTTAGATAAATAGTTGTTTACTCGTATCCGACACATGAAAGGTGCATCAAAACCCGCTTTATGCTACCCCGAGTTTATTACTTTTCTTTGTTATATATTCGTAAGTTATGAAGGGGGTGAAAAATCGGTGTTTTTTGTAAAAAACATTTGTTTTGAGATCTCTTAAAAAATTATTTCTATATCGTCTTTGTACTTACAGGAAAACCGGTAAATTAAATTTGATAAAATTTAGTACAGGATATGTATTGAGTGATTTTTTCCCTATTTTTGTATATTTGTCAACAGTCTAAAACAAGTAAAACGTCTGTAGGGATTTAGGGACAATTATTTTCATAAAGTCGAAGACTTTTAAGCGGCCCATCACTAACATTTAATGTCTTCGACAAATAAACATACATACTCGTAATTTGAATAAGTTCTAGTTTTATTTGAGACCCCCACACATAAAATTTCCAGAAATAGTTTTTGCTCCTAATTACCCACAAAGTCTTTCTATAGCTTAATTTTTCCTATACGTGACACAATACGAAGAATGTAAATGCAAATTTTCAAATATACAGGGAGTTTAAACAAAAATTAGGAGCTTACATTCATCAAAATTAATGGAAAAGTTTATATAAACATACTTCGTAAAGCGCTTAGTTTTCCAACCGCCATTTTTTGTTTTTAACACTTAAGATTCAACCTTGTAGAAAGTCTGATGTTTTGGTACACAATTTGTAATTACTTTTGAACGTACTAAAGTAAATAGTCAACTTTATAATTTCTTGTTTTTATTTTAGTGTAATAGTCAAAATCAAAACAATATTTTAATATATTTTGTTTTTGTTAGATTAATTAATTGATCACTGAATACCTTTTAAACTAACCAAAACCATTTATTTTTAGTTTTTTGTAGTATTACAAACAAATGAAATGGAACTGAATGGTTGTTAAGTTATACATAACTGGTAATTTATTCACAAAAGTAAGAAGTAAATAATAAACATAGTATTATTACATTTGGGATGTTAATACAGTTTATTCGCACATTTCCCACCATTTGTGTATATAAAAACGAATGCATGACATTTCGAAGGCATGTATCAACGTGCGTTAACAAGTGAAACTATTGACAAATGTAAGACGACATAAAAACGTTATCAGAAAAAACTAAATTAGCAGAGATCATACCGTGCTCAACTACCCAAAGGGGTGTCAAAGATTTGTTACCTAACGGTTTTATTGGGTTGAAGAATATTTTGCCCACCCCCAGCAGTTTTAGTACATGACTCTAAAGTTAAAACTACCAGTGAATTAACTATAAGTCTTAATAAGTTTCATTTGATATATACTCTTGAAAATTCGGGTATTCATTTTATATAGCATACACAAATGATGACAAATATCCGAATAAACGTTATTCATAATATGGACAATTCTTCATTGTATTATAAATTTAATACCAAAACATATGGGATAGCGAAATTATGATTGCTATATATTTATACACAAATATTTCTAAAATTGTGTAACGGTTACGCGAAATCGAGAAATACTTTGTTATATATAAATATTAAATTTAAACAGTGTTGTAAATTGATTTCCAAAGCCTTCATTCATTGGTCCAGTTGTAAATGGTATAACTTTTGCTGGCAACCTTGTTTATACAAATCAATGTTAGTTTTCTCATTGTTAAGTCCATGCATAATTCACTTGTCGCTGCGTTGATAAACACGCCTTCCGTATAAGTTTCTATTCCGTTTAATTGGAGGCATTAAACAATGAGAAACAGTTCAATAAACTAAAAAAACTTCAATAAAAAAATATTGTACAATCCTCATTTAAAAAATTGTATAACCAAGTCAAAAAGAAATGATAAATACCATATTAAAAACAAAACAAATTATCACTCCAGATATAACAACACTTCTTTAACAAATAACCACGCTTTTATTTATTTTCCTTTAAATTAATTTTGTTTATATCAATAACAGCTGATATTATTTGATTAGTGTAGTTTAAAACTTAAGTTTTTTTTTGTTTTTTTTTTTCATAAGAGGAAATTTTTAATAGAAAGCAATTAACATTCTTTTCAGATGTTTATAAATTGTTTAACAAACATTAGCGTGAGGTTAATGGTAAAGATTGTCATCCATTTGATTTTCCCTTCTTTATTTTACTTCCTTTTAAAATTACTGCTGAAACAACTTTACGGTAAGCTCTATCCAACGACACCTTAACGTCAAAATCGGTTAAAAGCTGTAGGAGGAGACTTACTCACACAAAATCTCCTAGTATAGATTGTAGGAGGAGATTTACTCACAAAAAAATATCCTATTGTATAGATTGTAGGAGGAGTTTTACTCACAATAAATGCCCTATTGTATAGATTGTAGAAGGATTTTTAGTAAAAAAAAAAATGTCCTATTGTATAGATTGTAGGAGGAGTTTTACTCACAATAAATGCCCTATTGTATAGATTGTAGAAGGATTTTTAGTCAAAAAGAAAATGTCCTATTTTATAGATTGTAGGAGGAGTTTTACTCACAAAAAATGTCCTATTGTATAGATTGTAGGAGGAGTTTTACTCACAATAAATGCCCTATTGTATAGATTGTAGAAGGATTTTTAGTCAAAAAAATGTCCTATTGTATAGATTGTAGGAGGAGTTTTACTCACAAAAAATGTCCTATTGTATAGATTGTAGGAGGAGTTTTACTCACAATAAATGCTATATTGTATAGATTGTAGGAGGAGTTTTACTTACAAAAAATGTCCTATTGTATAGATTGTAGGAGAATTTTTCACAAAAAATCTCCGAGTGTATATATTGTAGGAGGAGTTTTACTCACAAAAATTTCCTATTGTATATTATATTGTAGGAGGATTTTTACTCACTAAAAATGTCCTATTGTATAGATTGTAGGAGGAGTTTTACTCACAAAAAATCTCCTAGTGTATAGATTGTAGGAGAGTTTTACTCACAAAAAATGTCCTATTCTATTGATTGTAGGAGGAGTTTTTACAAAAAATCTCCTAGTCTATATATTGTAGGAGGAGTTTTATTCACACAAAATCTCCTAGTGTATTTATTGTAGGAGGAGTTTTCAGAAAATATCCCCGAGTGTATATTGTAGGAGGAGTTTTACTTGTATAAAATGTCCTATTGTATAGATTGTAGGAGCAGTTTTACTCACAAAAAATGCCGTCCTATTGTATAGATTTTAGGAGGAGTTTTCACAAAAAATCTCCTAGTGTATATATTATAGGAGGAGTTTTACTCACAAAAAATCTCCTAGTATATAGTTTGTAATAATATACTTTCATTCTAAATTTTTGTGTATTGTTTTTTGTTTTTAATTGAGAGATCTTAAAAGGTACTACTAAATCAATTTCGGCAGACGATTTGCTTTTTAAAAGCTAAACACGTCCTGTGAACTAATTCGAATATTCCATGAAAGTTGATTTATCTTGCTGCCGAATACAGATATAAATATTAGATCATATTAATTTATATAAAAAATATAGTAAAAAATTCCATCGCTTTGTTGAAATGCACATTTTGAAAATGAAATAAAAATCCTCAAATAGTGTTTAAAGAGAATTGTCCACATAATTTCAACTCTGGGTTGCACAGATCATAGCTCAAACTTATAATTATTTATGAAAATGATAATTTAATTAAAACCATGAGAAATAAATATATTTCCTTCAAAGTGCACCTTTTGCAGTGTTTGCACATACCATAATAACCTCGATAAAAAGCAATTATTTTATCGTAATTAAATTCCATCTTTTGTCTATAATTTTCTCGATGGGTTATGGAATTGTTTTATCATTGTAATATGAAATGATTAAAAATGTAAGGGAAGAAACAGGTCAAGTATGTTAAGGGGGTTTCATAACTTGTACCTCTTATTACAGCACTTCAGTTATTGAACATCAGGTCATGATATTGCTACCAGCACTTACTGTTGCAATTGTTGCCAGACCTTCTTCACAAAAAACCCAATTAGTTAATGCAACTATAAATGTGAAAAGTTACTTCTCTAGTTGTAAAATGACTGCCTTTATGTGTGTCTGTTTTTCGGTTGACGAAGACTATAAGGAGTTGCACTGTGATTAACTTTCAGACTATGAATTCCATCAATGTATTTAGACTGGTTTGTGGTACAAACCAATAATTACTTATGATTATTGAGTCTGCTAATTGTAAATCTACTCTCAATGGGGGGGGGGATCCTCAATAGCTTCTTAATTAATAAACATAAACATTTAACTACTGACGGGCGTAGATTTCGAAGAAATTAGAAAGCACATGTAGGAGGGATTAAATTGTAATTTTGGTCAGAATACATAAGTATAATTATTGCAAATCTTTGATATTTTTATGATAGATATTTGGAGTTTACATCATTAAATTCAGAATGAAAATCTATAAATAGTTTATTCAATTTATTGCATTCAATTAATCATTGTATAGGAGATAAGAAACTGCTTAAATATAGCTACCGTTTGTTAGTTGGATTTTTCAGTAGATTAGTAGAAACTAATTTCAAGTGTTCCATATTTTTAAAATTAGAAAAATTTTCAGAAAAATCGGTCATTTTGCAAACCATAAATGATAAGTATTAAAAAAATACTTTTTTCGTATTCAAAATGGCATAAAATGTAAATACCAGTCAAAAACTAAACTTGATATTGTTTCATTTATCATTTCGTACTTTTTGCTATAAGAAAAAAAATCAATAAATAAATATAGTTAGGCAATTATGTTGCCAGTTTACCTAACAATTGGAATATGATAAAAAAAAGAATTGTTTAAAATGAGAGACGTCCACGATAGGGTTTCAATAATGAATACTTGTATAGGAACACTTTTCTCAGTATTGGAATGAGATATTGCCATAAAACTTTAACCATAAATTGGGTGGAACCCTATGTAGGTTGTTTATTATATTAATGCAATATTACAAAACTTGTTTGTACAAATAATGTTTAACTTTATAAAAAAAATACACTTTTTAAAATTTTGTCAAAATATAATTAATTACTAATTATTTCTTATTTTTTATTAAAATTGTAAAATTTTGCTAACCTTTAAAATTGTAAAATTTAATTATTCTCTTTAGTAGTTTTGGATTAGTGTTCATAAATAAATGTTAAAAAATACAACATTTGCAAATAAACTAAAAAGTATCCTAACCTAACCATTCCTATCTTATTAAAAGTCTCCAGGCCTGTAATATTGATTGTCACCCGCATCCTGTTCCTACTTTTTTTAGTTTTTGGCTTCTCCTCTTCTCTCTTCTTTCATTTCTCAATTGAAGGATGGCCATTTCCGCTTTAGTAATACATATTTGTTACTTTGTAGAAAACCAATGTTAGAACCGGAAGTTCTAACCTCAACAGGTAACCTTTTGGAATTGAATGGTATAACATGATTTACGTGATGTGTAACTAAGTTTACATGTATTGTTTGTTTATTCCCTCTAAATTTTCTTTTCCACATTTTCTTCTATTTTAGAAACTTTTTTTCAATCAAAACTAACAACAAAACTCCAATTAAAAATCACTGAACACATATAACGAAATTATCAGCTTTCTATTACAGTAAAGTCATCTACACCGCAGTGTCAACTAAAGACATAAACATTAAAAGGTTGTTTGTTGTGGGTGTGGGGAGAAAAACATGTTTTTTAATAGTTCTCAGCACTATAACATGCAAATATTATTGTATCTCCGTGTTCAGAAAAATATCAGGAATGATAAAATTAAATTAAATAAAAAAATCTATTTTTGAACGTTTTTAAAAACATCTCCCCATACGGATTACCACTAAAAACATACCACACTGCTCATCATAGCGACGGATAGAAGTGTAATTGGTAATGCATAGAAATATTGTTAAAGCCAATGTTATGAAATTACAGTTTTACCTATACTGAAGTGTAATTTGCACAATCGGTTACTTTTCCATTGAACAATAGTGGGTAATAATCACTTAGCTGGCTTTGATGATAAACAAAATTATTATTTTATATTATCACAATTAACTATAAGTTACCATCGTCTGTGGCTTTGACTTGTGTGATCATCGTCTACATCATCGTCTATGGTCTTTTTTTTTAATAGACATAGTAGTTTACAAAAACGAATCTACTCCTCAACAACCTTTTCTCGAGAATGGTGACTTCTAAAATGAATTTATATATTTCAGCAGAATTATATTTAATCTGTTCATGGAAATCAAAGTTGTCCACCGTTAATCGACTTGAATCCTACCGTAGTGGTTATGTGTTACCGCGCTGAATCCAACATTCCCTCGTAATGTGCTTCACCACACTAGTGAGACTAACCACAAGGCCTGCGGGTTTAATCACTTATAATTACCAACTCCTGTGACACGTGGAGTGGTCAAACAGTAACATTGTAGGAACAAGTAAACGCTACATCATGATATTAATTTATTTGAGAGAGAGAGAGAGAGAGAGAGAGAGAGAGAGAGAGAGAGAGAGAGAGAGAGAGAGAGAGAGAGAGAGAGAGAGAGAGAGAGAGAGAGAGAGAGAGAGAGAGAGAGAGAGAGAGAGAGAGAGAGAGAGAGAGAGAGAGAGAGAGAGAGAGAGAGAGAGAGAGAGAGAGAGAGAGAGAGAGAGAGAGAGAGAGAGAGAGAGAGAGAGAGAGAGAGAGAGAGAGAGAGGGAGAGGGAGAGGGAGACTCTGACGCTATTAGAATGTTAGAGGGGTGCTTTTAGGTTTCGCCTTTTAGAAACATGTGGAAAATGTTTACAACAGTTTTGTTAATTAACTTTTGGTATTAGCCTACTGAAGTTAAAAAATACAATAAATTGATATTAATGAGATTAATTTATCTGCAAGTTGAGCAACAGGGAGTTGTATAAAGTACATAATCCATAAACTAAGATTCTATAAATACTAAAACAGTTGTTTCATTTGATTTCTGACTTCAGTCTTGTGCTAGAGACTGCTAAAAGATCACTTTACTTTTGGAATCAGTGAAAGCTTCAGAGCAATATGATAAAGTGTTTTGTAAATTGAATTCCACATGAGTGGTTTGGTTTTGTAGAAAAAACAACTGTAAGACTTCAGTGGTATAGCGATGTGTTTCAATTTAAATCTTTTATACAAGAACGTAGAATCATTACATTGACATTTATAGCTAATTATTATAATGGAGTTAAAATATAATGTTTTTTTTAATAGTTCAACTTATAAAAATAAAATAAAATAACAATATACTAAACTGTATATAAAATAAATAACAAAAAAACTGATAAATAATAGAAACTTCGGATATATGTTTAAAACCAAATAACACTAACACTGGAAAGAGATTGTCGTTCTGACCGTCTGCAAGGTTATTCAAAACCCAAATGAACATGAAAAGTTCGTTTTTGGTATTTTTATAACACAAAATATACTTCCACTTTTGATAGTTTAAACTTTACAAATTGGATACCCCATCTTGTAATTAGGTATAATATTTTGAATACGAATAGGGTCATGTGACACATCTTTTATATTGTTTTTATATTCTTAGTTTGGTGGTGAAATAATTTTTTTTAATATTTAATTTACTTAAAAAGTGATCAACAATTACAACTACAGAATATTTAAAACCATAATTCAAAGGTGGATAAATGAGTTGGTTACTTACACTATAAAAATATGCTCAAATTGTTCTCTTATTTTACACAGTACTAAACGGTTATAAAATGTATTATTTCCACCAACCAGAGAACCTAAATGAACTGAAAAATTGGGTACGAATATAAATTAACGCTATTACTGATAAGACAATTTCTAAGTAGTTGGTGAATTTTAAAAACGTTTAGGTCTGTGCCAAGTAGCTCTCGAGCAACATTGTGAGCATCTTTGAAACTCACAATTCCAAAACTACAGCATCTATATGTTTAAAGGTAAATTCAAAAATGATTTGCCCACCTGTAAATTAAGGTTTTAAATGTTCTGTGGTTGTAGTAGTTGTGTAAGGAAATAAGATTTAAAAACGGATTTCACCATTAAACTCAGAATAAAAAAAAACAATGTAAAAATATAAGTCACATGACGTCATTTTCTATTTAAGAAATTTAGCCGAGATGGCAGCCAAAATCAACTTTCAAAAACGAACTTAATTGTTCAACCGTTTTAAAGAATTTTTATATATTCCATACTTTATGAACACTATATATAGAAACATGCTATAATTTTTACACCAACAAAAGAAAACCAAAAGATTTTAAAGTAAAAATAAATGCAGTTTAAAAAAAGTTAAATACTTCAATGAGACCCCCATTTAAATTCCCATGCACCTTTCAGGTATGCTTGCTTACAGTATTCGCAAATATCGCCTGTTCATAAAAGTGTCGAACCTTACAGTGTATTTTACTCGTCACTTTTTTTCACTCTTATTAAACATTTCTAATTTAGAGAGTGTATATTGCGGGTGCATTTTCAATCACTGGTCGAAATAGGAACTTGTGAGTCTAAGTTTGATTCTTCTACTTATCTGTTTGGATTGGTGAATGTTTGATGGACATAAAAATTTGATTTATTATTTCAAATTTGATACCACCTTTGAAACAACATCTTGGTTGAAATGGGATAATTGAAATCTAAACTTTAACATAACGTAACTGCGAAAGTTCCTGTGAATAAGGAAAAATGTGTGATAAACATTATGTAATTTATTTAGTCACTTTTATTAATGATTTAGTCACTTTATTTGCACATCAACACAAACTTGTAATATGTTAGCATGTTAAATATAGAATTGTTATTGCGGTTCATTGTTAATTCATAAAAATATATAAAGCTCTTGGATATAAATTGTTATATGTTATTGTAGAAATGTATGGAAAAAGCAAGGTTGGAGTCATTTTATCCACTCCAATGTAATCTAACAAAGCGGAATATGTGTTTCGCGTCATTTAACTGATTTTTATTTCATAACCCTTTATAACTAATATTTAATATTAGTAAATTAAAACATAACTCGGATATTGTAACTTACAATGTACTATTATTGCGGAAAGTATTTTATAAAATTTACAGAAAATTTGTAACTTACATGACAATCGTCCCAGATCTACGTTACCCACTGTATTGTACGAAAAACATCTGTTTGACCTTAAAACAGGCATTTATTAGGTTTTATTTTTAATATCATGGGTTACTTACCAACATCACAAAGGTTATACGATAGACACAGCTAAAAATTGTACGTGTTTTTAAATTTTTTTTTTTATGTAAAAATATTAATCAAATAAATAGATACAAATTCTTTTGTAAATTCTTCATATTTAAGTCTAGCCGAGCATGGTTTCGCCAGTTACGGCATTGACGATACTTATACAAACACGAAATAACCTAAGAAGGAATTATTGCATACATTTTGAGACCAAGCCCACAATTCCCGTTACATTACAATAGAACCTGTAGGGAGGAAATCCAGTAAGTCAAACTATTTTAGACATGCTTTGACAAAGGTTGAAGTAGGTTTTCTTCTTAGGTTATTCAGAATTTAGACTAATGCCGTAACTGGTGAAACCGTGGCCGGCTAGACCTAATAAATGTACAATAAATCAATTTTATTTGTATTTAATATAAAAACAGAATTTGTATCTGTTTATTTGAATAACTTGGAATTCTATCAAGTAGCGTCGGTCATCTGCTAATCATACAATCCACTTAATTTAAATGTAGTTCTATTCTAGGAATGGTAAATATCATTCCTGTATATCTATTAACAAATAATAGTTTTATATTTTAAAATATTTATATCCTATTAAAATAATATTTGTATTAACTTTTTTTTTTCAGTTGGATACATTTTAAGGTTAAGTTCCTTCCAAATGTGTGACATACCGAGTCTTTCAAAAGTAAGTTACAACTTTAATTGACTATAGTTTATTTGTTATTTAACATAGAATAAAATAAAGTACATATATTCCTTTAGAATTAAGCTAAATTTAATGTATAAAAAAACTTAAATTAAGGCAAATACTTGTTAGAGTTTTTAAGTCAAGCGTTCGAAGTGACCGACATTCTCTTCCTGGAGAAGCAGTAGTCTTCCCTCTATTCTATACGCGGCATTTCTTAACGTGTTACATTTATCTTAGCTACGTTTTGCATAAATGCTTCTTTTAGTTTTACAATTTTAGATTTTATCTTTTACAATTGAAGGTATTCCTGCCAATTTGTTGTCTCCAACGTACCCGGTGATTTCAAACTTACTAAGAAGCATTTTATACTCGACTACAATACGCTGTTTGTTCCTCAAACCTTCTAAACACGGCTGGTATACTCCGTTCACATTCATAATAACACTGAATCAATGCAATGCGTGTTTGTAAAGGTAAAGTCATGATGGAATAAAAAAAAAATCAGTTAATTAATCGTAAGTTTATCACCTACTAGATCGTGTCTTTGAAATTAGTCAACAATGAGAAATCCAATAATTTTAAATATTTTGAGTCCATTACAAATGTATAGCTTTTCAGTGATTTGAAAACGATTGAATTGGAATATACAGGGTGTAGAAAAGGTTTGGGATGCTTAAATAATATTTAAACTAGAAAAGATAAAAAGCAGAAACTTTGGAAATGTACTTTGGTCTACAGAAACTAATTTTTAACATTATAATATAAATTCAACCCTATTTCAAAATGGAGTTTTTACAGGGCATCTCATTAAATGAAACATAGAAAGGGTCCTTATTAGAACATAACTGGATAAACTAAAGTTCGATATCTTACTCCATTTAAAAATGGTGGTCTGTCAACTTTTGAAAAATTCTATTTAGTGTAACTTTAAAATATGAGCTTTATTAAGAAAATAAATTATCAGGTTATAATTAACATAATAGAATAATACGTTTATAAAATAACAGTAAATATTTGCAGTAATAATTTTGTGAACTTATTTTTCTTAGGGTAGATTTTGAACTAAATTGAATTTTTTTGTTAATTTGAACTGCTACAATTTTAGATTTTAGGAACTCTCAATTTGAGCAGTTATTTTCTATTTATAAAGACCTTGAAACGAAGTGTCACACGATGGGGAATAAATTTGAAAATTTTAGTTTCCCCCCTTAAAAAACAATTTTACAGTGTTCGTGAATTTGCCTTGTAATGCCATAAAAATTGTATTTTTATAACAAGAATATTTTTTAAGTTTCAGCTTTGTGCCTTTTCTAGTTTTTAAGTTATTTAACTGTTCCGGTACTTTTAAACACTCTGTATATATATAAATAAATAACAGGGGACGATCACAAATAATAGCTTGATTTAATTTTCCAATTAGTGTAGTTTTCGATCATCGTATTGTGTTGCTATACAACTTCAATATACACCAAAAGATAACCTAGTTTCATTTAATTGTACAGTTCGGCCACTTTACTTTTTATTCAGTAAGGAAATTATACAAAATACTAAACCCAGACATTTTAATTTTATATCTTTCTATTATTGTTATTTGTTCGAAATTACTTAACATTCTAAAACAAAATTTTGAAATAACCATATAAATATTATACCTATCCCAACTCAACTATCAAATCAGATGTTTTAGTTAAATAAGAAAAATTATCTAAGCCATTGCAGCAATACAAATATGCAAATAAGAGGTTTTATAATCAATGCATGAAGAATTTCATGGAGGATACATATAGGTAAATTTGTAGGGGGTTGTTTGTTTCAGACATTGTGTTTTGTAATGAGAAAATTTCTCAACATGACTTACCTTTAATAATACTACTTTCAATGACTGCGGCAAACAGTTATTTCTGTCGTATGTGAAACTATTAGTTTCTTTGTGACAAAGTTTTTTTTAATGTTATTTTATAAGAAATTATCTGCGTCAGAAACTTGGTTGAAAAACTTTAAATAAACCTTTTTAGTTCGGAGCCATTTATGAGTTTGGACAACTATCGTGTGGTGATCTGCCCACCACAATTCCCCCTGCACTTAAGGTAGCAGTCACTTGTCCGCATCCGGTGCCTTATCAGTTGCCCTGTAGCTTTCATAGGTCACAAAACCGACCGCTACCTTGGTTAATGCTTATCTTGCTGTAAAATCTACTTCCTAATATGTAAATAGAAACTCAACTCAATACGAGATAAGGGAAGTAGATAATTGTGCCTCGTGGCAAGATTTCTTTCGTACAAATTAATTTCTCATTAAACTGACATGCAGGGATTCACCCGTCTAGCCATTTTTAAGCCAAGCCGTATCTTTGAACCAGGTTAGTTATACTTAAGAATTTTCTAAATAAAAATAAATAAAATAACAACTTGTGCAAGCAATTCAAATGCACTTCATTAATACCTTTGTTTTTTTTTTTTTCTAAAACAGCCACGCTGGTTCAAGTGTGAGATTCAAAAATATTTAAAAAGAAAAAAACAAATTTTTTTGAAGATACAAGTGTTGGATCACCAAAACTTTAATGAAGACTTTTATGTAATGTTATGTTTAGAAAATGGCGATTGTTTTTTTTTTTTGAAAAGTCAGTCATTTTGTTCCTGATTGACAGTGATATAAGAAGTGTTCCAAATCATGTTTTGTAAATGCATAATAACGAGTAACTCAAAATTGTAAATGATATGAGTTTATTTTTGCAATTTGCAATATTTATGCAATTAATAGACATCGGAGTGGCATAGTCCACAGTGTTTACTTGGTACAAGTTTCAACATTGGTTCGAAATTAGTTTCATAAGTTTTAATTGATTGATAAATGATTTGCAATAAAATGGTCACTTGCCTTATTTATGTATTTATGCACACTATTTTTTAAAGTATAAAGTTGTTATGTTTATTAGTTGTATAGTTAGTTTTAGATATAGGTAAATAAATATATATATATATATATATATATATATATATATATTATAACGAAATCAATAAGCTTTCCAGTAATGGTCTAATATTTTAAAAAGAATATAGAAATAGATACATTTGTTGGACACATGTTAAACGTTTTATGATAGCCGACAAATTTGAAGCATTAGGGAGATATGTTATAAATCAGTCAGAACACCATTCACAACTTTAAAGAAAAAAAGAGAGAAAAACACTTAAATTATACCCAGAATCATTGTAGGCAATTAAGTCATAAATAACAATAATATTTGAAACTTAAGGAGAATCACACACAAAACTCATAAAATGTAACGGGACAACAGTTTTCTAAACTGTCACAATTTTGAAACATTAAAATTTGATTGGCTGACAAAAAGTAGCTGCTTACGTTCATTGGTTAAAGTAAATTAAGAGAGAGGGAATAAGTATTTTTTAGCATCGACAACGTAAAAATTATATAGAGAGTCTTGGGGAGAAACTCACAGCATAGGGGTCGGCGAAGTAACGCCAAAAGTATTCCTAATATAGAAATTAGTATTTCCTATAAGTTATAATTCCAGTTTAGTAATAGTAAAGTAATAATTGTTTTTTAACACGTATGTTTTAACCGTGTTTGTTTTTACAAAGTAAAAGTATTTAACACCTTAATAATCTGCGTTGCAGTACTAAAGAGGTACATCTACAAAGTGTTGAGTGCATCTTCATGGTAATTTGAAGTGAATCATTTTATTGATAAATCACATAGTACAGTGTAGTGTTTGGTGAACATCATTAACAAGTAATAAAGTGAAAGTTCTTCACTCAACTATCAGCACTGGATTACTTACATAGGAATACAACAAAAGTGGATTTGGTATTGTACTAATTATAGACTTTAATTGGAAACTAAATTGTTAAAATTGCAATTCTCTGTATTATTAAAATTTCACTCACTGTATTATTTGTTCATTAAAGAGCTCCCCCTGAGCAAATAGTTTAAAGTGTAAAATAAAAAACAAAAGTAATTGGAAATTAAGTTCAAATAAAATTAAATATTTCAGAGTTAATGTTAAAGAGTATATTTGGACTTCATCATTAATAACTTTTCTTATGTGTTGACAATCCAAGGTATGACTAATTAATTCATTATTTTGATTTATATAATATTTCTGAAATTATAATAAAATAATTATCGTTAGAATATATATATATATATATATATATATATATATATATATATATATATATATATATATATATATATATATATATGTGTGTGTGTGTGTGTATATGTATAATGAAATTGGAAGGAACAGCATGCAAAATTTTTCGGCCCAAAAAAAATTAGAAATTAAATTTCTTTTCTTTTAAAAGATAAGAGGTAATGTTTTCGTTGGCCAACGCTTTTCTTTACTAGAATTAAATTATCTGTGTTTCCTAATATAAAAAGAAAAGTAAAACAAATTGTTGATATTTAATTGTTATATTTTAATTGTTAATTGAATTATTGTTAATAATTTTTTTTTAATGTATGTATAATCTTGTCGCTAGAGTAAAATACTTGCTTGTTTTTTCTACTAGTGTAGGTGTGTTTTCTTTTTTTCTTTTTTAACTGAAATTGACTGACTGTCAATTGATTGTTTAGTGGCAATCTCACGTGGTTGTTCCACGTCCTCTGTTTTCATCGATCGCGGCAACCTCGCGCTTTCCTGTCATGCCACTGGAGGAACGTGGGGTAACAGCCCGGTGCCACAAATGCAGGGGCAGCGGATGATGCCTTGCATGTTCCCCCACCCTGCGAGCCCAGAAGTCGGGTCACGCACAAACGATAACCAGTTGTGCACCGCATTCGCAAGGAGCTGGACCGTTGGGAGGCTCCAACTATCTCAATCATCGCGAATTCATCATTCTACATATCTCCTTGTTCCTAGTTTTAACCCCCCAAAATAATGGCTTAATAGTCAAATTGGGTAGGGTCAGTCGACCCGGGTTAAATGGTGCGCAAACATTCAGCTTTCCGCGATCGCCGGTGCAGTGTAAAATGGCGGCCATTTTAGGCTAGTGTCTACATCGGGGCCACTATTTTGGTTAGAGTCAATCCCTAGTGAATAATAATATCTGTTAATTATATTATATCTAATTTTAGTAATCATTATTTAAAGTATTAGTAATAGTCCCTCATCACGTGCTGGCTGACTGAGTGGTATTTAGTTTTAGTCGATAGGTCTGGGATGTGACCGTTGTGCCAACCAAGTTTTAAAAGATCCACGATCCTCTATTCCCAACCTTAAATTAATACCAATAATCATTAATTAGTAATCCATCTGCCGCAATCGTATTCTACAATATATTTATTT
Source organism: Aphrophora alni (assembly GCA_963513935.1). Taxonomy (NCBI): domain Eukaryota; kingdom Metazoa; phylum Arthropoda; class Insecta; order Hemiptera; family Aphrophoridae; genus Aphrophora; species Aphrophora alni. Next base: position 91,444,575 of record OY740769.1, on the reverse strand, counting down.
TTTAAATGGGTTTAATTGATTCAAATGCAAAAAATCTAATTTAGTCCATTTCACTTAAAAAAGTTTCCATGTATTTACTAAAAAGCTGTTGAAATGTACTGTTAAATGTTTGTATTGCTAAATTTAAGTTAGTTTTTGCAATAAATTAAGTGTTTTAACCCAATATTCGGGAATTAAATGAACGTTTAACTAATAATTCTGATAAATAAGATTTTTCAAGTTATGTTGAGTTTTAAGTTGTCTTTCTCCCTCTTATTATATTATTACCTCTCTTTTCAGTTTATTCGCATAATAAAAATATTTCCTCAGGTGTAAAAACATACAAAAATCTAGTCCTAGAGGAAATTGTCAGAAACTGTGAATCAATCTATAAGAAGGAAAGGCTGGTTTTAAAATGTACGTTTGCCCACTAGTACAAACATTCACGCAGGACTTAGTTTAGTGAAGTTGGACCACAGGAACTATGCAATTAGAATTTAGACATACAACAGTAAATAAACATTTTGTTCATTGAATGTTTATTTCAAAGACATTCTTTATTAGCGAAATTTTCGAATTGTATTCAAGCCTTTCTTTAACAAACATTAATATTCCTTCCAAACAACTTTATAGATTATTATTAATTACAATTTAGAGAAAATTGCGGTTAATGAGTAATTTAAAATAACACTTTATAATTGTAATTTGATAAAACTCGGATATCATAAAACGAAATTAGATTTTAAGTAATTTGTCTCTTCGGAAATATATTCAGATCCTATATAACACAATATTGTGAACCATGAAATGTGCACATATCCTGAACTCTAGACGACGATCTGCCTTATTTTTTAAAATTTTAATACATGTAAAGGGCAGAAAAAAATCTTAAGTTTTATTTGTGAGAGTACAATAAATCAACCTAATACCGTTTACCATATCATAAAAATATAAACGCCAAATTTTATTTATTAGCGCCTGATATATGATGTACTTTCAAGTATACACCACAGATTTGTAGCTGAAGTCAGAACGCCCATTTTCCAAATTTATTAATTTAAACATTAAAAATTTGTCAAAATTTCCTTCAAAATAATGAACACGCAGTTGAAAAAAGGAACTTTAAATTTGATCAAATCTATTAATCGCACCTAAAAATTGATAATTTTTTCAATCTGTCTGTTTTATTTTGATTATCTTCATCTCTATATTCAATAACTTTTCATTTGCATTAAAAATCAATCGAAAACTTCAAGTTTATTTATTTTTATCATGTTTTGGGAATTCAGTTTTACTACGCTCTTCAAATAATGAAAATTGATTTATCAACGTTCCTTTTAAATTTTCTTCAAAATAAAAATGTCAAAAGACACCCGAAAATTTAATATAACAGTAAATTCATGAATTAATTCCTGTAAATGTGTCTAAACTGCAAATGTGTGTGATGTTTTGATTAGTTAGTTATTGCTGTCCAATAACCTTTCTCGATTAAAGAGCGTAAATGAACCTCAAACAAATGGGATTGGAAATCATACGACCGAACATAATTATGTAATAAACATCTATTATTTCCTTAAATATTATGCTCCGTATTAAATAAAATTTTTTTTCAAAATCCAATCATTTTTTCTTAATTCTTTTGACTTATGTATTATTAAATATACCAAAACTATTGATTTGAAGTAGTCAAGGTTGCCTTTTGTAAATGAAACATTCTGCGAGCCTTTTAATCCCCAAAGATGTGAACCATATTTGTTTGATATCATGTGAATATACTCTTTAGGGATTAAGATAAGTTGACAGGATACAAGAGATTGCCATACAAGTACAAATGAACTTGACATCCAAGCTGGCGGGCACTAGATTTATTCATTTAATCAATACTGTGTCGGATAAATGAATAAACTGGTAAGTTAATGAACGTCTAAGATGTACTTGTCGTACAGATGACCCGCTTTCATGATAGAAAGTTTTATATGGGCTATTCTAATAAATCATTTATTAGATTTGTAATTAAAATAAAATAATCCTTAAATTTGGCGGCATCATCTTTACCTCTATCTATAGCCAATTGTGAGTCTGATTCAATCGCTATTTTTGTCTGAAACAATAAAATATACAATAAAGCTCATCGTCTCGTGCAAATCATTAATTGCTAAACATCTTTTTTGTTAATTTCTTGAAATATGTTTTTATTTGATTTTGGAAAATTTTGTTAAATTTATTAAGTTATAGTCTTTATTACTATGCATTAATACTTCAACAAAATTTTTATTATGTGATCCCATTTTTGTATAACAATTTGGTCTCTCATAATGTGTAAAACATAGCTTGCAATATAATTTACAGTCAGGAATTCATTTTAATAGTTTTTGTATGTCAATGAAGACGTAGATCTTGGAGTCATTATCTGTGGTTCGCTAATTCACAAAAGCTAATAGAATCTCTACAAAACTCTAATAAACTCTCAAAAACCTGTTTCAATCCACCATCATTTGGAAATGTCAATACTTTACATTTTAATAACTACTGCTTTAAATGTAGATAAAATAACTGATTATACAGCAAGCTGAAATGTAGTAATTTCAGCAAGCTTTATGACGAGATTTTGTGTTTTGTGTTTTTATATATACGACAGCCTGATGATGCCATTTGTATATGGCAAAACATGTAGCTGTGTTAGTGGTGAGTGGTTGATCAGCTATAGACTTTGTTTTTGTTTTTTAATTTCCAAAAAGAAGTAAATAATAATTAGGTTTAAAATAATAATTATGGTAAATAGTCTGTCTTTCAAAACTATTAATTGTTCTATCTACAAGAATAAGAGCAATCTATATTGTTGTGATAATACAACAAGTTATAAACTGGAAGTTTAGTAAGAGATTTTATCATTATAGAGGAAACCATTTACTTGAACTACAATGTTCTTTCTATTATATATTGTGTTTTATAATTAGAAAACTTTCAAACTCTCTCATGGCTTTCCTTTTAATACTATTTTCAAACACTGCCACAAACAATTATTTCTAGCGTTATTGCAAACTATTAGTATCTTTGTGACCTGAAGTTATTGTTATTTTATTTTCTGTCTCAGAAAAACTATCTTCGCTTAAGTTAACTCTAAGTGTTGTTTGCTCAGAAGTTGGAAGTCTTTGGTTAGAAAACTTTTCTATTCCAACAATAAGTTCTGTAATAGGTTTAATAGACAAGAAATGAAGGAGGGATCTTATTATTCCATTTCACTTAAAATAGTTTCCATGTTTTTTTAATAGCAAAGTAAAATGTTAAAAGTTTTTATGACAAACTAAAACTAATACCTTAAGTGATGGTGCGGAACAATTGTAGTGTTGGGGTAGTAATAAATATAGTGTTTAGAAACTCAGTTGAATAAAAAATAGGAACTTCCGATCATTTGTAACCCAACAGTTCAGTATAAATGGTATTAACTGTTCTTAAACGAGTTTCTATATATATTTCCTTCTATTCTGATAGTATTACTTCACTTAAACCGTTGAGTGTTTGGTAATAGTAAATTTTTAACCTCTATTTTTTGACAGACCATTGCGTTTCATGGCCTCAGAAAACTGAAAAAGCTATTTACGGCATGCCGTCACCTCTTCGCCGTGTTGACTGTATGTAGGCAATATAGCGGCCCCAAAAATAATGATAGGAAAATGAAATTTGGTATAAAGGACTACAGTCTGGTCATGTAGAACCCTATTGAAATTCAGAATAATCAAAAATAATAACGTCAAAATGGTGGCTTTATTAAAAAGTTTTTCTTATGTTTTGTGTAACTTATAAACACGGTAAATTAGATAAAAATGTATATATTTCTGACCTTCTCAGTTATCTCACATCATCATTATTTTTCTGTTATTTTAAATCATAAGAAAGTGAAAAGGATTAAAAATCAAAATGCACTTTACATAAAATAATTATATTTATTTGTAGAACTAAATTAATAAGAATTAACAGTATTTCAAAAGTTCGTTATGAAAGAGGAATAAAAATGGCAATGTCTTGAAGTATTTTTTTTTAAGAGGAACATCTCCGTCCCCATACTACTTCTCAATATTTATTCAATAAAGTACCGACAGGTCTGAGTTACTGACGAGCGTAGCGACTGGAGTCTCACATTGAGGCCAGTTAACGCTGAGACAATAACAAGAGGTAAAGACACCACGAGTGAAGAATTTTCAATACCTACACATTTACGAGCCCCGTTAGTGCATAGCCGACTTCAAGAAAGTAGTGATACACAATGACGAAGTTCAGAAAACCTGTTTTATAACAACTATTTGAAACAAACTCTGCTGGATGAGACTCCTTGATCTACCAATACAATTTATCATTTTATTCAAGGTCCAAGAGAACCTTTGGAGATTATATTTAAATGATCTGCTTCTATTACATTGAATAATGGGGTGGAGTAAGTATCACGATAGTGCCCATAAAATTATTTATATTTATGCTCAACAATCTTAATGATTCTAAAAATCCACCCATAATAATAAATGCATTGTTTTTTATATTTTTGTTCAACAAAATCCAATAACTTTCGTTTGTTTGGGATAATAAAAACTGAATTTGTCACAGTCTGTTTATAAATTAAAAAAAAAAAAACTTTAAAAAATAGCAACTAGTTATTCTTGAATTACAATAATGTGCAAGTGATGAATGAACGTGCGTTGTGTAAAAGGATTGAGTTTATTTTAAAAAACAAACCTTGCTCGTTTTTTGAGTTGCATATCTTGCTCGTTTGACGGATGTAAATAAACCTACAATTGACGTAAACGTAAATAATTTAGCCTAATAAAATAAACTTTAATAATTATTATTACTTTTCGAACGGTTACATAATTTTATGTTGCATATTAACGTTGCTAAAGTAACAACAACAAAATTTTGTAATATTTGTCATTAAATGTGACTTTAAATTCCTCTGAATGTCTCAAAGTTGCCTTCGTGTATCAAAGAGCCTATCCAACCCCTATGGTGTCATACATATCTGTTTATAAGCTTATGAAATGTACTCTTTAGGGACTCAAATAAATTGACAGGATACAAGATATTGGATAACACGTACAAATGAACTTGACATCCCATCTGACAGGCTCAGGATTTTACAAATACTTCATTACACCGTTGTATTAATGTCAGTAAATTGCTGTGTGGTTGTACACAAATGATTGTTTTGGAAAACAAGGACGACCTTGACTTTGTATTATTATCACCAGATCATCAAGTTGTACAAAGTCATTCTTCTTCTTAAGGTAAATGTATAAGTAAGAATGATCTCCTGCTTCAATCACGTCCATTTGGAAATTTTAAGACGTTTATTTTTACTATTTATATCACATCTTATGCTTAATTTGACTGAAATATGAGATCAATTCTTGCTATTAGAGAGAAAATTATAATTAAATAAATTAGGAGTTTAGAGTTTAAATTACTTTACCAACAACTGTTCATCTGTTATACTTACATTATTTAAAAAATAATTTATTGCTCATATTAAAAAATATAATTTAATAGAGTTTATAAAATATATGAAACTTATTTATGGAAACGGATTTTGGTACATTGTGCAGTTCCATTTTAAAATTAAAATACTATTGTTCTTTGCACAACATATGTATTGATCCTTGATGACAGATAAGGCAGTATATAGATACAACAAGATATAGCATCTATCTTTATAGTTTTTTAGTTGTAACAAAGGAAGGTTCAAGGGTTTGGTTAAAGGTTTGAGGATTGGCGAGTCACTTACTTCCAATTTTCGTATATTGCTAAGTTGTACAATCTCTTATTTTGTAATATTTCCAGTGAATCCAACTTTTTACCCTTCGTAATGATAATCTACAAAATGTATTAAATTATAGTTTTTTGTTTTGTTTTTTTTAAAACTAGAGTCTTAATAACCCAAACGCCAACTTCTGACATGTTCACGTAACCCAGTTTTAAAATGTCTAGCTGTGTAAGCAGTATAATAAATTTAAGAAGTTGATTTATAATACACTATTTTTTAAACCAGGTAATTTATGTTTAGATTAATTTAAAGGTTTCAAAATTAATTTAACAATAAAATGTTGGCTCACAATGGTTTTTATTTTCTCATATACTAACCAGATTGTGATTAAACTTGTCAAGGTTTTTAGCTACTTTGTCTTTATCATTTTAAAAATATTTTATGAATTTAAATTATGCTCATTATGAATAGAAAATTAGTAAAATTAATTTCTACACCAAAATCAATAATAGGAACGTTCGTTCATGAGGGAATGTAACATGTTAGAGGAAACAGCTAATTTATGATTATGTGGATCCAGCAATGTCACATATTTGTGAAGGTAGGCTCTCTGCTAAATATATGTTTATCATTTTCAATTTTTGTTATTTGCTGTAAAAACTTTTTTTATTTATGAAGTATATTTTTATTTTTATATGGAGAAGAAAAGAAATGTTGAAATGTGCAATGGGTAATTTGGTTACCTGGTAACGATATAACAGAATAGCTTTGGAGTACAGGTTAATGAGCATTTAGAAGAGGTCAGGCACATAGGTAAATCTTGGAGATAAGTGAAGGGAAGTTGACAAAAATAGATGGTTTTGTTGAGGCTGGAATAGTATTAAGATAATGATTGCTATTTGTAGAAACTGACATTTAAAAAAAAAATCTCGTAAAAATAAAGCACTTTACAAATACGATCAACAGGCAGTAACGAATTTTGAAATTTGTTAGACAAAATATTATGTTAAGACATTGAATTATCTTTTGCATTTTATTATTTATTTTCCGAAAACGATATGCGTATTAATTGTTCCTTACTTATGAAATTCAGATGTTTTACTTATACAAAAAAAAACTATCTATGCCGTTGCGGTAACAAACATTCACAAATTTTAAATTAGAATATCAGTAAGACATTTTGTAATTATTATATAAATTTCCTGGAAGGTAAATAGTTTGATGTTCTTTATTACGATAATTTTGTTTTGTAATTAGAAAACAGTCAAACTTTCAACATGACTTTTCTTCAATAATACTATTTTCAAACACTGAGGCAAACAATTATTTCTATCGTTATCTGAAACTGTTAGTTTACTATATCACCCGAAGTTCTTTCTAAGGAAACTTTCTTGGAAAACTTTAAGTTAACCGTCTTAAGTTGTTTGTGTAATAACTTTGTTTCGAGTCATTTATAAATAACTTTTGTATCCTAATAATTTATATCTAAAGTGGATTTAATTGAATGGTAATGGAACAGATATAATTTAGTTATTTTCTTTTAAAATAGTATCATATGTTGAAATGTACTGCTAATAGTTTCTTTTGCAAACTAAACTAATTAAATAATGCCGTATAACAATAGGGTATAGTTTAATGAGTTTATGACCAACTGTAATCTTCAGTTGAATTAAAGTTTATAAAATAATTTGAAAAGTGTTGTGATAGCGGCATCGTATTATTCGTGAATGTTCGAGTTTTGAATTATTTTCTGAATGTTGCCAGATTGGTTCTCTTTTAGGAATAAATCAAAGAACGCGAATGTTCAACAACGGGATCTAGGCATCCATTCGATAAACTGTCGTGTCATTTAGTATACCTCCATTAATAGTGTCATTACCAGTTATCTTAGCTGCCAGTGTTCCGAGCGCCGCATCTCCAGTTGGCAAGGATCTATAGGTTATCCGCTGAGCTGCACATTTTTCAGCTACACTCTTTCACTCCCTGCACTTGAATACAGGTTTCTTTTATTTCAGGACTTTTGTCGTAGATCCTCTTTGGTTGTCAGAGAAGACTCTAGAGACAGAATTCCTTCCATTGATCATGGATTACACAAAGGGTTTACACGGTACCTGAGCAGCAAGGAATGAATTCCCACTTTAGTATAACATCTATTTAATTTCCCTCACCTTGGTTACCATACTTAACCTATGCTACGGTTTACTGACTAGGTAAAAATGTAAATTAAAAAAAATTAATAAATCATTCTCTCTAAACAATTTTCCTTCCGCAAAATGAACAATTCTTATTATTCTTTGAAAAATAACATGTTGAAGGAAGCTAAAGGTAAATGGGTACATACCGGCCGCGGAAAACGTTTAATGTGACGTCATGAATAATAGATTTCTTCACTGTAGCAAATAAACACCTCCGCTCCCCACATCAGGTATTCTACTAGAGTACACGCAAAGTCTGGAATAGTGTCCCACACACACACATATACATATACATATATAGGTCAATATGTTTTGCTTCCTACTTTTGCGAAACCTTCTTATAAATTATTTAACTGAGATTAACACAAAATTTAAATGTTTTATGTTTTTAGTTTCTCAATTATAGAAACATTATAAAGGTGTTTATTTTACTTTATGGAACACTCTGCTATACGCATGTCAACTGATACTACTACTGCACTCTTTTTTTTGCACTTCCAAATTCCATAGCAGACGAATAACGGACACGTTATTAAAATAAACCTACGAAATACAAAGTATATTTTGTGATAGTGGACATTTTAAAAGTTATTTAAAATTCAAATATATACATTAAAAAAACTGTAATAAGAAGCTTGGCTTATGACATGGAATGCGATTTGTATACGTCCATAAAAAATAAATTGCCGTAGCTGTTTTTGTATTAACTTTTGAAATACCCTGTATTTAATAACGTCAGACTTAACTCATTAATTTAGTAAACTAAGTTCCTTTACAAATTATTTACCGACTTATTAAAACTAGTATTTAATTTACTTTATATGTAAATGAAAATTAAAATTTTAAAAGAAATAAGTGAATATAACAAGAGAAAAATTATTTTACGTTATACTTAGAGATAAAATTAATTATAATTAAAAAAAATGATCCAAAACATCCGTTATGGCTGTCCTTAAACTAAAAATTAAGTTTTTAGTTAAATATCTTTGTCGCATTAATACCTCAGAAAAATATGAACCAAGAAGCTATTTTGTATTCAAATGATTTCAATGAAATGCTACTCGTTTTTGATTTCATTTAAGTTAAATATTAAAGTTAATAGTTCAATCCAACGTACTTAATTGTAAGTAAAAAATAAATAAATAGATATATAAAAAAAGAAAATTAATTGTTTACTTCCACACAACAAATGTACATTATTTTGTATTTGATAAAGTCACATTGAAGCTTTTATTTTTCTTTATATGAATATGCTCCAGTAATTTGACCGTTTATCATTATTTCTAATAATAATAAGCTAGGAACATAAATCTACTATTTCAGACATTGTTAAGCGGTGCTTTTCTCAAATATAATTAATGATTTTTGTTTGAACGATTGAGGTAAAATTTAGAGTTCAAAATTTATGTAATAACTATTCTAATTGCAATAAATATATGGAAAATTATTCTATATTTGGAAATAATGCATAAAATTACAAGAGAGTTTAACGCATGGTAGGTTGCAACGTGCAATGCGGTCTAATAATTCTAGTTCTTTATACCAGTGTTGAAGTTTGCTATTAACATAAATAAAAGTTAATGTACAGTAATTAGATTTTTATACGAAACGCTTTTCAGAATATAATCTATCTCCAGTGTTTGAAAGTCAAAATGATAAAGATAATACAAAAATTGGGAACAATATTATTTTAAAAAAATTACAACTGTATATACAAAACAAAATACAATTAGGCCTATTGTATTTATAGACACTTGTACGATAAAGTAAATTTTTTTTTTAATCTTACCTTGCTATTCGATTCTCTTATAGCCTATACATATATAAAAAAAATATATAGGCCTATATTTATTTATTTGTTTATGTTTGACATCTGTATATTTTCCATGTGGGTAATCAAGTCTGCTATCTTTTATAATTGATTAAAATGGTACGAGTTAACCTGAGTTTCATCAGAGCGAATTATACCAAAAATAAAGTTTAATCATACAGACGTCTGTCCTTTATTTTTGTTTTGTTCTTCACAAAACTCATTTGTGGTTCTTGTGACATAAAACGTCACGGACAACGCTATTTCTTATGTGGAGGACTTTGGGGATAGCGAGTAATTTTAAAAGAAGTCAATGTCATCCTCAGAAATTAAAAAAGTCTGGTTTATGTGTGTCTGGGGGGGGGGTGTTTGAAGTAATATATACTGCCTGATTTATATCTTGTATAATGTTAAAGTTATCAACGAATTTGTTTAGACAGTTCACGTAAAGAAAGACAAATCTGAGTTTATTTGTAGGCAAATATAATTTGTATTTTTCAAGTTAACAACACATTACTTTTAGCAATCTCAAAGAACGTAAATAAACAATATAAACAATTTCATGAAACATTTACTTGGCAATCGCTTTTAATATTTGATTCTACAAAAAGATGAACATAGAAATAATAGATCATATTAAAAACGTTTCAACGGAGATGTATATGATTAAAACGTGAAGAAGGAGTCTCCATTCACTTCATTTCAATTTTTATTTACCGCCAAAAATGTCTCTCTTGTCGTTTGAAATCATAGCTTATAAATTTTGTTCAGTCAATGAAGGTAAATTAAAAAAATATTCAACCATTTATTAACAATAAACATTAGGTTTCAATTAATTTTTCAAGTATTTCGACATATGAGAATGAGAACTGGATGTAAAGAATTGGCAAAAGAATTTTACATACAACGAACTTTTATCGTTTATACAATATATATACTTTTTATTCATTTTGTTATCCAAACCACTTAACAAAATACACATTCTGTTTAGTAAATATAAATAAAGTAACCTTAAAGTACTTCCTTCTTTGTGGCTTTAACTTGTTTAAATATTATTAAGCATTTTGTACCGGATGAATTTTTTAAGAAAACATTACATCTTCAAATATACCTACTTCTATCGTGTCGCTATTTAAAAAAAAAAAACTTGAAAGTTTCATTTTCCACACATCAGCTGGTCAGTTACTTTGCCATTACTTTGTTTACGTATTAATTAACGATGTCGAACCCGCGTTCGAGATAAAGTTCTCACGTGTTGTGGCTAGACAAATTAAAATCTGTCACAGCATCGTTTTAGAATGTAATGTTGGTGTAAACCTTCAATTGGAAAAGTATTTGATTTCGAGATAACAAATTTGAGGCGTACGATAATTTTATTGCCTGTGATCATACTTGAGCGTATTACGTACAAATTCCAGCGATGTTTGTTGAATTCAATTCTTTTTGTTAGATTGTAGTTACAAATTCCACGTTCCATAGAGCATAATGTGGAAGACAAACTATTCCGTCTGAGGGCTTATCGAATACGCGTCAGACATAATAACCATGCAGCACGCTACTAACAAGACGCTATGAATTGAAGCCATACACGATGTCCTTCGTGAAGTCTCCTAATCACTTGAGTCAACAATCTTTGCTAATTGAATTGTGTAAAGAATCATAACTGGAGTATTCAGTGCAGAGGAAATAAACGAATTGAGAGGCAGTGACTAAATATTTGTGTCAAGGAAGCTCTCTTATATCTAAATATACTAGAACTCATGTATTACTACTGTAACAACATAATGCAAGATGAGCATCCCCTCACTTCAACCCTAGCGTTCCCAATAATATAAATGACTATTTTACATGCCGAGCAGATTGATTAACAGAAATTAGATAATTGCTTCGTCTTCTACGTAGCTAGAATTAAGAAATTAACACCAATGGACATCATGTACGTACAAGGTCAACGACGTGCAGAATAACCACACAAAGGACTCTGTAGTTACAGTAAAACACTGTTCAGGTTCATATCAACTTGAAATACGATCTACTATATCTTTATATTTGTAGTTCGTATAATGAAATCAATTAAAGTGTAGGATTTATTAAATCAATTAAAGTGAGAGACACGTTAATTGTTTCCCTTTATAATCTTGTAAACAGTATATAAAAAATATCTTCCGAAATGTATTATCTTAATTTTAGATATTCTCATCTGGACACACGTTATGTAAAGTTGAGTGTTAACATTCATATACATTTATCTAGATTTTCTATTTTTAGTCATTATATGTGAAATGTTACGGAATTTATAAATAAATATATTAGTAATTGAAATGTATACTTACAACAAATAAGTAGAACATCTTTGTTGTTATTGTTGTCTTTATGGTAAGAATCAAAATATGTACTTACCTAAAACAATAATTATTAAAGATTAGGAAACCTAAACAAAAACGTTATTCATTTGAAATTATCAACACTTGAAGTAACTTCAATCACTACATGAAACAAAGCAGGTACACAATAAACAGCCTATTTCAATGACAAAGTCATAATCACCAGCCTTTACATTAATACAAGCATTCTTTGAGTAAACAAAAGTGTGTACCGACGATGGATGATCACATGTATTGAAACGTCGTCTTAAACACTTAGTGTCTATTGTGTACGGTTACGTTTAGTTTAATTAATTGAATATTGTTTGTTTATGAGTATTCCAAATATAAAAATAACTTTAAAAAGTACTTTTATGTTGTTCATTAAAACATATTTCATAACTTAGTACCGCTCTGTAATGAATAATGATTATTTTGAAATACAAATCTATTTGTTTCAAAAAACTATAATCATATTCTTCAAGTTTATTACTTTATACTTGAAGTTTATTTATGATTTGGTAAATGAGATTAATTAATTTAGTTCGGGTGAAAGTTCAAGTTATTCTGTAAATAAACGTTGACAATTAATTGTAATTTGATTTGAAATAACATATTTAATTTTAATGATTAGATATTATTTTAGCAATTCAGAAATAGATTCATGATTACGATAGACAAATCAAACCATTTATTTAGTTAAAATCTGAGATATGAAGTATGCAAATTTATATTTTTGTGAGGACATATTTAAGCAAGTGAGATGTATAAAAGAGATTACATCCTCGGAATTTGTGATACCTCAGGTTTTGTAAATTGTTTTATAAAATTAAAAATGTCTTTTGTTTCAGTATTGATTAGGGTGTCGAAAAGTAAAATTTGTGCAACTCCCATTTCATAATTTTAGATGAACATATGTGAACTATTTATTTTATCATATTCTGCTAACAGCTGATAATGTGTATAACAGGACTACAGCTGTCAATTTTATTGGCTGTGTGTTTTTTTTTTTTTTTTTTTTTTTTTTTTAACTATTGTGAGTCTTGTTTCCTAATTAGGAAGGAAGCATAACAATATAATCGTTTATTTAACATTACTATACAATAATAACTAAGAACTTCCCCAGAAGTTAGTGTTAAACATGATAATAGAACTCGAGGAAAGCGTATTGATTTTAGGGATTATTTTCTAAAAGGAAAATTTTGATGCTATTAGGGTCGCGTTACACAAAAGAACGGAAGTGGGGATTCATGAAAAACGGATGACAGTCATTTGCACCAGAATATTACTTTGTATTTCTACCATTAACCTGCCAAATAAATATAATGATAAAAAATATATTTATTATACTTTGCTTGAAACCTCTGGAATAAATATGACACTCGATTTACTGAGGAAGAAAACAATCCATTCAGTTGGCTGATTGCGATCAAGGACGTGTACAGATCCAGAAATAAATTATTTAAACATTATGATTAAAAAGGGTGCCACTTTATATACCAGGTGATTTTTTTTCAAAACTCTCCACTCTAATTATTTTTTAAATCGAAAAAGATATTAAAATAATCTTTACTGTGAATCTGTTTAGCTATATGAGCTTAAAAAAAATCTACAAAACTCAAAACGACTCCCCCTCCCCCAAACAATCCCCAACTCCAAAACTTGCAATGGGTACCTATGGCTTGTAATATATCAAATTGAAAGGCAAGGAAAAATTTGAGGTATGGCTGTAGTAAAATAAAAATCAGTTTATACGCTCGCTAGTTACGTTTACATTTTAAACATTTCAAATATGATGACTAAAAATAGTAAATCTGTGAATATAGTGAACTATATTTGAATAATTTTTCGGTTTAAAAAATAATGAAAGTGTGGAGTTTTGAAAGAAACCACCGGGTATATCGTTATAATATTGTGTAATGTGTTTAAGTGTTTAGATAATAATTAATTGTTATGTGTAATAATTTGTGTTCATGACAAAGAGCAAGCCTGAGGATGTCTCTTGAAGACGAAACGGCCGTAGCTACATTAAAGAAATTTTTGTTTAAAGATTGTTATAAACAGCCGTGGTAATAATCGTATATATATGCACATATTATATGAAAAGTATAACATTACAGCTATAATAAATAAGATAACTACAAAGTATAAACAAAAAATAATTTTTAAAATTCATAAAAAACTGTCGTTTTGTGATATATTGTGCGTTTCATGTTTATTAGTGTACTGTAAACAGTATCGATTTATTTGCACATCCTAACGAAGTCTTTCACAACAACTTTGTTATTTTTCATAAAGGAAAACACATTTGATATTAAAATGAACAAACTTGTAAATTGCTTTCTTAACAAACTTGTAAGACTACAATATTTTAAACAATTTATTTTGCTAACGAAATTTGAACGCTGTCATTTCCAGAACTTTCTTTGCAAAAACACATTCACTGCATTTTAAAACATGAGTTTCATTAAAATTGAGAAACTAAAAAAAATATTAGAAGTGTTGATAAATCCAAATATGTGATTTTTTGTAGCTTTACTATAAATATTATTCTTAATATCATCAATATTTCAAATTAGACAAAAGTATGTTCTTCTAAATTTCACCAAGTATATCGCATATATTTTTCTGGAAAATGAGAAAATCAGAAAAATTAATATTTTTCTTTATGAAAGAGAAAAATGAATTTGTATTGTTAAATAACTTATCAGAATCATTGAGTAGACGTATAAGTTTTATCCAGATAGGCTTAGTAATTATACTATCCCTTATGAATAATGTCTGTTGGGTAACAGCCAATAGGAGAACAAGTGTACCCCGCGGTTGTCACTTTGAACAGCTCCCCGCAAGAGGCTAACCTCCGAGCGAGGCTATTGATGTCTTAAAATACTAATAGAGTTGAGTAAATTAGTAGTTTTATTATGTTTGAGTAGTTTTTTATGAGTCCCCCACGAGTAATGTCCGTTGAGTAACAGCCAATAGGAGAACAAGAGTAACCCTCGGTTATCACTTCGAACAGCTCCCCGCAAGAGGCTAACCTCCGAGCGAGGCTATTGATGTCTTAAAATACTAATAGAGTTGAGTAAATTAGTAGTTTTATTATGTTTGAGTAGTTTTTTATGAGTCCCCCACGAGTAATGTCCGTTGAGTAACAGCCAATAGGAGAACAAGAGTAACCCGCGGTTGTCAATTTGAACGGCATCCCGCAAGAGGCTAACCTCCGAGCGAGGCTATTGATGTCTTAAAATACTAATAGAGTTGAGTAAATTAGTAGTTTTATTATGTTTGAGTAGTTTTTTATGAGTCCCCCACGAGTAATGTCCGTTGAGTAACAGCCAATAGGAGAACAAGAGTAACCCGCGGTTGTCAATTTGAACGGCATCCCGCAAGAGGCTAACCTCCGAGCGAGGCTATTGATGTCTTAAAATACTAATAGAGTTGAGTAAATTAGTAGTTTTATTATGTTTGAGTAGTTTTTTATGAGTCCCCCACGAGTAATGTCCGTTGAGTAACAGCCAATAGGAGAACACGAGTAACCCTCGGTTATCACTTCGACAACTCCCTGCAAGAGGCTAACCTCCGAGTGAGGTTATTGATGTCTTAAAATACTAATAGAGTTGAGTAAATTAGTAGTTTTATTATGTTTGAGTAGTTTTTTATGAGTCCCCCACGAGTAATGTCCGTTGAGTAACAGCCAATAGGAGAACAAGAGTAACCCGCGGTTGTCAATTTGAACGGCATCCCGCAAGAGGCTAACCTCCGAGCGAGGCTATTGATGTCTTAAAATACTAATAGAGTTGAGTAAATTAGTAGTTTTATTATGTTTGAGTAGTTTTTTATGAGTCCCCCACGAGTAATGTCCGTTGAGTAACAGCCAATAGGAGAACACGAGTAACCCTCGGTTATCACTTCGACAACTCCCTGCAAGAGGCTAACCTCCGAGTGAGGTTATTGATGTCTTAAAATACTAATAGAGTTGAGTAAATTAGTAGTTTTATTATGTTGAGTAGTTTTTTATGAGTACCCCACGAGTAATGTCCGTTGATTAACAGCCAATAAGAGAACAAGAGTAACCCTCGGTTGTCAATTTGAACAGCTCCCCGCAAGAGGCTAACCTCCGAGCGAGGCTACCGACGTCTTGCAATACTAATAGATTTACGTAAATTAGAAGTTTTATTATGTTTGAGTAGTTTTTTTTAAAGAATTAAACAATAATTTTTAGTTATAATTATTTGAACATGTTTAGTCTAACTGATAAATTAACATTATATCAGCAGTACTGACATATTTATTTTTTGCTTCAACAATAATTTCCCCTGTAATAATAGTAACAGCCCACTAAATATATATATATATATATATATATATATAAGTTTTAGTTGAAGTTCTTGCTATTTAAGGGGAAAGATTTCTAATACAATTATTTATTCGGTAAAATAAAGGTTTCGTTGATTTTTGATAAATTTCTCATGATTTGTTTACAAGGAAGGAAAGCACCTACGGATGTATTTTTACTTTTTTGGATTACAATTGTTCTTAAATTGTGCACTTAGCTGTTAACTGTGGTGCAAAATGAAATGCAGTATCTATGATTCTTCGGAGCGGCTTAAATGAACTTAACAACAGAAGAATCGCTATACCAAGCGATCTCATAGCGTGAAAACGAACCTGTAGATCCCCTAATGGTTTCTTCAAGGTAATGCTGTCTACTGGCTCCTCCCTCAACGGATTTGACTCGTGGTGGTTTGTTTCAATTACAGACACCCATACACATGTGCATACATCAGACTAACAATACAACCTTTAAAGATCAGATTAAAACCAAAATACGCAATAAAAATATTTTTGTGTTCGATCTTCAAAGAACTTTTGACTCGTATTGTTTATGATTTGATTGAGGTTATGGTTGCGGAATAGTTTAACAAGGGTGCAAGTAACAAGCTGTCTAAGATAACTTGCTCTCCATCAACGTGACATGCTTCCATCGAACTGTGTTGTTTGTTATCTCGTTAGTGATAATAAGCTCCGATAGTAGTTTCTACTTGTATTGTAAGTTCAGTAGTAACACATATTGTATGAAGCTGAATAGAATTTAGTGTACGCGGGAGAAAGATTTTATATCTTGAGTTTTAAATTGTTTATCTTGTTTGTTTCTTTTTATTACAAACTAATTACTTTCTGGAAATAATGAATTTAGTAAAAATACACATTTTAAAAATGTACTTTAAGAATTTACTTCTTACTAATTATATTCTATTATTTTTTCATAAATAAATACGCGTTCGTCACTATTACAGGTAAACAAACGGTCTGTATTATGAAAGCGTTAGTTTCTGACTTCATAAAAACTTAACAGTTCCTGCAATTATTGAAGACCCAACGAAGTTTAAAATTAACCAAACTATTCAATTATGTGGTTACACTTATTATAATTTGACCTATGCTTATTTTCATCTGCTCCAAAAGCACGTAGTAGTAATACCTTAAACAATGCAATCTTTGAGACAAGGCACATTAATAAACAGTAATCATACTTTTTTAATGGAAGTTTTTGAATTATTAGTTTTTGTTTCAAATGAGCTTCTATGGATAAATTTGATGTCAAGATATGCCCAACTGTACTTGTTTATTTACACGCTCAATCGATACTCCATCAAGGCATCACTCTTAATTTTTTAAATTTTGTTCCTTTTATAAAAACCATTATGATTTATTAAGACGAGCAGTTAACGATTTTGAATATTTTATTCGATTATTATTCTGAAATGTCTTCAAGCTATAAACTCGATCACACAGAGAACCTGACAGATATTTATTGAGAAGAACTACGTTTAACAGCTGCAATGTTTCTTATCTTGACCAACAGAACCAAATCCTTTTCTCTGATAACTGGATTTAAATGTAATCTAGAACTTGCACCTGCTTCGTTTATAAAGAAATCCGTAGCTTTAAGATTTGTTTTTTATTTATCGGCTATTATTTATATTTAAATATATGTATTCATAGTAAATTATACGTTTACATAAACGTAATAGAGAGAAAGGATATTCGAGAGAAAATTGATTCAAAACATCCCTGATAGGCATGCTTTTAACGGCAGTACAATCAAATGATTTTCTTTGTCAAATATCGAAATGTTTATCAACACGCTGTAGACAAAACGGTATAAAATTTTGAGTGATTTCAAAATTTGGCGACTAAGATTTGTAAATTGTAAACATAATAAAATTTTTGTAATTGTTAAAAGTGTGAAAAACAAAAATTGATATTATCTCTGTAACAACGTTAAATTAAATGTTGAAAATACTTACGGTCTTAAGAATCCAATTAGGTTTATAAATATTCAAAAGTTTTAAATTTTCATCCTGGATTTTAATTTTTATCTTGTTTCTTGAAATCAAAACATCTTTCGGTCACAATATCTTAGTAAAAAAAGGAAGAAAGGATCGTAAAAAAAAAGGTTCATAGCCCTCGAATACATTAATAACCTCAGGGTCTGAAAAGAACAATAGTTGGTCAAAAGAGACTTGGCAGGAAAGATGAAAGAAAATAATCTGACCTAAGACTACATGAAAAAGGGATAGATCCAGGTAGACTGCTTGTGAGTGCCAAAGCCTCCTGAATTTTAATCTTTTATCAACGACAAGAAACCCAAATATAAAAGATGGATGAACTTTGATGAAGATTGTCTTTAATAATAGTTGGACGTAAATTCAACAATATTATTGCGTTTTCGTGGTTATATCCGTTTTTAGGTCCCTTGAAAAGTATTGTTAGGATTGATGTCTCTCTGTCGGGTATTATTGGACAGCCCAAAAAAGTAGATCAATTTAAATTTAATGTGGTATGTTTTATATTGGTATTCATCTTACACGAGATTCAAAATTTGGAAGCGTCGCCCAAAAGACAAAAATACATAATTTCGATTTTATAAAAAAATCGTCTCTGATAGTTTTGATCAAATGTTGGTAATATGTAATCACAAGGGACCTAAATAAAACCTATACATAATTAGGTCGACATATCCTAAAAAAATGCCATTTATTGGTAGGCTACAAAATAAAAAATGAACCTTGGAGCACTACTGATGTTCAAATTTTATTAAAATAAGAACTTTTAGCAAATAAAAGAGTTTACAATATTGGAAACAAGCTTCAGTTAAGAAATAATTTGTAAAAACAAAAATGACCTTTTAAGATTATAATTAGTAGTCGATTTCAATCAAATACGTTTAGGTTTTGTTTATAATTTTTTTAAACATTTTACATATCTTAAACGGTGACAAATATTCAGGTGTTGACTGTTTTTGCTGACAGTTTATTTGGTTAGTAATTGGTTTTGTGAATTGGTGTTGAAAAAGTATGTGGAACGTTTATGGCGTCGTTTATATTATTCTGTAATGGTTACACAAAATTACAACAAGTTTATAATAAAATGAGATTTAACTTCAAATACTTAAAGTGTTTGGTAGAGTGGACGTTAGCGTAGGGTTGGGGATTTTGTTAGCAATTACAAATAAAAAGGTTTTTTTTTTTCAATAATCACCAAATTATTTACGATTATTATCTATAAATTATTTATGAAATAAAATTTAACTCGTAATGTTTCAATAAAACTGTAAATTATTGTACAATTCCACCCGTTTAAC
The DNA here is from genome assembly GCA_963513935.1 of Aphrophora alni. Lineage (NCBI taxonomy): Eukaryota > Metazoa > Arthropoda > Insecta > Hemiptera > Aphrophoridae > Aphrophora > Aphrophora alni. The sequence goes on along the minus strand of OY740769.1, from coordinate 91,424,828 downwards.
CCCCTTTCATTTGGATTGATGTAAATAATTTATTACCACTAATGGATCCAAAACAGAATACCTAATGTAAATCCATCAGTCAGCATGATGCTAGTAAGTGTTTGTTGTTATTAAATAGAGGGAATAGTAAGTATTGAATAAAATTATCGTATTTAGTAGAAAAAAACTTGTTTTTATTTGACAGTAAGTTGGGGTGATAATTTCAAACGGTGATCCACAAGGATGAAAGTGTAATAACAGTTCACATAGTTGACAATCAAACAATTCTTAAAGACCTTTATTTGAAGTATATGTCACATTTAAATAAAAAGAAACAATGCCTCAATATCATATTTTTTCAAACTCTAACACACCCAGTATTGCTAAAGCTGATAGGAAGGAAATTGCACTGCTTTGTTTACCTGGTGAATAGCAACTGATGTCTCTTTATCCTTCTTCTGACATGTAATTTAAATTGCCTGCCATAACAGATCAAACTCTTACCTTTGAAACGAACAAAAACCGTGAGGTGTTTTAATTTAAAGTTTTAAAAGTTATCTTATGTCAGATATAAGTGTGTCTAATATGAAGAATAACAGAACTTGGTTCATAGTTTAAAATTTATGTAAGCTGGTTTTGGTTGTTTTTCTTTTAATTTTTCGGATATTCTTTTTAGAATGGTTTTGGTATTCTTTGATTTATATGTCTTGGCGGCTTAATTGATTTTCCTTTCAAACCTTTTTTGAAATTAAAAACTCAAAATAAATTTTGAGAATATTGGTTTTATTACTTCTTAAGACATTTTTGTCAACATATACGATATCGAAAACTCTTAGTAGTAAGACCAAAATATGCTCACATTGTTAGAAATATCTCTTGATTAGAAAATAACAACTTTAGTTAATTCAGCAATAGCAAACAATTCAATTCAAGAACAATAATGGAAATCTAAGAGAAAAATAAAATCTTTAAGGTTCTCTACCTCATTTGTAAATATTTTTACATCTAAAACTAACTTTCAAATCAACAGATTTAAAATAATAAAATAATCTTACAATTAGATAAAATACATGATTTTAAACGACAACCATAGAGCTCAGTAAAGTCCACAATAATCTAAACTATTCGTCAGATTTTGATGTATTTTAAATAATTTGACCAGTGGATAGATAACTTACTGTATATAACGTCATCCACTAAAACACTAAAAGACATCACATAATCTACAGATCTAAGTGGGTTTTTTTGTTATAGACTTAGAATGATGCTCATTCCAACTCCATTATTTTTAAGGATATTTTATGTTACAAAAATTGCTCATTAACCTTTTTTAAATCACTACTGTTTTTCTAACGTTCCTTGCTAAATATCACAAGTTAGGTTTTTTTTAAACAAATATTTTATCTTAACCCTGCTGATGGTAAATTATTTCGTGTTTGACTACTGAATTATGTTTCAACTCTCACAAAATGGTATTCACTATCACTCTGATGCTAATACAAACAATGCAGAAGTTTAACTGAGTGGGGTACATTATCATCCAACATAAATGGCTTCCTAATGGGTCAGTAGGAACAGTGACTTGACATAATTTACGACTTTCATGTTTAATGCGATTTACAATTTATGTTATATTCATTGTGCCAATATGCAAATTTAAAATTTTAAAATGAAATACAAGGCCACAAATCTAGGGTAGATCAATACATAAATAATTCTTAGAACACATTCTTGTTCAATATGCAAGGTGTTAGGAAGGCTTATTCACCATCTTTTAGGTTTAGGTTTTCCTAATCCTAATCTCGGGTTCAAAATAGATAACCTATTTAAATGAAATTAGCAATCACTGGTTCTGTATTTCAAACTATTTGTATGACTTTATTAATTGTTAGAATTTTTATTTCCCAAAAATAATATAATTTCGTAATTCCACATGTATGAATAATATATTAAAAATGTATTATAATTTGTTCCTAAAACAATGAAATTTAATACTGGTTAACGGAAAGTTTTTAAATAATTTATTATTTTACGTGTTAAATATTCTTCAACAAGAATACACAATTTGTTTGCTCACCCTCACTATTTCAGATACAACCAAGTTCCGATTTTTGGGGTCTCCCAGAGAGTTGTCTTTCAATAAGTTCAGCTAGCACACCCTGCTGGTTGACGAATAGAGCTTGCGACTTCCCTGACAATCTCTTCCATTAAGATGGTTCGTCGCTTTAGTAAATTGTTATAGTCATTGACTTGTCAATATTCTCTGCCAGTTGCAACACTTTTTGAGTTCATTCGCAATATGACCTTTTCTTTGTGATTTAGAATAATTAATGATAACTCCGAACAATTACATAATTAACAATAATGATAATTCGTAACAAAGGTATTATACCTCTTCACATAAAAATCCTTTATTAATATGCTGTTGGTAATTGTCAATTTTAAATATTACAAAGCGTGTTTGTAAAGTAAGTACTATTAGGCTATTTAAACGTAATAACAATATAATTTTTTTAACAGTTTTATTATTAAAACAAAGGCCATACTTTAAACTATTTTCCTGCAGATTTACTATCTATATTATTAATACATTTATTGTAGCGTGGATACTACTTCCTATTATTTTCTTCAACGGATGATTCTGCCTATGAAGACAGCCGATGTTGCCAGCTCTATTAAATCCTCATTATTATTCTTCTGACAGGCAAGGAATCGCTTCAAATGCAAGAAAAAGGTGAGACACATGGGGCTAGGTCTGGGTTGTGGAGGAATGATCCATTTGTTCCTAGCCAAATTTAGCGGACATATTTGGAAATACACACATTTAGGGGTCACATTTGGAAATACATACATTTAGCGACCATAATTGGAAATGGTATTTATTTTCAAAACACACAACTCGTACATTTTAAAATGTTTTAAATATGGATGAAATTCTAAGTTAGCTTAATGTATGTAATTTTTTTTTTTCAAATTAAACATTGATAGGATTTTTATAAAACCCTTATTCAATTTAAATCGATTATTAACATAAGTCCCATGTTAAATAACAATAAAATTTAACGTGGATGTTAAATAAATAAAATTTTAAATAAGAAACAGCATATGATTTTAGGAAACGTTCTAATTATTAAATTTGGTTTATTAGTTGAAATTACACTTGTAAGTAAACAAACGTCTGCTATTTTTGTTATTCTGTTAATAATTAAATTCTTAAATAAATAAATCACTAATGTATCAAAGTAATTACCGTATAATATATCATATACATGATATATTATACTGTACGCTTAGGATTATTTATATTCGTAATAGTGTCACAAATTTAACACTGTTATTAAAACAATAATTACACGTTTTAAACATACAAAAATACTCCGCCCAATTTTTGTCGCTGAACAAGGTCACGCCTAGTTAATTAAGTAGGAACTTTCGTTAAATAAAATATTGCTTGTGAAATAGGTCACTGAACTCTCTGAATACAAAGTTTTCATTAAAATTGTTCAAGTGTAAAATTAAAGTTGATCGAATTATTTTAAGCGGGTATCAAATTTATTTCTATTATCTGTTGACAAAATGTATGTTTACATTTATTATTTACCAAGTATACGATGTTAGGGTAAGTTTGCTGATTAGATCTCCATTTTTTTACTAATTTTCACGTTTAATGGCCTTATGAAACCATAAAGTGATTTTCGACATACCGTCTTCCCTCGCGTTGTCGTCTGCACGAAAGGAAGACAGCGACCACACATATTAAAATAAGGACATGAATTTGGTACTGGGACCTGATAGGATTACTATCATTAAACTGCCTGTGTTCTTCATTTTTAATATAATCAAAGGGTTCAGTACTTAATTACTCTCATTTATTAAAAGTTATCAACAAGAATAACATTCTCTTATCTTATTACAATGTTACCATATTCTTATTATTACTAAGAATCCAGAATGACTTTAATTATCGTGACTCACTGATCTGATTCTACGTTATAATTTAATTATCTGAACCTGAAATAATGACAAGTTCCATAATACACAAAGTTTGCTCACCCTGCTTGCAACTCTTGTGGATGCTCGTCTAAAGTCCTGGTTCTCCTAGGAAGCTGTTACTCGCCAAGTCCGTCTGGCTATCTTCAAGAATTCGTACAGTATCTTCACTTGATCAATTTTTTCCCGCTGACCACGTTTCCACCCACCCAAGGGTTTATTGAAATCAATTTCATCAATTTCCAAGTCTGTCATAATAGTTGTTGTTATCATGGCTTCTTAAAAAGAACATAGACTATATTTCTAACTAAAACTCTCCTAATCCGTAAAAGGACTACAGATTGTTTACAACCTAACCTAACCTATATAAATTAAGAATAAAGTTTAAAACGTCAAAATTTTAACAGTTTTTAGTTCATATCTCTTAATTTACCAAAAAACCAGATACAATTTGGAGATTTTAACTCTGCTTGTAATGGTATCAAACTCACCTCTCTACGATGACAAATAGCGAAGTTATTGTCAAAAATGTAAATTCTAACTCTGATCTTTCAAGTAAAAGTGATATTCGTATCCATGACTGCTTAGTTACCGACGCGAGCGTACCAAGTGGAGACTTCATAACACATGTTGAGATTCGAGGCCGGCTAGGGCGAAACACTGATACTATCGTAGCAAGTAGAGAATGTTAAACACACATCTACCCGACGTCAAGATAGTATCAGAAAACTTGTAACAACTGTTTGAAACTAAATTACCCCACTGGATAAGACTCTTTGATCTAACAATACAATTTTCCATTTCCCGTAACAAATAAGAGACCATATTTGGGTATTACATCTGCTTGCATTACATTGTATGATGGGGCTGTGTAAATAGCACTATGGCGCCCATCAACTTGTTTTTACCTCCTTTCTACTTCACCATATGAAAACATGGTTCCTTTATCTCAGTTAAAATTTCTCAAGTTCTACATTACTTTAAACAAAATTAATTTTTCATATATAACATTTAAACATTGACCTGCTCTAATATTGTTCTGCAACAAGAAATCATCACGTGTGCCCAATAAATTAGACATATAACCTACAATACGAAACGTGACTGTTTGAAAGAAGTTAGTGACGTTACATTTGCAAACAAATTTACAGTTGATCTGTAATCACCTTCAGTTTGTTCATGCTGCTGAATATAGTATTATCCATTGTTTTGAGAAATTTTAACACCTCAATTGAACACATATTTATCCTTGCGAACAATACAACAAAGTTTTTATTTTCTAATTTAACCTAGCTAATCAGCTTAAAGCCTCAGTTCAGAATGATGTCCATTACAACAATAATTAGCGGTTGTCAGCTGATATCAGATGACAGTTAATAATGCACACTATTACCAACACGCATGTCAAAGTTCTATTATGTTCTGAGAGAGTTACGAAGCTTAAATTTGTCTAAACACTTGAAAGTTTAATTTCTGTGATATTTCTATCTGTGTGTTAACAATTGTCTGAGTAATATTTACTCCAACAGAGATTTTTTAATGTTGGTACAAGAGGTTAAACAAAGCACAAGTTTTCCCAGTCACGATAAAAATATTAACTTAACAAATTACTTAAAAAATATATTTTAACTTGAAATTTTGTACACGGAATAATAATCTTTATATTTGATTCAAATTTGAACGAAATCTATAGGGCCAATTTTGAGATATTATGTATTTTATAACTACCCATGCCTATTTTTTATAGTTTTCTTAACCTATAACTAATAAATTGTTATTTTTGTGGAGACGACGACCAACATTTTGATTGGTTACTTAGTGGCTCTACATAAGTAACATTTGATCAAAATCGTTAAAGCTGATTTTGATAAAATAGATATTTTAATGTTTTTCATTATGGCAACCACCCCAAATTTTAATTTATCGAAAGGATGAAAACCATTTTAAGATGAAACATAATATCCTTTCATATCAAATGTGATTAATGTCGACCAACGCGTTTATGTTGTAAAGTACTGGACGTACAAACATTTAGTATCAGAGGACCTCAAAACTGAAATATCCATGCAAAACTCGCCATGCATTGTTTGATCCATCCCATAACTTTACATAATATATATGTAAAGAAGGAAAAATTGATTACATGGAATTATGTTTTGGGTAAAATTATATAGGAGAATGAAAAGTTCTACGTTAAAAAATGATTGCCACTAGTTAAATATTTTTATGCTATACTTACATTTAAATAAAACTTTATGAATTTCGTAATGAAGAATATCTTTCAAGCTATTTAAATATAACGGCACATTAAAAAAACTTTGTGAATTAGGTGGTTTAATAATAACCTAGTGCAACTTTTATGAAGTTTGATATTTGAATTCAATGCTACTATATAATGTTTAAAGTCCTATTAGCTAAATTTTGAAGGAACAACATAATTCTATTTTGATTGCAACGTTTAGTTTTAATGGGAAGATATGGATGAAGGAGGCCAATGAATCTTTATGATTCTTCACTACCTTGGGCCACCGGGAATCACAGTACTCCACTTGGACCTGGCCAGCCATTTTAATGAGCCCGAATATACAATTAATAAAATATAACCAAACTAAATATTATATGACTGTAACCTAATTAAACTCTCACAACAAGGAAGGTTTGGGAATGGTTTTGACTTTCACAATCCGAACGTCATTTTATATTTTAAAACTAAATTTATAAATAATTATTCGAATTTACACCTAACCACAATCACTGGAAACTTTAAAACAAAACACAATTATCTGATTAGTTTAAATATTTAAGTTTAGATTTAGTTTAGAAGCAAGACCCTCCGATGATGATAACCATGTTATCAAAATGTACATCAGGGCATTTAGTGGAAAAAATAAATAAAGAGCAATTAATCAAATAATTGTGTTTTATTTTAAAGTTTCCAGTGATTGAGGTTAGGGGTAAATTCGAATCAGTATTGTGAATTTCACCACAGTGCTGAACAAGAAAGTATAAATTTATAAAGTTACAGTTACAAAATTAATCCGGTATGCGGTTACCTATGCCTGGACCATACGTCCCTTTCCAAAATGCTCTAAACCGTTATTTAGGGGGTAATTAATCACTCATACAACACACTTGATCACTCATAAAAAAACCGAGCGGCTCACACGAGTTCTGGCCGCGCACTTTATTTGGTATTTTGGCCGACATTTGCGCATCCTTCTTGGTCATGCGGAGAGGCAAAACATAAATTAGAAGGCTATTAAGCCCCTTTCAATTGCAGCGGAAGACAATTTGCAACCCTCGAAGTTATTTAGGCAACTGAGAACTGATCAAACGGGCGGTGATGCATATCATCACAAGGTAAGTAATTTCTCTTAGTTTAGTTAATATTTTAAATTCAATCATTTTAACCTACGGATTAGTTGTATATTAAATCCAAAATGTCATTGTGTCTACTAATATTTTTTTTAAATTTTTCTTATTTAGTATTCTTACCTTATTCTATCATGGTTTCGGGCAACAGCCCATCATCAGGTTTGTAAAATCTGAACCAAAGTACAGTTTATTACTCCATCAAGAGGTCAACTGTTCAAGAATTTAATAAAAAGGACTGCGAGACATGTCTCTTGACCGTACGGTTCTGCAAAAATTTTAAATGTTGAATCGCATGTGTACATATTAAATTTGTTAACGAAGTTCATGCGAATGAATTTCTTTTAAGGATCTGAAGGTGACATTGAAGTAAAGGTTGAGAATAGTATCCAACATTCAAAACAGGAACTGTAAATGTACGTAAATTAATAATAATTGAAAACTCAGTTCTGGTAGTTATAATCTCCAAAAAGGAATAATACAAACACATATTATATACAAATGAACACACGTAAGAATATATTTGACATGTACGTCTAACTAGCGGAGCGACACCAAGTGTTTTATAAAACTGTTGAACAGTAATGACCTCTTGGCGGAGTATTAAACTGTGTATTTTGTTTTAATTTAAGAAATACCAAATAAGAAAAAAAATTAAAAAGTATTAATAGAAAGAAAGAGATTTTGGATCTAAGTTAAATTCTTTATATTACAATGTTAAATTCTTTGTTTATTATCAAAGTTGGGCATTATTCTTGACATTTGTATTTTCTTTAAAAAACCAGCGTTGATAATAAACTGAAGATAAAATAGAACACAAAATGAAAAAAAAATACTAGTATTTGGTACGCATGAAGCAAACTAAATAAAATAGAGTCAGACGTGTCCTACTTCAAGATGTAAACAGGAGTTTAAGTTTCTCTTTAATTTGCATAACGTGATCAGTGAAGTTTTAAAAACTTCAGACCAATACAATTTATTTGCAAAACGACATCGCTTCAATGCAAAAGTTTGATGAAGTGAAGAATTTAAGAATATTTTTAAATGAAATATAAAACTTTGCTTAATAGCTAATAAAGTTTATGTTACTCTTTCTACATGCAATACATTCTACAAACTTTTTCACTGGCATACAAAACCAAAGGTGATTTTTCAGAATATATCTCTTAATTTTTCAGAATAGATCTTTAATATGAAAATATTAAAAATTTTAAAGATGCCAGTTTGCAGTTCGTAAATAGTTAGAAAGGCATTAGTTATTAACTTTCGGGTGTAATCCAGGAAAAACAAGTGTTAAATCAGCTCTTTCAAACTTAATTTCAACTCTCACTGTTTGAACGACTATTATAAATTTTTATACTATTATTATCAACAATTATTTATTTTTATTGTTTATTTATATATTTTTCATACCGTGTGTTGCATGATGTGTGACGAGGCCAACTGTAATTTGCCGAGGGGATCAGGTGACGGGTAGGGAGGGGGACCGCCTCTCTGCAGTAGTAATTGTAGTTATTAAGGTTAGTGTGTATTGTACCTCTGAAGATGATAGCAGTGCTATTGAAATGTACATAAGGTAGAATAAACATAACTATACAGTCTTTGTGTTAGTGTTATATTGTAGTTATGGAGGATTTTCTGTCATTGCTCTAAACAAAAAAAAATAATTTCAAAAAATACTTTTAAAAAAACATACTGTTAGTATAATAATATGTCTGTTATAATATCTGTCATTTATATTTATATGCAACTAAAAATACGATCTCATGAGCATACCAAAACATTTTAGAGCACGATTAAAGTTTTTGTAACAAAACTTTGTATTTTTCATTTTGTAATATTTTAAATAGCAATCTGAAAAAAATATATGAGCATTCGGTGTTCTAGCTCTTCAAATTCTTTTAAAGTTTAGTTGAGCAGCTAATTAACGTATTTGGGACCCAAAAATGAGGTTTTAGTATGGAGAAACTTGTCATTTTAATTTTCCACAACTCAAACTCAACCTCGTCCCAATTTGCACTCTCTAGCAGGTGAAGTAATTTTCAATATTTTTTTCTATAAACATTTTATTCAATTTTAAATTAAAAGGCATTGCAAAACGTAACGTTAAAAATAATAAATTAAGTCATAGGTTTAACTCCATTTAGTTTGATGACATATTTAATGTAAGCTTTGTGCATTTTTATAGGTTTATTAACAAAATATTAATGTTAAATCTGCATATCTTCAATATTCACTTTATTAAATAATTAAGATTTAACCCTACAGAAGATCTTCATTAAACTCGTTTTAAAAAGTCAGTTTAAAAATGATATTTTTTCAAAACTCTCTTGTATAACTTGTAGTGTATTTTAAAATTTCAACATTGTATCTCAACATTTATTTTTTACAATGCCTTCCAACGGAAGCAACGCTAAATCTCTGGAAGCCATTACATATAGAACTGTCAACCTCTCATGCTCAACTTTTATGAACATATTTTCAATTTCCGTTGTTCAAGTGTAACAAATTGTTTTCTTCAGTAGTTTTATCGACGACAAATCAAACAAGTTATTGATTGGAGATGCTTTTATATAATTTGTAAAATATGAATTGTAAAAGTTTTCATTTCCTTTTGCTGAGGTTTTTAAAGAAATTTTAAAAAAAATCTTTTAAAATAAAACAATAACTTATTTGAATAATTAATATAATTAGTTATTATATTTTATTTTATATTTTTAAAACATTGTGTGTTTTGGAGTTACACCTCCTATGTTGTACTTTACAAATTTGGTTAAAAAAAACTGATTACAATTTAACAACACAAGACCGAAAAATCTTATAAAAGCATAACTGACCAACAATTGCCAAAAGTATTGCACAAACAGATCAACCTTTTAACATTCGATTCAAAGATCATTTACCATGAAACAAAAATACGTTTAATTCTATTTTTGCAGATCATATTATTATCTCCGAGGGACACTATACCATCGGTACAAATATGAAAATATGAATTAATGAAATACTTTGGATGTATACACTTAGTATCCTAGTACATATTAAGATCTACTTAGTGAATAAATGCAGTTCTAAGCTAATATGATGTTTTATTTGATAAATACAATACCCTCTACACAATGAAAACTATATTCGTCACCTGTGATGGAAAAATGAATGTGTCCGTGATATATGATTTAAAAAAGAATTTATTATCAATATTTTTAATTATCAACAACACTTCTAAATGTCCACGAAACAATATTCACAATAAATAATAAAAGAAACCACAAACCGCAAAAATAGGAAACAAAAATTAAGACAGCGAATGAACCAGTTACGTTTATTAAATTACCTTTTCGTTTACATGTCATCATAAACACAAATTAACATATTTTAACATAAAGTACAGTAAACCTTATGTAAATGTGTACTTTATGTAAATGTGTACACTTTAACAATAATGCTTCTATAAATAGTAGATAGCATTATAGTTATAATTGTAAACAGGGAATATGCTTTACTATAATTCACGTTGAAAGTATACAAACAAGTTCAGATGAAATCTAAATAAATAAAACTGTATCTGTTTTGTACATAAAATGTATTTACTATTTTCATAATTTTAACAAGCCTTTAAAACCTTCTTTCCAGAAAAATTTAGAAAACTGATTATTTAAATTTTTTATTAAACTATTTTTGGTGCGACTACTCGTGAACACGGAAACTGTTGTATACAGATGAAAACCGTAAACATACTTCGCTTGTCCTATTGGAAATAATATTTCTGCAAGATTTATAATAATTAGTAGACGCTTAGGAGTAACTGCGTAGGGATATACGAAAACAAACAGACAAAATATCTTCTTCTGATGTTTAACCATCACTTCGATTCCAATACTCTCCTTACTGTATGAAGTTGTAAAGTAAAATTTATTCAAACAATAAATCTCATCTAGATACATTATTGTTTAAAATATGCTAAATATTCATTTTCATGCATAACAGAAGCAAGAACAAGTTCAGTGTTGCATAATAAATTTAACGTACAAATCCAGTATTAGAATACAAGAACAGATGCGCAGAACTTCCGTACAGGATTAAACAATGTTCTGTAAATTTGCATCCGACATTTATGTTCAGATTTTTGGTGATTATTCAAAGTTTCAACTTGCCAAAGTATGTGCAGGGTATTATTATTCATGTGGTCTATAAATAAGGTTAAACGTGTTTACGAATGCATAACCTCTGTTGGTTTTCATTGTCTGGTTGTTACAAAGTTTATTTAAAAGTCGATTTTTCTCGGAGTAGCTTATTTGTGTTGATTTCAAGTAAGGTATAAAAATAATTGGTTTTTTTAGAAAATTTAAAATAACAGCAGGTTTTTTTATTGATAAAATATTATAAAGTACTGGTACATTATCTGAAAACATCATGCTTACTTAATGTTATTTATACCTCTATGAAGAGAGTGTTTAAATGGAGGGAATGTCGCAATAATTAAAATACTAACAGAACAAATTATATCAGTGAATCAAACGTACGAAACCTTTATCATTTATTTTTAAACAGATTTTAACAAACTAAACGTCCCCTGATTCTGAAGGAAACTAAAATGAATTCCTTATTAAGTTCTTTTTATTAAAATTTAAAGTGGTTATGATTGTAGTGAACGTGTTTTGAACAACGACGAAACAACCTAATATTTCATAACAGAGCTGGCGGGGTTGATAAGTAGACTCAATGATGTATTCACGAACTCCATTTAATATTTACCAGTAATAAAGTAATAAATCTATGAGAATTCATGAAGTTCGCATGAAGCAGAAGTGACGAAGCACTGTAACTGACGGTAGCAGGTGGTTGTAAGTCTAAAATAGGGCGAAGATTACGTTTATTGGAGCAAACTGTTGGAGTTAGAAGATATATCCACTTATACGTTGGAGAAAACTGTTGGAGTTACTTTGGAGAATCAACTAAATAGAATTGAATTCTCAATGTACAAGTCTACATTCGTTTAAATATTATTATATCCAAACTGCCCCAGCATGTGACTTTCGTTTCCTGAATAAGGACAGATATGGTTAGACTAAAATGTTTATTTTATTACTATAACACAATGCCCAAGTATAGAAATGTTAGAAGTAATATCTTATTTCAAGAAATTTATCTAATTCATCATTTAAATAACACACCTGTTATGCGTAATTAACATGTTTGACAAGAAAATCGTTTAAAACAGCTGTTATAAAATTTTCAAATACGTTTTGTTTTGTTTTTGTGTTTGTGAATTTATAAAGTAACATGCCTGTTATGTATAAAACATGTTTCACAAGAAAATTATTTAAAACAGCTGTTATAAATTTTCAAATAAAATATATTTCGTTTTTTGTTATTGAATTTATTAAATAACATGCCTGTTATGGATAAATAATATGTTTCACCAGAATGTTGTTTAAAACAGTTATTATAAATTTTCAGACAGCTGTTTGTGAATTTACACCAGCTATTTTTAATTATTTGTAGATTAACCTACATAGTGCTAACTTTGTGGAGGTCCACATTGTGTTGTGATTGATTGCTTACATTTCAAAAAACTAAACAGTTGCAGATAAACAGTTAACGTGTGACAATTGGTTCTGAATTTTTTTTCGCAAAAGTTAACGTCTTAACTGTAACTTACTTTCTTTGTGTTTTATCGCTTAAATTTCGTAACAGTTTATGTGGTTAAATGTTAAAATTCATTAAAAACTGTTAAACTCTTAACTAGGAACGACTAGTTGTAAAAAGTTACGTTTTATTTCACCTTGTATGTTTCTACAAATGTATCTCATTTGAAGTGATTTATTTTGAAACCCCATAATAAGTTGTACTACAGTTATAAAGTCGTTGACATTGTCTTTATACTGCAACAAATATTTACACAGAAGTTTCCACCAATATTTATGATGAATACCTGACTTTAGTATTGAAAAAATTATCATCATTGAAACTTCAGACGACTAATTGGATCTATAACTTATTGTCCTGTAACATGTTAAACGAGTAAAGCAAGTTTTATTGAGAACACACTGAACTGTGTACCAAACTCTAAAGCACTCTGAGGTTTTTCCTATTTATGTATTTCCCAAAACCTGCCTCTCTCTCCCAAGTAAAATAACACATTATTTCCAAGCTATTAAACTTTGTTCACTGTTGCGAAATGCAGAAGAAGTTTGTCAGAAAAGGATTCGATATTTTGTATCGTGAATTGAATGGCTTATTCAATGGAATAAAGTATTCGTGGATTATATTTTTGTTTAAAAATAATAATAAAAAGTTTTGTTGATATTTTTAGGTTATATTACGTTATTTTTGAGTAATACGTACGATTTTATAACGTTATAAGGTTCTTATAAATTTCTACATTCCAATATAACCGTAATGAATGTTCAAAGAATTATGGGTTGCAACAATGTGTGAGGGCTGTATATTTTAATAAAAGTAATAGAATTAGATTACCTGTTTTACGTCAGTCACTTATATGTTCGTCTTCCTCGGCGCATATTCAACACACACCAAAATATGAATAAACATAAAGTAAAATTTAGTAGATAATATTTAAAATACATGTGTACGGTTAAGGCGATCATGATCCACTGAAAATTATCTGATCATATCTCTGTTATCACACGAACTTCAATTTTTGACTTTATAATAATATTTGATGGGTGTTATATAAAGGGAATTTGTGTGAAAAGAAAGTTCTTCATTAATTATTTTAACTGGTTTCTGTTTAAATGCTTTGTAAATTTAATTTTCTTCTAATGCAATTATAATAAGTTCTTTTTTACATATATGTAAAGGTGTAACATTGTTATCAATATCTATATGAGTGCTTAAAGTCGTTTAGATGTTCTGCGAACTTAGTTTTTATATTAATATTTTGGTTTTGTTTTGGCAGTTGTTCCTTAAACCTTTCTTAAACCTGTTTGTCCAATGTATAATTTATCACAATCTTTTCAACACAATTTATAAAGTTTAAAGTATAAAGTTATAAGGTTTGTATTTCTTTTGGGATCTTATATTTTTTATTTAATAAGTTTTTAATATTATTAGATGTACGATGTGTAAATACTTTATTATGATTAGCTAAAGCATTTTTTGGTTGTATTCCATGTTGATATAGCTTTTATTTTATTTTTGACATATGTTATTTGTTTATTTTGTGTTTTTCTATCGATTTGTCGACCATTTAAGTATTATAAACATTTGTGTGAGCAATATATTTAATTGTATTTATTTCTTCTAAATAGTCCTGTCTATTAAGTGATACTGTTCTATCTCAGCTAGCTTTGTACATCGGTTCCTCACAGTACCCCTTGTTTAAAGACGAAAACCCTCTCCGTCATCATCACCATATTAAAAAATATGAAATAAAGATTCCTAGCTTTGAAGTACTATAATATATCAGGATCGGAAGAGAACAAGAGTAGGTAAAGAGAGCCCTGATAAGAAAGACGAAAGAAAGGGATCTAAACTAAAGCTTCATGAAAAAAGTTGTAGATCCAGGTAGTTTGGTATTGTCAGATTATTACTCGTTAAGTCAACCCCGGATGTCGTATTCTCAATTAATACCAATATCAAAATATTATTATTTATTTTAATCTAAATGCACAATAAGTATGATGGATTGAAATTTGTACAAGTCAGTAATTTTTTCTATAAAGGGTAGCTGACAAATAATTTTCTAAGTTATAGTACCATGTGTTTTAGCGTCAACCAACTGTTCCCAACATTTTTGCAAGGGCTGTAAAACAACAATACAATACCGCTAATTGTAAATGTATGTCAAGTTTTACAATGTATTTTTAGAGCAAGCGTTCTTATCCAGTAAAAGTTGTTACACAGTTTTTCTGAACTTAGTAATTACTTAAACTTTCTTGACGTCAAATAGATGAACAAGGAAAAAAAAACCCAAACCACAAAATAACACAACTACACTATGTACAGCTATCGAAATGTACATAAGGTAATATAAACGCATTATACAGTTTTATGTAGTTGTGTTATTTTGTGGTTTGGGATTTTTTACCTTGTTAACATACAATCACCACAGTGCTTTAGTGATTTATTTATGTCAAATAGATGTGTATATATTAAACAATCACCACTCGTTTCGCTCTAGACTTCGGGCCTCGAATTTGTACATCTTGGGAAAAGTCTTCACTCGCTAAGTTCGTCCTGTCAGATCTCGTAACTATAAGAATATCACATTGGGGGGGAGGGAGGTGAGGGTGTGAAATTACATTTTTTGCGATAACTTTGCTTTCTGTCATCTTAGAGCGGTATAGTTGACATTATTACATACAGAATTAAGATCTGAATATTTAAATTTTATTCAATGCGTTTAAAGTTGAATAACACACGAGATATGAACAGAAACCTGTTTAAAATGGCCACTATTTTGACAATGTAAATCCGATTTTCTTAATATCAATAGGGTTTTGTATGAATACACCAAATTTCATGTTCCTATCCAAATTTTATGGCCACTATCGTGTTTATATACAGCCGACAACGACGACCGATGGACAGCACGTTGATAATAACTTTTCCGTACCTAAAAAGTGAAAATTAGTAAAAAAACGAAGGTGGGAATTTTCACGATTACTAAACATATTGAGCAAGTAAAAAAAGGAAGAACACAACTTTGGAGTCCCAGCACAAGAACTACAATTTAAAACATTAATAGGTTCTCAATAGAAAGAATTTCTACAGCATTCTTCAACATAATTCCCTAAACAAATGTTTCTCCAGTAAAATAAATATTATATAAATGCAAACTTAGATGTTTTAAACAATATATATTTATGAAAGATTCTGGAAACAAATCGTTCAGACAATACAGGTCAGAAAGTATTGGGAATGCATTATTTAACAGAGATACGGGAATGATCACATCACGTATGTTATGTATTGCTTACACAATGCAAGATCCACGATGTTACGATGGAAACTCGATAATCGATCCCCCTTTCTTAATGCATCACAACTCAGCTATCATTATAATACCTTCTGAACAAATAGATATAGAAGGTCGTGGTGTTATGCCGGTTGTATTAGTCCTAACAAAGGAGATTGTGATTATCAAAAAGCGGAAATAACTATGTACATTGTTTTATATTTAAACAAAAACATTTATACAGGTTGTCCCAAAAAGGTAGAACGGGTATTTCTTTTTCTGTTTATATACATGTTCAAAAAAAAACAAAAATTATCAAACATCATATAGTGGAATTCCTCCGTTATCCTTCTATCCGCCATTTTGTTCTTATACAAAAAACATTATAACTCTAAAAGTAAATAAGATATTAAGTTCAGATTATGTATAATCATTTTGTATTATATGTTTTATAAGTGCACTAAACGCAGATACTTTATTTTTACAATTTTAAAAAAGGTGCTCGATTAAAATTTTAAAGGACGAATGTCTTGAAAACCGTTAACTTTAAGAAGAATTTGATCAAAATATGCTTCTTTTGTAAAAAATAATTTGAATTTTTTTTACCGTAGTTTGAAGGATAACAGAATTAGCTATAAACTAAAAACACAATTTCTTTTTAACTCTCTACAACATTTAAACTAATCCAATACAAATATGTTTTGAATTATGGTAATTTATATGAAAACCTAAAAAATATAGTATTATTATTTCGTTTTAGACCGCAGACCTAACTGCAATTTGCGTCACGGTATTTTATCGCTAAAATAAAAGTAATCTTGTCAATTTATTTCTTTATTAAATAAAAATAGTATTTTTTTTTGGTTTCCATGTTTACAAATTATCACAATTAAAGTTTTCAATGTTTGGTTAATTTTGAATGTTGTAACAAAAACATTTTGTCTCTTGTAATTTTTTTAAAGTTAAAGGTTTTCGAGACATTCGACTTTAAATATTTTAAACGGGCGCCATTTTGAAAATTATAAAAGTAATGTCTCTGTGTTTGGTACATTTATAAAAACGTTTCGGCAACACATTTAGAGTATTTACTTGTTTTACATTGTATAATGGGACTGAGTAAATACCCTGATGGCACTCAGCAAATTATGCTTCATTGAACACAAATATGCCATACTACTTGTAAGCTTAACCACTCAAGGTGAGTACAAGTACGGTTATGACAATCTCGAGATACCCTAGCTGGATCTACACCTTACTTCATCTAGTCTTTGGTTAGATCCCTCTCTTTCAGGTGTCTCCTTAAAAACTCTTGTCATATTCCAACCTTTTTGCTATTATAGTTTTTGAGGTTTAGTGGTATTACAAATTTTCATTAATTTTATAAAATTTTTACAAAAAATCAAACTAAATTAAAATATTGAAATGTTTATATTTTTATTTAAAACACATTAAATAAATGCGAATCCATTATTCATATTATAATTGAACAAAGTATCGCATGTTCGTGCAAATGTAATGCTACTGCATAAAAAATGAAACCAACTCTTTCAGAATGTGTCCTTGAATCTAATCTCTCTTTATATAATGTATCGTATAGGAACTGTAAGGTAGCATTTAAATTATATGAATGACAGCACAGTATTATTGTTCGTTTATTTCTGTGCTTTTAAATAATTGAAGCTGCTGGGGAGCAGGTTTACATTTAAAATGTTGTATCCACATTTGATAACGTCTTGTTTTGTACCAAAATAGCAAATAAACAGCTTTTAAATAAGATTACATTAGTTGTCAAATAATGTTACACAAACGTTCTTCAAATTTAATACAAGAAATTTACAACAGTTGACAAAACAACTTATTCATTGCTGTTACATGCGTCTTTCTGACACTCTCTCAGCTATCTTCTTATCTACTGTTTGATCCGCTTCCTCAAGCGATGACAAGGCTTCGGAAATTTCTTCAGATTTTTTATACTCTCGTTATCGTAGGCTGATCAGTCCTTATCCGTTTACCACGGAAAGCAGGCCTTCTGTTCCTCCAGCTTCTTTAGCGTAGCTTCCTTCGGCAACTAAAATGCACTCTCTTCCTGCCAAAGAGATTTTCTTTTTTTGTTATTTGTATTAGTAGGAGATGGATCAGAGCTATAAGCAGTGGGCTATTCAGAAAGTTCTTGTGGCAGCTCTATTGAGTAGTTGATTTAAGAAGAAGCGATCTCCTTTCATTCCCGCTTCTTTGGATCACTTGTCGTTTTCTGGAACCGAAGCTGGTAGTTGGGACAGCTGCCGTAAATGCAGTATTGTTGATTTAAAAAATTTACATAATATTCGAATGTACTTAGTCCCTTAGTACCCCTCCCCCAAGTAAAAAATAATCATTATTTTAAGTGTTGGCCGATACCAGTTTTAGTTCTGGATTCATGGAGAGTTTATCGACAGAGAAGTTACCTATAGCGTTGTGCGAGTAAATTGTCGTAGTTTTCATTAAGAGGGCTAACTGTGATATATATTAACAGTTATTTTTAGTGAATTTTTTATTTCGCTGGCATTACTGTACAAAGTACTTTTTCGGGCAATGTGTAAATATGTGAAATGGAGATATTGATTATTTGAATATTGAATATTTACCTTGGAGATGTCCACCATCTTCCGAAGAACGAAGGTAGAATCTGAGACTGAAAACATCTAAATCATCGGGCAAAATTACGCTTTAAGATATCATAAAAGACGTAAAAGAGATGAAAGAAAAATACATCTTATGAACTACTGTACCATATGATAGATAATGCAAATAACGCGATGACAAAACAGTCTAGGAAAATGAAGGAATACCTGAACAGGATGGATGAAACTGACGCTCTAACTAAATAAACTGTTGAGGAGCTTCAGGATAGAGTTTAAGAGTTGAAGCTGTACTCTAAACAAAATTGTATAGAGATTCAAGGAATTCCAATAATGAGTGGAAATGATGATCTAGTGAATCTCGTAATTGAAAGTTGGGTTGGAATTTTATTTTTAAATTACTTACTAGATGATTGAAAACTGTCCATCGTCTCGGGAGAATTTCTATGTAGAAAGATAACAAATAGAAAGCTGGGGATTACCTAAGAAGCTACAATGTTTGTGAATGAGTCATTGAGCCCTGTAAGGAGGAAACTGTTTGGAGTAGTTTTGGATCCGCTGAGGCAAGATTCTTATGAGGAAGGATGATGACTCCAGGACAATTATGATTACAAAAAGAGAAGATCTACTCAAACTGTAAATATTATACATGGATAGATTTTATAATTTTTATGAATATTTCTCCATAAATTTTTCTTTCTCAAATGTGCGTTTTAGGGAATTTTAAGTTTTCACGCGTTTTTGTGTTTTTTTTTCTTATTAAATAAAAACTGCGTTTCTTTTAAAATAGTGCTATAGTACTATTACAATTAAACGTAAGAATTATGACAGTTCTGTTCCCAGATTTCGGCTTTAAATTCATTTCCTGGCGTTATTGTATTATTAGAGGTGTGGATAGAACAGTGTGAAGCATCTTTATTTATACCCCGAAGAGTAATAAAGCATAGGCATGGATGGAATTCAAATACAAATAAATTTGTTTTCTCTAAAATTGGAGATATCCTGAGTTTATTATTAATTTACGTTTTCAAACTGGAAGTTTTCCAGATACATTAAAAATGGCTCTAATAAAAATAATGGCTATATATAAAAAGAGAAGCAAACTCGATATGTCAAACTTTAGACAGATATCTTTGGTTTTAGTTTTCTCTAAAATTGTTGAAATATTTATGAAAAAAGTTGCTCTATTTTCTGTACATAATACATTTTATTTTTAGTAATCATCATTATGGTTAAAGAGAGGGCATGAAAAACTGATTGATTTAATATGCTATAGAAATGACTGCGTTTAATACATTGATAATCCAAAAGCTTTCGGTAGTGTTGATCATAAAATCCTGTTAAATATCCTTCTGAAGTGAGGTATTAGAGAGGTGGTGCATGAATAGTATTCTAGTTATCTCGCTGATAGAAACCAATATTCAGAGTCGGAAGTTGTATCAGTGAAGGTAGGGTTGAGGGGGAGGGGTTCCTCTGAGAACAGTGTTAGAGTGCTATATTATTCCTAATTTATATACTAGTTTCTGAAATGGAAATTTCAACGGAAAATTATGTCGAGATAAAGTCGAAAAATAACTTTTATGTATAATTTCTATCTTATTTTTTAAATTTTTATTTTGATAAAGTGACTGATGGAATATACACTGGGGAAATGTGTAATGAGCTGCTCATTTGTTAAATTTTATATATATATATATATATATATATATATATATATATATATATATATATATATATATAATTGCATTGTTAAATATTTATTATTTGAATAAGCCACACAGTATTTAGTTATAAATTTATGTATGTATTTTTATCTAAATGTAGAGTTTATTGTTGATTTTATTGCTTAATCTAAAATGACTAGTTTGTGTAATCTGGCTTTATACGCCATCAATATGGTATTTTTGAAGTTTATTCCTGAACGGAATTTTAGAGTTTTATTTTCTCTTAATAAGTATACTATATAAGATTGTTTATCTATTATGTTAACTTGAATTTTATTCACACTTGTTTCAAAACTATGGGTTTTGAAATTGATACCAGTTTTAACGTGAAGAAGTTTGAAGTAATGTTCAGGAACTTGGCTGACATCTGATATTACGTATGGATCTACTTTTCAACATAGCATTGGTATAAATGGGGGTTTTACAACTCACGTCAATGGGAAACACATGTTGAATGCGACATCCACGCACGTCCAAAGTTGCACTGTTATTTGTACAGGAAGTGAATTTTAAATTATTATCAGATTTAAAACTATGTCTCTGTGTTTTACCAGCTGATAGTTGTTTAGTATTGGCAGTACATTAACAGCAATTAATTTTCATGTTGTTGTCTAGTATCACTACTACATGGTGTAGGTTTGTTTTGTTAGGTACAAGAAAATTATGATTCACGAATAAATTGGAAACAGACGAACCTTGACCGGTGTTGAATCTGTTTTATTATTATTCCATCCCACCTAATTTGTTTTTGAGTTTTGCAAAGTTGAGATATAGCCAAAATATGTCAACGTAACTAAAATAAAATTGAGCTGTAGAGCTATGCAGAGTACAGACGGACATAATTTCAAAAACAACTTTTGTTGCCTTAAGGAAAATTAAAATATATATTCATAAAAAAAACGTATTTAGGGTAAGTTTGATAATCGCAAAAATGTGAAATATTATTTTTTTACTGATCTTTACATTATATGACCTCAGAAAACCGAATGCTGCCAGTTGTCGGAAAAGTCTAATTAAGAAAGTCAAAATGGTGACAATTTTAAAGAGTTTTTGGTTATCTCGTGTGTAATTATTCAACTTCATATCAAATTAGATAAAAAATTGTATATTTCAATTCTGCATGTTATAGTACCAACCCCATATAATGTAATTTCAATAAAGAGCAAGAACGACAATGTGATATAGTATTTGTAACTTTACGAGATCAGGTATGACCGAGTCTCTCTCAGATGTGTAACGAGTGGAGGCTGCGACCTGCCAAGCCTTAGGCACTGACACCCTTAAGGGTACGTCAAAAAGTTTCAACTCTTCATACAAACTTAGCTTACCGCAAATACAATTTAACATTTCCTACAAAGCCATAGAAGCGAACTTTTGTTCATTGCATTTAGTGGACGTGCTTGTGTTACATTGATTGATGGGACTGGGTAGGTAATATGATGGTGTCCATCAACTTTTTGCCAAACTATGCACATACATACATACTTTACACACATAAGAGAAATTAAAAAGCTTTTTTTTCCAATTTTATTTTAAAATTGTAATTTTTACTGCATTTCTTTTCGACTTTGCAATCAAAAGTAACGGAAAAGAGTAGGATATAGGACACCTGGGTTACGACAAACTAGGGCACCTGAGCACTGGGGCACTTGAGGTACAAAAGCCAATAGGCCCCTGACGTCACTTCCAGAGACGTCATAACGACGTCACTGGAGATGACGTCATTAGGGTACTAGAGACTTAGGTAACAGAATCCCCTACGTGAAACAGATGCCCTAAGTTTAGACGCAAACCAGATGTCCAAAGTACAATGTTAACTTACCCGAGATCTTTCCTCTTCGGCAGCTCGACGAAGACTAACTAAACTTAAGATATAACCTAAGCTATAAGGCACAATACTACGTCACAATACTACGTCACATAGCGCTATGGGGCACCTGAGTACAGATTGACTAGCACTATGGGGCACCTGAGTACAGATTGATGTCGCATAGCGCTATGGGGCACCTGAGTACAGATTGACGTCACATAGCGCTATGGGACACCTGGGCACAGATAGACGTCAGCTCTAGTAACGTCATTATGACGTCTCAAAAAAGACGCCACAACGTCGTCACTGGAAATGACGTCAATGGGGAATTACTCTATGTTATTATGCTACGTCACCTAACCCCTACATCACACAATATTACAATACATAATAGTACATCAAACAAAATTTGTAACCTACCAGAGATCTTACCCCTTCGTCAGTTCGATGAAGACTAACTAAAATTAAAAGATATCCTAACCTATAAGGGATACGCTACTCTGCTTGTAATTTCTTCTGTGAAGAACGTGGTCTTCTTCGCAGAAGAAATTACGAGACAGGTATAAGAAAATAGAAAGTTCAAAGCACCGTCTATCAAATTTGTTTAAAGCCCTCTCACCACGACAAGGCGATAGACATCTAAGAGGGGAATTTTGAACCCCTACATCACACAATATTACAATACATAATAGTACATCAAACAAAATTTGTAACCTACCAGAGATCTTACCCCTTTGAAAGTTCGACGAAGACTAAAATAAAAACGAATGATACAATGATTATATAATAATACACTATAAAACCCACACTGATTGAGGCTGAGAAATAACGTACCATAACACATGTAATAAATATAATAATTAAGCATTTATTAGAAATATACAATTATATCCTATACGCAATAATCCGGGGAGGTCCCTCATCTTCCCCTCCCCAGCATCCCCAATCCAACTCTTCAATCATGAACTCGAATACCTCCCTTTGAGGCCTGGGTGGGACCCTAGGAGGATCTTCCCTTTTCGGTTCCTCATTAATCTGAAATAAAAATTACCGAAACTATAAAGGAATGCTACGATAGTCGATAATACAACTGTAATATTACAAAAAAAACATAAAAGAATAACCAACCCTGAATTTATAAATGTTTATAACGAAAATACAGCAGCGATAATAGTAATAACGAAAATAATAAACAACTCCCGAAATCATAAATGTTTGCTACGACAATTGAAAACATAACATCAATAAAAGTAACACCAAATATTAATAATTCCATCTCCGAATCTGTAAATGTTTATAACGAAAAATAAAAACACTTTTGTAATAATATAACACCAAAAATAATAATAAAAGTTGCTTACGTGGAACAAGGTAGGTAGTTCCGTCCCAATGAAGAGGTCAACGCAATCGCTCATAGTGGTCTGCTGCTCCCTGTAGTTCAAATTAGACTAAGCCTACATATATTGTACATGAGCTAACTCCCACCTCTACAGCTAGCGTCACGCTTCCCCCACTGCCAGGTTTTTGAATATGCGAAATATTAACTTGACATTCAGTTGCGAGCCTAAACTGAATTAATTCATAATATCAATTTTAATTATGAGTGACAACGATTCAGCCTATCATTCTTCGGACGAAGAATATGCAGAAGGAGAAGTCGTATACGATTCGGATAGAATCTGGAGACGAACAGAAAGGTAAGTTGTTCATAAAAAGAAACATAACTCGTAAAAATACAATATAGAAACAATAATAATAATAAGAAATACGTTTTGCAGGCACATTCAGCGGACCGAGAGGTATTTGTTCGGGCTTGGATGCCCAAAAGTCACCTGGAGCTTCCACGGAAGTGCTATCGCCAACCCTACATATTTGTGTGGACAACCTTGGGCCCCTCCAGAAATATTTCACCACGTAGGGGATCAGGAACAGCCCCTGGAGGAGCCGATGGACCTTGAACCCCACCCGGAACCGGAGCCTCAGCAGCATGACCAGGATCTGACTTGTAGAGAGACCATGCCGTCACCTTCCCCAGAGCCTCCTATATTTGACCCTGATATTCCATCAACGTCAGGGTTGACAGGCAAATGCCGTCGGGACTCAACATCGAGTAGCGACGAAGAATAACCGTAAGTCCAAACTATAATTTGTTAATATTACCTAAGTTTTACCCCACTTAGATCCAAACATTTGTCAAGGTGTGTAAAAAGTGTAATCAGAATTTCGGATGTAGGATATAAAATCCGCTCACTATAATAATAATAGACTTATATGGCAAGCTTTATCAAAATTCACAAAAATCTATTTAATAACGGAATTAAAAATATATTTTGAATTGAAGATAAATAAACGGACCTAAATTCAAATATTTCTATTTTAAAAACAAACAAAAAGTACAAAATGGGGAACATCATTTGTAGCATTTTATTACGGTCTATATTAATCCTGAAAATTCCATAAAGACAAGCACAGAAAGGTGCAAAAATATAGTAAAAACCAAAACCTAGCCTATCTCTAAATTTTACCCATATTCTAGCTTAAACAATAACTGTAAAAAATTGAAATCAAGTACTCACATTAAATCGTGTGAAACACTGTAAATTACTATTTACAAAATTTACCGTGAATTATCTAGTCTTCAAAAATAACAATATTATTACTTTATTTAATTTCTTATGTTGAATTAATTTTCCACAAATGACGAGATATCGTTAGATGGCCCAAAAAGTTTTAATTCTATATCAGTAACAAGATTTGTTTAAGATACGGTACTTTCGAATCACCCTATACGTAATTAGTTTTACACATGCACTATTCTCACAGTCATACAAATTTTTTGCACTAGCAAAGAACATATGGCGTCTGTCAACTACCACACGCATGCACACATGTCCGTATGCAATAAATCACGACGTGGGGGATATGCGAAAATAAATATTCGCATCTTCACATACAAATAACACATGTGTTTGTATGCAATAAATCACAACGTGGGAGATATGCAAAAATAAATATCCGCTTACCATCTGTTCACATGTAAGTGCATTGCATTGGTCTAACAAAAATAACCGTGATATATACAAATTATCACCCCCCTAGGCTACATAACTACCCCACTATAAAAGCCTCAGTCTCGATTCCCAGTTACCATTTCAGTTTCGAGATTGCTACCAGAGATTATGTAAGTAAAATATAACAATAGTTTTTGATTTGAATCGTTACTATAATTATTTAGGATACATTGTTTTTGAAATACGCTATATCCATACAGTCAAACAATAATTAGTAGGAAGCGCGTGTTTGCGAACACATATTATTACGGTTCTATAACTTTCAGGTAAACAAAATAATTGATTGTTTGTGAGCACATATTAAATTCACGGTTCCGTAACTTACAATTGAGCAAAATATTTTGCAGGATATAATAATTGCATACATGTGTGGGAACGCATGGTCCTATAACTTTTATATGAGCAAAATATTTGCCAGGATATAATTAATTGTGCATGTGTATAGGACCGTATTAGATTATCATCAGATGTACCTTTGTATAATTCCGGAACAATACATGTATTCATGTGTATGGTTGGGGAAACAGGATTTTGATTTTCCTGCAGTCACTTTGGTTCCAGTAGTCATCTGAGTAAGTTCAAATCTTCTTGTATATACTTTTATATTTCTATAACAACTATTCATATATATTCAAATCGTTTTGTTTACTCTATGTAAAAATTATTCATACGACTATTGATTTTCTTTCATAGTTCGATTGTCTTTACTTTTAATATATCATTTATTCATTATATAGTTATAAAAGATTTATACTATCGATATATACTGTATTATACGATTATTTATTCACATTTTTAATTTATTATATACATAATTTTGATATTTATCTGTGTGTGTGTGTGCTATTGGGGGCAAATACATTTCTATATATTACCATAGTTTACCTATAAGATATAATGGACCCTATAAACCGTATAAGTACAACGACATCCCATGTTCGAAAATATCGACTTACAGGTACGAAAACGCTTTTCAAATTTAATACTCCACCAAAACATGTTAATACCGTCGATTGGTTAAAACTGGGGTTACAAAAACTAGTTAACGAGATGAAACAAAATGGTAATGAAAATGATAGAATCGGTTTCACGTTCCAAAACGAGAGAATTCAAACACCAGGGTATATAGCATTTAGACCATTAACTGAGATTTCAGTAGATACCCTTTGGGCTGTTATCGGTAGTATAATCCAGAGTGGTTCAGTGTCAGGGTCGTGGACTGATACATTTCAATTAACATGCACAAAAGTTAACCTACCAGTAGGGTTAGGTCGTAGACGAGGTCTTTATTATAATGACTTTACTGAAGAGTGTAAATCTAGGAAGGGTGTTGTAGTTATAAACAATACAGACAATTTATGTCTACCTAGAGCCCTGGTCGTTGGTATTGCGCACGCTAAAAAAGACCCATATTACAATGCTATTAGACAATACAGATGTAAAAGACAAACAACCGAAACTCAAAAACTATTAAACGATGCTAATGTAACTATTCCTGAAAACGGCGCCGGTATTGCAGAATTGAAAAAATTCCAGGATCACTTAAAAAACTATAAAATTACTGTTTATCAATATGGGGCTAAGGGTCGTGATATACTATTTGAACAACATATACCTAATGCCGAATATAAAATTAATCTATTGTACAACCAAAATCATTTCAATCTGATAACCAGTCTAACTTCAGCATTTGCGTGTAGTTACTTTTGCGAAAACTGTCACATTCCTTACAACACGATAGGTGATCATGTTTGTTCAAACGTTTGCAACTCATGTAAGCGTTCACCACCTTGCGAAAAAGATGGTAGCGTTTCAACGTGTGACCAGTGTAATAGAAATTTCCTTAATCAGACTTGTTTTAATCAGCACAAGACAACGTTGTGTAACATACTAAAATATTGTCTGAATTGTAACCGTAGTTTTAAAAAGACAAGACAACATCCGAAACATACATGTTATGAGGAATACTGTAGTGTTTGTTCAAAATATAGACCCCCCGGACATCAATGTTATATGAAAATAGATATCAAAAAACCTAAAAAAGACGGATATTTATTGATTTTTTTCGATGTAGAAACGACTCAAGATACACCATCAACCTCAAATCCCGAAGCTAGAGTTCATAAAGTCAATCTGTGTGTTTCACAACAATTTTGTAATTCGTGTCCTAATAATTGTCCGACAGAGCATGATAAGTTACACATTTTCAATACCAATCCTGTTAATCAGTTTATGGAGTATATCATGAATGTTCGGAAAAAATTTGCAAATGTATGTATTATATCGCATTACGGCTCAGGTTTTGATATACAATTTATTTTAAAATATATTCTAGAGGAAACTCAATTCACACCTGAATTGATAACTAGAGGTACCAAGATAATATTACTAGAATTAGACAATGTTCGTTTTATCGATTCCATTAATTATATGCCTATGGCATTATCAAAATTACCTAAAGCTTTCGATTTACCTCCTGAAAAAAAGAAGGGGTACTTTCCTCACCTTTTCAATACAAGGGAAAACCAGAACTATGTAGGACCTATGCCGTCTATTGATTTTTACAACCCTGATTCCATGTTTGACGAGAGTCGAAAAGATTTTTTTAAATGGTATAATATACAAATTCAGAACAATTACGTTTTTAATCTTCAAGTAGAACTCGTAGCTTATTGTATATCAGACGTTGATATCTTAGCTCAAGCGTGTCTTAAATTTAGACAAATGTTCTTAGATCAGTGTGATGTGGACCCTTTTTTAGAGGCCGTCACAATAGCTAGTGCATGTAATCTAGCGTTCAGACGTAATTTCTTAAAAAAGGATACAATCGGAATTTTACCTAGAAAGGGATACAGAATGATTGATAATCAGTCATCTATCGCTTTGCAGTGGTTAACATATAAAGAGGACCAAATAGGAACACAGATAGAACACGCAGGTAGAGGTCGCGAGGTCAAAATTAATGGGATGAGTGTCGACGGAATCTCAAATAACACTATATTTGAATTTCACGGGTGTTACTATCACGGATGCCCCGAATGTTTTCCTCTAAATCGGGATGAAGAGTTACATAACGATTCAGCCGATACATTCAATTTAAGATACGAGAGAACGCAATTAAAAACACAAAGACTTGCGTCAATCGGTTACACTGTAGTCGAAATGTGGGAATGTAGATTTAGGCAACTAAAGAAAGACAAACCTCTCGAGACTGCCTACCTAGAAAAACACCCTATACTAAATATGTTACCTCTAAACCCACGTGATGCATTTTTTGGTGGTAGAACTGGGAATACAAAATTATATCATTTATGTAAAGAAGGAGAATCCATACATTATGTGGACGTTTGTTCATTATATCCGTGGGTATGTAAGTATGGTAAATATCCTGTAGGTCACCCTGAGATTTTCATAGGTAACGAGGCTTGTAAGGCCCAAGGTCTAAACGCTGAAGGGCTCCTAAAATGCAAAATACTGCCTCCAAATAATTTATATTTACCGGTTTTACCTGTAAGAATGAACAACAAATTAATGTTTGTGCTGTGTCGAACATGTGGAGAAAATGTTAATGCGAATGAATGTTGTCACGATATTGAAGAACGTGCCCTATCGGGTACTTGGGAAATGAGTGAAATCCGTAAAGCTATACAAAAAGGTTACATTATATTGGACATGTATGAGCTTTGGGTGTACAAGATGGCTACTTTTGACAACGGAGGGCTGTTTACAGATTTTATAAACACTTTTTTAAAAATAAAACAGGAGGCATCAGGTTTTCCATCGTGGTGTGTGACAGAGCAGGATAAATGTAAATATATCGAAGACTATTTCACACATGAAAGTATTAGACTTGATTCCACTAAAATTGAAAAGAATAGCGGTCTAAGATCGCTTGCAAAATTAATGTTAAATTCATTTTGGGGCAAATTTGGGCAAAAGGAGAATCAATCTAAAGTTAGAATTATAAGGAGATCTAGTGATCTGTTTCAACTATTATGTAGCCCTTCCGTTGTAGTAACAAATGTCCAAGAAATTAATGACGAAACGTTATTTGTATCGTGGGAGTATATTGAAGAATCTGCCGACATATTACCTACAGTAAATGTCGTGTTGGCTGCGTTCACTACTAGTCAGGCGCGGCTTAAACTGTATGAACATCTTGATGCTTTAGGCCAGCAAGTATTATACTTTGACACAGATAGTGTAATATATCTTTTTAAAGAGGGTAAACATAAAGTAGTTACAGGTGACTATTTAGGCGAAATGACCGATGAACTTACAGAATATGGACCAGATTCATATATCAGTGAGTTTGTCTCGGGAGGTCCCAAAACATACGGATACAAAGTCTCTACAAATACAGGTCAGACCGTTACGGTTTGTAAAATTAAAGGTTTCACACTAAATTTTAGAAATTCGCAGATACTAAACTTTGATTGTTTAAAAAGATTAGTTGACACCGAAGACGATGTTGACAGCATTAACGAACCAATTTACATAAGTGGTAATCAAATTAGGAGATCCGTTATTCGTGAAGTTGTTACAATAAATGAAAAGAAAAAATTTAGTATAACAGGTGCTAAAAGAAAGAGATTTGGAGAGTATGATACAGTCCCCTATGGATACAAGACCATGCGTATTTTATAAATAGCTGCTATTCTCTAAATTCTATCATTTACATAATGAATGTAAGACAGGCTATTGCCGCGGAGTTGCATAAACCAGCCCGTAGGCGTTACCCGACCAGAAATGTAACATTAAAAGGTATAAATGACCTGTATCAGGCTGATTTGGTCGAAATGATCCCTTATGCGAGAGAAAATAAAGGGTTCAAGTATATATTGACAATGATAAACTGTTTAACAAAATATGCTTTTGCTGTGCCGTTAAAAACAAAATCAGGCGTTGAAGTAGCTAAATGTTTAGACCCTATACTTAAAAAACATCGTATGAAACATTTGCAAACCGATCAAGGGAAAGAATTCTTCAACACTCGTGTGAAACAGTTAATGATAAAATATAACATTAATCATTACCATACATACTCTGACAAAAAAGCTTCCATAGTCGAAAGGTTAAATCGTACGTTAAAAAATCTAATGTGGCGTGAATTTACAGCTCGAGGTAGCTATGAATGGCTAACCCTTTTAAAAGAAATATTAAAATCATATAATAATACAGTGCATAGTACCACAGGAATGAAACCGTCTCACGTATTGAAAAAGCATGAGAAACTATTATTACAAAAACTAGATCGTAAAACCGTAAAAGCTATACCCAAATTTAAACTAGATGAAAAAGTTAGAATTTCCAAATTTAAAAAGACGTTCGTTAAAGGTTATTTACCTAATTGGACAAACGAGGTTTTCTCAGTTTACGCTATTGTACCATCAAAACCTATAACTTATATTCTACAAGACTCGAAGGGGGAAATTTTAAAAGGCGGGTTTTATGGTGAAGAATTAAATAGATCAAAAATAGGTAATGTATATCTTGTTGAGAAAGTTATAAAGAAAAGGGGTGATAAGGTCCTTGTGAAATGGCTAGGGTTTGATCAGACACATAACTCATGGGTAAGTGAAAAGGAAATTGTCAAATAGGTTAGGTTAGGTTACGGTTACTGTAGAGTATTGGAAAAAACTTATATAATGCTCATACAAATCAATTTAACTTCAGTATTACGTCATCATGAGGGTCGAGCACTCGTTACATTCAATGAATATGACGAATTTCGACACTTTTCTCAAGAAAAAGGCTGTAAATAAAAGACACAGCTCATTACTCCCAAACACAATCAGAGCATTACTTTGCGGACCATCAAATTGCGGGAAGACAAACGTTATATTTAACTTGCTTTTTGAACCTAACGGCTTAAAATTTGCTAATGTTTACATATTTTCAAAATCCCTTCACCAACCAAAGTACAAGTTCCTGGAAAAGATTCTTGAAAATTCTGACGTCGGATACTACCCATTCACTGATAATGAATTCGTAATCCCGCCAAACGAGGCCGAACCTAATTCTATAATGATATTTGATGATATCGCTTGTGAAAAACATAACAATATACGTGCTTATTTTACTATGGGGCGTCATAATAACATTGACTCTTTCTATTTAGGTCAATCTTACAGTAATATCCCAAAACACTTGATTCGTGATAATGCAAACCTCTTAATAGTATTTAAACAGGATGATCTGAACTTACGCCACATTTACAAAGATCACGTCAATACAGACGTTTCATTTGACGAGTTTAGAAATATTTGTGCTATTGCTTGGGAGAATAAACACGGTTTTATTGTGATAGATAAAGATAGTGAAAAAGATACTGGTCGTTACAGAATAGGTTTTGACCGTTTTATTAAAGATATATAATGCGTATATTCACGTATAATGATATTCGGCCTTTTGCCAACATTTGTAAATTGCATAATCCGAAATCAAATTTATGTTCATGGTATTATACGGACAGAAAACAGTTTTGTGGAAATTATTGTAGTAGATCTGGTAGATATGGTGATATATTCAATAGAAGATGTTGGAGGCATAAAAGGCGGGGTGGTCACAGTAAAAGCTTACCACCTTTAGTTATACTCATGATTACTTCTGCTGATAGGATTTACAATAGGGAAATATGGTTGAAATTTCTAAGCGAGTGTGAAAAAAACGGTGTGCCTATTGAACTTGTTATATATAACGAACATATGTTGAAAGGCACAGTGAGACACCCTCAAAATATGATTTCGAGGTTTAGACCTTTCCCCGATTTGTTCAATACAACTGTCACCCCCTCCCACGGAGGGGTGGGATATATGAACGCGTATTTGAATATGTTACAGTATGGAAGCTCCTTACCTTTCACTTCCAAATGTGTAGTTGTCACAGAGAGAACTATACCTATACGAGGGCCTATAGCTCTATATAGAATGGCCTTAAAGGCAAAGTGCTGTATCGACATTAGTTACAATGTAAAGTTCGGCCCTCCCCCCATCATGCCTAAACGAACCAGAGGTAAACAGTTTGAAGCTGTAAACAATAAAGCTCAAGGTTTGTTCACTGTAGAGTTTCTTAAGGAAGCCTTACCTACAGTACCTCAACAATGTGTTCATTTCGGGCTATCCTTTGACGGTATCAATTATACTGTAACTAACCAAAAATTGTTACAGTCTTGGATGAAATATACGGGCTCAAATTTGGACGAATTTTTATTATTAAACTCGTATCTGCTTAGTGAGCAAAGTGTTCAGCCTATAGCTAAACTTAAAAAGTTTATGGAGGACACACCGAAGAATGATTATCTCTTTGTAGCCGAAATAGCTCAATGGCGTGATAATCTAAAACGAACCTTTATATTTAAAAGTACTGACAAAATCGAGCACATTCCTCGTTTTGACAAGGACACGTACGGATACCTGAAAGGGTTGCAGTGGAGTGCTAACATATTGAAAGCATCAGCTGGTGATATAATAAAGTTCCTCCTGACTAGAAAACAATATCCGTGTTTCTTCAGATCTATAGAATTACCATGACGTCATCTAACCTTACAGCGGAGATATCACGGTTAAGGGAGGTTATTAAAAAAAAGTATCGGGCTATACGTCAAGGCGAAGCTTATACAGAGGTGCTGCTCAATAAACAATACAGCCCTATACTTAAAGAGTTGTCAAAAATAAAGGGGTCACCGTCTATACCCTATGTCAAAGACGAGGTTAAGGACGAGGTTAGGGACGTGATCAGCCCTGAGGGGAGGGGAGGGGAGGAGGAGGATGAGGAGGTGGGGAATTTATGGGGTTCTCCTAGTTTTATGGATACTGAAATAATTGCCGAGAGTCCGGACCAACCAGGACCTAGTGTAAGGGAACTATTGTCAACACCTGAAGGGCAAAGTACATCTGAAAATTGGGTAAACAGTAATTTCAAACATCCACTGGCACGAAAATATATGCTTATAATGATGAAAGATACCGCCAGAAGTCAAATTATAGATCACAGTTACGGACCGAAAATCGAAGACAACTCTATGACGATCGGTAACAAGACTCTTCAGTTGTCGGACGATGGTGAAATTATAATTGACGGTATACACTATAGTGGGACGCCCGGGTTGTACGAGTTGGTGTTTAAACGTTTACCAGATGATGAAATATATACCGATGCCGATTTACGAGCGTATAGAGATATCTGTTTGAGATCCAGTGCACACAAGAGATCATACAATCCGAACGAAGTAGTTAATCGTAACAGATCTCTCAAATATAGAAACATTATAGAGCCGTTATTCCCTTCTAAAACAATCACAGGGAGAGGATATTCATATTGGGACAACCCTAATGAACTTTGTAACCGACTAAGACTCTTATTGGCCTCTATAGATGCTGGTCATACAGGGCATGCTAACGAAATAGCCTCCATCGTTGAAGAACTACGGGAAGCCGGGATTATAAAAGGTTCTGGAAATAGAAAAATTAGATCATTAATAAAATGAGCGTCGACAAGTTTGGACGATACTCTGAGCTTAGTAAGACTCGTTCAGTGTCTGGGTCTAGAGTTACAGGATATGACCTTACACCTGAGGGAAACTACGACATAAGGGGCAAAATCTTAAGTAATGTAGCCAGCCCTAAAACTAAAAAAGATGCCGTTAACCTAGAAACTCTAGAGAAAAATTGTCTAACTTTTAACAAAAAAATAAAAAAATATCATACAAAGGGTGTACCTTTGGGGGGTCTGGGCGTGACCAAAGACGCTGATGACGCCGTTACAAAAGGTTATCTCGAGTCTCTAATTCCAATCAAACTTATGACCGAGTATTCTGTTAATCATAATAGGATACAAGATGTAGGCAAACCTGTGGGAAATGATGATGCTGTTAACGTTATATACGCGAAGGAAAATTTTATCGTAAAGAACGGAGAGGGCTTATTTGATGCCAGTAACTCTAGAATCATTAATGTAGAAACGCCTAGTGGTAAAGAGGATGCTGTCAACAAACAGTACGTTGACAATAGACTGCCACTAAATGACGGTCAATCATGTAATTTTGCGCAAAAAAGAGTAGCAAAAATCGGCTCTCCATTATTTATGGATGATGCGGTCAATTTAGCTTTTCTTATAAAAAATACAGTGCATTTACTCCCATTTGGAGGGATATTCAGTGCTGACAGTAAGAAAATAAGTGATTTACTTGACGGTACGTCTGATGTAGATGCAGTCAATTTGCGACAGTTGAAAAAATATATTCACGATATGTATGATTGGTTAAATACAAATGTATTACTCAAAAATCAAAAAGAGGACTGTTTTAATGCCGAGGCAAAACGTATTTGTAATGTCGCTCGTGGTACTTCAGCAGAGGATGCTATTACATTCCAACAATTAACCGAATCAATCGCGCACGCAGGATTCAACTTTGTTCACAGTATTGAACTTACGGAAGCTAGTTTGAAAAAATTTATTAACACGGAATTGATTCAACTTGCACGTGCCATTAAAACAAAATACAGTAAAGAAACTATTCCTAAAGAAGGGGTAAAGAACTGGAGATCGCTATGGGGCGCAGAGGATAAGGATGTAGAATAAATGTCTAAACAATTTGTTGATTAAACTCATTCGTAAATATGACTTTGAACAGAACGTACGCCGTACTATGGGGTATATTTTACTCTTAATAGAATGCAGCTCACCTTTTTGATCAGTATATAAATGGATGCGAAACAAGCAACATCTATTAGACGTCGAAAGTCAAAGAGAAAAGGTTGTGGTCTTGTATCCTCGTTATTAAGTGTAGGTGATAAGGTGTTGAATAAAGCAGTTGATTTATTACCCGTCGAACTACATTTACCGTCTTACAACTATTGCGGCCCAGGTACAAAACTTGCCAAACGTTTAGCTCGTGGAGATAAAGGTGTGAACCCTTTGGACGAAGCTTGTAAGGAACACGATATAGCATATAGTAGATACGGTGACTCAGAAAGACGTAGGGGGGCTGATAAAATACTTGCTGGAAAGGCTTGGGGTAGAGTTAAAGCAGGGGACGCGTCTTTGGGTGAACGTGCCGCCGCTTTGGCTGTAGCAGCTGCAATGAAGGCTAAAACAAAATTAGGGGGTGGAAAGAGGAAAAGGGGGAAACGTACAGTACAACAACTATTGAAACAGTTAAAGGGGAAGGGTCTTTACTTGAAACCATATAAGAAAGGTGGTGGTAAGAAAAAGCGTAGGAGAGGTAAAAAAAAACGTTGTTAGATTCATTACCAAATAGACCGTTAACAAATATTGATTTGGAGAAATATGTCTTGAAACTAAGAATCCCTTATTTTAGAGGTGTCTACATGAGAGACAGTCTTCCCTCGAAGCCTTTGAAAAATGAAAATGCTATTGTAAACCTAGATAGTATCAACGGTGAAGGTACACATTGGGTGTGTTATAAAAAACGAGGTAATAGTGTAGAGTATTTCGACAGTTTTGGAAATCTTAGACCGCCAAATGAGTTGACTAGGTACTTTGGTACGGGTGCTAATATCAACTATAACTATAAAAGACATCAAAGCGATAACTCAGTCGTGTGCGGACATTTGTGTCTAAAGTTTCTATCATGAGTATCGTATTAAGTGGTAATAGTTCTACAATTTCGTGTGATTTCTTTCCTCCAGTTGAGTTGGATGATGATGAGTGGGAGGTTGGTCTCATTGACTTTGCCACTTACAATTCAATCCCTAATATAGTGGAGGGTATTAATAATAAATTTTACCTCGGCAAAGATCCAAAAGATAAAGATAGTGTTGAATTGAACATTAGTATACCTACTGGTTCATATGAAATCGAGGATATTGAAAAATATATCCAGTCACAATTGCCAGCGAAGGATGGATTAACCCTAAGACCTAACAATAATACATTGAAAGCAGAGATAAAGTGTTCTAGGCTAATTCGGTTTAAAGAGGACTCTATCGGGAAATTACTCGGTTTTAAGGTCGGTGACCTTGCAGCTAATGCTAAACATGAATCTGATTTACCAGTTGATGTAATTAAAGTGAATGTTATTCGTATAGAGTGTAATATTGTGAAGGGGTCATTTCAAAACGGTACAGAGTGTCATGTTATACACGAGTTTTACCCACAAGTACCTCCAGGGTACAAGATTGTGGACATTCCACCAACAATAATATATTTACCTGTCAAAGTAAAAACTATTCATAATATCACAGTAAGTTTAACAGATCAGATCGGTGCTCCTGTAGATTTCAGAGGGGAGACTGTGTCTGTCAGATTACACTTACGACGGAATGGGTCTCGTATTTAACGACCGTCAGTATAAAAAAGACGTCAGTATAAGTCGACCCCTAGCCGAGTTAACACGACGGAATATTCTGTTCCTTAGATCGTTAGGATTCAAGGTTAAAAATGGAACTACTGGCAATAGATAGTGCTGCAAATTACGATGACGTCATCACAGGTCTTGAATACCATTCTCACAGACCATATGCGTCCTCTACTTTTGGCAATAACGATGAAATTCGTATCCCAATAAATCAACAGGATGTTATTACAGTCCCTTTTGAAAGTTTGTTACATATCAAGGGTAAATTGAGTGGAACGAAGGCTGATAGTACAGCTGCATCTGTAAAGCTTGTTAACAATGCAGTAGCGTTCTTATTCGATGACATTAGATATGAGATAGCTGCTAACGAAGTGGACCGTACGAGAAATGTCGGAATTACAAGTATATTGAAAAATCTATTATCGTTACGTGAACATGAGAAGAATAAGTTAGGTAACGCGGGATGGTTGGGTATTGGTGAAACAAAAGAGGTTGAAGAATTTACTCTCTCTGTACCATTGAAGCTGTTGATGGGGTTCTTTGAGGACTACAAGAGGATAGTGGTGAATGTGAAACAAGAACTCATACTATTACGATCAGCCACTGATTGGAATGCTATCTACAGTGACAATGCTACAGACATAAAGCTTGAGATACTCAGTATACACTGGAGAGTTCCTCACCTAACAGTAACCGATACTTTTAGATTGAAAATTTTGAAAATGATAGAACGTGACAGTCCTGTACACATACCTTTCCGTACTTGGGAAATTTACGAATATCCAACATTGCCCCAATCGACTCAAATTTCTTGGACCGTTAAGACAGCTAATCAGCTGGAAAAACCTCGATATGTTATATTGGGGTTCCAAAAAGATAGAAAGAATAAAATAAAAGCAGATGCTACTTTGTTTGACAGTTGTAATGTTACAAATGTAAAACTGTATCTCAATTCACAATATTTCCCTTACGACAACTTGCACGGCGACGTTTCGATCATGTATGAGATGTATGCAAGATTTCTAAAATCTTATTATGGAAAGGAACCGTCTCCGTATCTCAGTTTAGACCAATTTCGGGATAAAGCTCCGATTTTTGTAATTGATTGTTCTAAACAGAATGATTCTATTAAATCAGGTCCTGTGGATGTGAGACTGGAAATTGAGGCTTCCGCAAATATACCTGCAAATACTTCAGCCTACTGTCTCATTCTACATGACTCACATATTGTATATACTCTCCTATCGGGTAACGTTAAAAAAGTTAATGTGTAATTGTTTTATACTGACATCATATATTTGGTTTCTGCGCATGCGCGGTCATTGATATATATAAAACTGTTCATGTTTGAACCTGTCCATTCAGTGAAGAGACATCATGAGTATATACGATTCGTTTATAGGGAGTGTTTACGTTTTCTTCAGGGTGCTGCCTGCATATCACTTATATGAATTTGATGAGTTGAATGAGAAACTTCACTCGTATATTGGATATGAACCGAAAGAGATTCGTGAAGAATTGTGTGAAACGTTCGTTTATAAAATACATAAGGATAAAAATTATATAGTTGAATCGGAGCAGTTGTCTAGCCGTGTTTTTGAAAAATTCACTGACAGGTGTGACAGTTTTTGTCGGGATACTAAGGGTCGTGAATTCGTAATGGTGGGTGGTGTAGGCGTGGTTGATACTTACGGATATTGTTCCTCTTGTAAAAACTATATAAATGGTAAATTAACATACTACCAATTTGATTTTGATGACCCGAGGTTACACGATTTTCCTCTCATACAATACCATCTTGTTGGTAATGAGAAGGAACATATATTTATTGAAGAATTTGAGGATATAATTAACGGTGGAATTGTATTTGAGGAGGAGGAGAAGGAGGTGGAGGGGGGAGGAGAATAAGGGTAGGGGTAGTACATAGGGTGTGAGTTTCATTCAAAAAGGTTATTTGCAGTCATGGAGTCAACGAGTACGGACGTAAATGTGAACGTCTCCACCGTGGAGGATATTGACGAGCTCGTAAAAATACCTAACTTTCAGCTCGGGGTTTTTTTAAAGACTGTACATTTTTTAAATAAAGAATGTTCGAAATTCATATCAGTTGGTTTATTTCAACATACAGGATGTGAAATCGGTGTGCTTATACATGGTGGTAAGAATTTTGTGTTTTTTACACAAGAGTTGTTTAATGAAGTATTACTACTGCTTAAAGGTTCTCACATTACTGCTGCATTAGGTGAAAAAAGTAATCGTAGATTCACCTTGAGCTACGGTGAGATTGTGGTTAAATCTATTTTTGGTATTCGTTATGTTACATTTAACGACGAGCGACGAACCTTAACCTTGAACGAATCGGAGTGGGGGGCGTTTGAAGACTCTATTCCTGTTGTGACACGTCGTATTTCTGAATTATTTTATTTTGAAAACGAAATGAAAGCATACATCAATGAGAACCTAGCCGCGGACGAGGTAGTACCTAGCAGTTTACCTGAGGCTGACAGGCTATACGACGAAATTACACTGTTTAAACATGGAGTACGCCGTGGTTGAGTTTCACGCGTTTATGGATAATGACAATAACTATATTATTAAAGAACTTGCAATTGTGAGCAATCACTTTTTTAGTGTTACTGTATTTAAACCTCCGTACAGTTTTGAGGGATTGAATAGTAAAGCTCAAAGGACAGCACGTTGGTTACAAAGACATCACCATTGTATACGGTGGGGAGAAGGAGGCGTGACTTATAATGAAGATTTAATACGTATACTGTGTAAACCTTTCGCTATTTTATATACTAAAGGGTTAGAGAAAGCAAAATTCCTAAGACGGTTCCACAGGAACGTGCTAGAGGTGGATTCGCAGTGTAAAGTCTCTGAGAGAGTAGATTTCAATTGTGTTTTATCAAAGCATAATAAAAAAGATAGTAAATGTGCATTGCGTAGTGCTAAATGTTACTATGATTGTCTAAAGAGTGTGTGTGTCTAACGGTCCATGGCGTGGAGTTAAGTCTCCCGTAAACCGTTATGGTCCCTGGCGTGGAGTTAAGTCTCCCGTAAACCTTAAGGTCCCTGGCGTGGAGTTAAGTCTCCCGTAAACCTTTGAATGTCATAGTAATACATAGCACGGCTATGCACAAAAAAAATTTAAAAAAGTTAAATACAAAAAAAAATAAAAAAGTAAAAATACAAAAATAATTTGGGGGCCGCATTTTGTAATGGAGTGGCGGTCACTGGAAATAGCGTTGGTTTGGAGCTATTTCCACAAGGGGTAAGCCTTCTGCTTACCCCGGCTTGTAATGTGGGCTCTGATACGGCTTCACTGTACCAGATGACGGTTCCAACCCCGTAGAACACAGAGGACAAGTTGTTTATTCTTGTTTGTGCTAATGTATTACTTTCTGATTTTTCAGATGATGCAATTCCTGTTATTGTTTGCGTTAGTTCATGGTGTAGGGTGTATTATAACTCTAAATTTGAAGGTAAGACTTGTAACTGTTAACCCCTACTCCCCTTCATTTGCTGACGGTCAGATTGTATGTGTTTCTTTTTTGTTTCTTTTCAGAGAGGTATCCAATATGTGGATATTTCGTCAGATGACGAGGGTGAGACCTGTGTTCTTCGCAATGTGAGGTCAATCCCTCTACCACCAGCATCGACTTCTATACCACCACCACCTCCTCTATTACCTCTATCACCACCTATCCTTAACAGCCCCCTTAACCGCCCCCAGACCCCGACCTATACCCCAACCCCTGTAACAATAACCCCACACGGACACGTGTGGAGGCACCGGCTGGGATACACAGGGTTAAATACTCCTAGGAGACCTATCCCTGTGCACCCTCACGGTGAAAGGCCTGGAGCTGCATTGTCACGGATGCTGTTTCCCGAGACGGTATGTACTGTGTTTTTTCTGATCAATACACTATTCTATTTAATTTCATTATCATGTGCTGTACCGCTATTTTCTGTTTCAGCATTCATCTACAAGAGTGGGGGAGCGGAGGACTGATCCATCACCCCCCACCACCAGAGTGGTTCCATCACCCCCGTCCATCAATGCGGCTCCATACTGTTTCAACTCTGTAGGTATACGTTTACAAGTGCTGTTTGATGTTACTGTTTGCTTGAATATTTCATGTTTATGTTACTGTTTCAGCTGGTAACACGTACGGTAGAGGAGGAGGCGATCTCGCACAGGGTGAGAGATCTCCCTTTTGAGTCGCAGGTAAATTCCTCTATGTCTGTTGCTGCTTGGCTGCATACTCACCAGGAGCAGCACGAACGATTAGTGTGCCCTTACTGTTTGGGGCCACGTCCGCAAGCAAATGACATGGACGATCGTCAGGCTGTCAGAGTAAGTTTAGAACATGCGAGACAGGATAATAACCCGTGTTTCTCTTCATATCTTAACACAGATTGTCTTCTAGGAACTTCACGCTCGTCGTGATGTGGCATGGGTCTGGTTGATGGATGTACGTTCTGCTCTGGGGCAGATAGAATCAGAACTGAATGAGATTACCGGCCGATACCTGCTGATGGACACATCCAGGCCCGAATGCTCTATCGCAGATGTGGCGTCTCTCATTCAGAGAGATCTGCAGGGTATGGCAGGCAATCTCACCATGAGAGTGGAGAGAAGACTCCAGGTATGTTTGTTGACATAAAGTGACTTGAGAGGGTGAAGAGAGGGAGCATCAATTTATAGTTAAACCTTTTTTTTCAGTCCATGATGCCAAACATCACACAACATGTGGAAACACCACAGCTGCAGAGTTGGAATGTGAGTATCCTTGTATATGTGTGTGCATCTCTATTCTGTTTATTTAGTTCTATATATATAATACAGGGTTTGTTTATAGTTAATGCCTGAAGTACCGGCTACCAGAATCTCCAACACCACCACCACCACGGTGTTTCCGGGGATAACTCCTATAAGAACCAACAGTGTTGCTGATGGGGGCTCTGCGTCACGCAGATCACCTATCCCCTGGAGGGATTTGGCACAGCCTTTACCTTCTGGGTCAGATACCGTCTCTGACCTGGTGGAGCGGGTAGAGGAGGAGGAGGAGGCGTTGGAAGAAGAGGAAGAAGAGGAAGCTGAAGGAGAGACACTAGTGGAATACGTTCCACGAGCACAGGTGTGTTCTTTTTTTAAAAATATACTTTATAGATTATGTAATAAATATGATATGCTAACAATAGGGTTTGTTTTACAGCGTCCATGGGAGTCGTTGGTGCGACTTTTGCACCAGATATCGGGTGAGGGCATAGCCACCATAGCTGCTAGTGGGACGAATACGGTGTCAGCCACAGGGTCATTGCCTCAACAGACAAATCGGTCTGCGGACGGACTGCATAATGCTTGTCCGGTTTGTCTGGTGGAGAGGGTTACTTTTACTTTGAGACCCTGTGGCCATCTTTTGTGTGGAGACTGCGCGCACAGTGTAGATACATGTCCATTGTGTAGAAGCCCTGTACTCGTACGTCTCCAAATTTTTATTTAAATTCAATTTGGAGTGAAATAAAAACTCTCCACTTTTACTTGTTCTTTCAATTAGAAGCACACCTTTTGGCAATATTTATTTTTATTATTTTTCAAAATTCCCCTCTTAGATGTCTATCGCCTTGTCGTGGTGAGAGGGCTTTAAACAAATTTGATAGACGGTGCTTTGAACTTTCTATTTTCTTATACCTGTCTCGTAATTTCTTCTGCGAAGAAGACCACGTTCTTCACAGAAGAAATTACAAGCAGAGTGGTGTATGCCTTATAGGTTAGGATATCTTTTAATTTTAGTTAGTCTTCGTTGAACTGACGAAGGGGTAAGATCTCTGGTAAGTTACAAATTTTGTTTGATGTACTATTATGTATTGTAATATTGTGTGATGTAGGGGTTAGGTGACGTAGCATAATAACATAGAGTAATTCCCCATTGACGTCATTTCCAGTGACGACGTTGTGGCGTCTTTTTTGAGACGTCATAATGACGTTACTAGAGCTGACGTCTATCTGTGCCCAGGTGTCCCATAGCGCTATGTGACGTCAATCTGTACTCAGGTGCCCCATAGCGCTATGCGACATCAATCTGTACTCAGGTGCCCCATAGTGCTAGTCAATCTGTACTCAGGTGCCCCATAGCGCTATGTGACGTAGTATTGTGACGTAGTATTGTGCCTTATAGCTTAGGTTATATCTTAAGTTTAGTTAGTCTTCGTCGAGCTGCCGAAGAGGAAAGATCTCGGGTAAGTTAACATTGTACTTTGGACATCTGGTTTGCGTCTAAACTTAGGGCATCTGTTTCACGTAGGGGATTCTGTTACCCTAGTCTCTAGTACCCTAATGACGTCATCTCCAGTGACGTCGTTATGACGTCTCTGGAAGTGACGTCAGGGGCCTATTGGCTTTTGTACCTCAAGTGCCCCAGTGCTCAGGTGCCCTAGTTTGTCGTAACCCAGGTGTCCAAAGTACAATGTTAACTTACCCGAGATCTTTCCTCTTCGGCAGCTCGACGAAGACTAACTAAACTTAAGATATAACCTAAGCTATAAGGCACAATACTACGTCACAATACTACGTCACATAGCGCTATGGGGCACCTGAGTACAGATTGACTAGCACTATGGGGCACCTGAGTACAGATTGATGTCGCATAGCGCTATGGGGCACCTGAGTACAGATTGACGTCACATAGCGCTATGGGACACCTGGGCACAGATAGACGTCAGCTCTAGTAACGTCATTATGACGTCTCAAAAAAGACGCCACAACGTCGTCACTGGAAATGACGTCAATGGGGAATTACTCTATGTTATTATGCTACGTCACCTAACCCCTACATCACACAATATTACAATACATAATAGTACATCAAACAAAATTTGTAACTTACCAGAGATCTTACCCCTTCGTCAGTTCAACGAAGACTAACTAAAATTAAAAGATATCCTAACCTATAAGGCATACACCACTCTGCTTGTAATTTCTTCTGTGAAGAACGTGGTCTTCTTCGCAGAAGAAATTACAAGCAGAGTGGTGTATGCCTTATAGGTTAGGATATCTTTTAATTTTAGTTAGTCTTCGTTGAACTGACGAAGGGGTAAGATCTCTGGTAAGTTACAAATTTTGTTTGATGTACTATTATGTATTGTAATATTGTGTGATGTAGGGGTTAGGTGACGTAGCATAATAACATAGAGTAATTCCCCATTGACGTCATTTCCAGTGACGACGTTGTGGCGTCTTTTTTGAGACGTCATAATGACGTTACTAGAGCTGACGTCTATCTGTGCCCAGGTGTCCCATAGCGCTATGTGACGTCAATCTGTACTCAGGTGCCCCATAGCGCTATGCGACATCAATCTGTACTCAGGTGCCCCATAGTGCTAGTCAATCTGTACTCAGGTGCCCCATAGCGCTATGTGACGTAGTATTGTGACGTAGTATTGTGCCTTATAGCTTAGGTTATATCTTAAGTTTAGTTAGTCTTCGTCGAGCTGCCGAAGAGGAAAGATCTCGGGTAAGTTAACATTGTACTTTGGACACCTGGGTTACGACAAACTAGGGCACCTGAGCACTGGGGCACTTGAGGTACAAAAGCCAATAGGCCCCTGACGTCACTTCCAGAGACGTCATAACGACGTCACTGGAGATGACGTCAGGGGCCTATTGGCTTTTGTACCTCAAGTGCCCCAGTGCTCAGGTGCCCTAGTTTGTCGTAACCCAGGTGTCCTATATCCTACTGAAAAGTTTTGCACATTATTACAAGATATGCAATATTATTCATGCTGTAACTTAATTTAACTTGGTATTGCAATGGCATAATTAGTTTTATAGAACAAGAAGTAAGTTGGAATATGGTGGCAAGGGCTATGCAGTGTAAATTGCTTTTGCTACCTGGAGATATTCAAGTTAAACTGTTGTTTGCCCAAAGAAACTTGTAAACTAAACGTATCCTCTTGATATTATCATGGATTATCCTTCGTAAATAAGTTGTAACTGTTTTGCAATTTGAACAGTTATAAAAT
Source organism: Aphrophora alni (assembly GCA_963513935.1). Lineage (NCBI taxonomy): Eukaryota > Metazoa > Arthropoda > Insecta > Hemiptera > Aphrophoridae > Aphrophora > Aphrophora alni. The sequence continues at coordinate 91,379,990 of OY740769.1, read as the reverse complement.
AGACTGTTCTATTTCATTATTGAAATATCTGAATAAAATAAGGTAAACGTTCCCCCTGGGCAAGTAACGTTAGCTTTATTTATCATTTATTTAGCTTTGCAAAATGAAGAATTTATTTAGTGACTCTGTAGATAAAATTAAATGTTTAAAAGCGGTCATGTAAGAGATCATTTAGATTTACCTTTTTATTTTTAAAATGATGTTGTCCACGAAAACCAAACATTGTTTATCATTTAAAAATTATTTTAATTTTATAACAATTTGTTTTAACATTTTTCTCAGTACTTACCATACAAGGTTTAGGACTGTTTTTATTATAAAACTAATGGTATAAACATAATTATAATAAGTCCGCAGGGATTCACTAATAGTGAGGGAATCCCGAGATATCCTAACTGGATTTACACATTTCTTTAACTAGTCTAGAGTTAGATCCGTTTCTTTTATCTTTCCTATCAGGTCTCTCTTGACCAACTCTTGTTATTCTGAGATCGTGACGGTATTAGTGTATGAGCAATGGGTTTCTACTTTGTGCTCTTTTCTCCAGGCGATGATAATCGTGAGATTTTCAGCTTAAACCACACACAATATATGTATAATAACTTATACTGCTTTACGTGAGATACATTTCAAATTAAACTTATGAGATGTACATTTCCAAAACACTAAAATATGTATATTTGAAAGCATGGAAATTACTTTTAATCTAAGTAGGACACAAAAAACAGTTTTAAACGATGTACCGCTTTTATTTTATCAGCTCAGTTTATTACAGAATATTCAGGCACAAAAATGATATGTAACTCGACCTCCCCCAATATTTTGACCTCCTCCAAAACCTTTCAAAATTTACTCATCCTTATTGGAAGAGGAATGAATCATAAATTTTGAAATAATTGCCAAACATATTTGAGTATATAATTAATGTTTTATGTAATTTAATTCTACAAACTTGAGACTAAACAGTACCACTTGCTGAACTAATTAACATTATTTGCGGAAAGACGCTACTCAGGTTATACTGTATGTACAATTACGAACTTATGGAATCCTGTAAGTTATCTTATACAGACGTCCATAAGAACAACGATGGTTGACAAAATTTTGTTTTTAATTTGATTACTTTCTACCTGTTCTATCATTATGCAAACTATTATTGTATGTGGACTAAAATACTAGATACATAAAATACAACAGCCAGTTGTGGTGCTAGGTCTTCAAGACGGTTTTTAACCGGGTGATGTGTGGTCAGCACCTAGAGTACCCGCCGCTGTCAATCTAACTTTCATAACTAATTCTCACTATTAATTATAGATTACTCTTCTCAACGATGTCGGATGAACACCGTAACTTTTAATCCTCCTCGAAATCGAAAACCGAATTTCTTGTATACAAGGAGAAAATTCTGGCAGTAGACCACCCGGGCTTATTTTTATAGATAACAATCAAACCCTTTATGACGTAAAGCTTGAGCTTTCCTTTTGTTAAGGATGTTTGTAATTAATTTGTAATGCTTTCTTAGGTATATTTTGATATAATTATCCAGGTGAAAGTAAATTGACTCAATCCACATGAGTAGGATTATTGTTGTCTCTAATATTCATTGTAGAAAATTTTTTATATATCAAACCTATTGAAAATGTCTTCAGGCACATTTTCTTATTCACAAAGAGAAATGAAATAACAGTTTAAATGACATTTAATTATTAAATATATTGCCTCTTTGAGTAACCGCTGCCTATTGTAAATGACATATGCGATATAACACAAAAGGAAAGTTAAATCACTTAACTTAACCGCTTAAATAACTCTCATTCCTGGTTATAGCAAAATGTGCCTGTCATGATAAACCATGCGAATTACGTCATGGATATTAGTAAACTGTAAAGAATGTATAGTCCGACTTTAGGAACTTAGAGAATTTCAACCATTTTTTCCCTATACGTTTCATGCGTACATTTTGTAAGTATATTTACTATCTCTTTTATTTTTTAAGTTATTTATAAAGTAATTTTAAAGTATTTCCGTAAAATAATATTATATATTCAATTTTATTTCTTGACAAGATCTATCTTAAATAATTCACTGAAACTGCAATCTAAATATACAAGATGTGTCAGAATTCAAATAATTTTTTTAAATCTTTTTTCCTTGAATCATATTGTAATTTTTTCCATATTCTCTTTGTCCTTTACAAGCCGCACATTTGGATGAAAAATAAAAACAAAATAGGTTCACTAATTTGAATTATGTAAGGGTTTAAATATTATAAATTTAGTAAAGGCGATTACTAGGCTTGTAATTGAATAGAATATCTCTATGGAAAGCTGTTTAAGTTTACGATATTGTAAGTACAGGGTGTTCGGAAACTATATACGCCATTTAATGAACAGTTTCTAATTTATTAGGATTATTATAGTTTTGTTTCATTTTAAGAATAATGAGAAATAATTTAAAATTTTGAACAGTGTACTCTTCCAAAATTTTGAGTCTAAATCTATGTATAGATTAGGTAAACAGCTTTCTATAGAGAGGTCTCATTATATCCTATGTTAACCTAGTAATCGTGTTTTAAGTTTATAATATTTAAACACTTCTATAAAATAAAAAGTAAAAATAAATTTACATCATTTTACAATAAAATGTCCATTTTATAGAGAATATAAACAAATAACAATATAAGTTAAAAAAAAGCTCAGTAAAAACAAGTTTTTAAAAATTTGGACACACTGTAATATATTTTGATTGCAGTTTCGGTGATCTTGTAGAGTTTTTCAACGCGATATACAGAGCCTTTCTACGTAAATTAGGATCTGCAAAATGATATATTCCTAACTTTTGCCTCACTCTGTATATTGTTCACAACTTCTATAAATAAAACCAACTAAAATATTACAACAAAATTATTGTCAAATCACTTGGTTTAATTATATTTACTAAATCACGTTTGAGTAGAACGAATTATGCAAAGCTTATTAAAACTTATGAGAAACATATATTGCTGGTATATCAGATGTTTGTAATTTAGTAAAAAAGTATTGATACTCAAAGTTTAAATTAGATGAATTATCTACATCTATAACGTGTAAAGATGCCCTTGAAATATGAGCTGATATCTTTCACTTGAATCATTCTGTCAGCAATGTTATCAAAGTTAGTCTGAAATGTTTTCCTTAATTTTGTTATTGTTATAAATCTCTAGTAGCCTAATCAATCTGTTACAGCCAGTAAGCAGGAGGATGAAACATATCTGAGCTGCTATCGTCACCTCCCTGGAGATCTGCGTAGTAATAACCAGAAACGTGATAACAGAACTCTATCCGTCATTGAATCCAGATTAATGCTGATGTATGGGTTACGTTAATATCAGTGGACACATTGATAAACGTAGCGCTATTAAAATCACAATATATGCATTTGTTAACACCATACAAAAAAAAAGCAATCCATAAACTTTATTTCATATTTAATTATTTCAAGTAGGTTAAGTATAATCTCGTTTTACGTTTTCAATGAACGTTTTCTTTTAAGATTTGTTTTGGTTTTGAATTACAGTTTCGTAGGTACACACTACTGACTACAGTGTCGTTTCTTAGAGAACAATCCACCTTCTAACTAAATAGCATTTACTTACTTTCGAACTTTCGATCCTTACCAGTTATGTCCATGTTTTTAAGATCCTTATTAATTGATTTTGTAGCTTCAAGAACCTTTCACTGAATGAGTTTGTTGCCAGACAACTCTTCCATAAATGAATGGTATCTCAATCTACCCGTACGTATTCCAAAATGGGTCATTTCTATTCTATTATGTTGAGATCTTTATTTAAGAAATAGTGTCCTGTAGGAAAGCAATCACTACTCTAAAGTCATTTCTGTTCAACCCAATATTCTCTCTCTCTCTCTCTCTCTCTCTCTCTCTCTCTCTCTCTCTCTCTCTCTCTCTCTCTCTCTCTCTCTCTCTCTCTCTCTCTCTCTCTCTCTCTCTCTCTCTCTCTCTCTCTCTCTCTCTCTCTCTCTCTCTCTCTCTCTCTCTCTCACTCACTCACTCACTCACTTAAAATATGTGTAACTTAGTAAACTTGTTAAGTTCTATGTTGTGTGCATGAAGGAAAAAAAGATATTCATAATGATTATTTAATGATTTTTAATTACTTTTTTGAGAATTAATTATTCTTAATTGAGATGATTTCATTAAAAATGTTTTAGTTTTTTTACTTACTAAGTGACGTTGTTTAGGGTATGTTTGGTAATCGTAAAAAACTGACCTCCGTGTTTTGACTGATCTTCACATTTCATGGCACCAAGAAACACGAAAATGGTTTTCAGCATAATGTCCGTCTATCGTTGTCGTCTGTACGTAAGTACGATGACGACCACAAAAACTGAGATTGGCACATGGAGTTTGTTAAGAGACTATAGTGTGCTCATTTAGAACTCTATTAAAAATCAGAAAAATGGATTTAAAAATATCAAAATGGCGGCCATTTTAAACAAGTTTTTTCTTCATATAAGTTATCGTGTGTTATTCAACTTAAAACACACCAAACTAAAAACAAATTTACAAATTACAATTCTGCGTATAATAATACCAATCCCAACTGTCTACAACGTCAAAGAGCGAAGGTTTTAAAAATTGTTATTTCAAATTTGACATTTAAATATGATAGTCTTACAGGTAGGAGATCAGTTAGGGCCGAGTGAGTGGAGACGGTTTATTCTACACATCTACGAGGTACGTTAGGAGCTAGCCAACGTCAAGAAAGTATTATTGTACAAGATTACGAGGTTCAGTTAATCTGTATTAAGTTAAACTTAGCCTATACTATGAATACTGGATAAGAACCCTTGATCTATTAATACAATTTAACATTTCCTACAGGCCATGAAATCAACTTTTCGGTACTGAATGTAGAGAATCTGTTAATATTAGATTCTACAATGAATTCAGTAATTACCCGTCAACTTGTTTTTAGTACTGACTTTTTAAACAAGTTTTGTTCAAACATTTGATATATAGATTATTATCACTGGCTGTACATCTAGGCGTTTACATTCATCTGATTCCATTCCATCACGTTTTTGTTATTTCGTATTGATAATGTTAACTGAAAAAGGATGTAGACACAAGAATAGTTAGATAATACGTTTAACACAAACTCTCGTCTCAAACTGAACAGCCGATTCCCCTTTGAGAATACTTTCTCTTTATCTTGTGTACTCTAGGGAAAGTCATCCTCGTATCCATTTAAACGTATCTTTAGGAATGTAAAGATTGTTCTTTTACTTTTTACTCTGTTTTTGTACGTTTTAAAGGTATAATCAGAGGATATCAGATGTCAATATACAAGTAGTAATTATTTTAGTGATAACCTTAGAGTTTAGGTTTGTTTTCGTGCATTACTTTCTTTAATTTAATTTGTTACTAACAATAATAATCAAACAACCTAAAATTCATGTTCATAAAATAGTCATAAAATTCAACCAAATCAAATACATATTCAAGTCCCTTTTAATACAGCAGCTAACACAAATTTCGAAAAAGTTTGTATATATATATATTAATTACTCTTTTAATTAATGCTTCTAAATTAAAACTTGAATTCATAAACTTATAGTTCCTATAATAAATTATTCATTTACAAAATATATAGTTAATAATGTTAAACTTAGTGTGTCCTATACATCATTACGTATTTGAAAACATCGAACAAATTAAGGAAGTTTGAATGGGTTAAAAAATTGTTTCAGACACTGAGATTTAGAAACCACCCCTATCTTATCCCACAAGGATTAGAGTTTTTACGTGCACCCAAGTCCGCATGTTCAATACAACAATAAATGACTAATTACAAATATTATGATTTTAAAATACAACGTTAAATACCAGTGATAAATGATTTTTAAATCAAGTTCCTTCGTATACAATTTTTTTGAGCCGTCTTGAAAAATTTATGTTTTTTCGGTCCCGATAAAAATTTCGACTCTATCAAAGACTTGACCGAGAGAGCTACCCTGAGTGAAGACTGGAGATGGGATATATAGCAATTCCTAAATCCTAACAAGCTATAGAAAAAAGTACCAAAGCCCGTTTTAAATAAGCCATCGCTAACTAACTCAATTTAAAATACTAACTAATAAACCTCTTAAGCAACTCTTATTATATACAATCCAAAGATAAAGAATGTCCGAATTAAACATATTAATAATTTTAACGTGTCACACTATGATTTTACATTTTTAACAATTATTCTGACAGAAGACGGGTGGTCAAAATTTATTAATAGCCTATTAGATGTAGTATAAGACGAATTTGGTCATCAAATCGACGACAACAAGTTTGGAAAAAATACTATATGGGGGGGGGGAGTGGACTTTTTTCCTAAACTTAGTTGTGTATGAGTGTTTCAATTCAATTATCTTCTATTCCTATGTTCCTCCCAGTTAGTTTTACCGCACGAAAGGGTAAGCAATCAGAACGAGACAATGGTCACATCAGACATAGAGTCTTTAATTAATGTAATTTCTCAACCGAGACACTCAAGTATCCCGTGTCCTGTATTCTGATACAATTCTTTGACAACTACCTGAATTGTAATTTGTTTCCAACTAGGACGTAAATTAATTAAAGGATAAATAAAGATTTACTAGACGAAACACTACTTTGTTAAAAGAGCTTTACTGTTCTCTTGCTCACAATGCAATCAATAAGGCACTGCCTGTGTTTGTGTGATTAATTGCAGCCAAACTGGCGTTGAAGTAGATGACATTTAAATTTGTGAAGGGTAAAAACTAATTAATTAATTATTGCACGGCAATATTTGTCAGAGCATTTAGGTTAATGTTTACTATGATTTCAAAATACAGTAGATGAATATATTATACTTTTAATATTTTATCTACGAATAATTAAAAAACCTGTTGTTTTTTGTTATTGCTCTTTAAATCGTTATTAATTTTAACTCAATTAAAGGTACCACATGGTGGTTTAGCGGAAAGAACAGTTGCTCAGTTTATTAGGGCATTCAGATTCATCCGCGAGTAGGCCTATGGTCAAAACGTGACTGTGTTGTCCCTCAATTGTTGTGATAGTAGAACATTCTGATTACAAAGGATAGAATTAAGCTGTCGAGAATTCGAGTTGCTGACCATTATTCCCTGACTGATAAGCTGTCTTATTCTCCTGAGCTCTTAATGAGCTGGTGCTCCATATGATTATTATTGTATCTATATTAAGATAAGTAACGAATTACAGGAGCTTTGAAATAGATATTTTATTTATTATGAAATTGATGCGCCATCGTGTTACTTACCCAGCCCATACCACTTTGTATAGCGGTCCTCTAAATGTAATTCGCAAAGGTTGGATTCTTGGGTCTTGTGGGAAATGTTAAATTATATTGGTAAATCAAGGGTTCATATCTACGAAGGTAAGTTTGTTTAAAACAGTTGTGTATAACACTACTTCCTTAACGTATACTAGGGACTAACGGAACTATTAGATGTGTGTACAGGGTGTCACAAAAACACTTTATCGCGCTATATAAGATCGGATTCTCATATTCAAATAAAGGAAAAATGTTTTGATTTTTTATAAAAACTCACTGTAACCCCAGAAACAGATATGATATTGAGTTCAAATTTGTTATAAGTATTTTGCATGTTACGATTTACAATGTTCGTCAAGAGAGACCGGATATGAAAGATAAAAAAGAGGCATCTAATCCCAGACTACATGAAAAAAGTTAAAGTCCAGCTAGCTCTTACCCACTAAGGTGAATCCCTTAGGGTTATTGTTCTTTCTATTGAATTTAGGGGAAAGAGGGTAAGAGTTAAAATAATATGTTATCCAATACTAATTTATTTTCTATCAACTAATATCCATATATATTTTTTAAATATTCAATTTTGTTAGATTGTTTAAATTTATGTTTAAATAAAAGAAAAAAAGATTTGTCAACGTTATACTAAGTTTTTCATCTCCCATACGAAGCAAAGTTGTAATAAAGATTCAACGCCATTTCAAAAATGGCAACTCGGAGTTAATTTAAAAAAAGAAGACAAACATTAACCACCTTTGTCTTAGAAGATTTAATATATCATGGTCGGTAATTTAATATCGATAAAAACTGAGTATAAAAAATATTATGACTCAAACTAAGTTTACAAACATGTAAAAGAAAATTATCGTCTTAAAAAAATTTGAAAATACAAAAATAGAATAAATCCAAGGTGACTTATTTGTTGTTTCTTTCAGTTTAGACTACACATTAATTTCCTTTCTTTATGTTTGATTGGTTTGGATCAGAACTCTTTACATTTCATCAAATTTTAAACTGAAATTTCAAAATATTAGATTTCCTAAAAGACCTCCTTCATTATTGATTTTATTGTTGGACCGATATTTTTGGAAAGTTCGCAACCAAAAGTTTTGTTTAGGTTCTTTCGGAAATTAATTTGTTTAAAATTATTAAATTGTGTATTTTTCTTATAGTACAGTCAAGTTATTGAAATAAGAATCGTAAAACGGTTTTAGATAAGGAAAAAATATGATAAAAATTAGTCAATCCGTTTGGAAACGTAGCGCATTATAAAGACTACCGACAGGTGATATTCGGAAACACAGATTTTTGGGGTTGCCATGAAATTCGTTAACGATTTATTTATGCCTCGTAACAAAACATTACCTCTATGAATAAATGAGAAACTAAAGCCAATTACACTTTATGTTAAGATTTAAACAATATTGTAATTTCACCTATCAAAAGAAATATAATGGAATTCGTTCTTATTTAAAAAATATATATATCACAATTCTACGGTTTTCTGGAAGTCAAAATGTTCAGAATATTCTTTCAATATCGAAAAAATAAAAACCAATAAAAGAAAAGAAAGTTCTCTTTCCATTATTAAACGTTTTAAAAACAAACTAGCATTTCCTAAAACAATATTTCACATTACCTCAGAGAACATAGGTGAATGGATAATCATACTTTAGACAGAGCTGTTCATCTCAAGCGGAAATAATGTAGAACTTCCTAATATTACGCTAAGCAATCAGTACGGTACGTTAGGCTTTATATTGTATTCAAATTAGAAAGAGGGGGTCTGCTTATCAAAAGTTATAACAACTTTATGAATTATGTTATTGAACGAAGTTAGGTATTATTATAATGTTTATTAGGTTTCTATTAATATAACTTATACATTAAAGTTGTAAAAATCTCTGTGGTTTACTTTCCGACACGAAAGTTAACACTGTTCATTTCATCTTTCTAAACGAATCCGTAAAAAATGTCAAACTTCAAAACGTATCAATTTAACATCTTATCTAAAACTATAATGGCTTAACGGATTGCAATACGATTTTCGTAATCCGTGATCTAAATTTGCAATATGAATTCCGATTTTTAATTTGTTCTAAAAAAATGTTTGAAAGGGCGATTTAAGCACAATTTTAGAAAGGGTGTCTTCTCATGAATCTAGAATAAAAATTTGGTTTGTGTAGGGTATAATATGTGGTAACAATAAAACTAACTGTGAAACACTACTTTTTTGACGTTTTGAAACACCCTGTACATACGCAGTAAGATAAGTTTTTTTCCAAAATGATCAGTGAACAGAGACCTTTAAAATTAGGTGTCACTTGATCTACCTTTACATTTGAAAATTTTTAAAAACTACCTCCACCCTCAAAAAAACACTTTTGGGGTATTTTTGAGAATTGAAAACATTTTTTACTAAATTTTCTATGCTTTACATTGCTCACTATTCATCCTGTATATCCATATTTTAAAGTAGGTGTTTGTTTAAATTGAACATCGTCGAAGGATGTTATCAAATCAAGACAATGAAAGGTCGTTCGTTTCACTTTGCCTTGCACGAAGGATAAGTTAACGCCTTTCTCTGGTACGTTAGAAGATATTTATGATTATATGCATGCAAAGTTTATGATGGAGTTCTACATAAGGAATGAATTTATGCATCTCATAATATCTTGCTCTACTTAATTGTATATTATTAATAACGGGAACGAATACAAAGTCGGTATCGTTGGAACAAATCTTCATATTGGAATAATATAACTGTCACTATTACGAGACCATCAGATCACCGATCATAGTTGTAAGAAATCTCTTTTGGTTAAGGGAGGGATTTATGAGTTCTTTATTCTTCAATAGATGTCTCATTTTTTGTCAGATTTTTACAAGAAATTTTAACACTTTGGGTTTTAAAATTCCACAGTCAGTAAATGCGACCGATGTTTTTATATTAACTTTATGCTAGGATTAAAAAAAAAAAAATTAAATTATTTAAGAACTTTTCACATAACTAATATCTTTTTTGTAATATATTTTTGAGAAAACGTCTTAAGTGTTGGAAAGGAGCTGTAATTCACGATAGGTGCTTTCGAGTTTGAGCTGATAGTGGAATGTGGAGATTATCCCAGTTTGGAAGGCCGACGGTCAGCCCAAGGGTATGGTTTCGTTGTGCCACTGATTATTTTATATGGATTTCATTGCGGACAAACATATTATGTCAAATATTAATAATCTCATAAAATAATGTAATTGAAATATGTACCTGATTCAATTGCATTTTATAAAAAAAAAAAAGTTAGGTTGGGTTGGGTTAGTTTAGGCTATGTTAGATCAGGTTAGGTTAAGTTAGGTTTTACGTTTAGTTGTAAACGATGAGATAGAATATCTTTTTCACAAATTCCCCTCTATTTTAAAATTTGTCTAGACCCGAAAACCATATTATCTTCCACACACCTTCCTAACTTGAAATTTATTTTGTACGACAAGTAATGGTATTGTCCTAAATATGTACATTATTTACTTTTTAATATTTGTCTGTGAACATATGGAAAAGTTGCCTTGTAAATGACGTAATTTGAGATATCATAGTAGGACTTAATAAATAGTAGAATAATGTGAAGAATAAGTAGTACTTGTTGGTAATCAAAAGGGGGATTTAACTAGGAGAATTAATTAATCACAAACATAACAAATTTTGAAACCGTGTGCATAGTGAGGTTAACATGTTACATCATTCAGAGGTGGAATTGTTCACTCAAATAGTCATTACCAGCCGTTGTCTCAACATCACACTAATTATAACACTAGCCACCTTTGGTAAACACTAATATAAAATTCAAATTACACCATTACACATTACGGTTAACAAATGTCCATCGAACGCGTTAAGAAGCCATGCTCTGGTCAATAAAAGTTAAATAATTATATCGTCAAATTTAGGTAGGCTTCTTAATATATGTATCTTGAGATTACTAGACTCTTCTAAAACAAAGGTAACCGACCATTTTAGTGGGGGAGGAAAACTCATAACAAAATAACTTTAAATACAACTGGTCTGTCCTGTCGCTCTCAGCCTCAGCACACAGTTTTGTCAGTCTGGAACAGGCTGTGCTCATGCACGGTACATCCGCAAAACAGGTCTTTCTGTTAAAACACACTTTACAAACGGAAGTAACGGGCAGTGAATTTGAAATCATCACAATTTTACGAAATATCGTTTATTTTCATTTAACGATTTGCATCGCGTACAGTGTTTATGTTATTATTGAATAGGTTAAATCATACTCGATTACTAACTTCTAGTTTAGCATAAATTAATAGTAAAGAAAGATGTTATGGTATCAACATTGAGTTTTCTCGACGTTTATTGCCCACGGATTTTTTTTATTTGTTGTATATTTTCTAGTATGGAAAAAAAACATGGACGAAAAGACTTACTGACCAACTATAGTTTAGTTTCAAAACAAGAATGGAGACAGATTTTTAAATAGTCGTATTTGAGGAAGAGTGAAAATTGTTTTATCAGTTAGGATGAAATTCTAAATGTTACGAGGTTCCAAAGAATCAATTGTACTAATCATTAATTCGCTTAATTTTTAATATATTAAAAAATTAAAACAACTGTTTATGTAAAATGTAAAGGTTAGACACAATTTTAGCATCAGTTTGTACCGGCTTGAGTTCCAAATTGTACTAAAAACAAACCTTGAATTTAAAACTTTGATATAGGTTTTCACGTTAGTGGTTGGATAGTTCTTTGCTGTCAAGTAAACTATTAACTGTATGAGACATCCGGGTTTGTTTTGGTTTCATTGTCTGATAAAGTAAGTCGACGTCGTGTTAGAGAAGTTATAGTTTGTAAAGTTCATAACACGTGATATCAGTTTGTTAGTTTCTTCAAGTATGATCGTTATCTCAATTAACCATTTATACAATTAATAAGTCTGAATTAGTGTTTCTGTTGTATTTTACAGTCAAAATAAAGAAAAATTACGCAATTTTTTTAACATACCCTTATCGCACGAAACCAATTAACTATTTTAGGAAGAAACTTCCATATTATGATTAAAACTCCCGTTTATATGGTTTCACCAGATGTTTTAGTTACAAAATTTTAGCGTTCAATTTTATTTCTGGGAGACAGATGATTTCCGAACCTCTTTGAGTCTACATAATAAAATTTATTTTTATTTTTAACATCAAAGTCACTCTACGGATTAACAACAATGTTACCTTGTTCTTTAAGTCGAGTTAATTTTTTAACGGTTCTTTGACGTGTTCTGAAGTGTTTCTTCTATCATCAAAAAATCTTAAACAAAGTCACGTGACGGAAAACCACGGTAACTTTATTACTATTTCCTACGTATTAGTCAAATTTGTACAATATTTTTGAGTTTTGGTTGTGGCAACTTTTTCTCTTTTATATACATAAATGATGACAAAAGACCGATTCAAACAAAACTATAAGCGTAAATCTTCACTATTAAATAACTTTAAAACAAATGTTATGTTAAATATCGGTTAAAAATTGTTGAAGTTTATCGCAAACATTGTGTAAAAGTTACTATCGATCCAAACGTATCACGTACTCACAACGTATTGATTAAAATAGTGAAAATGAATCTAATCATAGAGTCTGAAGGTCATGTCTTTCAAACTATGCCAACGAACTATGTCCTTTATAAAATAAAAACACAAATCCTTTCAGGGGCTCACTACAGTTTGTACGGACTCAGCGTTTCGACGGTTCTTTGCTGAATATATACGTTTTTAAAGTAATATTGGGTTAGATTCCTATCTATCATTTTGTTATCAGGTCTATCTTGACCAACTCTTGATCTATTCTTTAACGCTATTAGAGTATTCCAGGGCTAGCGGTTTTTCATTTCATGGTTTCCCCCCACTTTTTTTATTAGGCGTGGATGACCGATAGGTTTTTGTATTTTAAACAACAAGAAACAAACACAACTCATCAGTAATAACGGAAATAAATGTTATCTGCCTTTTAAAAATTTGTTTGTAAAAGTGCAGTTTAAATTTATTTTAGTGCTGTATTATAAAAAGGTAATAAAAGACTAATTTTTATCTGTAGTTTGAGTAGCTTTTAGTATTTTTTTTTGATAAATAATTACTGATTTTGTTTGGATTTAATCTATGTGGGAAAGGTTGTGGACTATTTATTTTAAAACATCCTGTAAATGAGAGAATAAATCGAGGTATATCAGATTGACCTAGTACACAGTGTACTAACGTTAATATATCGATTTAGTTGTCACGGCAAGCAGCGTAGGAAACAAAGAGTTTACGTATCTCTAAAACATGTGTCCAATGAAACAAACCTTCCAAGTTACAGTTTTACAACAAAAGAAGAGTTTTCTAGGGATATCATTAAAGGAGACGATATGTCGATGCAACTGTTATATTGTGTAACATTTAGGAGACATTTAACAGGGAGAATTTACACAAAGGATTTGTAGAAAATTTAAAGATAAGAAAATGCAGTCTTATCACACAAATGTAAACTTGATCATTGATTTTTGTAGAGAATAATAACATTACCTAATGTAATTTAAAGTATTTACACAACGTCAAGATGATTTAAAGTATTAAATATATAATTCACTTCAAATAAATGTATTTTAAATATATTTCTGGAGTTGTACGTGATGTCAATTTTTGTTATTTCAGATTTTCATTTTAACATTTTATGTTACGAAGTAGGCCTACTATTAAAAAAATACAATTATTTATAATATATTTTGATTAATTGGAATTTATTTTGTCAAATATAAAAAAAAACACGTATGAACACGTGTTGTTTTGTATAAAACAAGTCTTTCTACATTTTCAGGGTTTGTCTTAAGATATTGCTCATTAGCTATATACCTAGCGCAAGACTCCAGTAAAGATCTGAGATATCGTATATATTTTTGCTAAAACTACTTATACATTCTACTTAAGATACACAAATTATAAAATCCACTTGACTAACGTACCACCAGAATGTTAAAAACTTGAAGTACTCATCTAATGAATAGGCTGCAAGTTCTACGTAGTTTTTAAGTGACACCCTGAAACCATCTAAATAATTTTGTTTTCAAATCAGGAAGGTGTTATGAGTAAAGCTTTGGACCCTTGGTTCTAACTTGGAGACTCTAATTTAAAGGTTTTGCTCACAAAGAAAGCAGATCTCTCTTCTATAGAATTTTCCTTCTTTATTAATGTTTATAAATGTAGCTTAATTGACTAACAATCATTTAACCCAATAACAACATAAATATATTCTAACCTTTTACATTTATATTAATTAGATATTTCCACTTTTTTTTTTAAACAAAACGAATTCAAAATTTTTTTCATACAAACTTCCACAGTTAAATATATTAACTTTTTTTTTAAAGTATGAAATGTTTTACGACACGGAGTATCTATTGACTTAGGTTAAGTTTTTTTCCCATTTTAAGTAATTTTATCTCAAACCATAAACGATGTGATAAGTTCTGAATCAACTGAATTTATTCAAGTGCGAATATATATTAAAATTATTTAAAGTAATTATGATTAAGTTGATTTCAAAATACTCATGAGCTGCAAGCTTTTACAGTTTGGAGAAAATGATTAGTGATTTCGTGAATGATATTTCATTGTTATTTGTAAGTACGTATTTAACAGTGGTAGATAAACAAATCCATTATTAGGCTACCGAATAAAGTTATAAACAGAATGACCGTTTTATTATTCCATTCAATTAGTACTCTATTATAATTTATTTGGAGTCAGTTTAATATTATAAACTAAACATCCATTTAATGGCCAACGTAGTAATTAGGTAGTAATGAAACTATTGCAATTGTGCAACATTAATATTCTGTCTTCACTAGATGTTACTTAATGTTTTGATAAACATAATAATAGGACCACTTGCGAAAGGATTTTGTTGTCTATATCATCTGTGATATTTTTGTATTGTCACAGAACGGGTAGTCTCATTAATGGACTCTTTTTCATCTTTCCTATTACGTCTCTCTTGACCAACTCTTGTTCTCTTCCGACCCTGGCGGTATTAGAGTATTCGAGTGTTAGGGCTATTTATTTAATGTTTTCTTTTTTCCTTTTTTTTTATAAGGTGATGATGACAGAAATGTCATTAAAACAACAACGGGAACTATTGTACTTTTTTTATCTGATGATGGTGGAAGAAATACCGAAACAACTATAATAGTTGAACTTCCTAAAGAAGGACTACAAGATTTATGTTAAATAATATTACTATATTACTATTACTAATTAACTATATGATATTAAAAATTTATGAAAAAACTGTATTAAATATTAGTTTTGAATAAAATTCGTAAATTGTGTCCGATACTTGAGAGTTGAGTTCGACATTAATATGGACTTTTTGTGGTTACCGGAGTTATTATAAATTAAGAAGTGACTTGAAACGAATTACTGTAAATACAATTGCGATATAGGCTAGTTTGTTTTATAGTTTTAGGGGTTTAGTTTTAATTGTTTTTTTTTCATATTTTTTTACAAAGTAATTATCTATTTAGGTGTATTGTTTATACACTGTATTTCAAAACTGTCTGACACAAATAATGGATGAAACAAGATGGCTCATAATATAACTTTTAGGCTTAAAATTAATTGTACATAAACTGCTATCATTACAACAATGTACATACCTAATACATTTAAATATTCTTTAAATATTTTGAATGTTAAACACTTATTTGAAGACTTAAGAGACATAAGTAATGCCAAATGAAGGATGAGAAAAGCAATTTGCGTTAAGCTGAGATCAAAAGGCTTAACATGATTTGCAAAACTTGATTAATAATAACCCTACTACTGCCATCAAATCTCTAGACAATAATGGTGTTACAATTAACATTACGTTACAAAATTTTGATTTTGATTTGATTATTGTCTTTATAGATTAACCTTTTGAATTACTGATTTTTTTTTTTACGCGTCATAATCCAAAAAACCACCCAAAAATTCATTTTGGTTCCATCAGTAAAAGTTGTAAATAGAAAGAATATTAAAAATGCAAAACAATAAGTTTATTTTCTCAAGACCTTTATACGCATCATGGACTACCAAAAATTTGAAATTTTCGGGTTATAATTTTTTTAAGTTAAATAAATGTGTATATATCGGAATTTTGGAACATTTTGCAAATATGGACATGTAACGTATTGTTTGAAAGCTCTATCAACGATTTTTTAATATTGTGTCTTTAACAAAAAATTAAATTAATTGGCACGTAAACGAAATAATAAAACCTTCCGTTTTGTAAGTGTTTAGCAATCATTGTGAAATTAATACCACATAATTTCAAACAATTTTCACCAAAATGCTCAGTTTCGAGGTTTCTTTTAATGGTATCAATAAATTATGCTTCTGGTTTTATAGTTATTTGATGGGTGATTGTTCATATTATTTGACATTTGACATCATCTGTGTATAAAAAGTACTACAAGACATTTTGACAGTATCAATCAACTTTAGTTATCTAGCCCAAAACAAGAGCATAAAAGATTAAAATCACCAAAATAGCCTAGTAGACTTATGCACCTAAGCTGCTAGACTATGTTAGTGTTTTTCTCTTTCCCGTTCTATTTTTTTCTTGATAACGATTGTTAGTTTTTACTATCAAAACGTCATGTATTAGTTTTTATACACAAGTGATGGCAAATGTCCAATTATTGTAAAAAAACTTGTGTGTATGAATGTATTGAGATACGAAGGATGGTAACTAATTTAATTGAAGACCCTTTACATAGTCAACAAAATAAATATTTGTATAAGATTTCTCATATGCAAATTATAAAGGGTTCATTTTTAGCAAACTCTATAGCTTAAATGGTTTACCCTAAAATCGTTATGGACTGGTGGTGTGAATCACCCATAAATACTCTTAGGTTTCCATTTAAAAACAAATTGAGTTGACTTTCAACTGACATTAAAAACATAGCTCATACATAGAATATTATGCCATTTTATTATGTTCTCAAAACAAAATAACCTTTCTACCTATTAGGGACTCATGTAAAGTGAGTACAGTTATGGGAATCCCGAAACTCGTAGCCAGATCTAAACCTCTCTTCATGTAGTCTTGGGTTAAACCCCTTTCTTTCAACTTTCCAATCAGGTATCTCTTGACCAACTCTTGTTATTTTCTGAATCTAACACTATTTGAGTATTTGACGACTACATCACATTTTATTTTCTATTTTTCCATTTTTTTATAAAAAAAAAGATACCTGAGAGGTTTTTCGACTTTAAATAACAACAACAAAACATTTCAATTCCAAACCGGTCCTTTCTAGATAGTTACCTGTCTCAATTTGAATGTCACATATGTTATATTATATAAACAATTACAGTTTAACGATCATTATATAATTATTTCTGATTTCCTAAAAACCAACAAGATTAATTCTGTTTGGTAAACTTTGTGAAAGAATTTACTAAAATCACGTTTGTTTGAGAATTCAGTCGTCATATGTTACTTATAAAAAATAAGAGATACTAAAAGGAAATTTAGAAAATCTAAACTCTGAAAGAGTTGTGAATATTTCATTGTGTACACAGAACTGATGGAATTGCCATGCTGCACTGCTCACATTGTCCGTCATGTTGATTAATGCACAGGACTGTGTTGATGCAAAAATGAGATATTTACACCCCTCCCCACTCTCTATCTCCGCCATCAATCTTGTAAGGTGAGCGTGAAAAATAATATATATAATTTTCCTTCACATGAAAGACACCATATTTTCTCAGGAGATGTATGGTGATATCCGTTTTGGTTGTGGGGGGGGGAATGGAGCAGGGTGTTTATTTTGTGAGACAAGAAATGATAGCCGACTATAAATGTGAATGACAGGGTAGTTATGAATCATTGTGTAGCTTCGATAGATTTAACTAAATCAATGGTCATTCTTCATAAAAGTAATACAAAAATAAACATTATTTAAGATGCACAAACTCTCTCATACAGTCGTCAACATAGCTAATTACTAAAAAAACAAATAATCGTACACCAATTCAGTAAAATATCAGTTAAAAGTCAAATTGAACTGATTTACGCAGTCTTGGATTTATACGCAGACGTTATATTTAGAGAAGTCTGAAATGGTTTTGTTTTTTTTAAATTCGTTCTAATCAAATTCGTATTTATTAACTTTTTTCTGAAATTTAAAAATTATAAATTGCGTAACAAAAGTATAAGTTAAAAAAAAGAAGAAGAAATTTGGATCGACTTCAGAAATTTGTTTAAATAAATAAGATATAAAATTCAAAGCAAATTCGTATTTTATTCATTTATTTTTGGAAATATAAAAATTATAAATTGCATAAGAAAAATATAGGATACAGAAAATTACAAACACCAGACAATATATATAAATTATAAAAATTCGTAATAAGCAAATTGATATTTTATTATTTTTTTCAGATATATAAAAAAAATACAAATTGCATTAGAATCAAGTAAAATACAGACAGTTTTTTATATAAAAATTACTAAAAATAAATAAACGCAAGAAAATTGTAAACGAAACACTATAATAATAATATTTACAAATAATAAGCAACAATTAAATCATATCTAAATCAACAATATGTGTATGAAATTTTGTTGTATTTAATATAGTTTTAGTGTATACAATTACTGTATATGAAATTTGACTCACTGGTTTGGGTGATTAATCTTTACATTTAGTCAAATTAAATTTGATTTTCTAAAGTCGGTTTTGAGAAAAAGGTAATTTGTAACAGCGCCATGTTTACTTTCTGACAGAAAACGTTATTTGATGTGTAAACAAATTAATGTCAATTTGTTTACGGATGTATCTGTTTTCGGTCCAAAGTGTTTTTGGGATGACAGCTGTCTGCGTCTGTGGAGTTCTCTACAGTCCAAACACATAAATCGATTGTATTCAAATATTCATAAAATATTTGTCTCTATTTTTTTAATTAATTTATTTATATTTTTTTTTCACGTATGTTTTTAATGGAAATCTATAAGACAATTTTCGTCAAAATAAATCGTCTTGAGACCGAATATGTAAAAAAAAAAAAAAAAAAAAATTATTATTATTTTTATGTCAACCATCCTGCCAAATTTTTAATTTTAATTTATTCAATCAATTATAAATGATTCTAGAATAACTGTCATAAGAAAAAAAACTGATTTATTTTAAATTCAACTTTAAAGAGGTCATATTTTACTAAAACGAGCGTCTGAAGACCAAAACAAAACGTATTGGTCGCCAGGTCCCCAAAAATTACATCCCGGCAGTTAACAGTAAATAAATAGTGTACAAATATTGCAGAAACTTTCTCGCTCACAAATCCTCAAAACCAAATGAAAACCAACGAAAACTATTTATGACAATGATGTCAGTTCTGTATTTGTGAATCAAAAACTAAAAATGGAAAGTGTTGTTGAGGAAATATTTAAATAAGGGTCTAACTAAATTAAAATAAATACAAGGTTTTTAAAACAGGGGTCAATGTTGATGTTTGTGTTTTTACCATTTATTCTTGAAACACTTTATTATTTTTTTACTTATGATTTTGAACACGTGTTGGGTCATTTCACCGAAATTTGAACACAATTATTTAAGGAAATCTGATTTTGTTTTAATTTTTAGCAGCTAGAGTTATCAAAAAAATGAAAAAAATATTTGGAAATATAGCCAAAATTTGATTATATTTTGTCAACGTTGTTGATCACTGCAACACAGCAGTATCTGATGTTTGTCTGACGACAGTCGGATATCGTTCCAAAAACTATTTGTTTGCAATCAGGGAATCATGTATCTGATACATCCGCAAAACAATCGTCATCATTTTGTTAACGCATCACATAACTCTCTCTATACATGTACAGTATTTGATAAATCTAAAACAAAATTCAATTTTAGTATTCTAGTCTATACTTCGTGGCCATATTTACGCTTTTAGGATATATAGAAATACTTCTTTATCGGAAATTATTTTTTATAAACCGTTGACACGATTTTAATTTAATTTTTACAGTAGAGTTCATTTCAAGGTCATAAGTGTATATATATATTTAACTACGATAAGACCATCGTAAGATAAAATGGCCTTCATAAATTTCATGGATTGCCAACCAAATTGTACTTGAGTTTTTGTAAAGTACGAAAGTAATCAACAACTGATAATAATAATGTCTCTAACCGTTTTAAAATACATAAAATATTTTGAACAAGATATTGTGAAATTTTACTATCAAGCTTAAAAATAAAAGTTAAAAGCTTTTACTCTTTTTTTGAAAATATAAAATAAATATCTATAAAAAACCTACTATTGAATAACAACATATCTCCCGGCACACAGACGCAAACCGTCAGGCAATATCCGTTCAACAGCAGGGAATTATTTATGAATTGCAAATGACTCAACAACAACTATTTTAATGTTTAATGTATACATTTTATCGCGGCAGAATTATTTGATTTTTTCAGTAATATTGCGAAAGACAAATAGAAACACGTAGCTCATGCATATGTGATGTGGTAAAATTTTAGCACTTCCATAGTTTATAAGCCAATTTTGAAAGTAAATAAATTACATTTGATTTTTATACTGATTCTTAACTCTAGAACCACAAACCGTGTATTCTTAGACAGTTACGCCTTATTCTCAACTGTCATTGTTCATCTTTAGATGCTCACATCCAATTTTCTACTGCCATCATCTATATTTAGAGGGTCACATCAAATTTTCAACGGTCATCACCTATATTTAAAGGGTCACATCCAATTTTCAACTGTCATCATCTACATTTATATGGTTACATCCAATTTTCAACGGTCATATCTATATTTAGAGGGTCACTGTCAATTTTAAACTGTCATCATCTATATTAAGATGATCACAGTCAATTTTCAACTGTCATCATCTATTTTTGAAGGTCACAGTCAATTTTCAACTGTCATCATCTATATTTATAAGGTCACATCCAATTCTAAACGGTCAACATCTAGATTTAGAAGGTCACAGTCAATATTCAACTGACATCATCTATATTTAGAGGGTCACATCATATTTTCAACTGAAATCGTTTATTTTGTAGACAGTCACACCCGTTTCTCACTTGTCATAGATTTTTAGACTTCCATATCTAATTTCCAACTGCCTGGAAGACATTATATTTAATGTAACAGATTATATTTCTTGTTGAAACTCCATATTCAGGGATTAAATAAAGCAATAAAGCTAAAGTTTCAAAATAATAAATTAATAAATTTTTATTATAAAAATAATTTTGAAACTTTAGCTTTATTGATTTATTTAATCCTTGAATGACATTAATGCAATAAATAAGTAGACACATCAAGTTTCTGAATAGCAGAAGCAATCCATTACTGAACCAACGGTTCCCATTTAGAATTATTTAATGGATTGTTTCATCAGGACTATTAACAGTATTTCATGAATAACCAATAGCAACATGTGAAAATTGCTGATTTATCTGTGCAATCGATTTTATTTCAAAACTTACTGGACTTATAATCAACAAATATTAACGAATAGTTGACTGACAACCGACATTTAGGTTATGTAATTACCAACCTTTATTAGAGGAAAATTTGTAGGTAATCTATCAGTTGTGTAAAATTATAAATTATTAGTTGCTTGAAAGACGATAAAAAATATTTACATATGTTTAGTAATTTAATTACATTTTTAACAGCTCCCTAAATACTTAAGAGTTCTATATTTAGTATTTTGTTAGTGCTCGGTTAAGAAGGGCTGAGTGCATAACAATTTTTATATTTCTATACACTATTGTAACACTGTGTCAAAATGAATAATCTGAATTAAATCAAAGACACATCAATTAAGAATCCATATCAAACCAGATGCTACCATTGCGTAGCAGTAGACGGGTTTCAATTTGAATGATTATTGTTTGTTTGTTAAGAAACATCTTTTAACATAATTTTATATATATTATTTGTTAATTGTGGTAATTAAATTAAAAAGTTATTAAAGTCTATGAAAATATAAAAAGTTATTTTATTACTTGCTACCGTTTAAACAATAAATCTCTGTCAACAGCCGCCATTTATTTCTATTCCAGATATCAGAGTAAAAAATTGTTGGTAGACTTTTAGATATGTTCCCAATATGTATGTAAATAATCTTACAATTTGTTTGATGCATATGTACTTGGTGGTTGTTTAAAAATGTAAATACCTTCGTTGAACACACTCTACAAAGAAACGACTGCTACAAAACTACTTTTATGAATAACTTAAAATTATTCAAAATTTATTTAAAAAATCCATTAGAATTAATAAATAATATATTAAAATGCTCCCTAATCCCAAAATTCTATCGATGTTAAAAGTTTTTTTACAAGTATTCCTCTTAACGATTGTTTGGTTGTTATTGAATCATTATTAGATCGGACTAAAGTTGTATCTCTATTGAATTAATGATAATAACTAAAGTATGAATCAATCAAAATTATTTTCAAAATTTCAAAATAAGTTTTTCGCACAAGTGTGAGGTTTGGCTATGGGGTCGCCTTTACCTCCATTGTTAGCTGAGATCTTTATGGATTCTTTTGAATCAACAATTGTTGACAATAATAACCAATTTAAGTTTAGTAATATATTGGTATAGATAAGTAGATGGTGTCTTATGTTTGAAGGTACTGACCGCCAACTAGAGAGTTTTTTTTTTAATTCTATTAATGGGGCTATACAATATACTATGGACATAGGTTTTACATAATCAAATACATTTTCTTGCCTTACAATTTTTTTCAGTGAAGATAGGCATAATTTTCAGCATTTTTAGGAAAACCACGTTTAGTGATAACATTATTCATGCTACCAAGCAACTTCCGTATAATCACAAATTAGCTGGTTTCCATATTATGTTGCATCGCCTTATTAATGTTCCTATGGATAATAAGGATTATTTTGTAAAACTTTCATGTATTAAACAAATAGCAAATAATAATCTATATGACTCTAACGTCATTGAAAAATATTTAAAACAAAATTAAAAACAATGCAAAATATTTGATTTACTCAGTAATAAATTCTAATTAAACTACTCAAAAGTGCCGTAGAATCAATTATTTTAGGAAAGTTAGCTACAAAGTGGGTAATATTTTGGAAAATAAAACACTGTAAACCAAGAGAAAATTAGGAAAGATTTTAATAAATTCTAAAGATAAAATATAAAAAGTGTAAAAAATTGAGTTTATAAATTGACATGTAGTATTTTTAATGCTGATTATGTTGGTTAAACAAGCCGTAGTTTAACTGTAGACTAAGGGAACATGAAAGGATTTGGCGTTTAGCTTATAACGATTCTAGTTTTTCCAGTCATTTAAAAAATCATGTCTTGACTAATTTTTATTCTAATATTAAATTTGAAATTCTTCATTGTTCCATTGTTTTGTAACGGGGCTTGTGGGCAAACTCAAAATGTGTACAATATTTTCTTCTTAGGTTATTTAACCTTTGTTTAAGCCTCGACAATGTTGTAACTGACGAAATCATGGTCGGCTAGACCTAACAAAATGTAGAATTTACAAAAGAATTTGAGTTTGTTTTATTTGAATAACTTAAAGTTATTACATACTATACAAGAGTTTCTGAGAGTAAAATAGCATTAGAGTGCCTTACTACAGTCAATGTATCGGTTTATTGACAAAGTGAAAGCTTTCTGAATGTATGCAAAGTAATGGAATGAGAGCAACTTTTTGATATGTAAGATAGAAGCAGGTAGGTATACTTTATGTAATGGCTTATCTTAGGTGAAATCTAAAACAGAAGCCAGTAGGGATACTTTTTGTAATGGTTTATTTTAGGTTAAGTGTATAACAGAAGCAAGTAGGGATACTTTATGCAATGGTTTATTTTAGGTGAAGTGCAAGACAGAAGCAAGTAGGATTACTTTATGTAATGGCTTATCTTAGGTGAAATCTAAAACAGAAGCCAGTAGGGATACTTTTTGTAATGGTTTATTTTAGGTGAAGTGTAAGACAGAAGCAAGTAGGGATACTTTGTGTAATGGTTTATTTTAAGTGAAGTGTAAAGCAAGTAGGGATACTTTATGTAAACGGTTTATTTTAGGTGAAGTGTAAGACAGAAGCAAGTAGGGATACTTTATGCAATGGTGTATTTTAGTTGATAATGTGTCATTTCTATCCTGTTTCAATGTCAGAGGGAATTATTATGTACATTGTAAGCCAAAATGTTATTACATTAATTTGATTTTCTCCACTTTCTGTTACTTCAATGTGGTATACTGACATTTAGGAATAAAACATTTATATTACACATCGTACATTCCTAAATGAAACTCCATTGTTAGATGAAACATAGTACATGAAACTTCTTCTCAAACTTCCGTTTGTTTTTAATCTATTAACTTAATAATATTATTTCGCGTTTATGTTTTTATTTTATTTATTGCTGTTATTTGTTAATGTTCTCAACTTAATTTCTTAGTAAAAATTCTTCGATGTGAATCACTTAACGATATCATCTTTCATACAATATCATTAAATATGAGGGTAAATGTTATCAATCACTTTCCAAATTTTTGCTGTCCATCTTCACAGGTAGAAAAAAATTTTGATTATTTAAAAAATAGTTTGACATAAGATAAACGTTAATAATTGATTATACAATTATAGATCTACAACAAACAAAAGAACAAGCTTGTATGCATGAAAGAGTCCCCACATTCCCGTTACTCAGCCGAACTTCTCCCACCTGTATTTTCATACGGTTCTTCTTTTCTGTGGTGGGGAAAAAAGTTTCTAACTTTCCATTCCCCATAACGTTGTAGGACCATAACAGCTAATTAAATACTAAATAAGTATAATTTTAAAACAAACTACTAACATTTTAAACATTAACTGTTATATTCATAGTCTTAAAATGTCACACCTATTAGTTTAAATTACGTGATATTACTTTTGAAAAAAAAAAAAAAAAAAAAAAAAAAAAAACAACCTTTTTCATAATGTTTCCGCAACTGTTTTTTAACAAACATCATAGAAATATCTTTTAATTCCTTTAAATTACAAAAATATATGTTCAATAAAATAAACAAAAATAAGAATATAACTAAACAACTATACTAAATAAGTTTAGATTATAAATATAAACAATATAGTTTAAACTATATTATAATTTATTTTAATGAAATAAAAACTAAAACAATAATGTAAAAACACAAATACTTAAACTAAAGATATATATAATTATTATTAAAATTGTAGTTTATTTCAAGAAAAGGAAAAAAAAGGAAAAAAAAAAGATATTATTATACATATAAACAAAAATATGCACCATACACAGAAACACACACATACTGGAATATATTGGGTAATATTTTCAGTTGTTATGAAGGTTATTAACAATAGAAGGTTCGTAATAGAAGAAGATATCTACCATTTTATTGGAAACGTGTAATATTTTATGTATGCTCTTAACTACATGTGCAAATATAGAACACAGAATATCCATAATTCTCATAGAGTGCAATATTGTGAGAGCTACACAACACGACGTGACGTGAAATATCATCACAAGGATTACAAGAGTATGGTTTAGACTATAATATGTTATCTATTGTAGCGCCATGCATGATGACTACGGTGACATTTCATATAAATTACGAGAATTTATAGTTACTGTTTATTATAAACAGTGAAACTTTCAAAAACCCAAAAGATGTTTGTAGATTTGATTACCAGCAAACGTAATTATCAAAAGGAAACAGTCGTAATCTGTACACATGCAAAAAAATCAGTAAATATTACGATTGGCCCGGATTTAACTTTCTAAATAAGTGAAAAACAAAACAAAAAGTAGAAATAGCAAATACAGTCAAATACTCACTAGTGTCAAGAAAGACCTGATAAGAAAAATGAAAGAAAGGGATAATACAATGTGGAAAAAAGATAGTTCAAAATGACCCTATGCTATTGAACTGTGCTTACTCTTTTCATATTTCTCCAATTGTAGGTACAGTACATCACTTGATAACGAGTGCTAATTCTTACTTTCGAAACGTCTGTATTCATAGATAGAAGTCAAAGTTAATACAAAGATAAATACAGTTGATTTGGCGATTTTTTATGTTTGGTCCCTAAAACTATTTCTATAACAAGCTTTTTAAAAAATTGTTTACGTTCGTATACAGTCAAAGAACCAAAACTTTATGTTATTAACGTTGTTTTGTATGGTGAAGTCATGAGTGTAAAAGACGTGAAAACAAAAGATTACCTTTAAATATCTGAATATATATATAAAACTTCATTATCACTGAAAACGATATTTTGTCGATGAAGATAATTTTATTTATATATTTGCAATTAATGTTATTGTTTAATTTAATTTAATTTTAATTGCAGGTAAAATAGGAAACTGCAATAACAACCGCTATTAGCTAACGAGAAAGGAACAGTTTAAATTATAATTGCACTAGTTTAATTAAACAAAGTTTGAATGAATTCATAATTAGGCCAGTGTTCGGTACAGTTTGACCACTATATTTGTGTCTACACAATACTTGTTCATTATATTGATACATTAACCTTTAGTTGATGACTGTTGTTTTTAAACAAATGAATTCATATAAATTAATTTTCAAATATTTATGTTTTAAATATTTGTTCCGTGTTGAATTATTAATTCAAACATGGTATAATTTTTGCAGTTATTTCAATGTAGAAATTTGTATTACTAAATAAAATATTAATTCAGGTAACCCACTATATAACAAATTGTGAAGGATCTATACAAAAAAAAATTTTATTTATCTGTTGAATTGTTTAAATTTGTTTTTTTCCTTGTTGTTTAAAGGCAAAAAACCTTTTGGTCATCATCGCCTAAGGAAAAGGAAAACACTTAAAATAAAGCCCTATCCCTCGAATACTCTAATAACGTAAGGGCCGAATAGAACAAGAGTTGGTCAAGAGAGACCGGATAGAAAAGATGAAAGAGAGAATTTCTAACCAAATTCTACATGAAAAAAAATTGTAGTTTCTTCTATGTTCCCTCGGGATTGCTAAACCAGTACTCACAAAGTGAGTCTTTGAAATACCATTAATGACTTAATGACTTTTTGGTAAAAGAATAAACTAATTTCCTTTTATATTACTTTTATTTATAGCGGCATTATACAGTCGCTACTTCTACACCCCCCCCCCCTCCGTTTCTAGTTCCCCATGTTCAAACAATCATCCACCACAAAGTTTCGTTCTGACACTGGATTATGAATCTCCAGCCACACTATGATTGTCCTTACATCGCCTTCTTACACAGACATAAATGACTACTTTATTTTGTATTTTTCCATCCTAAATCATGCTATTGCGATGTTTCTTTTGGGCCCTAAATGGTTCACTTTTTTTTAGTGAGTACACGTTTGGCAATCCCGAGGGATCTAACCTTGATAAATCTTTTTCAAGTAGTCTTAGTATAGATCTCCCCCTTTCATATTTCCTGTCGGATTTCTTGACCAACTCTTGTTCTTTTCCGATTCTGACGCTATTAGAGTATACTTGATCTACTTTATTTTATGATTTTATCTTCTTTTTTAAACAATAAGACAAAACATTGTGTCATTGATAACTTTATCTATGATTAGGTGCTATAAGATTGCATAGTTTTATGAAAACCTCTCCTCGGAGAGTTCATATTTATTTTATGACCATTATTCGGTTATTTTAATCTAAGTTATTTAATACTTACTCCGTCTTGTGACTTATTTTAAGCTTCTCCTCCGTACGACAAATCAATAGGAACAATACATCTATTAATCTTACTTTGGTATCTCTATAAACACACCTACCACATGACATTTCCTTCAAAGCCTTTTCTTCCACATTCTCACTGTTACCAACATCAAAGTTCTCAATATTTGAATTCACACAGCGAAATAAATTATTTTTATTCCAAATTGATTTTTAGACCGCCCAGACAATAGTTCCTAACCATATTACACACGACATCCCTTTATGTTTCTACATAAAACAAAAGTAGGAGTTTGTCTTCAAGATATTTAAATGCTCTTTTACATGTTTATAACAAATTTTCAAGGAATTCCATATATTCTTTTAAAATTTGTATTACAAAAAATAAATAAAAAACTTTAGTTTTTTATGATTTACATTTCATTAAATTTATTATCTATTGTAGATTGACAAAGGCATAATTCGTACAGCGAGAGCCCTTAATTTAATATAATAAGTTTAATCTAAAATAAAAATGAGTTAGTATAATTATTCAGCACACAAAAATACAATTTTAATTTACAAGTACAGTATTTACTGCACTTAACTCAAAATTATAAATAAATTAAAATACAAAGAATCACATACGAAACATCAAAACTACAGAAAGGGTAACAACCTCATAAAATCATTTTAATGTTATAAAAAATAAACACAAGAATTAATAAAACATATTTAAATGATTTTTTGATACCATATCTTTGAAAGGTTTTCTTCTTCTTTTTTTAACAGTGGGTGGCTCTAATTTTTTCAGGAAGATTGTCGTGTAAAATTTACTCCTTTCTGAGTCTTAATTAGAGTTCATTTTTTACTCTTAACTAAATGGATGGCGGATGACGGATAGGAAACAGGACAAAAAAAGCTGATTCAGAACCTGAAATGTGAACTTGTAGGATGTATGGTGTAGTAAATTATTATGTTATTTAACCAATCACAAAACATTATACGTTTAACAGTTATCTATACAAGTTTAAGTCCCGAGCTGTATATATACATTCTGAGGATAATATTATACAACTGTATATATGCTTTTCTGTTGTACAAGATGAGATACTGACAGGGAGATGTTACGTTTGATGTAAGGGTGTCGGCCAGAGGCCTCCACACTGGTAGATTGTATGTTGGACAAGAGTAATATCTGACCTACTGTTGAGACCTTCGTATCATACATTCTACCCCAAGAAGAGAGTAACTTAATTAAAAATAGTGTTAGATAATAGGCTACACCTGAGAGAACTGACAGTAGAGATAAAATTGATATGAAACAGTTGATATAATAGGCCACCATGAAAATGCGTGATCGGTTCTAGTATGATGTTTGGAGATTTAGGGTTTTAGTTGGTAACCTGGATATCAGGAGTCCCACAGTTTGTGCGTAATGCATTACTTCCTTCCAATATATAAAAACAAGAAAAATGTGTGACCGACCCTTATCTCACAGCTCTCTTCTAGTTCCTAAAAACAATATCACTTAAAATTAAGTTTCCTCCAAAAAACTTTATTTAATGTTTTGATAAAAAAACATACGTTTTAAATTTAAATGTTCACCAATTTCGAGACAGAGAAAAAAACCTTTTCGAAAGGATTTAAAATTGTGTCCATATTCTGAATAGTAATGTTATTCAATTTAGGTTTTCCAATTCATAAAGTGCACTTAAATTTGTTCTGAAGCGTGCATGGTTAAATTTTCTAACACTGGATTGGAGAGGACAGACCAAATTAAAATTTTTAAAAATGTTTTGCTTTCACATTATTAGATAGAAAAAACTCGAACACAAGATCTCAAAAAATTACGTTTACCCAATCAAACCCGTTTCAACGGCAAAGCCGCCATTCCTAACGATACACGAAGTACAACAACAAAACTATAATATTATCCCATTATTATTTAATTACGTTTAAGGAATGTGATAACGCAAAAGTACCAATATTGCGTTTTCAAATTTTCAGAAAATTATTTTGGTAGCATTTCCGTCATGAATTTTGTCAAGAATGGATAACCTAATTCATTGGAACTGTGTATAGTTGTTTGGTTAGGTCAGGTTAGATGTCCCAAGAAGTAATTAAATTTTGGTTTCAAAATATTAACTAGTGATATTAAAACTGAAGTGACGGTGAAAAGTGATTTTCACATATTTCATAAGAAAGTTTAGTTAGTTTCAAATTGTTTAATATATGAAAATCCACCGTTGAGTAAGAGACATATGGATTAATTTTATTTCGTCAAAATAATGTTTAATGCAATTAAAAGAAAATCGAATATGATTTACAGGAATTTTCTAAAGCTTTGAAATTTGTGAATGATATATGAGACTTTTAACTCAGAAAATTGTTAATTACTCTTAAGATATAACGACAATCATAAGGACTTAAATGATTTACTCGATAGTTTTTGAAGTTGGCTTTAAAGTATTTCAAAAGAGAATACGATTAAAAAATCATGTAAACATTCTAGAGTATGTTTCATACATTAACAGCAAAAAATCATATTAAAGTAAAAATAATCATTCAAGTAAAATGATAAATGCAAATTATTACAATATGGTGATGTTGAAACGAATACAGAACTCTTAATATACATCAAGAGGACTTTTCTTATTTGCATATTTTGCTGTTAATCTGAGATCTTTCTTCTCACTTCATCAGTGTTTGTGTTACAGCTTCATACAGATGCTAATTTATACTAGTTTAAGTCTAATGACAAAGTAAAACATACATTTCTTCGCTCTAGTTTCCTCCGCATCCTATAATACCTTTAGATTATAGTAACTTTAATAAGGAGGTAGAATAAAAACATGTACAGGATGAAAGTAGATTTAGGTGTCAACTTTTTATGAAGGTTCGGTGAAATGACTGACTCAGTCAAACTACGGAAAAATAACTTTAAATGTTTACTTTTATGTGAAATTGATCAAATAAATCCGTCCATACTGAATCAAAAAGTTGACTGAAAATAACATAAGAACTTAGTTACGTATGCGATCAAATGATTCAATTCCAAAAATAATTCTTTTGTAAATAAATCACCACTTACAACTTTTTTTAAAATTACAACAATAAAATCAAGAATCAATAAATCTAACATTTATTTGGGACCAAACAAAAAACTTTGAACGACAAGCATGTGTAAAAGTCGACCAATTTTGTTGGTATAATGTAAAAAATAATACACAGATTCTCCATAAATAATTTGGGCGTACTAAGTGTATTTATGAACACTTGACCTTGTAAATGTTTCTCCAAAAACTTTAAATAAATTATATAAAATAGGAAAGGGGGAATAATGTACACACTTTAATTAAAAATAATTGTTAAAAAATGTTGTATACATTAACTAAATCTTGCCCAAATTCCAACTGAATACAGACAACATTTAACGAAAGAAAACACAATACTCCACAAAAAATCACTTTATTTGTGCAACACAAATAGAAGACTGACATTTCATTGACTAAGTCATCATTCTCAACTGATAATTGCACAAAAATCTACTGACAGTGGACTTTAATCATTTCAAATACGATTCTAAAGACGAAAATGAAAAACCAATATGGAGGCATTGTTACTAAAAAGGTAATTTGAGATATTATATTTTAAATTTTGGAAACACCTGAATTTGTAGTAACCAAATCAATATTGCATAGTTGGATTCAAAAATACATGAATAGTTTTGGGACAAATTAATAATATAAAGTAGCGTAGTAATTATAAATTACTAAAACAGATAATAAATTTTGTAAAAGTTACTCATTTAGTTTGATTATTATTAGTTTCACTATAGATACAAGTTTTCACTGTTCATCATTTGGAGTTTATTCTGCTATGAAATGGCTTCTGTGTTACAAAGCTCTTCCTTTGTATAAATTTGGATTATTGAATAGAATAAGTGCTTTTCAGAGGATAAAATAGCATTGGAGTGCCGTAATACAGTCGATGTATCTGTTTATTGGCAAGGTAAAAAGCTTCCTATTTCTGAATATATGCAAAGCGCTGTATTCATTGGAGCAATTGTTTTGTTATGTGATATGTAGGGTAGCAATAGTTATAGGTAATGTTTATTGTAGAAGTGTGATGAGCAGACATGTTCAATTACCTAATTAACTTGGCAATGACATTAATTCTTTGCGTTCTTCCTACAGTTGTATTATTGTCAACTTGCAACAATAACTTCTGCTTTTTCCTACTTCTTTAATTTAAATGTTTTTATTTTATATATAAAGAGATATTTCTTCCCCACCAATGAACATGAAGCTTACTCAGACAAGAGATAGTCCTATAAATATATTATAGAGTTATTCCTTGCCTCAAAAAACGTCATCAAGGTTAATCAGGTAAGTAATAAATCTATAAATATATTACTTGCCTCAGCAATCATCATCAAGATTTTGGGGGAAGTTATTTTTTCATAAATAAATTATAGGAGCAATAGGTCAGGGTACACCATATTACAAATGTTTATTTTATATTTACTGTAATTTTTTTTTCTGGAATCATATTTTATTTTTATTAAGCTTATATTTATTCCATAAAATTAGCAATATCACTACAAAAATATAATTTTAGAAATTTACTGGTGTTTTTAGTTTTAATCTTTTAGGGAGTTCATATTCGTAGTAGACTGAAAATGCAGTCACCTGAAGAATGATTGAAAATTAGTTCTGCAATTAACTGCAGAAGCAGTTGTTTATGATTGTTATGTACATTAGGGTTTATCTTGTTTTCTAAACATTATATAGCCTATCTTCTTATTGGAAGGTAAAGAAGCCATATTATAGAAACAGAAAGGGAACAAATTTATATTTAAAATCACAAAATATTATGGATATAATTTAGCTTAATAAATTTGTGCAGTGTATCTTTCGTTCTTGTCTGAATTAAATTAGAAATCAGTTTGAATATTTTATCCTTTTACATCCGACATTTAAAATTTTTAAATTCTATTTTTAAATTTGGAAAAACTTTAGTTTCAAAAACATTAATAGATAAATTAAATTGCAAAATCTAGAAATGTTCTACATATTAAACAATTTATATCCCGCCAGACTAATAACGCCAATTTGAGTTATTACTTCGGATTTGTAATCAATAACTCCTAAAACCTATCGTATAAAATTGCAGATGTAATATTAATTTTATCCTGCTTCAGCTGTCACATTAGAGCAGCTACTTAATATTTTTCAATTTTGATTTATAATTACCCAACAAAAATCTAAATATACAATAGTTAAAAAAAACTCCAATGTTTTCTTTTTAGAGTATTACATTTAATTTCTTAATTTAAGAGTGGTTTCAAAGCCTTGGGTGATGGTCTGAACCATAGACACTGCAAAATGTACCTTCTACTATATAAACCACAATAATTGTTTAAATATCATTCAATATGGAATTGTTCTTACTAGTGAATCTCTTTCGTCTCAAAGTACGCACAACAGAAAATATTTTCCAGTTTTAGAAGAGATTTTATAATTCTGTTACATCTTTAATCTTCAAAATAACGCGTATGTTATACTCTACAGGGTAGTTATGGGATTTATAACAACTTGTAAAGCCCAAAGTGTTAAATTGATTTCGTACAAATCTGGGATGCTTCGTGTTCATTTAAAATGTGACTATCGTAAACTATTCGGAAACCCAACATGTTACTCAAATACTACCGTCATAGTTTTCATTAATTTTGACTCAAACAGTAAAACACTTTGGTCATTATTTTCCCAAGCCTTTCTTGAGGAATATAGTGTTATCATTAAAAAAAAAGATAATGGTTGCTGTCATGGGTGTTCTTCTAAATAAAAACTAATTTGAGAACTTTCAGATTAAAACAACATATAAAAAACATTTTGGAGGATAAATGCTAAAACTAAATATTTTTTATATAAAGTTTTTGGTAATTTTAAATAAAGTTAGACCACAGTAAATATTGAGCGTACAATAAAATGAAATAATAAGATATTTTTACTATTATTAGCCTTTCGATAAATACACTATTCAGCATCTGAAATTTATTTTGGAATGAAATTACTCCTACAAAGCTTCTTCTCTGTACGACTTTAGGTTATTGAATACGATTTCGTAGAAAAGGTACTGTGGGTAAAATGGCTTTAGAGTCAATGTTTATTGGTTAAGTAAAAAGCTTTCTATTTGGTAATGAATGTAACTGTTTTGTTATGTGCTACAGAAGTGGGAAGCCAATAGCAATTCTTCGAATAGGGTGTTTATTAGATTGGTGTAAGGATATATTTTCCATTAATTATTCTAAATAAAATTTCAATTTAAATAATAAAACCTTATTATTTTTCCTAAAACATAAGGTTGGTTATAAATTTATTTGAGTAATATCTTGAGAATAAATAAGTTTAAAAAATTTATTGTATTTTCCCAAACTTGTAATTTTGAATTTCGTAACTATGCGTTTATGAAGCAACCATTGCTTTGGTTTTATTGATAACTCAACTGTAAGAGCTTCATTGCTGAATAAAGATTCCACTTGTAAAATTATGTCATAAATTTCCTCTCAAAAATGTTTTGAAATCTTTTTTTACACTTCAGTGATAATTAATATAGTATAGACGAATATAGGTAGTAGCAGAATTTAACCAATTAATGCAATGTAAGTTGAACATATATGTGGATTAATAACTTTTATTTTAATTCCTGCCCAGTATACGATTCAGTTCTTAGTAGTACAATAGTTAGAGATTTTCATGTGGAAAAACATTCATGAGGTAAAATGTATGTTGTAAAGATTTTATAGAGTACTCAACGAGAAGTACTCAGGTTGACGAATGCTATGTGCTCCCTAGTTTAACAAAAAACTTTTCCTTTTGGTATTAGAAAAAGTTAATACTTTTGTAACTATGTTCTTAATAATAATATAGAAAACTAAAAATATAGACAAAAATAACTCATACATATTTTTTTGAAATTTGTGGGGTAATTTTTTGTTTATTTAGTTGGTTGCATGTGTTAATGGCAATAAAAAATATAAACTAATTGTCAATACAAAAATATTGGTAATAGAAAAACCTATTAAAAGACGATTGCGACAACATTTAAAAAATGTATAGTGAAAAATCTACTTTTTTGAATTTTCAAAAATTGTTTAGCTCTAGACAGGAAAACCCGCAATATATTTATTCGTCATTCAGAATATATTATATTATCGAGTACTCTATAATGCCCTTACAACAAGAGTTTTGGCTCAAGGATTGTTTTGTCATTTTCCTTTATTTTTGTCTCTAAATTAGTTGTGTTTACGAAATCATACGAGTTACTAAATACACTAATAACTAAAATACTGTGATCAAATTAATTCAGTTTTCAATAATTTAATGGTGTTTATCTTATAGTTAGAAATAAAACCTTTATTTCCCCACAATTATATTATTACAAGCTTCTTTCATTGTAAATATTTGTTTCATTTTTTATATTATATATTTTTTATTATAAATCCACTTTTTCTATTGTTGATTTTTTCAGTAACTTATTTTTTTGCCAAAAATTCCAAATACGTAATTGTTACTAAAAGAAAAGTTTTTCTTGTGTCAATTGTCTCTCAGAATCTCAGGATGATGATGTATGACATCCAACTTTGCCATCAATCACTTTTAATTTGGTACGTTCCTAATTGTCCCTTTCCACCTTTACTGAAGAAAAACAGAATTACGTTTGAAACAAGTATAAATGTTAAATCGGTAATAATAAAATAACTATTGGATAAATAAAAAAATAACTAGATATGGAAACCAAACAAAAATAAGATATAAAGTCAACAATTAATTAACTCTCTAAAACTTATTTCATTTCAAATTTATTTTGGAATGTGAGTGGTAATATTCAAGCAAGATTTTTTGGTCGCGGACAGAATCATTTCTTTCAAGTGTAAAGGTAAAATTATTCATAGAAAACTGAAGAAAGCTTTATCTTTTATTTGAAAGAAATACTTGTCCTTATTGATTGTGAGTGATTTCTTCAATTGATTGTGGTCGGCAGTCAATTTGAATATGGAGACATTTACTTTTAGAAAAAGTAACAATTTTATTATCTTTTAAATTTGTTGATAGAAATCATTTTCCAATATTTCATATTCGCTTTTAACTAGATATAAATTTCCTTCAAATATAGAACACAGAATAGGCCTATTCATAATTCTCATATAATATATGAATTATTGTGAGAGTAAATCAATGCAACGTGAAACAGCACAGGGATACAGGATTACAGTTTGGTCATGTATTGTAGCTCCATGAATTTTGACTTTCATCACTTACTGCGATATATTGTTTAAAATACCAGAGCTTTTAGGTATTATTTTTTATGAAAACATTGTTTTTTTAACTCTAACATCCGTGAAAAGGTTGTGTATGTTTGACGAAGCTACCAAGAGTAGCTTCTAAATTTGTTTCACAAAGGTGGGTCAACTTCATAAATCTATGAGCCTTCATGGTGATTGAACCCAGAACCTCTCTCGCGTGAAGCCAAACCACTAGACTAGACAGAGGTTTGAACTATTATATAAACTTCGTTGAAACACAATACTCTTCAAATAAAGATATAAAGGTTCGCTACAAAAATTGTTTATTATGTAAACGTCAAAGTAAAACAAAAGCATTCAATAAATATAATTAATGTGATCAACAAAATAGAAGTGGTTGATGTTTTAGTTATGTAAAAACTTTTATAAATAAAATACTTTGATTTGAACCCAAGACCTTAAATTGTTATTAATACAAATTATTTTGTATAACAAAAATTTACATATTTTTAAGTGTTTAGTAATTCAGATTATTTTAAGTAATCCATAGAAATAACTATTCCAAATACACATTATTGTCTCCTTTAACTTTAAGCAGTTAAAGATAAAATAATTTCGTGGTGGAATCACACTGTATGTGGTCCAAATTATGAAATGCCTAGTTAATCGCAGAGACAACCATATTTGATAAAAATCATGACAAAAATTGTCAGTTTGTTTCCAAACCATTTGAAAACACGACAGATAAATTATAAACTAAAAACTCGGTTTTCTTTGACATCTAAATTTCATTGCTGAAGGCAAGTACCGTATACATAAACAATATTTTAAAATAATTTCGTCTTTTGGCAATTATGCAGAAATTTTAGATTACAATAAGAGTTCTTACATTTTAAACTCATAAGTGTTGAACGAGAGTAAACACCAGTTTAAAAAAAAACCACCTGAAAGTTTTACAGATATAATTCAGTTTAACCAAGTAATTTATAAAATATGTTATATTGTTATTGGGTCCTTAATTAATTTATTTTTATCAATATTAGTTTGTTTTAATTACATACAGTTTTAATTGAGTTTGAAATTGTAAATACAATAATAGCTAATTAGAAGTGGGGAATTCAATGTATAGTTGAGTTTTAAATAATGAACATAAAATATCTCTTTCAATAAATATTTTAATAATAAGTGTAGTTAATTACCTTGAAATTGATGATTGTTTTTTAAATTCATATTGATTAGATTTTCAAACACACTTCTTTTAACAACATTTGTACAGTTTTATATTATTAACTCTCAAATAGTACAACTCTTTGCAATGTATTACGAATATGTGGAAGAAATGATTTATTAAATTGAATTTCAGCTAAAAAAACATAAATCATATCTCCTAATTATTATGAAGGAGATTAATTTTTTTTAAATACAAATTTATTTTGTAAATTGTCTTTTTTTTAACGAAAAATGTTTGGAGACGCCAAAATTTGTTTCGATAAGGTATTTAACGTTTCTTTCAGATGTATAATAATGTATTAGAATGCTAATTCAAATTACCAATTCTGAGGTTGACAAACAGTGGTTTAGGTTAGGTTACATTATCCCTTTCTAGGCTGCAGATGTCAAATATTTTTAACAGCTATTTTCCACTATAGTTACATTAAAGAAAATTGTTGAATCTAATGCATTCACTTTATTATCCAATTACATTTAAAAAGAAAGTATAGTGATTATGGGAATATTTTAATATTGTGTTTTCTACGATTCGCGATGTTTTCAATAAATTTACCAAACAAACTTAGATTATTTATCTAAATCAAGTATTTTTGTGTGATCTCAATAGCTAGAAATGTTAATTTCAATTGGTGCAAAATGTTGAGTTTTACTACGAATGATTAGGTTTTGGTTTCAATTTTTTAACTGACAAAAGTGAAACTAGAGATGTATGTAAAGTAATTGGACCTGAAGTGAGGGCGGTCCAAATTATAGAGTATTTAAGATTAGATGTTGAGCAGAAGTCTAAATGCATTACATTTTTATCTAAGGACGTTTAGAAATAAAAAGGTTGAAATTAACATACGGAAATTTCCTCAAGAGTATATGAGCTAATGTTTTTAAAATTGCAGGTTATTTAAGATAATTATAATCCAAGGAATTTTTATATTAGTCTTAAATTATTTTAAAATAAGGAATCAAAAATGTGAGTTTAGCATGGGTTAACACGACTTTAATATGATTAAAAAGTTGTATACATTTAAATAAATAAACACAAGAAAGAAATAGTTCAACAAAACGAAGTTTCAGCGACTACGTCGTCATCCTCAATTGCAAACTTATGAAAAATTATTCAAAAAATGTAACTTATAAAGTAGGTTAGAGAAAATTTTATAGGGTACGGTGAAAAACATTTAATTTATTTATTTTAAAATTATGTGTTTTAAAATTGTATTAATCTGTAGTAACAACTACTTTTTTGTTGTTTTATTTTACTCTTCTATTTTACACCACTCTCTATAAGCTTCTTGTCTAACCTACCTTAGGAAATACAGTTTCTAAGAGTTGGTATGTTGATTGCACCTGAAGATGACGATTTTCCAGTTGAAACGTCGTTGTGGAGAAACTTCCTTGTAGAAATTTAAGTTCTTCATTAATTAATTAATTACTGATTTAAATTATTCAAGATGTTTTGATCATATTATGTATTATTGAACTGTATATTTTGTAAATAAATACGAATAAATTATATAAAACTAAGTTATCTTCACAGTTATATAGTGATCCAGAACGAATGCAGGACTCATAAGATAATAGAGTTCTCTTATTTGCATATTTTGCTGTGAACGTGAGATCTTGTTTCTCACTTCATCAGTGTTTGTGTTACAGCTTTACACAGATGCTAATTTATGCTCATTTCTGTCTAATGACAAAGTAAAATATACATTTCTTTACTCTAGATCTTCTAATACCTTTAAAAGTAACTTTACCTATAAGCTTATAATAATTTAAGACTTATAGGCTTTAAGTGAGACTTCGCACTAAAATAATAATAATAATAATAATTCAATGGTCGTCTTGTCTTACGTATTTTATAACACTAAATATCGACGAATTTCCAAGATATGTTAAAAGTTTAAAATCTCCAATCATCTTTGCTGAAATAGACCACATAATTGATGACCACCATTATTATTCTACAATTGGGAAATAGCAGTAAATCATTTTAAATGCAAACTCGGTCTCGTAATACATTATACAGTATTTCATTTCCATTTAATTTTAAAAATAACATAACCTGTTTTTCCATACTGTCTTTAGTTTAAAAATTATTTATTCTGGACTGTACTAAAATTGAAATAAATTTATTGATTTAAGAGTAAATGTAATTCTAGCAGTAATAACCCTGGGCTCACATCTCTACTACGTATATTATATAACAATATTTATTATCATGGTACAATGACATACATTTTCCAACTTAATTTAATAAACTAACATAACCTTTGTTTCAATATACAGCTTTACAAAGGTATGAAGAGGCTACACCTCTGTCTGCATGTTTGTCACGTAGGGGAATGTTGCATTACTGTAGTAATGGCTTTTTATTCTTCTGTACAATATATTTAAACTGCTTTAACATTTTGCATTCTCCTAAGATTTATAACAAATAAAGAGACATTACTGTTTAAAGTGTTTAGTTTTTAATGAAATTTGTGTATTCATCAAACTTTCTGAATTAAATTGTAATGTCAACTCAAGAGTGTAATTCAATTCGTTTCTTGTTTATTAGAAATTTGATGCATTTCTTAGTAGGACAAAGATAGGATGTTTATTAAAGAAGTACATTGTTTCAGGTCAGATTAAACTACAAATAAAATAATTTTTTGTCCTAATATATTAGATTAGATATTAATAGAATTACCTGGGAAATAGGAAACAAATATTAGACGTTACATTTACATAAATTATTAGAAAGACCGATGTAATATTTCAAAAACTCAGAAAAACCTAACCTAACCTTTAGGCTAACTAATGGATATTGTTACCTAACTTTTTAGGATATTGACTTACACTGTATTATAAATTGACATATTTATGAATTAAAACAAAAAGTTATAATAAATAAAGATATATACGAAAATAGTAGTAGTAAGTTTAAATTATTAAAATATAAATAACTTTTGATATTTTGAAACGAGTTTTAATTTACCCTAGTTAGTTCGTTCCACTTTAAACTTGAAATAAAAACTCTG
This sequence comes from Aphrophora alni, assembly GCA_963513935.1. Taxonomy (NCBI): domain Eukaryota; kingdom Metazoa; phylum Arthropoda; class Insecta; order Hemiptera; family Aphrophoridae; genus Aphrophora; species Aphrophora alni. The sequence goes on along the minus strand of OY740769.1, from coordinate 91,339,353 downwards.
TTTCACCATACTATTCGTCTATATCTTTCATAATTTTTTTATTTTATTTTGTATCTAATTTTTTTCAGAGGAACTAAAAATACAATTACGTGAAAGTGTTTACGATTCTACTAGTAGGGTGACTTTCTATAATATTCTAATATCATAAAATTATTGGTCCGAAAGAGTTTGAAAATGTCGTAATACAAATGTCCTTGGACGAAATGATAAGTAAAGTTTGAATAATAAAATACATCCTTTAGTTTTTCATTGAAATTGGCCTAAAACTAGGTCATGTTTTATAGTTGCTATTATTAAACGAGTTTTAGAATATGTCATCATGAAAGTTAACGAAACAAATCTGGGTTTGGATTTAAACAGGACCTATCAATTTTTGGATTGTTCTGATGGTTCCTATCTAATAGGAGATGGCATAAATATAATAAAAAATAAACGAATTATTAAAAACAAGCAAGGAGATTGTTTTAAAAGTAAGCATAAAAAAAACTAAATTGTACCGCGAATGAGATATAGCAATTTATGATAAAGTATAGCTATTAATCTGTAAGGAAACGTATAAAATTTTTAATATCTAGAATTAATATTGATAGATCACAATCAGATCTGTGAAGAAATTAAGAACATTGTATCTATTCAAAATCTTTTTGTCTTCTGGGTTTCTGTTTAAAAATTAAACTACATAAAATGATCTGTTCACCTGTTGTTCTTTATTAAACGTGGTCACATATTAAAAAGGGGAACATAGATTATGAGTCATTGAAAATAAAATTCTAAAGCTGATATTTGGGTCCAAGGGAGACGGAGGAGAAAAGAGAAAGCATTACAAAGAGGAACTTCATAATGTATACCCTTTTTCGTGCGTTGTCGGAGATTGTTAAATCTACGAGAGTGAAGCAATCTTGTCGTTTGGTTAGAATGGAAATTTCTTCAATTTTTTATTGGAAAGCCAGAGGGAAAATGATCATTAGGCGCAGATGGAATGATAATATGAGTATGGATCTGGTGAAGGTGAGACACGAAGTCATGTATTGGGTATAGATGATATTAGAGGATAGGCGCTAATGTCGAACTCTAGTGAACTCGGCATTGAACCTTTTGGTTATTGAGTAAAAATGTAACAATGTTTTGTAAAATTTTGTTTTAAGCAAAATAACGCAAGCTTTATCGCCATTATTATTTTTAAATTTGTTACCATAGCACTTTTAAATAAATTTTTTTTAAATCTAAAAAAAAAACAGCCTTCATAATTACACAACAAAATAACATTGAACAGTTACTTTACTCTTATACACGATTCCTAGGCAAGCAAAACAAGTGTTCTCCATAATATTATGTCCACGTACAACGGTACTTCAGGTAAATAACGTAAAACTGTATTTATTGTATAAACAAATCTGTCAAATATTTGAAAATATCTGTACTTACAAAAATGTAGTCATCTTATGTAGTTTAGACTTTGTTGAAGTACAAGTTATCCAACTGAATACTTACCTAAACAACAGAAAACAAGAGCAGTTTTAAAATAAATATTTCAAATCATTTACTAAATATTATTATACATACATAACAAACTCAAGTATTTGAATAAGTATTACAAAATTAGCACAGTCCTTAATAAGGTATTCCAAGTATACTGGTTATTTTTTACAAAATATTTTCTAATTAGAAATTATAGTAAAAAACTCTATTTGTGAATCTACATGATACAAATATCTGAGTTTTATTTGCCGTTCTCGATAAGGTTTTTACTAGGGTTACTTTATGATATATTTATAGATCTTTTAGTTACATGAACAATTTTATATAAACTATTAAAGTTTACAGCTGTTTCGCCTATCTGTCAGGCATCATCAGAACATGTAGAACACTTAAACATTACAATATGTTAAAATAATTTTAAAACACACACATTTAGAAATCTCATTTAAATGTAATAACAACTTTTTTTAATACTATATTATTCTTATGTCACAGTGAGTGACCGTCCACTCATATTGTCTGACTAATATAGTGTTGAAATAAAAATTTTCATTACTATTAAACGTGATTTCTAAATGTGTGTGTTTTTAAGATATTTTAACATATTTTAATGTGATAAGTCTTCTATATGTTCTGATGATGCTTGACAAATAGGCGAAACATCTGTAAACTTTAATAGTTTATATAAGATTACTCAGATAAGTGAAAGATCTATAAATATATCATTTTATAGTAGCAATCTGTAAAGTTACACCAATATAAATTAATTTAAGAGTTTTTTCGAAGGCAATAAATACTAGATTGTCTTCGTCTTATGCAAGATTTTCCACTTTCTAAGAAAACAAAATAAGGCAACTTCATTGAAAGAGGTTATTAGCTTGGTACACAGAATAGATTCTTTAATCATTGTCCTACGCGACAAAAATACTAAGAGGATGGAAGGTGGTTTCTAGTGATTAATTTAACACTATTTAGATTATATGATTCACTTTGTGTATATAAGGTTTAAAAAAAACAAAATTTGGATTTTTTGTAGAACGAGGATTGTGATTTATTTGACGAAACCTCGTATTAGCGACGTAATAAATTCTTAATTTATATTGGGTTCGTTTTTATGTGATTCTTTTGGTAATACTATAATTTCTTTCAAAAGCTTCTCAGTTTGGTAATTAATTTTTCGACATTGACTTTCATATTTCACTCCAATTTGATCCAATTGTCGGTAAATATACAGGAGACATGGCCGATCAATTTTAAGTGAGAGATCTCGGCATTTCGTCTTCAAAATTTCGTTTTTTTGATAATTCTGAACAAAGTTAGTGGTCTTTTATCTCTCACATTCAATATTTATTTCATAATCTTAGAAATTGACCAATTTCTTACATATTCTATCGTGTAGCCATATTGAATTCACTCGTGAGGCGCATGCACACATCATTCACTAATACCGGTTGATATTACTGCGCCTCTATGATCTAAGATTCATGATAACTAGATCTCTGAAATCCAAACCTAGTACAAGAACTATAGGTCAAGTAAGGTATATGTTTACCTTCCCTGACCTTGTTACACGACATGATTGATACTAAATGATACGTAGTTTGACAGTTCATAAATCAAAATTATTTTCCGCGCGGAATAAAAAAACAACATCGATAGATATTACTTAAAATGATGAAATATTTGTCGAAATAACCTAAAAATGCTATAAAACAGTCATTTTAAATCGCTGTTTTTGGACAAAAATAATGAATTGGGTAACATAAACAGTGACTAGTTTTGTTCAAAATGATCGAAAGTATCGAAAAACGCATTTTTAAAGGCGAATAGCCGAGATTTCGCACTTAAAATCGATCAAACATGTCTCCTTCATATTCACCCAATTTTCATTGATGAATTTTATCATTGTCTTTGATCTACGGTCTTCCAATGGTTTTCCTTTTGACAGATATTGCCGAATCGGAATCTAAGAGACTAATTATAAATAGCTTTTTATTATTCTAATACGTGTTGATTGTTTGGTGTTTTGGGATTTGTGTATTTAGTAAATGTGTTTCATTGTATCTTTTTAATATCTAATTGAGACAATAGTATGTGAAATCAAAACTAATCTAACAAGTACGCCTATATTTTTACTTTTGACCTGACTTATTTAATTAAAAATAAAACTTGACACTTTCAGTTATTTAATTCTAACGGTAATAGATTAAATTTATTAAACAAACGTTGTGGTATATATATTATTTGAAACAGTAGGTTTCGCTTGATAAATTCAAAAGTTCATGCGTCCTATACTTAAAATAAATGCTGGTAATATCTCGAGACTAACGACTTTAGCTGACTAGGGTTCGCCATTACTGCACCCCTCCCTTATGCCGGCGGATACATAAAACAACCTGTGCGCATCCCCCATGACTTCATTAGGGTAGGTTTTAACTGTGAACGTGGATGCATTAACTCACTTTAGTGTGTCAATTATCGACCTTCGTGCAGTTTTAACAGACTTAAAACTGTTGAATAAATGACTTTGTACATTTTGATTAAATTTTTGCCTCACTAAACAACTAATTTATTGTATGAAGAACTTTCTCACCTGTAGGTATACTATTACCTATTAAAATTTTCATACATGTGGTAATTTTAACCACAAAATTGAAAAATTACTCTTAAAAAACTTATCGCTTAAAGGTAATTTTTACAAAACCATGTCCAAATCATAGTTTACACATCATTCAATTATTTTGGTTACTCTACATTACCCCAAAGTGTGATTTTTGAAAATAGTCAACATTTTTAAGAACCTTTAAACTTCTATGCACTTGTTTTGTATAATTAATTGAGAAGAGATGGTAGCAATACTTAAGAAAAAAATATTACATCCGCTTTTAAGATAATCCGATTATTGTTTTCTTTTCGTTCAAGTAAACTAAAATAAAAAAAGAAAAATTGTAATTATTTTATTTTATTACTGTTTAAAATTATGTAGTTCAATACTATATTGATATTTGTTATACCTAACTTGTTGATGTTTTCGTTATTCCTACTTTGTGCTAAACTTTTGTTGATCTTAATCCTACTCAATTACCACCCCTTCTGATTTGATTTTTAAGTGGACAATCACTGACCAACAGCTTTGCTATCTGTCTTCGATACTCTTGAGAAGGTAATAAAAACTAGACTCGAGAATTTCTTAAACAAACCAAATTTGTTTAGTAAACGACTGTTCTGATTTATAATAAAATTAAACACAGATTCGGCGTTACGTCATACCATGATCAATGGTTACGCTGAAGTAAACCAAAGTAAATACTGTGTTGATGTAATGTATGGTTTCGACTCGGTGACCATGATATCCTATTGTCTAGAATGTTCGATGCTGGAGGAAGGAGGGAACCTTATTACTGGTTCTGTTCGTACCTCTCCGGTAGAACACAACATACCAAAGTAAATACTGTTGTTGGTATATTTGTTGATGTAATGTATGGATTCGACAAGGTGACCATGATATCCTATTGTTTAGAATGTTCGATGCTGGAGGAAGGAGGGTACCTTATTAGTGGTTCTGTTCGTACCTCTCCGGTAGAACACAACATACCAAAGTAAATACTGTGTTGGTATATTTGTTGATGTAATGCATGGATTCGACAAGGTGACCATGATATCCTATTGTTTAGAATGTTCGATGCTGGAGGAAGGAGGGTACCTTATTAGTGGTTCTGTTCGTACCTCTCCGGTAGAACACAACATACCAAAGTAAATACTGTGTTGGTATATTTGTTGATGTAATGCATGGATTCGACAAGGTGACCATGATATCCTATTGTTTAGAATGTTCGATGCTGGAGGAAGAAGGGAACCTTATTAGTGGTTCTGTTTGTACCTCTCCGGTAGAACACAACATACCAAAGTAAATACTGTGTTGGTATATTTGTTGATGTATTGTATGGATTCGACAAGGTGACCATGATATCCTATTGTTTAGAATGTTCGATGCTGGAGGAAGAAGGGAACCTTATTAGTGGTTCTGTTTGTATCTCTCCGGTAGAACACAACATACCAAAGTAAATACTGTGTTGGTATATTTGTTGATGTATTGTATGGATTCGACAAGGTGACCATGATATCCTATTGTCTAGAATGTTCGATGCTGGAGGAAGAAGGGAACCTTATTAGTGGTTCTGTTTGTATCTCTCCGGTAGAACACAACATACCAAAGTAAATACTGTGTTGGTATATTTGTTGATGTAATGCATGGATTCGACAAGGTGACCATGATATCCTATTGTTTAGAATGTTCGATGCTGGAGGAAGAAGGGAACCTTATTAGTGGTTCTGTTTGTATCTCTCCGGTAGAACACAACATACCAAAGTAAATACTGTGTTGGTATATTTGTTGATGTATTGTATGGATTCGACAAGGTGACCATGATATCCTATTGTCTAGAATGTTCGATGCTGGAGGAAGAAGGGAACCTTATTAGTGGTTCTGTTTGTATCTCTCCGGTAGAACACAACATACCAAAGTAAATACTGTGTTGGTATATTTGTTGATGTAATGCATGGATTCGACAAGGTGACCATGATATCCTATTGTCTAGAATGTTCGATGCTGGAGGAAGAAGGGAACCTTATTAGTGGTTCTGTTTGTATCTCTCCGGTAGAACACAACATACCAAAGTAAATACTGTGTTGGTATATTTGTTGATGTAATGCATGGATTCGACAAGGTGACCATGATATCCTATTGTTTAGAATGTTCGATGCTGGAGGAAGAAGGGAACCTTATTAGTGGTTCTGTTTGTATCTCTCCGGTAGAACACAACATACCAAAGTAAATACTGTGTTGGTATATTTGTTGATGTATTGTATGGATTCGACAAGGTGACCATGATATCCTATTGTCTAGAATGTTCGATGCTGGAGGAAGAAGGGAACCTTATTAGTGGTTCTGTTTGTATCTCTCCGGTAGAACACAACATACCAAAGTAAATACTGTGTTGGTATATTTGTTGATGTAATGCATGGATTCGACAAGGTGACCATGATATCCTATTGTCTAGAATGTTCGATGCTGGAGGAAGAAGGGAACCTTATTAGTGGTTCTGTTTGTATCTCTCCGGTAGAACACAACATACCAAAGTAAATACTGTGTTGGTATATTTGTTGATGTATTGTATGGATTCGACAAGGTGACCATGATATCCTATTGTCTAGAATGTTCGATGCTGGAGGAAGGAGGGTATCTTATTAGTGGTTCTGTTCGTACCTCTCCGCTAGAACACAACATACCAAAGTAAATACTGTGTTGGTATATTTGTTGATGTATTGTATGGATTCGACAAGGTGACCATGATATCCTATTGTCTAGAATGTTCGATGCTGGAGGAAGGAGGGTATCTTCTTATTAGTGGTTCTGTTCGTACCTCTCCGCTAGAACACAACATACCAAAGTAAATACTGTGTTGGTATATTTGTTGATGTAATGTATGGATTCGCAAGGTGACCATGATATCCTATTGTTTAGAATGTTCGATGCTGGAGGAAGGAGGGTACCTTATTAGTGGTTCTGTTTGTACCTCTCCGGTAGAACACAACATACCAAAGTAAATGACGTTATCAATGATGTGGGGTTAGTCGAATACGGCATACTTTAAGGATTCGTGCTATCTAGTCCGTTGTTCTTAATTTATGTAAATTATTTACGCAAAAGTCTTTTCAGGGGAAGTATAGTTGCATTTGCTGATGACACCGTCTTGTTCTATAAAGCAACTGGAGGGGGACATGGGAAGTAATGTCAGTGCACTGCGCTGGTGGTTTCCACCAAATTGTATGCGTTTTAGTACAAAACCAAAGTACACAGTTTTTAACATAAACAAACCAATTCATCTCCTATAAAATATCACGAAACATCCTGCTGTGTACAAAACAGATAGAGCAAGTAAAAGAAATAAGATAATTAGGTCTTTATGTTGACGCGAAGATAAAATGGAAGCCTTCCCATCAACTATCTAAAGTTCAATTAAGCAAATATGTTATAATAAACACTGTGTAATCAACAACTTTTGAGAACTAATTATTGGGCTTTGGTTAATTCAAAATTAGAATATGGAATATCAGTATGGGGAGGGTCTTATATAAATACAACCAAACCATTGATCTTACTTCAAAACAACTTTATTAGAATAATGTCTCAAGAGTAAATTTGAGCAATCCGTACACCCTTTAAGAAATTTAAAAAAATACTATAGCTTAGAAATTGATCTATATAAGAAGTCCTGACTGACTGACTGTTTCATAATTAACTTCGAGCAAAGACTACTGAAGATAATGATCTGAAGATGATGATTTGAAGGTATATTCTTATAAACTGTATAAATACACACATATATATATATATATATATATATATATATATATATATATATATCAAATCTACACCTTACTAGAGGTTTAGTAAAGCAAAAAAACAGTGTTAGATTTCTTTCTGTAGTTAAAGATCTACATAGAAATAGAAACAAATTGTTCGGTAATTTTTTTCCAAAGAAACATAAGTTGCTACTTTAACCAAATTATTAACCAACCTAATTTTCACACAATTAGATTGGTCTTTAGTATCACTTGAATAAATTTATTAAACACACACAAAAATTACTACAACAGTCCGTTTTCCCAATATTTCTTCTTTAAAACAATTCTGTAAAAAACAATGTGCTTACAAATATAAATACAGGAAAATAGATGGTAAATTTTAAGTTCGAAGTTTTGAATCTACTTTTTGAATATTTGTCTCAGTTTTATTAAAATAAAATGTTATTTTGCATTAAATTGAGGAAAGTTTTATTGATAAGTATTTTGAATGTATGGTTCTAAGAATTGATAGACACAACTAATTTTTTTATATATTTTAAATTAGAAATATTCATTTTAAGTCGAACAGTAACTCATGCCAAAATAGTTATAAATACAATTTACAAGACTTGCTATATAATTAAATAGAGTTAGAATCCTTACATTTACAGAAGTCAAGAAGCTGAACTAGGTTTGTTTTAAACAGTCGTAGATATGATAGCTACATTATTAACACTACGTCATTACTTCAGAAACAACATTGTAACTGCACTACAGTATACTTAGGTACAACTAGTGACTACAGTAGTGTTGTAGCTAATAATGAATGATGAGGTCAGAGTATATTTACTACGTGAGATGTAAATAGTTTCAATCCTTTCAATCTCCAAGGACTGACCGCCCCATCAAGTTTGTTTAAATTTCTTAGAAAGGTAGAAATGTTCTATACCGCGTTACATGCAATTTGTTTCCTTTGGTTACAGAAGAGTGTTTCCATTGCACATTTTTGTTATTTAGGCGCGTGTATAAAGGAAAAAAATACGGAAATTCCACCCAATGCTTACATTCTATCGTTAAAAAAAAAGTTTTTAAAACTATTTAAACAAAAGAAGAAATTAAATACGACTATTGGATTTTTGCCTATTTTTATCCCACTCTAACAGCCTATTTGTTTTGTACCAAATATAGTACAAACATTTGTTTATAAATCAATTTAGATTGTTGGTCAAAATTATCATAAAGTTAGAAGATGATGTTTAATCAATACGTACCGAATGTTGTGTATTTTTGTTAGGTTAGGTTAGGTCAAGTCAAACAGCGTAATTTTATTGATCATTAGATTACAGAACATTAGGGAGTAAATTAACTCAAGCTATCAACAGAGCAATTAGAAATTTATTTTAGTTTGTTACGTTTAACTATTTTAGATTTCACATTGAAAAGAGAAAAAAAAACAATTAAATAATATATTCGTTTTAAAGTAACCTTTTTGTAAAAAAGAAGTTAAATTTGAGTTAATTGTGTCTCCCATTTCCCAAATTCTATCACTAGCACTTTCATAAAAACAAATATTGGCCTTTAAGACAATTTAGAAAAAAATGTAAAAAAAAAACATAAAACTATTTTTTACAAATTTTTAGTTTCACAAAATTAATTGTACTCTTTATTTAAATAAAGGCAAATAGAACATCTAGTTTCAGCTATAACAATATTTTACAGTTTTTTCCATCCTTATCCCTACTAGATATGAGAATAAATGATTTTTAGTTCCGATAATATAAAATGCAAAATTAGCGCTCCTTTTAAAATAGCTTCTGTGCGTCCATTATCCCCTCCAAAATCCTGTTTAATCCATCCACACTTAATTAGATAGCAGACTAATGCACAAGATGGGTATAACAATTGGTTATTTTTTATGTGTTTCAGTGTAAACATTTTACAGGGAGAAAAAACAAAATCTAATTTGCAGTATATTTTTATTGCTTTCTTTTGTGAAAGAGGTTTTGTCTTCTTTATTTTGGTTTAACTTTTCCTTGTACAATTTTTATCCCTGAAGAGTACAATGTATTTTAATTTAATAGTAATTATTATTACAGTGGTTGTGATTATAAAGATGATTTTAAGGTTTTTGTTTGGTTTGTAGGATTTTTAACTTTAGTATTAAAACAAATTTCGTCTAAAGAAGTGACGAAAAATAACACAATTCTGAAATAAGGAAAATCTGTTTTATCAATAGGCTAATGCCTTGAAATACAACAACAACAAAGCATCTTCCCTGAATTAGAGGGTGAGGACAAAAATACCTTTGTCCCGAATTCGATTTCTTATAATCACTATAATGTCTCTTAGAGGTAAAATCAGAAATAGAATACTATATTGTGTGCTATAAAACTACAAATTCCAGATCATTACACTTGTAATTTTCGCACCGTGTTCTGCGGAGCAATTTATTCGATCTACTGGGTGGGAAAACTTGAGATCACAAATACCTGCCTTAAACGAAATACATGTAACTCAGAGGTTCCTATAATTAAAGTTTCTGATTCTCTTTTATGATTTTTAAAAAGATATAGTTTAATTATTTCTATTTTTACCGACTTCAAAATATGAGCAGGTTCTGTATTCGACTTGAATTGTTTTTTATGTATGTCCGCGTATATTTCCGGAACGGCTTAACCGACTTCATTGGGGGTGGTCTCATTTGAAATGGTATGCTCCTGAGATGGTCCCTGGTCATTACTGATTTGATCGAGCCAGTACTTGGCCAGTAGTTGAAAACAATATGCCAAAATGGCGCCTTTGGTAGTAGCTTTATAAATAACCTGTTTTAGCTTATGTATAACATTGTATTGTGCGACAATACACGAATAAAATATTATTTTTGTATGAATAGTGATTAGAATCAATAGATATTTTGTCCATTTATGACAATTTTACACGTTTCGATTTGATTTTAAATTTTACTACTTTATTAATAAAATTAACCTATTTCTGTACAACTTCTATTTCTTTGTGTTGGCTATTTCTGTTCACTTTAAAATTTTATTGTGTTTAAACTATTTTTTGTAACCAACTTTTGTTAGTATTACAAATTTTAATATAATCAAGTATTTTCCGGATAATCATGTCTCTGTTCATATTGTGTCACAAATAAAAAAAAAGCATCAGGTGCACTCAGTCCAGCCTGCAGCGATTGTGTTTGATTAGGCTTGTGTAAGGTTTGCTAAATCTCTGTCTAAAGAGAAGATATTGAACTACATTATCAGTTTGAACTGGGGGGGGGGGGGTATTGTGACATTTAAGTACCACTCATCTGAAATTTCATCGTGTTTGGATGATTAAATCAAAACAATTGAATTTTGATGATTAATCAAACATTCATTTAATCATGTAATTTAGAAAATACCTACTCAAGCGAGTGTAGTTCTGCAGAAAGGAAAAAATAAGATTTGAAATGTTTCAAATTGGTGTAAAAACAATGTGTTTAGAAAGATGAATAAGGTTTAATGAAGTTACTTTAATAGTCGTACATCACTTCAGAAGTGAATTTTGATACTTTAAAACAGATAGCGACTTAGCAAAACGACTAACGTTCATTTTAAAGAGGAAGTTTATTAAAATCATATCAGGCATGCTGTATATTTTTTAGATTAACTGAAGACAAATTAAAACTCGCGTTTTAGGATACAGAAAAATGTAGTTTAAAAATGCTCCGAAAATACTGAGACAAGAAAACTGAGATGTAAAAGGTGTAAGAAGAAATAGGAAAGTTTGTGGTCATTATCCTTGGCTTTCCCTCAAGTTCTCGGAAATAAAAGAATTCCGACGTACTTTATGACTTTATATACTGAATCAGTGGAAAGGAGAATCGGCTAAAGGTCCCGACGTGTATTTTGTGTTGGCACGACTATAGACATGTTTCTTAAATTATGAATGGTAGTCATTAGTACAAAGCAATCTATTGTAAGGTATGTGAACATAAAATAGTCAGTTTACACGTATATAAGTATAAGTTATTTTAGAAAACACACATTGGGAAAATGTTGTTCGAAATAAGTATAATTTAGAGGAAGGAATAAGTTACCGGACAGTGAAGATTGGTGGTGGTGTAATTGTTTATATTCATTTTAGTTTTATGTTGTTTTTTGCATTAATTTTTTAACGAATTTAACAAGGTATAGTGACGTTACGAAATTTCATAGTTATAAATAATTTAAATGTATAAATAATAACCTCATCTCACAAAATAATAAAATTGTAAATATTCAAATTTCACACCATGTAATTCATAACATAAAATCAGTCACATCATACAAAATCATCATAATTTCCATTTTTAAATATATGTTGTAACATATTATAACAGTGACAAATTGAATAATAACAGCAAAAAAAAAAAATAATAATAATAATAATTTTTAAAAAAATGTGTGTGCTTAGGACCACACGCTGGAAATGATAACTTCTTTGGTTATTTCCTTCAAAATATCGATTATTTTCAATATCGATTAATATCGCCCATCTCTAGCTCTGAGCGTAGCAAAGCTGGTATAGTTGCATAGTAGAGAAAGAGTGTATGCCCCCCTCGTACATCCTATTATGCACCACCCAGATCTCCAATAAAACGTGTCGTGCTGCCGCTGCCTACAAGTACCCACACTCACAAATATTAGAACGTACATGACAATTATATAGATATAGGCAATGCGGAAGTACAGCACATACTATTGGAGATACAACTTCATTTCGGAAAAAAGTCACTTGGTCTAAAATGCCACAGAAG